>BSAI01000212.1:8098977-8293071 GCA_036245035.1 Adrianichthys oophorus | reverse complement strand
AGATAGATAGATAGATAGATAGATAGATAGATAGATAGATAGATAGATAGATAGATAGATAGATAGATAGATAGATGGTGCAACAGGAATAGAGAGAATATTCCTCCTATAAATAGCTAAATATCAATTATTCAAATGCCTTGTCCTCTCAACTATAATACAGCCCAGATGGCAAGCCAACCAATGCGCTTATATCAGGGACAGATTAGCTTTTCAAAGCCAGCGGAAAGCTGCATAAAATATGAGCACTGAGCAATGAAAATGAAAGCTATTAACCACTAGATTAGGCTTTAGAGGGATGCTCTTGGACTGCTGGAGCTTTCAAATGGAAAACTAAAAAAAAAAAAATGGTGTTGACACCAAACTGAACTGACTGAAATGAGATATGTCACTGGTAATATTTGGAAAATTACATACAATATATCTGACTTTGCAACCTCTCTAAAAGTGGAAGACTTTGAAGTGTCAATCTACTTAGAATGGTAAATGTCAATAAAAAATATGTTGCATAGAAGTCATTAAAACTGTTTTACAAATATAATTCCCCCCCCGCATATTTGTTTTTTGGTTTAAAGTAGAAACATCTGTCGGTTCAGCTTGCGAGCTGTGTGAGCGCGCGCCCGCCCTCGCGCGGCGCGTCGTGTGACTCAATTGGCATTGGTTTGGACTAACGTCGCATTAAAAAAAAAAACAGAAAAAACCCCCAGAACGCGTATAGAACAGCCGCGCGCTAAACCCTCGCGGCTCGTTTGATGTGGACGTTTTTCCACGCGGACCTATAAGTTGTAAACTCACTCTCGGGCAAACACGGCGGAGACTCCCGAAGGTTTCCGAGTCCTGGTTGTCTCCGACGGGGTACCAGACCGGTCTGGTGTGGGGAAAAAATCAGAGAAGCAGCTCGCGGCTCGTGTCTTCTCCTCTCTCTAGTGCCTCGCGCAGGTTTGTCCTCCCTCGTCGGTTTGGCTGGCATCAGCCTCACGCGCCGCTGCCGGAGTGGAGTGGCGCGCGGGTGGGCGGGCGAGCGGGCTCGAGAGCTGCCCGTTCCCTCCCATGTTGGCATGACCCCCAATATGTGCACACACAAACACGGACTCACGTCATTTCACTCTGCAACAACTACATATTTTCATTGTAAGTTAGTTATGAAAAAACCTAGCAAAGACGTATTAAACTTCTGTTATGCAGATACGGATAAAATCGTGGGTACCCTAATGATGGAGAAACGCCACAATGGTCACAGATGTAGCATAAAACAGAAAAGTACATGAAGGTGAGTTAAATTTGTCCATGAAAATAGCTTTTTTAAAGTTTTGTTTAACCAAATCACAAAAAAGGACAAAGAAACCAGTCGAATGATGGTAAAAAAAAGAATAACAAGGATTGGTAGGGGTGTAGCGAATCATTTTAACTGTAGGATATCATAGTTTGTGATTGGTGATACAATTCATATTCGATTTTGGCTTTTAAATGATCCAATTCACTGACCTAAAATTGATCCAGGACATCTTTAGCCAAAAATTCAACCAGTATCAATATCGATATAATCCATTTATTTCATTTTTATTATAATAGTGTTGAGTTTGTTTAACAACTTGCCTCAGACAGATCGATCTGGTAGGATGTAGGAATATAAATTGACTCACCAATTAAGTCGATTACTGAGAAGTATTTCATTCATGTTTTTTGTTGCGTTTTGCTTATTTTCCACAAGTATTCCAACAATTTTTTTAAAGTTTATGTCAAATATAGTTCATTGTTTTATTGATGAATGATAATAGTCCATTGATAAAGTGCTATAGCTTGTTTGCTGCCATTGGATAAAAGAGGCATAGAGAAGAGGAGACAACAAAAATGGAGTGTAGATGTAAAATTCTCTGATATGCAACTGTTTTTCCCCCAGTTTAGGTTTAGTCTCCCTCCTCCTGACCCAGAGACTCCCTGAAGTCATTCCTGAAGTTTAGTACCAGTACCTGTTGCTGATTTTTCATCATTTATCCCTTCCCTTGTTTTTTAAACCAATCAAGTGCAACACCTGAGTAATGCCCTTTCCTCATCCCTCCCTCGCTTGTGCTTCTCTCCGCTTCTGATTATAAATGGTTATGCACCAAGCAAAAGGTCGCAGTTGTTATGGAAACAAGACTGGAAACAAAAAAGCTGGACACACGGGTACAGATGGAGTGAAAGTGGGGAGAAATGCACATCTAAATAAATATGCAGAGAGGAAGAGAGGGCAGGAGAAAAAAAAGAGGGAAGCGCGAGAGGTCTGGATAAATAGAAACATGCGCAGCGGCAGGAGGACAAGAGGCGGCGAGGTCATGAAACAATGGTTCCATCTGCAATAATAAATAACAAAACATACTACCTGGGTTTTATCATTCCAGGAAGGAGACTGAGGAACAAAGATGTGTTTATGTGCACGAGGATAGCTGGAGAGGGCAACTGATCACAGGAGAATACTAAAAAGCATAAATTGTACCAAAAAAGTGCACTAAAAAGCCTGAAATTGTGTGGTTTTGTATGTGTGAATGCCTGAAAATCCTCCCTCTGAGGGCTCATATTATGTTAACCACTTAGACTAACATCACCGCCAAACAGACGCACACTTCAGCAGCAGCATAAATAGGGTATCCCACAGTGAGAATTACAAACAGGAGAGACCTGACAAAGAGTGCAGGAGGAAAGGGGGGAAAAGAGATTATAACAGGGCAGACAGATATAAAAGGATCAATAAATGGCATAAAGTGTATGCTCATTGATCTACTTACAGCAGGAATGTATGGGTGTGGGGGGTGTAAAAAGGCTAGAGCAGAGGGGTGCAGCAAGTTGGAGTGGAAAGGAGAAAAATATCAAAGCTAATCATTGCTGTTTTCACTAAAAAACAGTCTTATTTCCCCACAGGGAGCTGTCGCCTAGCTTGTGTCAGCGCAGCGCTTTAGGTCTGTTCTTTTGTTGGCGGAAATGCAAAAGTATTCCTCAATTTAAGTAAAACAAAAACTCGCTTTGCACCAGAGGATAAAACACATCAACTGCAGTTTTTTTGCCAAGAGGAATTTCGTCCATGAGATAACTAAATATTCTCTGCATGACTTGGTGACTCTCTGGGCGGAGTTGAGAAAATAATTTTTGGGCTCACTTTGATGAGACTGCTGAAACTAAACTGCAAATGTATGCTAATGATCTGAGCCAGCATAGTTGGAAAATTGGATTTAATCAATGCAGGAGTAAAAAAAAACCAAATATTTAGTATCAAATCAGATGGTCAGGGTTATGGCTTGTTAACATTGACTGGACATGAGAACTGGACAGAGTGAGTTTGAGATCACCCATAGAAAGTGTCCAACCTCGGTTCCAATGAAATTACAACAATTCAGTTGTCATTTTTTGTGACATGTTGCAACAAGAAATCATCAGTAAGCAGTGATTGGTCCGAGTTGTTCTGAGTGAACGTTTATGGCAACCACTCTCGCCAATCAGGAGTGAGATTGTTGGATGTCCACGCCCCTACAGCTTGAAAGCAGGCTTGGGAGGATCTGTCAATTAAAAGTTTCGAACGTTCGACGGGACATCACATGCTTTTATTGAGGCATCTGATTGGTCAGTGTATAGCTTGAACTCAACTAAAAGAAGAAATGCCAAAAAGTTATAGAGAAATAAGGATCTGATTGAGGGAAACTCAAAACTATATTGACACAACTGAAATTAAACTCAAATAAAACATCTCAGTTGATTTAATACAAACCTGGTGTGAACAACTAACAACAGAATGCACTAAGCTGAATGGAATCTGACAGATCAGACTCAACTTCAAAACACTTTTGAAACTATTACTAATAAACTGACTGATCTTCACAGTAGCCCCCTTTGAAGAGACTGTCCCCAGACGTCCTTGCCCTGTGAATGCTGCTACCTTTGACTGTACATGAGAAATGGACTGAGTGACCCCTCCCCCCTTGCGCTCTAAACAGGAAGTACCCACTGGCTTCAAAATTCCATAGAAAAGTAAAAGTATGTGGTCTCACGTTGAACGCTCGAAAAGTGTTGTCTTATGAAATGTACGTTTCAATATGGTGCTTAAAAGGACTTTAAAAAATGGAAAAACAATATTAAAAAGGGACACATTCTGGCTCCAAAATAGTACTTTTTAAAATTTAGCCTGACAACAATTAAAAATGATATTTAAAAAAAATAATTTATAACACTGTCAGGCTTTGTTAGTTATAGATGTAACACTAATGAGAGACACTTAATAAAATTGGCTCTATAAACGATATTTTATCTGTTTTTAAAAAATGTTTATTAAATATATATTACATTGGTCTCTAAGTGGCTAAAATTATTAATCACAGCAGGATCAAGGGTCATATTTTGGTTTTGTATCTATTCTAATCAATGTACTTTATTTTAAAAAATACACTTAATAATAACTCATTAGCAAGTAGGTAATATGTCATTGCACATAAATTATTTGATTATAGCTATAAATCCTAAATATACATTATTAAATGTTTCCTTTGCATTACTGTGGAGTCTAACTGAAGTGGTTTGATAAAGTGTGGTGCTCTTTTTTTGTAGTTTTTTTGGCTTTCATTAACATGTTTTTTTTCCTTTCCTTTCACTCCATCTTTCATTCAGTGAACTCAATCCTAAAGATGTTTTTGCCTTTATCAAAGAAATAACACACACATTTTATTTTTTATCTATTCTGTTAATTATTTCAAAATAGAATTAGGAGATCCACTGCTGATTACTATTTTCTTTTTAAAAAATACACAATGCCTCTGAAAAAAAGGATAAAAAGCTATCTTATTGAGTTGATATTTAAATCTGGTATTCAAATCTGACTCCTTAACAGAAAGAAAAAACCTCCGGATTTTGACTCAAAGTGGTGAAAATCAGTCGAATCTCAGAATTTTGGTATTTCCTGCTCCTGGAAATAAGGAAGAACTGTTCAATCTTGTTTAAAGACCCACTCTGATCCTCTTTTGATCCATTTTAAGGCGTTCCCAGTGGCCTTTTAATTATGATTATGACATTTTATCCTAAATCAAAAACTGTCATTTTCTAAGACATACATTCTACAGAGCAGGAGTAGTTTTATAAATCCACCTCTGAGTTGTGGACCACACTGTTGGCACAGAGCAACCCCGTCTCCACTTCCCATCATCAGATGAGGAAAACAAAGACGTAAACGGATCTAGTCGTCTACAAGTGGATGCATCAGCATCAACGATTTGAATAAAGAAATACTCCGAGAAATAACTGAATTTTCTTAACTTAATTTTCTTTATACGTGTTATCCATCATCAGAAAATGCCACAAGAACATGTTAAAAACACACAATTATCATCGGAGTGTGTCTTTAACGCTCACTGTGACAGATGACATAAATTAGTAAAATTACAGTTTTTAGTTTGTAAGGTGATCGTCTTTAGATATTATTCAGGCCTTGAGAGACTAATGACATGCATCAGGATGGAGAGAAACTGGTGAAAAGAGATGGATCGGCTGGAGCCGAGCATGAGGCTGACAGAAGGAAAGAGAATTAGTGTTTTTATGTGAAAGATGTGTGTGTGTGTGTGTGTGTGTGTGTGTGTGTGTGTGTGTGTGTGTTTGGGGGGGATGAGAGACAGAAGTGTGTGCAAATAGCTGTGGGCAAGGTGATGGAGAGAAACAAATGGACACAGAGGGATAACAAGCTCATAGAGGATGGATGGTGCACATGTGTCAGAGAAAGACAGGAAAAAAAAGGAGAGGGAGAAAGGATGACAGCAAAGCCGGCGAGGAAACGGGAGAGAGTGCCTGCGTGGACGCGTGAAGGTGTTACCGCAGTTGGCGCTGACCCAATGGGCATGTAGGTCACAACGGTCCCTCTGAACGCCTGCGTGGATCCGTTAGTGTGTGTAAACAGAAACTCAGAATAGACACATGGAGTTGGTCTACAAGAGTGTGTTTGGTCAGGGGTTGGAGAAGCAGTTTTTCTAGCCGCTAGGACTCTCACCCTCCAGTGTGCACCCACACATCCAGCTCCAGTGCACGCTAACAGCTGCCCTTCATGTCATACATGCACACTTAACACACACGTAATTATGCACAAACACTCACATCTCTTTCTTTTGATCTCTCATGATAGCGCACACACACACACACACACACACCGAAGCTATTATGCTCTCAGGCTGGAGTGTTTTGATGGTATAATTGCAGTGACCAGTGAGGAGAAAGATGGAGGGAGGGATGGATAGATGAGGATGGAGGGAGAGGAGAGTGCTGACACTCTCAGCATGCTAATGTTGCGAGGCTGCACCCCCTCCCCTCCTGTCATCTCTTTGTCTCTCCATCACATCCTCTGCTTTTCACAGGTGGGAAGGAATGGAGTGAAAGGCGGAGAGGAAAAGAAGGGATATGTAACAGGATGGAGTTATGTTATCTCTCGTTCTGCCTGCGGTTCCCTCCATCCACTTCAAGCACCCCCGTGGTGGTCAAAACAAAGCATGAGACAGCGAGGGAAGGTCAGTTTTTCCACCCCTTTAACAACAAAAGGATGATCTCTGCTTATCCCCTAATCTCATCCCTCCTTTTTTTGCCTTCCTGCTATCTCTTTCTCCCTTCCTACCCTCATTTTCTCATCTGGGGGAGTCTTTTCCTCTCGCCAGACCTCCCTTTTTTCATCTGGTTCCAGTCCTTCATCCCTTTCTCCTCTCCAGAGAAGGGATTCTGCAGTTTGGCAGCTGTCTCTTCCCTCCTTTTTGCAGCATCCCACTTTCTCCTGTTTCCCGTCAGCCAAAGTGCATTGATGGAAATACCACCATAAAAATAGACTTTTCTCACTTGTAATTAGTTAAACATTTTATCAGTCGACTAGTAACTTTAAGAGTGAGAGAAGGACAGAGGACATCAGGTGTTTTTTCAGCAGCATATTAACACTGAATTCAAAATGGACTTTTGTTTTTCTTCCCATTTGTCATGAAATGAACAAAAAGATCTGAAACTATTTACTCCATAATAGCCATTTCTCTCAAATATTGTTAAAAAAATCTGTCTAAGTCTATGATAACAAGCACTTCTCCTTTGCTGAGATAATCCTTAAGTGATAATCCCAAGAGTCTCCTCAATTGGTGATATATCCAGTGAATATGCTGGCCATGCAAGAACTGGGATGTTTTTAGCTTCCAAAAATTGTGTGCAGATCTTTGCTAAACGGGCTGTGCGTTTCAAGTTGCAACATTAGGTGATGTTCTTGGATGTATGGCACAACAATGGACCTTAAGACCTTGTCACTGTATCTCTTTGTATTGCAAATGCCATCATTAAAATGAACTAGTGTTCATTGTCCATAACGTACGCCTGTCCATATCATAACCTCACTGCCACCATGGGCCACTTATACAACATTATCAGCTCTATGTGAAAATGTGTAGCACTGCATGACCAAATACTGACCGGTCTCCTGACTCCCAAACAAAAAAAAACAGCACCTTTCAATAATAATGCCTTCTAATCAGCATCTTTATATGGTAAATGGTGTATACTTATATAGCGCTTTTCTACCTTCATTGAAGGCCCAAAGCGCTTTACAGTCACAGACCCATTCACCGAACACTGGCGCCAACCTTCCATCACAGGCAATGTGGGGTTCAGTGTCTTGCCCAAGGACACATGGGCGGGCAAGGCGGGAATCAAACCTGCAATCCTTCGATCACAAGCCGACTGCCCTTTCCACTGCACCACGGTCGCCCATATAATGATAATGATGCCTTCTAATCAGCATCTTTACATGGCACGCCTGTGCAATATTGATGCCTTCTAATCAGCATCTTGATATGGCACACCTGTGAGGTGGCTGGCATGGATTATCTCAACAAAGAAGAAGTGCTCACTATCACTGATTTAAACAGATTTGTGAACAACATTTTAGAGGTTATTTAGCAGACAATATTTCAGATCTGTAAGTTCATCTCATCACAAATAGAAGCAAAACTAAAGTTTGTATTTTTGTTCTGGGTAAAACATAGAAAACAGATGTTTTTCTTTGATCCTTTTGCTGACTGCCCCTAACTGACCAACTGTTTCTCTAACTTGTCATATTTACCCTACAGAAAAGTCTGTAAGGTTTCTCCGTCGTGTAGGAGTACCTCATGTCATCTTAGGAGCAACAGCGTCTCCTATAGGTGATGCAGTAAATTTCAAAGATGAAGTTTGGCAGATTTAAAATCCCAAAACTTTTTGTTAAAACCAAAAATAAAGTGAATTCAATTCTGTAGTATAATAATTGAGTAAAAAACAGACTAGTTATTTTTTTGTTGTTTCAGAATTTTGATTTATAATATTACTATAAATAAAAATGATAAAAGTTGGTTTCAAGAAAGGTTTTGCTTGTAAAAGTCAATTATGATCTGTTTAAATGTTGAAACTTTTTTTTCTCAGTAAATGTTTAAATGCAAAAAATATTTTTCATTCATAACAAAGTGTTTAAGTTCAGTGGCTTACTGTTCTACCCTCTCTTCAAAGAGTGTAGGGGAGACTTCAGTGCCCATGATTAAAAATGAAAGACAACAAATATCTTAAATCAAACCATAAACATAGTGTTTATGGCATATCTACTCAGTTTCAATACTGGAAAACTATTTATTTATTTATTTTTTATTAAGGCTTCAAATTCCATTTCATTACACTTAGAGGTGTATTTTTATCATGCATTTGCATTCCAGCTTCCTCCCACAGTCTGAAAACATTATTTTAGGTTATTTGGTTATTCTAAAATTGTCCCTACGTGTGAATGTGATTGTATGACCCGGCAATAGATTACCTGTCCACTCAAGGGTGTACCCTGCCTTAGGTGGGTTAAGCTCCAGCAACACCATGTGTAAAAAATGGCTGGATGGACCATCTCCAATCATCTTTTGATGTATTGTATAAGTGTTCCTAGTGGTGGTTTACTTATAATTTTGCCGTTTTTAGCCTTTAGTTCTATAGGAAAAAGTTTCTCCAGAATGGCAGGAGTTTATTAGAAATTCCTCTCTAAGTTGTGGGCAGGACGTTGGCCCAGTGCAACCCCGTCCCCCGTTCCCCGTTCCCTTCCCTGTTGCTGAGAGCTCAGAGGTCTTTTTTCAAACCATCTATTCCTGATTCACAACAATTTCAATAAATAAAATAATCAGAAATATAATTTGGAACTTAATTTTCTTTTTATGTGTCCTCTATCATAAAAAAGCCACAAGAACATGATAAAAAACAAAATTTTCATCAGAGTTGGTCTTCAAGCAACACTGCTGGGAAATCCTGCTCCCTTGGCAGTCACCTGGATGTTACTTTGACACTCATTTCCTATCTAAACATGACAAAGAGGTCTGAAAGTGCCTTCACCTCAACCTACGAAGCCCGAAGGATCCATTTCTAATGCACAACCTTAGCAACTTTTGTGGCAAATCTATTCAGTATTTTAGAGCATATGCCAAACCAAAAACACACGTTCTTAAGGTAAATTTAAATCAGTTTTATTTACATAACATTGTGCAAAATGCAAACCATTAATGTACATAGAAGTGGCTGCTATTAGGATAAAAACAGAAGGATTCTTTATAGGTCAGTTTAAAACGGTCACATCAGTAAAACCTCACATTTTTCACTTTAAGGCTGTGGTGATCCAGTGTGAATGTGTTTCTCAGGAGTGTTCCTTTGTGCCGCGGGGAGCAGTCACTCGAGTGTCTTCAGAACTGGACCTCGTGTGCTGTCCAACATTAGTGTGCATTCTGGTGTGTACATGTGGCACGTATGCAAACACCCTGAGTGTTTCCTCCTCTTATCTGAGCGCATGTGTGTATCTACGGGGCCTGTGCACGAGTGTGTGGACATGTGGGAGTGGATGCAGAGTGCTGGTCGACCAGCATCTCGGCGTGCTTCAGGTACTGAGCCGTCCTCCTCATCACCAACTCCCTGCGAGCAGGATCCTGTTCTCCTGTACAAAGACAAAAATAATAAAAAAGACAAATTATTCGGAAACAAAAGCATTTTCTGGAATTCAAACCAACAACCCTGAAGAGACAGAAGCACTGCAAAATCATTTTCCCCTTGAGGATCATTTCAACACTTCAAACCCATTCCGATCATCCTTTGAGCTATTTTAACAGTCTTTCCAGTGGCCTTTCAATAATAATTATGCCGTTTTTAGCCAAAATAAAATGAACTTGCGTCGTTCATTTAGGACATAGTTTCTGTAGATCAGCAGGTCTTTAGAAATTCCCCTCTGAGTTGTGGGCGGGACCGTTGGCACGGAATAAGCCTGCATATTTTCCCCATCATCTCCCGCTAGCTTCCAGCCCCGACCTAACATAATCGATGCAACAAAAATGGTGAGCAATATTGGAGCCATCCAGCCGTAGTTTTGAACCAGATTCTAGGTCAGACAAGGAAAACAAAGACGTACATGGATCTATTTGTCTGCAAGTGGATGCATCAGAATGGAGCAGAGCAGGGAGCTTGGGCCCGCTGACTTTAGTTTGTACGCAACAACTACGATATTATTAAAAATGCATTCATTCATCTGCTCTTTACTTACGTCGTCCATCATCAGATGTTTTCTCTAAGTCATTTGGGTTTTTTCATGCCGTTATCAACCTGCTTCATATCAGACCTGCATCAAAGAGCTGACAGCTTTTGTTTATTTTAGACGTGGAAAACTGAGAATAAACAGAAATATTTCTTATTATTTTAATAACAGCCTGTATAGGCTCTCCTGCTTATCATATAATGCAACAACTCACAAATACACAATTATTTTTACTGTGAAGCAGTGAGTAGATTGTTGCTGTAGAATACCAGATTATTCCATCACTTTTCTTTCGCTTAATCTGATATAAACACAATGATTTGATCTACTTTCTTCATAGCTTTATAAATGTGAATCTCAAGCTTTTTAAAAAATATTTTCACTGTTTCAGTTTTTGTCAAATAAATATACAATTAGTCAAACACTTTTAAATTAAAAGAGATGTTAGTTCATATGTTGTTTGCTAGAAACTGACATTTTAACTTTAGAGTAAGCGAAAGAGTGACTGCGAGCTAGCAGGACTGTTTCAAAAGGCAGTGCAACTGTCACCATTAGACAGCGTGCTTGAAGCCTTTCTGCAACCATGCAAACACTTTTAACCTGGCGGACTTGTCCACTGACTGGATCCTTGCGTGGGGACACTTCATTCTGTGGATGCCAGTCCGCTGAAACATGCTCCCCCATGTGGAAACAGTAACAGCAGCAAATGCACTTCTGCAGCTGCTCAGGAGCAAATCCACAAACAATCCTAACTGGACCATAACAATACCTTTACACCATGTTACCTCCACAAAGGAAATAGTTGCATTGATGTCCAAAAATAGCCTATGGATCATTTCAGACAAGCGGCTCCTGCACGTCAAATTCTGATGCTGCACAGTAACAGGAGGGTTAACTAACCAAACTTACTTCCGTCTACTAGGCAGTAAACTAATATAAGCTCTGTTGATCAAAGTCTCTTACTTAGTAAAGATATTCTAAAATAAAAATCTTTTTTATAATAGGTTTTTACACTTTGACTTGATGTTGTGAGAGCCCACACATTCACATGGAAGTGGCATGTCAGTTAGTATGACAACAAAAAGAGACCCAAAAAAATGACAAAGTTTAAAATGAAGGCGTGTAATTACAGAGGAAATCTTTATTTAAAAAAAAAAGAGCTTGGTACAGTGGGGATGATTGGTATGTGAAAGTATGGGGATGATGACGTAAACAAGATGTCTTTTATTCCCCTTGCAGTACATTGCATTGGGCAGTCACGCACAAGCCAACATTACCCTCGCTGGGAAGTGAACCCTGGCTTCCTGTGTGCCAATTGTACACTTAACCAACTTAACTAAAAAAAAAAAAAATCGAACTAATATATATATATTTATATATAGGTACAGAAAGATCTGAATAACTTTAGTTCAATCAGATGACTCTTGAGTCCTAACGTCCTGCATCTTGAGCCTTGCAAGATAAAATAATGACACTAGGAAATATACGTGTACTTTCTAAAGACTATTTGTTTGTAATTTTTGTTGTACCAAGATAACTGGGGGGGAAAAAAAAGCAGTTGATTTTGTGAGTTTTTGACATGTTTTGTCAGCTTCACATTTTATACTTTTTTTTTTTTTATAAAATGTAAATTAGAAATTAGTCAAATGAATGTAATAAAAAACTAGGATGTTTTATGCAGAATCCATACACATGTCATCATACCTTGCACTCCAGTGATCAGGATGTCCACAGCTGTCCTGTATCCACGAATGGCGCAGCTGAACTCCCCCTCCTTCTCCCTCTCCATGGCGGCCTGCAGCTCCTTGGCTGCTTGGTTCAGGTATCCCACGTCCCCCCCGTTCAGACTGGCTGGGAGCAGGGAGAACAACTCTGTGTGATTGGAGGTGAAGCCTGTTGCATCTGGAATAGAAAAGAAGTGAGATTCCTTCAAGTGTTGATTCAAATTCTCCAATAAATTATTCAAGCCTGTCAATTTAGGGTCACCAATTAACCTCTGAAGCATGTTTTTGGACTGTGGGAGGAAACCAGAAGAGCCCAGAAAAAACCCACACATGTGGAGAACATGCAAACTCTACACAGAAATGAACCAGCCAGGATTTGAACCAGGGCTGTCAAGTGAGAGTGCTAACCACTACGCCAAACTTTTGGATTTCCTTGGCAACCGAGGTTTTTCGTTGACAAAGCCCACATTCCTAATATGTTTGTATAGAATATTATTTAGTTCAACTTGAGCCAAGAATTCATGTATAAAATGTTCGCAATATTCTGGTGAAAAATATGTGAGAGAAAGGGAGATCGCCACGCTGAACGCCGTTTCCATTTCCAACATTTATTCCCAATGACCCTCAGGGATACAGGAGGTGATAAGATTGAACTCTCGAGGAGGATTTTAAATTTGTAGCTGGTATGAAAAGTGATTTTTTTTTAAATTCAAGATGGCTGCTTCTTATCGAGGTTAAAGGTCACCAGGTACTAGATGCGTGCAGCTTTTGGTGAATTTTTGAGCATGTGGCAGGGGCACATTTGTCACTCAAAAGTGTAGTGAGAAAGAAGAATTGCAAAAACAATATGGGTCTTCAGTCCAGGATTGCTTTGGGTCATTTTACTTAACTGGCTGCCATAAATATAGTAAAGTTTACAAAGTACCTGTGTTTTTTTTCTAAGGAATTCTCAATATTTTGTATATATTTACTTGATTATAGGTTTTGATTAATTTTATTAAAATCATAAATTAGCAAATTAATGAATTGTTGACACATTCAATTATCTCAAGTGAAAAATAAATACAGATTCCTGAAAATTAATCAAATCCAAATCTAATTTAATTACATTTTAAAGTTTTACATCCAGTTTTGACTTCATTTATCATGTAGGTTAATGTAAACCAGTGACAAAAATCCCTTATTCTGATTCCAATATTTACTATAAGTTGAAGCCTAGTGAATAAAAGCTTGGATTTGGAAAGCAGTTTATGTTTACTTTCATTCATCAAGGCATTCAAGTTTGTCCAGAAGAGTTGTGTTTGTGACCTTGTGTGTAGCAGGGGTCAAAAACAGCCAAGTCGTTATCCGACAGAGGCGGGGGGCCGTCTTCCTTTGGAGATGGGATGCTCTCTTCCATCTCCGAATCAAACAGGGAATCAAACTCCTCCTGGGTCCCTTCTGATTGGTGCCGTCTTTGTGACGACCTGTCAGGAGAAGCAGCTGGACAGGTGGACTAAAGGTGAGAACCAAAATCACCCAAAAAAAGAAGCACATTTAAACTTTTGTACCTTGCTCGTCCACTTCTGTGTCACTGAGTTCCTTTTCTTCTCTGAGAGTTCCTCCGATCTCAATGTACGCCTCGGCTGCCACCTCCGGCTCCCCGAGTTCTAAGCTCAAATTGGTGCCCAAATCTTGGGGTAAAGTGGGGGCCTCCCTGCCCTCTTCCTCTTCAGCGGGGTCACAGTCTGAAGCCCTCCGCTTAGGCAGGGGAATGAGAGGGGGAGGCAGAGGCCCGGCTGAGGACAGAGGGGAGGGATCCAAGGGCCTCGTGACTTCACCCCCCTGTAGGATTTTTTTTTTTTTTTAAAAGGGAGGTAGAGAAATGAGGAAGAGGAGATGTAACGGTGACAAACTGAATCTGCGTCCTCACTCTGAAGAAGTCCTTTAACTGCGGGCTGTTGTAGAGCGCAGGTATGCTGGTGGTGAACTGAAGCATGGCCTCGGCTGCCCTCCTCCTCTCCTCAATCACAGCCTCATCGAACCTCCCTGAAGCAGAAATCACACATAAGCTATACTTTATTACTGCACGCTAAAAAAGTAAATTTAATCATTGCAACTTTTTATATCTCTAAGCAAAGAAATGTGACTGTTGTTCCCATGACGAAGAACACAATTAGTAACAACAGGCTTTTGTTTACATCTCTGATCTTTTTTGTGCTGATGTTTCCTGATATGTGATATTGATAGAATATTTTTTTTAAATAAAACATGGGCAATTTATTCTGCCTCATAATGACCCAAAAATGCAACTAAATTATTCCAGTTGACTGTTTAAAGACCCACTCTGATGAAAATTGTGTTTTTAACCTGTTCTTGTGGCATTTTTCTCATGATGGAGGATATAGATGAAGAAAATTAAGATCAAAATTGCATTTCTTTAATCAAATTCTGAATCAGGAGCAGAAAAAAGAAGCTCCCTGCTCCGGTCTACGACTAGATCCATTTCCATCTCTGGTTTCTTGTCTGAGCTGACATCTGGCTCTAAACTGTCCTGCTGGATCGCTCCAATGTTGCTCGCCATTTTTGTTGCACTTGTAATATTAGGTTGGGTGGCTTGAGGAAAGACTGTAAACAGAAAGCTCTCATATATAGCTCTCTCTATACTGTTTAGTATACTTTGTCGGGTTACATGAATACCAAAGGAAGAGGGCGGAGTCACCAGCAAGCATCAGGGAAAAGTTACGAGGGGACCCCAGGAAGAAATAAAAAAGAATAACCTACACAATAAATCCAGATTAAGGAAACTGTAAACACCAACATTTTGGGTGAAATCATTCCAGATTTTTGGACTTGTGTTGTGAATTTATATTTATTTTCAACATTGGAATTTATGTTTGAACACTGGAAGAAAGACAAAAAAAACTGCAAACAGTTAGAGGGAATTTTCCATTTTGTTTGGGAAATTTTGGAAAATTTGTGTTCACGTGTTTGTTGTTGGTTTGTATTGATTGCTGAAACTGTGTCTAAGAAAGCTAAAAACGGCATGATCGTAATTAAAAAAAAACACTGGGAACAATTTGGTAATAGATCAAACCATACATTAAAAAATAAGCCACAACAGCAGAAGAAATGTTGAAAAACTTAAGAGACAACAAGAACAACAACCCACAGCTCCTAGTGATACATAACTATCAGAACATTTTTGTTCATTTTAGTCGTGAATGAAGTGATCTTTGCAGAACGTACCAAAAACCTGTGCACGTGGAAAAGGGGGGAACTCCTCCTGCCGTCTAAACAGGTTCCTGTGAGTGAAAGCCAGCTCTCCGTGGAGCTTCTTCAGCTCCGAGAACCTCCTCCACACCACCACTTCCTTCACATCCTCCGGATGGCTTTTAGATACAAACTGTGGAAAAGGTCGTTTTAGTCTCTGCTCAACACGTTTTTAATAAAATCTATTTTAAAAAATAAAAGCGTGATTGTTGATAAACATCAAATTTTAAATGATGAAAAGGAATGATTTTCAATGCATGCTTGTAGAGCACAGGAGGATTAGTGTGGTCATGGGGGAGCTGTACCCATGAAAAGAATCACAAGTTTCCTTTTTTCCCCTTGATCGAGCATGCACTGGGTAGCACATAAGAAGCTCATTGTGTACAGTCAAACTGATTGAAAAGCAGTCAAATGTGGCTTTAACTGCGTCATCAACATGTTGTTGCCGCATACTTTTGGAAAAAAAAAACGATGTCTCCAACTCAATTATCATTAATAAAAATAAATTTAAACAGTCAGTTAACCTAAAAATATATATATATAAAAAATAGAACTGACAGCTAAAAGATAAGCATGGTACTGACCCTGGCTGTCACTTTGTACTCCGTGTGTCCCTTCTCGTGGGTCCGAGGGTCGCTAACAGCGAAGAACCGATAATATTCTTCTTTTGTTTTCCTGGACATGTTATGCGTTAGTTCTAACAATTAAAAGGAACCGACAAGCACAAACACAAAGCAGAACTTGCCACAGAGAAGCGGCGCTGAACGGCTATGTTGTGAAGTACCACCTCCTCTTTTACAACTTCCTGGTTGGTGACGTACCTGCATGCGTGATTACGTATGTAAAATGCGACGCAGATTTTTTTAAAGACGATTTTGATTTTTTTATACATATATAAATTTGGAAACACATTTATACCATCGTTAACCGACATGATATTTTATATTTGCTAATTAAAAATAATTGCACTTTTTGTTTTCTCCGGCTTTCAGTTATGCATTAGTTGTGATGATTTAATTTTTTTTTTGATTTAAATAATTTCACTGTATTCTATGTAGATTTTTCAACGTAACCATCGTTTAATTTAATTAAAACATCATTACTACCTTGCAGCGAAGGTTAAGAACCTGTAGGGGGTGGTATTGAGCCAGATATTTATACTGAATAACTCTAAAGGAAGAGATAAAATGCGCCGTTGTTTTTGGTGTGTTTATGAAAGTACGATAATGTTTTTTTTTTTTTATGTGACATCAGGAAAACAAAAGTACCTTACACCAAAGAAGCTGCTCAAACATAAGAAGACGTGTACTTTGGTTGGACATACCCAGACAAAATATCAACATACAGACAATATATAGATAAAAGAAAACGGACTAGACTAAACTTAACTCCAAGGCCGAGGAAGTTCCCGCAATGGTTTTCCTTTCCTGTTCAATTCTGTCTAAGCTTCCTTTTGTTCGCCTGGAACAAACAGGACTTTATACAATCAATGTTGTATTTTTCATGTGAAAGGATCTGTCACAAATGCCCTGATCAGCCCCACATTTACTGAGTTGATTGCATGAATTCGTGCAGTCATTGATCCAGGTGTCATTAATAAAGTTTACCACAGTTAAAAAAATGTCTTTCTTTAGATTTTGTTTCAATTTTGTTATGGCTCAAAAAACACCGTTAGCAGAGGATGGTTTCGATCCATCGACCTCTGGGTTATGGGCCCAGCACGCTTCCGCTGCGCCACTCTGCTCCACAAAATGAACTGCACGAAATATTGGATAAGACAAGTGCGTTTTATGAGTCTTGCAATCTAGTTGTTTTTGTCATGTCTGGACTGTAGTGCCAAAAAATGTCTACATTGGTGAGCTACTTTTCTTGTTCTTTGAAAACTATAACAAACACAAAGGCATCCATAAGTAGGTTGAGCTTTACGTATGAAAAATGATTTGGTAATTTTTGTGGAAAGCGTGTGGATAAAAGCTGAAAAAGTTACATAAAGAGTTTTTAGCATTTAATTGAAAATCTGAAGCATAAATGTTACATAAGGATATAATGAAAGAGTCCTTGAGTAAAGTCAAGTGAAAGTGCTTTACATAAAGTCTTATCGGACTTACCGCACCCTGCAAGACTTACACCAAATAAATCAGTCTCAAATACAACCAATTTAATAGTTTTTTTATCCACCCTCATATACACTCTTACTCCTTGAAGCCTAATTACAACATACTTTGTACGTTTTTTGCTTTTTTGACTGAGCATTTCATAGGAAAAATAAATAAGCAACCGTTTTAGAGCAAATCAAAAGATAAGTCCCCCAGGGGTCAACAGTTTTGTCTGTGAGTTCCAGCTGCAGGGATCCTGAAACAATGAGATGAAAGCACAAGTTTCCAGCCAGGCTGGTTTGAACTGGTCCAGGTCTGTTTTGCTCTACCACCTCCTTTTTTTTTTTTTTTTTTTATCAATCACATGCTTTCTTGCAAAATAAACTTTCTCAGTGGGGATCAGACACAGATTTGTAGTGAGGCTCTGTGTGTTTGTGCTTCCCTTTCAGATCTTTGTTGAAGTGCATTTCAACCAAGACAACTTTTTACATCAACACATAGATCCTTTTTGTCTTTTCTCACATTTTTGACAAACTTTTAAAACTCCTACCTGTCTTTTTTTCTTTGGCAAAATTGCAAATTTGGGCAACAAATGTCATTTTTCAGCTCTCACAGACCTAAATAAGTAACAAAAAACTTCCTTTATTAGTGAAAGAACTTTCTTTTCCTTTTATTAAAAAAAACACACAGATTGCACAAAATAAAAGATGAGTTTGTCCCTCATGTCCTCCAAGTCCTTTAAATGTTTTTAAGGTGGTCTAAGCTAGACCTGGACGCTTGGCTGATATGGCACAAGCAGAAAGTACACATACTGCAAAGGTCTTGTTTCTACTTTTACACACAGCTGTACTCTGTAATTTTATCCCACTATTTGCTCCATCTCATAAACATGTTTACGCTGTTCCTTCCTTGTTCACCAGTTGCCCTTTCGCCTCATTTCTCTGACTCCTCCTTCCTCTTTCCTTGTTTCTGCCAAATATCCAGCTGTTCACCGCCAGTTACAGGCAGGAAAACAAATCCTGAATATACCGGGGAGACACTGAGAAGACCTCCCTGCTCTTCCTCCTGGCTGTGCTCCATACCAAGACAGCACAGCGTTCATTTTGTCCAGTAGCTCTATTACAGCCTGACTCTGCACACACGATCATCAGGCTATGATGAAAAAGACAACCAGATGGTGATTCTGTTTGCTCAAAAGTGATAACAGTGCCATGTCTAAAAAAAGAGCTGCCAAATACATCTTAGGGAGGTCGACATTTGCTCTATTTCAAGCAACATCAAGTATCCTCATTCATGCTGAGACTCTTTCTAAGGTTCTGAAGGTTGTTTTCCTCAAAACAGATTGGACCAAAAAGGAAAAAAAAAATATTCACATTTTTGTTAGGCAAAGTACAGTTGCTTTGAACGACTGCAATTAAAAACTTTAGCAAAAAGTAGTATATATAAGTCTATTTACTTTACTTTTTCTATACTTTTTATATACCATAATCTATATATTGTACACGGAAAATGTTCCAATTTAGTCTGAATAAGGATTCAGTTAGTAACATGGGTATGTTTCCTATACTCGTGCATACTTCATAAAAGATACTAAGTGTACTGCTTTCTGCTAAGAGGAGTCTTAAATGCTTTTTAACGTGTTTTATAATTGACTTAAACCTTTCAAACAATGTAAAATGAAAAAAAAAAATTGGCAACCAGAACAAAAAACAACATTTGTGCTTTATATGGAACTCTGCAGTTGTTGAAGGCCTATATAGATCAACAGCACCTCAGAAATGCTTTAGAGCACGTGTTGTTGCAGATTTTTCAAATCAGATCATATTTTTTGCAATTTATGCTGAAACACATTGTAGATTTTAGTTAAATATAGCATCAACAATTCCTAGAAAAAGTGAAACTTTTTTTAAATCCAAAACTACCCATTTAAGTTTAGGATTATCGACATTGGATTAATCAAGTTATGCAGCACATCAAATAATTAGGTTACTGTGTTTTAATCAAACATAAATAAAGTTTAACCAAGTCTAGGTTGTGGAAAAGAGAATGATAAGCAAATGTTAGGATTTGATTAAATCATGTCACATAATGCTCTGATAAAAGACTAAAAGCTTTTCTGTAAACTCTCTTATCGAACTAATTAGCTTTGTTTGTTTAAATTGATTGAATTTTCCTCAAAAAGGGTTTGCAGGATGCATCTTATTTTGAAATGTTTTGCAGTATTGTAAATTAAAAAATCAGAAAATCCTTACTTCAAGCAATTTAAAGTTGATGTAACTATACAAATAACTTTTTTATTGAACAGTGTTCCGGATTTGTTGACTTTAAGTGAAGAAAAGAGAATGTCGCTTTGAAAAAAACAGATAAACCTTCATGCTTGCCAATTCGTGCTTTCCTGGAAAAGCAACAAAAAAGCGGGATGTGATTGGTCAGTTTCTCTGTAGGCGTGGCCTAGGATTTGGTTAAAGTGTATATCCACGGTGGCTTACAGACAGACTGTACAGACCGAATCACGCATCCACAATAAATCCCGACGGACTATTTGTTGCTAACATCAGGTAGGACAGACTTTGTTTTTTTATTAAAAAATGTTACAGAGAAAACAACAAAGGTGTGAATTTTTAAGAAACGATATTTTTAGCTATGTGGAGTTAAAAGGGTGCACATGGATAAGGCTGTGTGACGTAGGACCCGGCTCCCTTTGCATCATCCATCTTAAAATTTATGTATGCGGGTTTTTTTTTTTTTGGTCAAAATATTTTAAACTAACTTTTAAGATGATAAAAATGTTGTGGTGAATATTTTTAAACTAAATAAAAAAATTAAATAAAATTTAAAAAAAGAGAACGTCGCCGGTAAACTTCCGGTAATTAATAAAATGACTGAAACACGATGTTCCATAAAAATAATACGCATTAAATTTGAAGTTAATTTGTCAGTTATTGTCTTAAAAGGTATTACGATTTTTTTTCTTTAACGTTTAACACTTCTTTTTAAGCTCAATTTGTTTCCGTGTATTTGTAAGCCGGTAAGTGTTGCATCAGACACAACGATGCCCCTAACGGGAAAAACGCGGCAAAAAAGATTGGTTGTACTTTAGGTTTAATTTTGTACACTTAATGTAATCGAAAAATGTATGTACACCATTCGGCTAATTTAAAACATGTCAAATTAAGCTAACGTAGGCACGTGCCGCGTTACTATAAACGTTGCCGGTCGAGTAAAACCCGGTAAAGAAAGTGAGCTTTTATTCATACATGTTACAATGAATACTTTTCTTGTATTTTAGCCTAAAATGACGAACAAAAACACAGAAATGGACATGGAGGAAGTGAAGTTGAATGAGGTGGACCCGGAGAAGCAGCCCATGACAGGCGACGGTCAGGCTGCAGGAAACGAGAAGAACGGAAGCGTCAAGCTGAAGGTCCCTGAAGATGAGGTCACATTCACCGGCCTGTCCAAAGAGGAGCTGCTGAGAGTTGCTGGCACTCCAGGGTAAGAGTTTAATCCCTTCTTTAACAAATGCTCAACTGTTTTTTTTTTTTTTTTTTTTTAATTGTTTACTGACATTTTCCAACTCCTTCCAGATGGGTGCGAACACGTTGGGTTCTGCTTGTCCTGTTCTGGCTGGGCTGGGTGGGCATGCTCGCCGGCGCCATCGTGATCATTGTCCAGGCGCCTCGCTGTAAACCCATTCCTGAGATGTACTGGTGGAATGAAGGCCCTCTGTATCAGATCAATGATCTCGATGCCTTCTCCGATGGCATGGAAGGTAAAGTATTTTTAGTTTATAGGGCACGGATTGAACCTCCTTGATGCTTGAGCTTTTTGTGCGCGTGTGTGCTTAACAACCTGGACAGTTTTGTGACAAATTCCAGAGTTGTCTGCATATCTCAGGATACTAAACTGCTGACTAGGCTGGCACAGCCACTGACTAAATGCCATAAATGTGTTGAAGTCAGTGCTTTCATATCTCTTATCCAGATTTGAGGTTCAGTTGAGCAACCACACTTTGCTTATTTTTCTTTTCTTTTTACTTAAATTCTTCTGTATTTTTTTTAATTTCTTCTAGATTCACACGAACAGACTTTAAGTTTTTTTTTTTTAACATATAGCTTTCATGTCCAGTTGGATTGTTGTTGGGAAAAGCAACGCTGGTTTCCAGCCGGTCAGGGAGGACAGAATGTTCTGTCCTTACAGTAACTTAGCAGGGAGAACTCTGGTTTCCAGCAGAGGTTTGGAAGAATTCCAAAAACCACGTGACCTGGGATATTGTTCTCGGATGAACAAGCTTTTTGTGCTCCGGCCTCACATGGCCAGTAGAGAGTGCGGAGGAAATCGTTCTCGTGCTCCTGCCCTTGAGTTTTTTAAATGTCCACTAATTAGGTGTTTAATGCTTTTACTGTATTGTACATGTGCACTCCGTATCCACATTCTGCTTCTGTGCACACAAAAGCTGTGAAACTCACACCAACTCAGCATTTCTTTCTTCTGTTCCCGTCTTTGCTAGGTCTAAAGGAGAAGTTGGATGACATGACCCAGCTGAAGGTGAAAGGACTCGTCCTCGGTCCTTTTCACACAGTCCAGAAAGACCAAGCGGCTACGCTGAATCTTGAGGAGATCAATCCAACCTTTGGATCTCTAGATAAACTGAAAACAGTGTTGGAAAAAGCCCACAAAAAGAGTAGGTAGAGGAAACTTTAATCTCAACCCTGCTTTTTCTAGCAAGGTGTAACAGCATATATTTTGTCTGGTCACTTTTAGGCATTTCTGTGGTGCTTGATCTGACTCCAAACTACGAGGGATCCGATCCCTGGTTCCAAAATGACGACGACATCATGGAGAAAGTCAAGGTGGGACCCGGTTCACTGCCTAAAAGAAGTTTACTCTGAACACAGGGCAGGCGTGAACATTTTAGAGTTGTGGCTCATTGAGATGCTTGTCGTCTCTTCCAGTCTGCGGCAGAGTACTGGCTGAAGCTTGGAGTGGATGCCATCAAGCTGCCTGCTCTCTCTCGCGCGTCCAACTTCACTGACTGGCAGAAACTGCGTGCCGCTGTCCAGGGCAACCGAACCGAGGACACTAAGATCAGGTGAGTTGCCCTCTGTTCCGTTTCTGCTGAGACGCTTGCTGTTAAAATAAGCAGAAACATTTCCAACAAAAGTTTAAAAGAGAAGGAAAAAGTTGCAAAGTGATGCAGTTTTTAGGAACACGTCAGCTGACAGGATTCTTTTCTTTAAAGACTCACTCTGATGAAAGTTTTGTTGTTTAACATGTTCTTGTGGCATTTTTCTGATGATGGAGGGCATCATTGAAGCTGCATTTCTTATTTCTTTATTCATGGATCCACCTGTACACAACTTGATCCATGGATGTCTTTGTTTTCCTCTTCTGAGCAGAGACCACTGGGAACGCTTTTAAAATGGCTCAGAAATGATCAGAGCAGGTCTTTAAAGAACGTGAAGATCAAAGACTTTCCTCTGTTTAGGGTCAATAAGATCAAGCTGAGGAAGAAGCGGTTGTCTTGCTGTGAAAAGGCTTGACCTGATTCTTTCCTGCAGGGGCCTGATGGGAGTGGTTGAGGGAGCTTCTGCTTCAGAGGTGTCTCAGCTCATCAATGCCTCTGGGGTTGATCTGGTGCTGTCAGACCTGCTCAGCAGCAACAGCGGAGGTAGGATGGGGTTTGTTTGTGCTCACCACCTGGCATGCTTTCACAATCTTCTCTTTCAGTTTTAGAATGCTAATGTCAATCTGATGTTTAGGCGCTGAGCGCATCAGGGCCATGGATATTCTTCACCCTCAGCAGAGGAATCTGGGATGGGGTCTCGGTGCCTCTAGCGGTGTTCATCTGGCCACGCAGGCCAAAGCTCCGGGTTTGATTCGTCTGTATCAGCTTCTGCTGTTCACCATGCCCGGAACACCTGTGTTTACCTATGGTGATGAGATTGGTCTTCAGGCAGGAAATGTGAGTACCTATTTGGATCAGATGTTTGTTAAATTACCCACAAAGCAACAGCTAAAATGTTTATATTTTTAGGGTACAAATCTGCCAAAACTGGTCTGGGCCTCAGAATCTGAAGTAAGTGTTCAAACATGTTGCCTTCCAGTATATTTTTTGTTCCCCGCCATATTATTAATCATTTACACCCTTCACATACAGGCTAACGAGACAGAGCACCATGAAGTCAGGAAGTGGTTCAAATCCCTCAGCGACCTGCGAGGAAAGGAGCGCTCGCTTCTCCATGGCGACTACTACTCCCTGTACTCGTCACCCTCATCCCTCGCTTTCCTGCGCGTTTGGGACCAGAGCGAGCGATACATCACAGCCGTCAACTGGGGGGAGAAAGCAGAGATGCTCAAATTGTCACTGATGCCTACAGGCAAGGAGAACCTCGGCGTCCTTTCCGACATCTGCTTGTTGTGTTATTTGTTGTTAACATAACATAAATAACTTTTGTCTCCACAGAAGGAGTCGAGTTGCCAGAAACGGTCAAGGTGAAAATGTCAACGGATGAAAACCAGAAGGCTGATTCCTCCATCAGTCTGGACGAAATCACTTTAGGACCCAGACAGGCATTGCTCCTGCAGTTCCCTTATACCGCCTGATGATGGCGCCAAACTACAAAAAGCAGTTTTCACATTAGATTTGGCTCAGAAGCTGCAAAGTTCCACATAGTTCCTTTAAAAATGAGTCACTCCTCCTTAAATGAGTTGGATTTAAAAGTTAAAAATTCACCTTTTTGTTTTTTAAACTCTGCTGTGGGTGTTTCTAGTTTTGACATTTTCATGTTCATTCAAAAAGTTGCAAGATTTATGCTCAGACAGATTTTATGTGGTCATAGTTACTTTTTTGTTTTAAATGTTGAAACATTCCGTTCTTTGGGCATTCCTTTTTAAAATTTTATTGTCATTTTAAGGATTTTTTTTTTCCCTTTTTTGGTTCTTTAAAATGCTTGATAAGGAAGAAAACAAATGTGACAAACGATTTTCAAAAAATGAATAAACCAGTCTGTACCGTCTCTTGTGTCGTCATATTTTTGTAAACAATGTTCTTATCAAATCAAGCTTTGTTGTAAATGAAGATAAAAATCAAATGTTTGTCGCTCTGAGCCTGTACAGGTGTGTATGAAAGTGTGTCACAGATGTCAAAGGAAGCGCTTCTGAATTCTCAAACTTTAAATTTGACAGCTCCTAAACTGCATTTCATTTCTTAAAAAAAATTATTTTACTGGTGTTTTTTTTTTTACAGATCTTAAAAGAAGTTGAAATTACAGTTTGTTTAACATATTCTTTATAGCTGCACTTGAAGGTTCTGGATTTTAGGAAAAGTTCTTCAAGCAGAATTCAAACAATCTCAAGTTTTAGCTAGTATTTGTATGATTTCTTTTGTCAAAGTTAGAAAAAAGTGAATTATTTGAATACAATAGTATATAAGGGCTACAGTGTATAAATCAGATTATTTTAGATTATGGATATATTGCCGGCCTCTGAATTGGAATGATCAGATTAAACCAAATAAACTTTTAAAATGACAAAGTCAGCTGTTACAGTTGTGCTTTGAGGCATTTCCAACAAGTATTAAACCATGAGACTCACCGACATGTCTCAGAGTAGCATCATAAACAGCCCGCTCTGCATCACCACTTATGTCTGCAAAAAACCCTGGTTAGAACATCAGAGTTAAAACATTAAATCTGAACTCGCTTAAGGACTGATCCTAAACAAAACGTTCTCTTTTCCATTTCAAAATGCTCGGTCCTCAATGAATCAACAACCTTGTCAGACCAAACTTACAGCATGTAAACTGATAGAAAAATAACACAATTCATGTTCTGGAGGTTCATTTATGGAAAGGCCTTCGGAAAAACGATATAAATTGCATAATATTAAGCTTGAGAAATATTTAAATTAACTTCCTCCTATTGATAGTTTACGTCTGATACCATTTATCTTACAAAAAAGCAGCAAAATTTAAGTTAAGTGACCAAAATGTGAACCAATTCAAACTTTATAAAAAGTGCTTTCATACGTGGCGTAACTCGAAGCACTTCACATTTACAAGCTCCCTCAAAACAAAAGCAAAAACACAATAAAACCCTAACCCACCCTTTACCCTCCCTCCTCCCAACCAATATCACATACAACCCAATCAATAAATACATTGATTAAACGGTGACTTAAGATGAATTTACAGCAAAAAATTTAAGTAATTTAAGTGATTATGTTTTATTTACCGTTAGTAATGAGAAAACAGAACTTTAAAAATCAGTTTTCAATTATTTGTGCATTTCAGATAAAAAACAAAACTTGTTTTATTGGAAAAGTTTTGCGGATAAATAGTTTTTAAAGGTTCTTTGGACATTGATTTTCTGCATACATTTGCAGACAGAGAAACTATTCTTTCTCATGACGTGAGCAGTTAAATAAAAAATAAAGTTGGCAACATTTTAAAGTTGCAGATGGCCAACAGGAGTTATATTCCTGGTGGTTTCCTAGATGTTTAATGAGTAATTTTTGCTGAAGTTCTGAATACAAAAAGTATTCACAAAAAAGAAAATCTAGATGCTGCAATGTTATTTAAAAGTGAAAATACAACTACTATCTGTTTGAAGTCCTGCAAACTTTTCCGACTGTCTACTACTGACCCTCCTTTAAAGGATTTTTGCAAAGCATTGAGGATTTTTACATTGAAAATGAACAATATTGCTAAAATTGAAATATTTTTATTGTGAAATTGTTGATTTTTAATGCTTTATAAGGGTTTTAAAGTACTATGAAACAACTAGACCTAACAACTCAACATCAAAATAAAAAAAACTTAAAATGAATTAACAGACAATCTAAGTTTAAGATCTTTTTATTGCTACAAAATCAATCTAATTCTCATCATAAAAGCACAAGTTGAAACCAACTCATCTGACAAAAATGTCAAACAGGTGGGACTTCAGTCAGCGGGGTTTCGGGGTCTGATACAATTCAGCGCCGCCGTGTTGCTGTGGTATCACAGGGGAGGTTTGAAAGGGACGGTACCGGGAATCCAAGTCTGCCTGAGCACTTCAGAACGCACCCCACGCCGCTGTGAAACCAAAGCACCGCCGGTGCACACTCATGCCTGACTCTCAGTTTGACTGGAATACATACACTTGAACAGTTTAAATCACACTGACATGAAGAGACATGACCTTTTATTAGCTTCCATGGAACACGGCAGAAAAAAAAAATCATAAATCAAACCCATGTGGTTCAGAGCTGTCATTATTCTAATGATGCAGCTCCGTGTTCCCACAGTCAGAAAAATTGGATCCAAAGTCTGGATTTGGATTTTACATCTGCATTTATTTATCACATAGGACTACAGATGGAAATTAGAATGGGGCTGAATTCTTCGGTTTCTTTATTTTAAGTTTTTATTTGCTTCACTTTTTTTTTAAATAAGCAACTTAAAGCGGGATTTTTAGGTAAAACGTTGACACAACTTTATTGCGGATCTGTTGTCTTTGAAATGCCTTTTTTGTGAAATATTCACCGCTTAATATTCAAATAACACAATCATTAATGTGGTTTGGTCAGAAACATTAATCTAAAATAGTTATAGTCATTGTTATAGCTTTATTTTAATTATACACAATATTTAGGAACAGAACAAAATTATAGTAAATTATCAATACTGTACATTTAGCTAAGTACGGAGCACCTAAAGGGACATATTTCGACACACAACCACAAAAAAAAGGAAAAAACTTCCTGACATATAAAACAATGTTATGTTTTAATTACTGTTTCAATTAATTTAACTAATCAATGTTATGTTTGTCAATTGTAATATGAGAAACAAAATCTCACTTTAAGCTTTTTGAAAAGGATTTTTAACTTTTACTGTGGCCGCTAAATTTAAAAATAATTTATTTTTTTGTGTTCCTCCTAATATTTGTGCTTCGTTTTTTTTCACAGAACCATAATTTGTCAGTCCTGTTTTTTTGATTTTCCATGTAGCATTTTTTTTTAGCACACGAGTGTCTGATTCTCCTTTGGTCTGTATTTGGTTTTCTCATTTTTTATAGTAAAGCTGAGAGTAGGTTCTCCAACTGTTTGTCACTTTGACTTTACAAAAAAATACTTATTTTTACACATATTATGAGTTGTCGTTTTTTTGTTTGTTTTTTATTTGTTGTTAACAGTTGATTCATTTTATCCCAGTTCATGAGTTCCCCCCTTTATGTGTGTAGTCAGAGGCCTAAAACTCATGCTTTGCAATTTGAAAACAAGACTAAAAAGACAAATTGTGCCATAAAAACTCACAAATTCTAAAAGGAAAAAAAAGCTTTTATGTTCAAACATCTGAGAACTCTATTAAAGGAAAAAAAGAATAAACAATATCAGAAAGAGCCAGCAGGAGCTAGCTTCATCTGGTTCACAGGCAAAAGGCACAGTTGCCCCTTAGTAAAAAGTAATTCACTTGAAGTTGACTTTATTAAGTAAATTTGAATTTTACTTTTTCTGGCTTAATTGGAATAATTAAAATGTACAATATATAGATAGTAAATAAAAACCTTTAATTCAAGTATACTGCCTAACTTTTAGTTTCTCTAGTACACCTAAATAGACTACTTTTTGTACAGCAAGTGCTTTTCTCATGTTTTTGCAGGAGTTAATGATGTAGCTTTAAGACAGAGTGAACTAAATGCCTTACTGTAGTTATATTATTTGTTGATAAACTAGAATATATTCTGCAGTGATACAAAGGATTCCTTAAATTCTGCTTATTGTAGTAAAAGTAATCCTCTAAACTGATGCTTTACTGCACTGACTCAATTAGCTGGACCAGTTTACACACAAGCACTTTAGCAGGTGCTGCATTTGAACACATTTGAATGCAGCGGCCTCTTTAATGGTCACTTATGTCTTTCTTTTTAGTAATGTTAAATGTTAAGGGACTGATTAAAGTTGCATTCATAATTGAAAGAAGGAGGCTGCAAATTTCTAATCTGATGAGTACAAATGATCTCAAATAATGTTTGTTATCAAAGTGTCAAAGTAAAAAGAACTTTAAAGTCCCACTCCGATCATCTTTAGATCTATTCTAAAAGTGTTCCCAGTGGTCTTTTAATTATGATTGTACAGTTTTTAGCAAAATCATAAAACTTGTGTCATTTTCAAGGAAACTGTTTCTGCAGAGCGGCAGGAGTTCATCAGAAATTCACCTTTGAGTTGTGGACAGGACTGTTAGCTTGGAGCAACCTTGCCTCCCTTCGCCCTCCCCGTTGCTGAGAGCTCCCTGTTTACACTCTCTCTTGCTAGCTTACAGCTCCTCACATTCACAACCTAACAGTAGTGATGCAACAAAAATGGCAAACAATATTGGAGCTATCCAGCTGTCCAGTTTTGATCCAGATGCCAGCTCAGATGAGCTAAACAAAGACGTACATGGATCTATTTGTCTAAAGGTGGATGCATCAGAATGGAGCGAAGCAGGAAGCTTGTGACACTCCCAGGGTGAAATGTCAAAAATACACTCGTTTTCAAAGTGCACTTTTTTGTCTGCTTTTGATTCACAACTATTTGTATAAAAAACACAAAAATGTAGTTTTAATCCTAATTTTCTTTATATATGTCCTTCATCATCAGAAAAATGCCACAAGAACATGTTAAAAACACAATTTTCCTGCGAGTGGTTCTTTAAATATTGAACAAGACATTTATTTTTTATAGTTAGAGAAGAAACAACTGATCTATTTAAATGTACAGTGGTAGTAGTATGTTAATTTGGGGTTTTCCTAACCTGACAAGTACAATATGTGGTTGCTGAGGGGAAAAAAAAGAACTAATATAATAAATTTAATCATAAAAACATTAATTTCTTTTTAAACTTTTCCAGTGTTTCTTCCAAACAAACTTGAAGAAACCAAATTTTTTATTAGGACTTTATTTAGATAGTTTTGAAGATATAGAGAGCACAAAAGCACGTTTTGTCAGGAGTCAGCGCTCTGTCTCCTCTTCTGGTCACCGGCGGGAGAAGAGTACGGTCTGCACTCAATCTCCCATCAACCCCAGCACATGGTGTCAGGATTCTGCCCCCCCTTAGTCTCCTTTGTGTTCCTCTTCGTCTCTGATTCTGCTTCTTTGCCACCAGCCTTGACCCTTGCCTGGATTCTGACCCTGATTTCGCTATGTGGATGTTCAGTCTGAGCCAATAAACCGGCTGCATTCTGCCCATTTTGTGACACGTTTATAATTGGAAAAAGAAACCCATTAAGTAATGTGTGGCTACTGTATTCTACATTTACACCGTGGCTATTTCAGTGTGACATCCTGGTTGTGTGTAGACTCTGAGCAACACACGGCAGTGTTGTTCACTTTTCTCGAGCATCACTATGACACAGCTAGTGACACACACACACGAACACACATATGCATAGCGGCGCTTTGACTGGGAGGATGAAAGACGAAAAGGCCAACTGTAAGAACAACATCTCTGTCTTCTTCACTGTCTCTCCTCCCCTTTTGTCACTCATCTACCTAAAGACAGACCATACACACTTCACTGCCGCTGACACAACTCTCCTGGTAATGACAACTCAACAGGTAAAGTTGCACTTTTCTCCTTTAACTTCAGATATTCAGAAAGGCGTATGAAAAGTCATGTCCTCTCAGCTAAAACGCCTACTTAAATGTACCATTTGGGTCAACTTTTGATTTAAATTTATATATCCTAGAACATTTTTAACAGACTATGTCCATCTGGTGATAATGTGTAATTAGATCAACCAAAAAAAAAAGCTGTGTTATTAGGTACGGTGTGGACAATATAGTGCATGAAAGCTACTGAATGGGATCCTCAATGAAACAGCTTTTTTACTACGGGAGTCAGAAAATACCTTTAAAATGAAAGTTTATGGCTGTAAAAGGTAAGTATTTGTGCAAAAATCAGTAAAGAAAAGCATTTCCTTCATTGAGAAGCAGCGTCTAAGTGTCGGTCTAACTTGTAGCATTTCAGTGTTGTTACCCAAATCAGGTTGGTGTGTACATCAAACAGGCTCTTAGAGGCTCAAAACCACAGGCTTGACTTTGCTCATTGTGAGCATTGTAAAGATGTCATGACAAGATTAACCAGCACTTATGTCTATTGACCCAAACATTGAGTTGTGAGGTTCTGGAGTGACATGCACGGTTAAAGTCATCTAGCATTTCAAACAGAATGGTGGGATTCTATCAAATTCCTTGTTTTTTTGAAGTATTTTGTTATTTTGAAAGAGGTGGACAGAGCAGCAGATGAAGGATTTGTGCAGGAGCTGTTTCTATTTTTGACTTCCTTCGCTTCTGTGACCTTCTTTGACATCTGCAGATGAAATTGGGGCAACACACTTTTTTCTTTTTTTGAAACGTTAGGAAGTGCAGCTTTGGAGTTGGTGGAATAACTTGTTTTCAGCTGAAACGACACTTAAAAAAAAAGACGAGAAAAGTTTTTGCTCTGTTGTTGAACAGCTTAATTCATCCACTTCAAGTGGTTGAATAAGGAAGCCAAGAAAAGAGTTGCAGCACATTAAATTCATCTTTTAAAGGACCCACAGAAGCGTTCTGGATTCAGCTGCATGTTCCCCTTCCTCACATCTACATGCAGCATCAGATGCTTTGAGTCTTTGTGGACTCAATCAGATAAACATCTCAGGGCTGCAATCTTTACTTACTTGTCTTTCTGAAGGCTTCAAAGTTGCATGGGAGTGTGGGTAAACAGTGGTCTAGATCTTGGTGCACACTGGATTAGGTTTTCTGCTGCAATGGGTTTTTTTGGGGTCAAATTTTCTGTAAATTTTATTTATTAAAAATGGTAAAATTAGTTTTTTTGCTTTTTCCTCCACTTTTTAGTTTCCTTGGGGTAGGAGCGAGATCCGCCTCAGAAACATAACTTTTTTCTCGGTGGATGACTGGAAAGCCCGACTTTTTATTGCATCAAACAGATCACAGAACTGTTTTCCACTCCCTTTCGCACATTTGTTCAACTACACCTCACGAGCCGCTCGACATTTTCTAAATAGATGTTTTTGTTTTGGCGCTTGGGTTGCCATGAAGTTTTGGCAGGTTGAGCATCCGGAGTGTCTTTGCGTGTTTCCCTCGCACAACCATGGAAACCTGTCGTTCCCCTTTGGTGGCCTCCATCAAAGTCATTCTAGAATATTCACTCCTCAAGGCAACAATTGTGCTCCAAAGAGCCAACTTTCTGAAAACCAACGACACATCAGGTTTGACCCAACGTTGTAAAAAAGTCCCACAAAATACTTTCATTTATAATAGTTTAAACGTATTTTTGTGTTTTAGAACCCAATATTGTTAGTGTAAATGTCGCTTTTAGATCAGAGGAAACCTCATGGTTTTGCTTAAATTTACGACCCACACAAGAGGAGGCTGGGAGACCTTTTGACGCAAGCATTTCCCGAACGAAAAACCTGCTGGAGCCTGAATATTTAAATCATACTCGCATATTTAATGAAGAACTGTTTGATCCGGAAGATCGACAGGAGAGCTGGCTTCAGACATTTTTAAACGCTGAAGAGAAATATGAAACCATCTCTGCGAAAGAAAAACAAACACAACTTTTAGATGAACAATAAACAAACACAAGATGCCGATTTTGGCGCCAAATGGCGTAAAAAAGTTAACACATTTTCTATGGTAAAGGTCAAATGTGAACTACCATAAACAAAGCTATTGTTCATCTATTGATGAATTCAGACTTTGCATTAAGGATAGTTTATTTAACTCCAGCCCCTGCGACAGACTGGCGACCAGTCCAGGGGTGTCCCCTGCCTTCGCCCATGAGTAGCTGGGTTAGGCTCCGGCAACCCCGTGACCCCGAAAGGGATAAAGCGGCTTGGAAAATGAATGAATGAATGAATGAATTTAACTCCATTCAATAAACTACAAAGATGAATCCTAAAAAACATGCATTTTTTATTATATAAAAAATATTTAATAGAATACCTTTTTTAATATTTAAATTATTAACAGCAATGGCCAGTGAAATTGTAAATCAGTGAAAAACTCCCTTTTTTTGGTGCATTTGGATAGATTAGTTCTAATACTGCTTTTCACAGAGTGGAAACGTTCCCTTATAACAGACAAAATGAAAGAGAATTAGCTCAAGGAAGAGGTGGAAAGCAGTGCTGATATTAATCATTATTACTGAATTAAAAAAAAATCTCAAATTAATCTCTAAAAAGTGATTTTGGTTTTATAACAGTGAATTTTTAAAGAGTTTCAGGAGATTAAAAATGAACTACTGTAGTTACTGTAAGTCATTCTTAAGTTTGGCTTTTTTTCTTCTCATTTTTCAACAGGATTAAGAAAAAAGTGACTCATATGTTTTATTTTATCTTCTATTGTTTGTCACAACACATTGATTTAGACTAAATCCTTAATTTTTCTTTGAATTTTGGCTTGACGCTTGACATTAAATCAAAAAACTAAATTGACTATGTTTTAGCAAATATAAACAGTTTGATTATTTTTCTCTTCAAAATAATGATAAATAATGGAATAAACCTCATAAATGTCACAACTGAGCAGTGTTTTGTATCCGTACGTATTCATTTTGTGATGTTTTTTCCAAAGTTTATTGGGGTTTTCTGCCAAAGCTTTTTTAGATGTACCTCATTACAAATCTGACTGGACATTGATCCAAACTTTAGCGTGCCACTGTTTCTGTTCCGGGACTTTTGTCAAACCTGACAAAAAACGTTCCCATTTCAGCGCTCTAAAAGGAAAGAAAAGAGGAGGCGTTTGACTACGATGGCATCAGCTGTTTCATGTTTCATGACTAAAAAACCCAATTGTTCCCAGGATCAGCTGAAGAATTCAAGAACTGGTTCATTTTTCCTTCTATATTTTCCGTTTTACGGAGATTTAGTGCGTTTAGCTGTTATCGATACTGTTTTTAGTGAAGCCTTGACCAGAAAGAGAATTTCTGGACCATAAGGATTGAAGAAGATCCCAAATTTAACAGACTGCTTCTTTTTGATGCAGATACTCACTCATTCATGTCTGGAAAACAATAAAGAAGTCCAGCTGCATTCTGTTTTCGGCAAAAATGTGTTACAGCTGCTTGACCTTTGGCTACCTGCAAGAAATGCAAACTCCAGTCATTATTTATAATACGACTTTTAATCTTCGCTGTGTTTTCTCTATTGCAGTTATCACTTATTGTGCGCTTATTGTCAAAGATCTGACACAAAAGACACAATCATTTAGCCCACAAAGCATGATTACTCCATAAGCTCTTCAAAAAAGCTCTCAATACCCTCCACAGTGGCTTTATGCCTGAAAAAAGAAATAAATAACAGTAATTTTTAAAATAAAAGGTTAAAAAATGAGCATTGATTTAATTCAGGGTAGTTAAATTTATACATTTATGGCTGAGGTGCATCTAGAAGTAAGATAAGATATTTCAAGGTTTTTACATCACTGCTGACATCATTGTTCGCGATACGCTTCCTCCAGAACGCACACAATTCAACTACTTAGTAAAACTTCGTTAAAAAATCATATTTTTCCTGATTGATCGGTTTGTTTTAATGACTTTAAAGAGCTTTTTATCTTATGCTGCACAACAATGATTCTAAAATATAGTGTATAGATTTGTACATTTTTTATTCACTTTTTCATAAACCGAAGAACTTGGTGATGGTTCACCTAAGTATGTGAAACAAGAGAAAATGTCATTTTTGTCTCGCGTTGTTTTAAACCTTTTTGCAGGAGCACTTTAGCTGCACTGCAACGATCTTTTATTTTGAAAGGATGTCATACAAGCCTCTGTCAAAAATAAACAACAATTTTATATTTTGAGAACAAGCTAGTTTCTCTTTATATTTTTGTTTTTATTTATGCCATTAAAGAAATATACATTTTAGTAAAAAAAGTAACAATGTCATGAATGCAAATTGGTATCAAATTTACCTAAAGTGGTCAAATAAGACTTTATGGCTTCTACTAGATCAGTAAGAAAGGTTGCAGACCCCTCGCTTAGACTATTAAAAGTTCCCTATTGATGCTAAGTAATGAGGCACGTTTAGGATTTTGGAATATAGAAAAGCACTTGCATCGATTGTACATATTTTTACCTTTTTTAGCAGCATTTTCATACCTAGAACCTTTTGTTAAAGCACGTTGATGGATTCCTTACACAAGTTAGTGTTAAGGAAGTCAGAAGCACAGTGGAGGAACGCTTTTTTACACTTTTCACAGACAAATTTAGTTTGTGAAGCCGCCTTGTCTCTTTTGTGTTGACAGAACTACAGTTGGATTCAACATCAAACCCTCACCCATTCACTCAAAATTCTTAAAACTCAATATAGTTGAGGTTTTTTACAGCTTTTTATCTACTTTTTCTTAAAGTCCATGCTCCCGCCTCATGTAGGCACATCTTTCAAGAAAAATATTTACCTTTTGTACGTTTTTGTAAAACTAATTTTCGTACATTTTTGCAAAAATAGTTCAACAAGAATCTGAATTTTAGTCATATTTTTCTTTTCTGTGTTTTGTTTTGTATAGAAAAGCCAAAAAAACACCTTTCTCTTGGTGTTTTATTATAAACAGCTGCAGTGTTTTTGTGTGTTTAGTGTATCATGAATGCTTTTGTGCATTTTAGGTTTGCCGTACCATCAGTTTAGCAGTAAAGTGAACTCCTGACACCTGCAGAACTGACAGAGACACCTCATTCTATAGACATCTCTCTCCTTTGGGTTGATTCTCGTGTTTTTCCAGTTCTACCACCTCTCCGTCAGTCTTTTATCAGTGACGGAGAGACGAAAACATTTTTAAAGAAAAAAGTCCAGATGCGTTCGACTCGTTCCCCCTCCTCTGCTCCCGCAGGTTTTTAGAGTGAATCTGAGAAAAAAAGCTAGAATGGAGTTTCCCCTGTATTCACTCCTCCGCGTGCCCCTTCCATCCTTTCATTCACATATTTTTCATTCGCTTATCTCTTCCGAGTGGAGGTGAATTCATACAAATGAACTCAGGCATTCAGGTAAAAAAAATCAAAGTGAGAGCATATTCTATGTATTTGTTTTCATTTTAAGAGCTGAATGTGTTCTTTGCTTATGTGTGCAAAAGAAGTAATTAAAAAATGGTCAGACACAAACACAATGCATGGGTTAAACTTAATTTGTTTTATTATTGCAGCCCTCCCCTGTTTTTTTTTTTTGCTCCTAAGGTGGTATCAAACCTGATTAATAAGAAAAAGAATAAAACAGAAGTCAATTAAAGTAAAAATGTGAAAAATATATATTTTTAATGACTGCATATTCATAATAACTCAACTTTCTGAAATATTTTTAGTGGAGTCTTGCTGCAGCTCCTCATGACTTCCTTTAGAAATTCAAAGGTAAAGGCGTAATACTGCAATTGAAAGGAATTTTGGTTTAAAAGAACTATCCAGCGTGAAAGGAATATGCTTTTGTTTCTTTAATTTTTGCTTCAGAACTGAACGTTTTGCAGTTTGTCAGGAAAACTCATCTAAATCTGTAGTGTGATTTATGCAAATGCTGAGACTGTCCTGTCAGATAGACACTGTCTGACCCACATAATAATCTGTAATGCATGTTAATGATGAGGTTTCTACAAATGTAGTCACACTCAACCCACCAGTAACCTCTGCGATCATCTACATGCACGCTCATGCTCAGATGGATGATAAACAAAATAAAATGCATTTCCTGATTTTTTTTTGCTAATCTGTTGCTTTTTTAAAGAGATTTGTTGCTAAATATCTTTAGAATATTTAGTGCTCTCTCTGACTACCATCATAAGGTTTTAATCAGCAAACTGTCATGTCTGAGAATGCTCACAAACGTATGGGCAAATTTCAAGAATGCATGGATGAAAAACATGAAATACGGCTGACAATATAAAGTCCCCTTTCATTTATATCCAGCATAATCCACAAAAAATGAAAACAAATCTGATCCTTTATGAAATATTTTTTACCCAAAGTAAGGGTTTGGCATCTCAATACTCATAAACATAAATGCTGTTTTCATATAAATTCATTTTGTTTGCAGCAAATAAAAAAAAAAAATTCTGTATTTTTATAGGAGTGCATTTATAGAAATAAAAGCAATTAATGAATCATTTCATGTTATCTAATATCAAAAGACGTTATGGAAACATTTAATTTTGCATTAAATTTGGTGATATATTGGTGCTATGTGAACATTTTCTTCATTGTCACACTTTATTTTCCAACACTGCGGACAAATAAATTCACATTTTAAAGCAATCAGTTGCACTATATTTAAAATTTGCAAAAAACAATGAAATTATCGCTAAGCTATTTCAAGGCAGTTTCATGTATTTTATGAACACAGAGGAACTTTTGTTCATTTATGGAATCATTTCATGTTTTCTATTATCAAAAGACAGAGTACATTATGAAAACATTTTATTTTACATTAAATTTGGTTATAAATTGATGAGATATAGACATTTTCTTCAGTGTTCCGATTTATTTTTCCACACAGGAGAAAAAGGAAGTTGAGAAAACTCAAAATTATAGGGAAATCAGTTACACTGAATTCAAAATGTCAAAATTCAACAGAGACCTAAACACTTAAACGCCCTGGCACTTTCTGCGTTTGTCAATAAATGCTAAAGTTCAATTTCAAGGCATTTTTATGATTTTATTTATTTTACGAACACAGAGGAACGTTGAATTGCCTCACAGAGATGCAAAAGCTATATAGAAGTAAACAGAAAATTTACTAGAAAGAAAATAAATAAAAGGTAAATAAGATATTGGTCAAGTCTTAATCTGCTTTAAGATCTTCAATCTACATTGTTCTCCATGCAGAAAAGTCGTTCTTGACAGTGTCCCTCTGCGAGTTTCTATTTGCAAACTACTAAAAATACAAATCAGTGTTAGGGTCTGGGTTAGTGTGTGCAAAGTCAAAGCAGTTGCATGACGAGGATGGCTGCACGGGCTAAGGTTAAGATGCTGCTGGACGTGTGAGTGGTTGTGCTTGAGGTTAAATGTGTTCATGTAGGTGTTTTACAGCTAGTCGGTGACATAACAGACAGAAAACATTTTACAGTTTAATTCGGCTTCAGTCGATGTGCTTGTGAATGGGAGGGGCATGAGGTGGTGGTGGTGGGAGTTTTAGAGGGTTCCCTGAACCTCGTCGTTTGTGGCCTTCTTCCTTCCTGTTTCGTTCTGTTTCACTTCCTGTCAGCTGACTCAGCTGGAGAATCTTGAGATGTTAAAAACATCTACGCTCTGCCATTTTCTCACTGACACAGAAGAAAAACTTGTATAAAAATATTTTTTAGGCAGACAGGCTATGAATGTGGATACTGGTTTGAAAATGCACATTTGGATTTTCATTGAGAATACAAGTAGATTTTTCATGTTTATCAGTGAAATATTCTTCCAAAAGATGCAAAGAATTTAAAAAAATTTTAGTGGTGTTTCCAATTTTTCATACTAAAATGTTAAAGAGGTGAACTTTATGTGTGTTTTTGAGAATCCAATGAATATAAAAATAAAAATAGATGTGCGCCAAAAACCAGATAAGAAACGAGTGGAAAAAAAGCAAGAGGAACAAGACGGGACAACAAAGTTGCAGGCGTCTGAGAACAGCATTTGCAGAGCGATAGAGGGGACGGGCAAAGAGGCGGAAAGACGAACAGAAAGATGGAGGAAGGGGGCAAAAGAAAAAAAGAGAGATAAAGATAGCTGAAAATGAGGGAGATCCGTCATCGTTTGTTTCCTCAGGATGTGGTTACCACGACGACGCCGAGGCAGTCAGGCAACATCACTATCTGCTGGTCCTCTTTGACACCTGCAGCAGCGTGTGACCGTGAAAGTTGGTGTGCGCGTTTGTCTGTGCGGTTGTTTTTGAAAAAAGGTCCTCTGTACATTTAATGGTGTCGAGAGTTGCTTTGTGTGTGAAGACAGAGACACGTAAGAAGAGGTCGAAAATCACCCAAGACGAGCTGAAAATTCAGAAGAGGGGAGGATGAAGAGAATCAATAGATATGGGACGAGTAGAAAACTCCAACAACAGAAGAAGAATACATGCCAAAAGGAGCTCGAGCGCCAAGGACGGGTAAAGAGCAAAACCTCAGAGTATACAGTATCTGTCTCTTTATCTCATCTTACTTGGTTCTTTCTCTGTCTGACTCACTGAGTGGCCTATTTAGAACAACACGTGGTTTCAAAAGAGAAAGAAGAAAAACTAAGAAAGACATCTGGATACAACACCACGCTTTGTGAATATCTGATTCTTTGAATTTTATTGAGAAAAATAGAATTGTCCAAGGTGAGGTGTACCTCAGGGATCTTTACTGGAGCCTCTATTAGTTGACTTTCTTTTTTGAGATTCAGTTGAAAAAAAGTTTTCTGAGTTTTCTGTTTATTTCTCTGCAGGTTGTGTAAAACGTCTTCATAAATGTAGTCATATGATCTCTAAAACACATAGATTTAAAGTGTTTTCTAAAGCACAACATTTGTTTTACTATTACAAGCTAAACTAAAAAAAACGAAGCTTCTTCTTCTTTATATTCTTCACCGCATTTAGCACCGGAATAAGGGAGTCAGAATTGTACTACCAAAATTTTACAATTTGTACAGCAGTTTTAATTGGACCTGGTGTTCTTAGTTGCATAGTGAAGGCAGGAATATCATTGTATGGTAGGAAGAACATTCTACTGAATGACGGATCAGCTCTGAAAAAAGTGATTCCCCTTTTTGTGTCTTGCTAATTAATCAAGTTGTACCCCAAGAATCTTTACTGGAGCCTCTGTTAGTTGAGATTGGCCATCAAAGTGATTCAGTAGTACATTTACAGTTTATTTTTAATCTAATCCACTATTCTGCACTTGCTAAAAATGCCTTTAACTTTTAATTGTTGCTAATATAAGTGTGTAATAAGGGTGTTTTATGGGCCAAAAACATATTTGTGAAGCTTTGATTTCATGAAAGAGTGTCCGTATTAGAGAGGGAACAGGATTACAATAGATAATGGAAGCATACAGAGTAACAATGAAATTGGTCTAGTGCATGGAGATGAGCTCTCTCTAGTTCTTCTCGGATATTTCTTATGATTTTTTTTAATTTGTCTTGTCTTTCCTTTTAAAAAACATGTTCAAAATATATAATTATTATCATCATCATCATGAGTACTGGGGTTTGGGTTCTCCAAGTCCATTCTATACCATTGGCCGTGAAAATTGAAACGTTTGTTTCTTTATTTAAGACGGGGTCAGAACATATTAATATAACATTTAAAAATGCAAATATATGAGCTTATGGACGTTTAGGCTAATTTCCATCTTTAGTCCCCATAAAAATGACTAGTTTAATTAAGTACAAATATTTGACGATTTCAATCACTCATTTTATTTACTGATAAGTTTCTTTCACAAGTAAATTTGCAAGAAATATTGAAAGTTTCAAATCTTTTGTAGGCTGCAGAGTGGTGTACTGGTTAGCGCTCTCCTCTCACAGCGGGAAGGTCCTGGTTCGGATACCGGATGGGACCCTTCGATTGTGGAGTTTGGATGTTCTCCTCGTATACGCGTGGGGGTATTTTCCGGGCGCTCCGGTTTCCTCACAAAGTCTGTAAACAGAGTTCATAGGTTAACTGGTGACAATACATTGTGTGTGTGTGGCCCTGCAACAAACTGGGACCTGTTCACCTTTACTGAACAGTAAACTGAGAAGAATTCAGTAAATATGTGATTAACTATACCATCTTTATATATCTACATCTTTATCTCCTCACACTTTTTACGTAAAATTAGTGTTGTTTTCATCAGTTTGTATTGGTATAATTTTTTGTGTTTTGCTGTTCTTATTCCACGTTTGAGTTATCTTCCTTACTTTGAACATTTGACCCATTTCTGTCTCCTCCAGGCTCTGTAGCAACAGCAGGTGCACCATCATGGAGGACTGCTCATCCCCGACGCCCTTCTCCAACCTCCAGCACCACCGTCACCTGCCACCCTTTCCTCTCACCCTAGCCGGCTGCCAAAGCTCGGACGTGGGCTACTCAGCCTCCCAGTCCGGCCCGGATTCTGTGGAGCAGTACAGAAGTAAAGGGGATGAATCCACTGCCTCTTTCTTGGCCTCAAACAGCCCGTCTGTGCTGAGAAAGGGAAGCAGTGGGAGCGCCAGAGCCTTCCTGAGCACTAGTGTGGGCTGCTTAAATGGAGAAACCAGTTTAGGAGAACCTTTTGACGCTGGCGACAGGTTAAGCAGTAGTTTGGTGGACTCCTGGTTTGGTAAAAAGGAAATGTGGGAGGGCAGGGAGAGCTTTGAAAGGGCCGCAGAGGATTTTAATGAGAGCAGTGATTGCTACAGAAACACAAATGCTTTTTACACGCTGAGCTGTTCCTCTGAGGACAGCGACAGATGCAGGATCAGATCAAACTATGACAACTATGGCAGTGAGGCGGGTGATGAACGGGAGGCTAACATGAGCATGTTTGCAAAAGAAACTGTGTCCTTCAGCAGAGCCAGCAGCACTGGAGGCTTTAATGATAAGAACGAGTATTGTCGGGAAGATTCAAGAGTGAGCGATAATTATCTTGGAGGGGAGGACGATTTCGGGTCCAGCTGCGGGTCAGGCGAAGACCAGTTCCAGCCTGCAGAAGCCGATGGGCCTTGGCTTAGCATGTCCCCCACAAGTCACGCAGAAGAGAAGTGGAGAGTGGCTCCAGACGGCCACCTGACTGCAGGCCATGCTTCACAGAGATCTGCTGGTGTCGGCAGTAGGACGTTCACCCAGAAACTGGACTCTTTCTCCAAGGCCTTTCTCTCCCAACGAAAGAGAAGATTCCCCAATCACTCCTCGGGACGGATCTGGGAGTTCGGGGTAGGGAGAGGGGAGACTTCTGGATCAGTCAAGTCAAGACAAAGCTGTGCTTTTGACTCAGACACCTACCAGCCCCTTCCCACATCGCCCTCTTATTCCTCTCTTCCATCTTACCCGTCTCCTCCCACGTCGTCTCACCTCATGTGTTCAGTTCTGAGCCCTCCTCCCACTCCTCTGCCTCCTCCGTCTATCTCACCCTCCAAAATGGACTCCCCCAGCACACAGGGAGTCAGCGGCCCCCCTCAGGGAGGAGACTCACCCCAGTTCTTCCCATCCCGCGCCCACTCCCTGCCCTCCGGCCAGCCTGGGATGATCTGGAAGTCTCCACTGTTGTCCTACTGCTTTCCACAGATGTCAGGTGACCCCAACATCAACGAACGCGACCTGAAGTCCTATGATGAAGATGACAGCAGCAACCCAACAGGTAAATGTTTTTGTGAATGAAACATCATACCCAGAAGCTCTTTTTCTGTAAGAAGCCATGTTTTACTCCATGAAACAACCACAGGTTAACACCCACGTGTAAATTTACGGGACATGTGGGTTTTAGTAGATGAGATAGTGAAGTCCCCCGTTCCTCACATGCAAATGACAGTTTCATTTCACGCGTTTTGTCGATTTAAAAATTTCTATCCTCCAAACCCCAACACTTTAAAGTAGAGAAATATATTTATTATCAAGTGTGTTTTTACTGGAATCAAACTACAAGATGTTCTTAAAATGGCATTTTCTGTGTTCTCGCCTTTCACCAGCCACACGTGACAGCACCCATGTACGCGACTCGACATCCCTCACCCCTTCCTCCCATCTTTTATCCTCCTCCTTCTCCAAAGCGTCCTGCCTCACCGGCAGTCCGTCCCTGCTTCCTTCCTCTCATCTTCCTCTTGGTTCAACCCTCTTCCCTGCAAAGCATCATCAGGCATCTTTTAAAGTGAGCCAGATAACCAGGAGTGACTCCACAAGCCTGAAGCAATCACACCTACAGGTACAACAGTTGCACAAAAATTGTAGTTTTGGTGTTTTTAACATGTTTTGTGGCATTTTTCTCATGATGGAGGACGAATGTACAGAAAATGTAGCTTAAAATTACATTTCTGAGTATTTCTTTATTCAAATTGTAGCAAATCAGGAGCAGACGAAAAATGCAATTTGAAAAATATATCTGTGATGGAGAAAATAGACAATAGATGTAGACAACAGATCCATGTACGTCTTTGTTTTCCTTGTCTGAGCTGGCATCGGGCTCAGAACTGTACGTGATGGGAAGTGGGGGTGGGGTTGCTCAGCACCAATGGTCCCATCCACAACTCAGAGGTGAATTTCTAATGAACTCCTGCTGCTCCGCAGAAACTATGACCTAGAAAACAACAATTTTTGTGACTAAAACCTGCACAATCATAACTAAAATACCACTTGGAACATTTATACAACAGACCAAAAGATGATCGGAGTGGGTTAGGTGCAACAAAACATCAATTTATCCCACACTTTGAGTTTACTTTAGTATCAATAACTTGTGTTGGTGCTTTCGTTTGACCATTTCCAATACAACTCAATTGTAAATAGCTAATTTGATAGAATTTATAGATTAATTATTTTAAAATGTAGTATACTTGTATTGCGCTTTTCTACCTTACGCTTTACAGTCATTCAACTAAAACACACATTCACACACAGATGGCGGCTCCATTCAGTGATTTGCCCAAGGATACTTGGATAAAAAAAAAGTAAAAACTAAATATAAATGACAAAAAAAAAACAACAGCAATGTCCTCTTTTGGGATTCCTTACTGCCACCAGCGAGACTCACATTTACTTGTTTTTTAGCATCACAATTCCCAAGTTACAAACATGTGTTGCTCTTTGGTCGACAAAAGCTCAGCTCAGGAGGAAGAAGTGACTCTAAGAAGCAGATATGGTGGGCGGATACCCGAATGCTTGTTTGTCAAGAAATTGTGTTTTCTCCAACTTTATGACAGATTAGAAAACCACACAGGCTGTACCTGCTTTTACTTTTAGACACTCTGAACAGAGGCAGAGGAAGAGCGGAAATTAGACAGACTTGGAGTTGCGTGTAATTCATGCGAGCTTGTAGCTGGGATTTATCTCGGCTGCCATCTTTTATTTTGAGAGCTGTGAAGATGTTCCTAAGATGTGCTTTAAATACTTCAGTTTGGTTTAAAAATCTTTAAATTTTGTCTTTTTTTTCTCAGATTTTGATCAAAGTTTAATTTAACGTTGTATTTTTTCATGTTCATGCAACAACAGGCCTCTCCAAACTACACCGGAGCTCCATTTCCAAGTAACCTTCACCCCAAAAAGTCCCAAAAAAGAAGTCGCTACACTCCTCAACCTCTCCTCAACCCACTCCGCAGGGGAACAGGGCTCTACTCCTCCTTCCCATCTCTCCATCACTTGGAGGATGAAGCAGCGCGTGAGGAGGAGGAAGGCGACAAGGCCTGGGATGAGTTACCGTAAGTTAAAAAAGTTCACCTCAGAGGGTTAGACTGGTATCTGACTCCTTCTTCTTCTTAGACGCATCAACGTGGGCCCCGACTTCCAAGCAGATCTTCCTCCTTGCCACGTGGATGATGAATTGTCCCGCATGTGGTTTCTGGAGGAAGCCCCGCCCCGGGAACAGTTGCTGTGGAAACCCTGGGATGAGTTGCAGGAGAGCGCACAACTACAAGTACAAGGTAAATGACATAAACAGGTCAGAAAGGTCACATTTTGTCTGGCGTCTTCACAGAGGAGACAAATGTTGCGTGTCTATCTGCTTTGTCGTTGTCAGTGGAGAAGCTGTTGTCTGTGTGTAGTTCCAGCTGTCTACCAGGAGGAGGCAGTAACACAGAGCTGGCTCTGCACTGTCTGCACTATTGTCAGGGCAACACAATGGTGAGAACTGATGCCATTGGTGGTTATTCCAGTCTCCCATTCAGATATTTCATCATTTTCCGTATCCCTCCACGCATCAGGACTTACTTCCAAGCATCCCTACTCTCCCACTCCTATCATCATTTTATTTCTTTCTGCATCTTCAGCACCATTGCATGCCTCATCTGTTTTGTTCTCTCCGTCCTCCATCATACCCTTGTATTGCAGGCTACACTGGAGATGCTGCTGTTCTCGCAGCACTCGCCAACAGGAGACTACCATTATTCAGGTATCATGTGCTTAGGATTTTTCTTGGGCTTCCTATGAAAATGAAGTTGTACATGGATCAATTTGTCTACAAGTGGATGCATCAGAATGAAGCGGAGCAGGAAACTTGTGGGTCGCCCAAAATTAAAAGCGCATATACGCTCTTTTTCAAACAGCATTTTTGTAATCTGCAAATGCAAATGTAAGCTTTGTTTTATATATATATACGTGTGTGTACATATATATGTGTTCCATCTAGAAAAAAAATGTCACGAGAACATGTCAAAAACACCAAAGCGGGTTTCTGAATTATAAATACTTTTTTTTACAAATAATAAAAAAACAGGGAGAAGAAAGAGCAAACCCCTTTTTTAAAAGTACAATAGAAGTCATTGTAGAAGCATTTTTTTTTCTTTAAACACATTTAATCCGTTTGGTCATCTAAATCCAACAACAAAGCAGACATTGTTCTGCATCACAGAGTTCACTCGGGTTAGTGTTTCAGGGTCCGGACACACATTTCAGGCCTCTGACAACAGCTTGAGTGTGCTCAGATGCATTCAATTCCTGGCATGTTCAAGGACCCCCATTTTTTTCAACCCCTGAAGCTTTCAATCTCTCCGATTCCCACAGCCTGGCATGTCCCCGCTGAATCATCTTAGCAAAGCAAAGCTGCTCGAAAACATGCTAAATTTAACATTTTTACCACTCAAACACATGGAATCAAATGGAAACTCATGGACCCATCCCTTTGCACCGTGGGAGGTCATGCATGACCGTCTGGTATGTATTTCTATTGTTTCTCACGACCTCAAGCCCCTCCATGTTTTCTGTCTCTGCAGGTTGTGATTTTTGGACAGACGCAGAAAAGAGTGTATTCGCCTCAGCTCTTGAGACATATGGAAAGGACTTTGCGCTCATAGAAAAGACGGTAAAGAAAAAGATTTGTTTTAAACATAATCGATGACTCATTGAATATTTTAAAAATAATGCACCCAAAAAGCATTTGCTTTACTGACATTTTCTTTAAAGTTGAAATTAGACCTGAAAGCTTCTAAATGTTTTAGTGTTTGGGAAAATTTGAGCATAAGGACAAACAAAAAAATTGTGATGAAAATGGAAAAAAACAATTTGAACATGTTCTTGCTGCATTCTTCCAATGATAGAAAACATGTATAAAGAAAAATTTACAAATAACTTACAAGTCTGAGTATTTCTTTATTCAAATTGTTGTGAGTCAGGAGTAGAAAAAAAATTATGTTTGAATTTGTTATGTAGAATATTTGCTGGGTAGGCTTCAAACTCTCTGTTCAGCTTTACTTCACAACAGGGAAGAGGGGCGGGGTTCCTCGCGCCAACTTAGAGGCAAATTTCTAATGAACTACTGCCGCTCTGCAGAAACTATGTCCTAGAAAAAATCAGTTTTTTTCCCCCAAAAAGATTGAAAGAGGATCAGAGTGGGTCTTTAATGTCAGTGTTGAAAAAGCAAAGATTGCGTGCATTTCTGTTTATTGTTTGGATGTGATGCCACAGACTGACAGGATCTGTATGTCGCTGCGTGTTGCAGGTGAAGACTAAGACTGTGGCTCAGTGCGTCGAGTTTTACTACCTCGGGAAAAAGCTTGTGGACAAGCAGACGAAGCAGAAGGAAGCTGAGTCCAGAGAAGCAGAAGCGGAGCTTCAAAAAAGTGTAAAGGTGCATTCACACCGAACGTTCACGAATTGGGGGCCCCTAGGCAGTAGGGGCTACCTGCAGCTGTGGGACTGGGGCGGACATTTTTAAAGATGGACGCCATTTTGGATTGTTCTCATGGCAAACGTGCTTTTCTAACAGACGGGGTCCTAAGGTACATCCATGGCAAATTTGGTGCTTGTGCCACAAAATGCAGAATTGGTCTGAAATAACAAAACTGGCTCCACTATAAATGTTTTACAGTTTTAGTTAATTGAACATCTTCAAAGTTTAGCTCCAAAAACAGCAGGACTTTGCTGCTCTGCATGATTCAAACATAAAACTACCTCTCAAACTATAAAGTTCCTCTCTCTTTCCCTTTTTTAAAGATATTCTTGCATTACATAATATCCACAAATCTTTATGTGTTTGACTTTTTAAATAGTGCATTTCTGGAGTCTCAAAAACAATTGCTCCTTTTTGATGTTTCATTACTGAATCAATATTTGTTCTGTATATTTTTCCCCAAATTTAACTGGAAGTATGGTAATGTTGAATATAAACATGCAAACATTTTTACTGGGTGTTTAATTTGGTAAAATGCCTGTAATATAATGGCTCCAGTGGGGCTCTTTTTCTAGTTTTTTCTGTAGTTCTGTTTTGTTAAGCTGTATTCTTCTAAGCAATAGTTTATTCTTTCTCAATGCATTAGGGCAAGACATGTCTATCTGCCTTGGAATGCAGCTCAGCAAGCCATTTCAAGCTTAATAATAATCCTGTTTTTGCAGGTGACGCCCATGTCTCCACCAGTGAACAGGCAGTGCGGTCTGGAGGAGGTTGTTCCCATCCCCTCACTGGCCAGCTTCTTTCCCTGCAAGCTGTGTGGAAAGTGAGTAAAGTTAGGTTATATTAAAAACTGGTCTTCTGCTAAGCTGTAGTGAAAGCAAGCACGTGGTTTGGATTTTCCCTATTTCCCTTCTGTTCATTTCTGCCGGCTTTCTCTCCCTCGCTTCAGGATGTTTTATAAAATCAAGTCCCGCAATGCTCACATGAAGATCCACCGCCAGCCTCAAGAGGACTGGACCGACCGGCGGCTTCAGCACGAGATCCTCACGCAGCGTCTGGCCCTCAGCCGTCCCGCCAGCCTCATGCCCACTCCAGCCACCAATCTGCTCGCGTCTCAGGCCACAACGCTGACCTTCTCCGCTGGCCTTGCTTCAAACAGAAAAAAATCTGAAAATCTCCACAACTGTGTAATCGATAGCAACCCCATCACCCCTGGCAATGCCAGCATCCCAGGCCCCAGTACTCCTGTAAATTACATTGGTCCTTCAACCTCCCACATAATCACCATCAACAATGTTGATAGCAGTGAAACAAACCAAAGGGAGGCGCCTGGCTTCATACCTTTCCACTCATCATGGAGATCTTTCGGGAACCTTCCTGACCTTTCTACCTTCTACTGCATCTCTGAGGGAAAGGACGAGTTGGACGCAGCAACAGTGGAGGCAAAAGAGACAGTCAGCTGGCAGTAGTGTCCGACTTTCTATTAAGCATTGGCACATAGGTCTGATGCAGGAGCTCTGTTTCAAACTCTTTTTTTAGGAATCAAACTTCAGTTTTTGGAAACTTTTTTTGTTAAATGAGCAGATAGTATATCTGTAAATTTTGTACCTAGATGTTTCTGATATTTAAATGTTTATTCGACATTCGAATAAAACACATTGTCCCTGTGCTGCTGTTGTTTTTGATGATTCTGCTAGAAAGGATCTAGCAGACAAGACGCAACGTGCTTCGGCGGTGCACATCCTGCCCGTTTATATACACATAGAGCCGAACAAACAGGAACAAGCATGTACCTAATTACAACAATTCTTGTTACTCTTCATTCATTTTTTGATTAATGTCGATGTTAAGATGTGTAGATTAAACATGGACTCACAAAGACTGAGCAGCATCTGTTACTTAAAGGCAGGAAGACACAGTTTGCTGAAAGTTTTTTTCAGATAACCATAATGGGCTAGTATTGACCTTAGAAGCATTACATCACTTGAAGCTGACTGAGCAACCAGAAATGTCCAGTTAATGGTTAACAAATATAAAAGGTGAGGAGAGAAAAATATTATAGATATTTACATAAAGACTCACTCTGATTAAAATGTTTTTTTAGCATGTTATTGTGACACGCTTCTGATAATGGAGGCGATTTTAAAGAATGCCATTTCCGAGTATTTCTTTATTTAAATCGTGACTCAGGAGCGAACAAATAAATGCCGTTTGCATTTGCGATGTAGAAAATACGCTGGGTGGCTCCCTTTGGATGCATCCACTTGTAGAAGAATAGATCCATGTACGTCTTTGTGTTCCTCAATTTAAGCTGGTATCAGGTTCAACACTGTACGGTTGGGTAGCTCCAATGGATAGCACCGCCAGTGTTAGATTGTGTGAGGGGCTGTAAGCTAGCACGTGTAAACAAAGAGCTCTCAGCAATGGGGAAGGGTTGTTCTCCGCCAATGGTCCTGCCCACAACTCACACTGCCGCTCTGCAGAAACTGCCGTAGAAAACAACACAGGTTTTTAGAGTTAAAAGAACACTAAGAATGTTTTGAAATATCTCAAAAGAGAAGGACTTTCAATTGTAGAAGAGTGTCAGGTTTAATGTATTTAACCGGAAGAACCATTTTCTTCTTAGCATTTCAAGGTAATGTGACAGGTTTGTCTGTTCTTTTCAGGTGGCGGCAATCAACAGCAGCCAAAAAAATAGATTAAAAAAGATTGGAATGAATTAAAAAAAAAAAAAGCAGGAGCCCAATTGGACCACATAGGTTCTCCAGGGTTAAAAGGCCGTTTGAGTGTGTGAGTACTCTTTGATCCTTCATTCTCCTCAGAGTAACCCAGATAACTGTGTTTGGATTATTGTGAAATTCATAAATCTATGATTGTCCTTCTGCACCAGTGCATGCAGTTGCATTCACCTTAAGTGACCCCCCCCTTCCCCTAAAAAAATGAGTAAATAGATTTTTTAGTCTACAAAAGTCAATACTTGAATCTGCGTGCATGTGGGTGCTCAGGTTAGGGTGGACGTTACAGGTAAAAGTGGCCTCTAAAGTAATTCTCCCTGTTAAACACCCACCAACAAAAGTCCGCAGTCAGCACAGTTGGACCGCCCTCCTTTCAGTCTCCTCTTTCAGTCTGCAGTTGATAAATGTGCTTAATCAAGTGCAGACGAACAGCAGAGGGTCTCAGAATCCAAAAATTATTCAGATATTTAGCATTTTGGGATTTTTTTTTTTATCTTAAACTGACAAATTCCTTTGAAATGTAACTTAAAAACTCTTTTGCAGCTCATGTCGCAGACACTCTAGATTAAAGGGAAATGAGGACAGACCAGCAAAGAGGAAAAACAAGAGGGAGATGGTTGCGAGGAGAGTAGACAACCCCCTTCTCGCCGCTTGGGCACGCAGCCCCGCAACAATCCAACTTCCCTTTCTCAAACAAGCTGTGTCCATGTTTTCGTCTTCAGACGACAGTGGAACAGCATAAAACAGTGTTGTGACAAGCACAGGAATGCTGTCTCCTTTAATTGAGACAGAATCAATGAGCAGTTCAATCAAGTGAACCATTGCTCACGCACAGTCTGCAAGAAGCAAATGTTATCATGAGAAGAAGTTTTAGTTAAAAAGAACATGTGAAACAGACATTTTTTTATAAATATGAGGCACACCTAAAAGCACTAGATTTTTTTTTCAAGAAATGACAGTGCGCCTTATAATCCGGAGTAAACTTTAGGTACATACATTTATTCATGATTATTATAAATGTAAATAAGACACTCAAAAATGATAAATCCTGAATTGGATCATACTAGGACTGAGGTAGAGGGTGGAAAGTGACTTAATAAATTACATATAGCATAACATGTAGCACAACACATGAAAAACAAAAAGAAATGGACAACTGGAGAAATATGTAGGGTTTCAGATTGATGTTGTTTCACCAGAATTTATAATGTGTCTCCTTAGCTTAATGCGTTTCACCCAGCTGTCCAGGAGGTGAATTTTAAAGAGCTTTTTTTGCTTATCAGTCACAATATTTAAGAAACTGCTGATACTTTCTATCAAGGGACCATATAAACCAGTACAACCAAGAAATACATTTGGTCTGGAACAGAGGAAAAAAAAAAAATTTTTGTTCACTTTTTTTTTTCCACTTGAAAATCAATCTGTGATTTTAAGAAAAAAATTGTCCCAATTTATCAAAACATGGGTCTGTTTGTACCCTTGACAGCTGTTAGCAAAACCTCCTGCATGAGCTAGCTGTTGCAGTTCTGATGAACTACTACCACAGATATATTCTTAGTAAAATGACAGCAATCATTTCTTATGTAGCACAAATGACAGATCATGCTGTCATTTGTTTTTCTGTTTTTTTTTATTTAGATGAGATGTTGTTTCATTGATTTTTAACATGCTACCTTCAAACTTTTTATACATGTTTTTCATTTCATATTTAAAAAAAAAAAAGTTCTGGAAGACATCAAAATGTCTTAGTTCTTTGCATTTTAAATATTTAGTAAACCTTTTTTTTAAAATAAAATAAAAGACGTTCTCTCCAAAGTAATATTTCCTGTGTAACTGGGTTCTTCTGTTACTTTTAAGTAAATCAACATTTATTCACATGTCACAAACTCCTCCCAATCTTTACATATTTTTACTTTAAGTGTGCATATCATTAAATTACAAAAAAAAAAGTATTATTCAGCTCCAGAATTAATTCAAGCTTCTTTACGTGGAAGGTGTTTTTACAGAGTCCCCTTAGTTTTGTCTGTGTATCACTTGTTCAGATTAAGGCATGGAGGCCCACTGTTCACCTCACAAAGCAGCACAAAGAACCAGTGTCTAGATCCGTAATCAAATCTTATCCTTTTCAGCTAAAGGATTCCTTCCTCTCCTTTCACACAGTGTAAACTCTTTTCTAGGGATCGTGTTTATTTTTTTTTCCCATAATAACTCTCCTCAATCATTTCAGCTAGTACAAGAAGAACAGATCCTTTACAAATGTAGGCTTTTATTAATAGTTTTCATAATAAACAGTTAACTCAAAAATTCTTGATTTTCTTGAAAACTTTACATCTAAAATAAAAAGTCTAATAAAGTAAAGATAAGTGAGGAGGTATATTTGATCTGAATAGGAAAACTGAAGTGAATTGACTATTTTGTTGGAGCTGGAAGTAAGACATTTTCTATGGGTGATGTCACACCCACTCGGTCCAGTTCTGTTATGCAGTCAATGGTCCAAACTATACCAGAACCACCCATGAAAAAAAACACACTAAAGAGCAAAGTTAAACAATATGTTGTTTCCAGAACAGTTTCTAGACTGGAAACTCTACTGGGCAGGTTTTGAATGAATGTGGTGAATTAACAGTTTTTGGAACATTTTGGTTTCTATTTTTGTTAGAACTTTAAAAAAACTCAAGTTGTTCATTTGTGCTATTCTTTCATTGTGTAGTGCAATACTGAAACCTTTTCAAAAATACAAAGAAAACAGAGAGTTTTGTGAGGTATAATGTTTTTATGACAAGAAGCAGGACGTTTTTCTTCTTCTCCTGACTCATACAGTTTGAATAAAGAAATACTCAGAAGCGCAATTTTATTTTTTAATGTCCTCCATCATGAGAAAAAAGAAAACAAACATGTAAAATACAAAAAACAATTTTCATTGGAGTAGGTCTTCAAATAAGTGTTTATTGTATGTTAATAGTACAGATTACAACAATATACGTAACTAACTTAATACATCTATACAATATAATCCACAACCTAAATTAAGCTGTTATCATTCTTTTTTTTAATTTGTAACATTTTTTGTTTATTGGTTTGATTACTTTTTGAATTTTCTTTTGTATCAAAGGGGCCATACCATGATTTTCCTAAGCGTTTCAGAGTAAGCCATATCCATCTATATGATAAAATACCACTTTGAGGTCGTTTATTGTGAGGAATGAACAGTATAATACACTTAAAAGCTAAAAAAGTTGTTTTTTTCATGGTATGGCTCCTTTAATTATGCTCATTAAAATGTGCCAACACAGTTGTGCGCTTTTTCAACTCCACTTCTGTAAAAAAAGTGACGCAAGGACGTTTCGAGCTCTTTAAACGGTGCCGCTTCGCGTTCCTATAACGTGATTGGCTGTAAACCGGCGGGGGGCGTGTCCAGCTGTGACACGTCAATGAAGGACTGTGGGATCTTTCACGGAAAGAGAGAGAGATTACGTTGAAGGCAGGCGCAGTAGAAGTCTGTTCAATCCGCCAGACTGAAACGGACTGGGCCAGCTGCTAGCCGGGTTAGCCGCCGTAGACAGTTGGTTAGCAACTAGCTTTCAGAGTGCTCCTAGCTCACTCAGGAGGCACTGAGCGCGAGAGGAAGGGCGTGCGTGACCCCTTGGGCGTCCTGAAGTGACTCCTCGCGCGTGCTTCTGAATGTTTAAAAGCCCACCTCTGTCTGTGTTTCTCCTCTAAACCCGCAGAGTGGAAGTGTTTCGGGGGTGGGAGGTTGGCAAGCAGAGGAGCAAACGCACCCCTATAAACACCTCCTGATAACCGACTGTGTACACTCGGTGTCCGGTCACCTGCAGAGGATTCACGTTATTTACTGATACCGACAAAAGCACCAGCATGTGAGTACTAACGTGCACGAACGAGTTGGAAGTGTGTGTGTAAGTTGCACAGGACTTCACGTCAAACCTCTTGAAAAGTTGTAAGCATGTGCAACGTGAAAACATCTGCTGGGAAAATAGTTCCTGCAACTCCTGAGACTCTGAGGACACGTGCAGCCTGTGTCAAACTTCACTCCAATGGAAAGCGGTTTTTAAAAACATGTTCTTGTAACTCTTGTGCCATGATTGAAACTTGTCTGGTTTTCCTCGTCTGAACTGGTACCTGGCTCCAATATTGGTCGCCATTTTTGTTGCACCACTGATGTTAAGTTGAGGTTGTGCAGGGCTGTAAGCTAGCGTGAGAATGTGTCAACAAATGGATGATGGGAAATGAGGGCAGGCTTACTCCGCCCCAATAGTCCCACTAAAAACTCAGAAATGAATTTCTACTGAACTACTGCAGAAACTATGTCCTAGAAAACGACACAGGTTTGTTTTGGCTCAAATCTGCATAATCATAATTACAAACCATAATGATAATGGTAACGCTTTTATAATAGATCAATAGATGATCAGAGGCAGAGCTTTAAAGTTACACATTAAAAAGAAAAATGTAATGGTACTCTGCAAGACAATTTGTGGTTTATAATTCAATTTTAAAGCAGAGCATGACTAAAAACGGTCTGTTTCGAACTTCAAACAGTCTCTCCATCCCGGAGCACACAAGGTCCCAGTGGGAGCTCTGCACAAGCTTAGCCGAGCACAGTTACTTTGACAAGTCATGAGTAGACTTTGCTGAATACTGAAGTAAATCGTCCAGTAAGAAATATGCAGGAAATGGTTCAAAGCTTTTAAAAGTGACTTTAGTGGCTTTTTTGTGCTGGTTTGCTTAGATGTCATCTCAGAGATATTATTGCTTTGATTCTACAGCTTTCTATTCTGAATTCAAGTTACAGGAAAGCCACAGACTTCACAGAATAAATGTTCATGAATGAAAAAAAGGATATGCACAAACTCATGTAATAACTACAGATATCTGAATGCAGTGATTAACAACCTTTATTTTTACTAGGTCAGACCTCTAGAGACCTAAGTTTAAGACACAAAAGGTTATATCAAAAATAACTACAAATACACATTTAAAAAGTGAATCAAATTAGCTTAAATGTAGTTTTAAGTGTAAGATTTTATTTCAATAAAAACATTTTCAGCTTGTGATGTCGTAAACCCCTTGCCCTCCTGCTTTAAAACGTGTGTATTTTGCAAGACCTGATAATAATGAATAAAATCCAGTTTTTTATGTCATTTCTAGTGTGTCTGCTGTCTGTTTCCAATAGGGCAAATTCCATATTTGTTTAACATCAGTTTACTAAAACTTTTGTTCACAACTAATTAAAAGTGATTCTGAAGGAAAAAATTAAATGAAATAAATTGAAACAAACGATGTAAATTAATTGGAATGCTAACTGTGGTGACTTCATTCTTATTCCAGCTCCATTTCGTCCACTGTTTTGTTGTTTCTTTATTCATTTCACAGTCCAGCTACAAGAGAAAAAGCGTGCAGAGATGTCATAATTTAAATCAGATTATTGGTACAATACCTCTTTGTTGGTGTATTTTAGGTCTTTAGATCTTTTTTGCTTTACTGTGTGTTTGGCATCCAAGCTGCAATTATGATTTTGATAAGATGATAATGAGAGAAGAACTACAACTACACTACTAGTTACTGACTTTGGACAAAATACAAACAGATTAAGTGATGTATAAAAGAAATAACAAATATTTTATCTTGTTTTAAATTCGAAAATGTATCCTCCTTCCATTTTGTAAAACAGAGATTCATTTTTTGTCTTTTTATAGTGTTTGATCCAAAACAAATATTGTTCATGGTGTGTATCCCTATTTATTTCCTGGCGCTGCTTTTGGTATTTCAGAAAGCCAGAAGCTGATTTAGAAATGAATTGAAAAACGACCAAGAGCTAATTATTTATAACAGTTACAAACCTATTTCTTAAGAAAAATTGTCCTAAAAATCAGTCAAAAATATTGAAAGATTTAAACAACTTTTCAATTAACAACTTAAAACACAGGTTGGGAAGAGTTTTTTGGATCTTTCATCCTAAACGGGCCTGTTTTGGCTGGAGCATCTGTTGACACAGCTGATAAAGTTGTTCTATCAGGATGAATGCTGAGGATATTGTTGCGTTACCTTACCCGTCGGACTCTATCAACATTTCTTTTAACTCTGTTTTTCTCGTGTCATTTTCTGTTGCAGTAACACCTTTTTTTCCTAAATCTGAACGAGCACCGAGCCCCACTCACTAATGTTGCTATAGTAAAGTATAAGTAAAGAAACACCATGAGCTGTAACAAGATCCCACGTAGTATAAAGCTGTGGCTGTTCATTCTTGTTTCTCCTCCATTGACAAGCCGTTGACTTCCGGTTTGAAGCTTGTTTGAAAAATAAAAGTAACTTGCGCCAGGCACAGTTCACCTAATCACCAATAGGGTGTTTGTTAGATAAGCTAACAAACACTATTTTATTTTTGTAAAATTGTCTATAATTGCATTAGACATGTTTGCAATTGAGCCTATTTACTAATACATTAATTAACCCCTTAACTCCCGGGCTTTAGCTCCAGTGTTGACATTCTTGACTCTTAACACTTCAATCGTTTACGCAATTAACTAGTATTGTATTAACTAGTATTGTAAGTATTGATTTACATGATATTTTACACTGAGGCGGGATGATTGACTTCTTTACTGGCCAAACCAACACTCGTTCAGCTTGTTTGTCGACCTTTTTTTCTGAAAAACATAATTTTTCTTTTAAGTTCTGGTTCGCTCTTCAGATTGTCAATTCAGAGACTTAAAGGTGAGGCGAGGGACTCAGCTGGAAGAAAAAAGCCGACTTCAAGATGGAATTTATCTTTAATTATGTAAATGTCCTGCTGAAGAAGACTGATGTTCACAGTGTACTCCCACTCCCAGACTGTCATTTATTGATGCTTAAGACAGTTAGATTTTAAAGCAGTGTGACTATTTACTGCAGTTTAAAAAAAAAAAAAAAGTGTTCAATTTGTTTGACTCTTGTCAGACTAATAGATGAACATTAATAAACTTTAATAGAAAGAAGTCAGGGACAGAATAAAAATTCAAGATCCCTCGTCGTAACAAATGTTTCAGTCCAATAATCTCATGGAAGAAGGCTTAGTTTGTCTTAAACGGTTTTGGAAGTAATAAAATAACGTGCGGCAAAAAGATTCTTTTATTTATTACTGGTATACTGACTCATAGCTCCAATATTGCTTGTCATTTCTGTTGCATCGGTAATGTTGGGTTGGGGCTGTAAGCTGGCGGGAGATGATGGGAAAATGTGCAGGTTTACTCCGTGCCGACAGTCCCGCCCACAACTCAGAGGGGAATTTCTAATGAACTCCTGCTGCTCTACAGAAACTATGTCCTAGAAGATCTATGTACAATGTTCTGGTTCCATGAGAATCTAACCCTCCACTCTGAAAATGTTTGTGTCCATAAGTGAGTTCAAGGGGTGACGCATCTGTGTACAGATCTGACGACATCTGCTGCCTGATGCTTCCCCGTCATGAGCCAACCTAGATGTTCTGTAAACAAAGCACAGATTTCCATTGTGCAATTGCCACATCACGTCCTGCATGTAGCCTGTGCTGATGTCATTTGCCTTTCAGGGGTTATCTCATTTGTAGTAATTCAGTCTTTAGGTCTGGCTTTATAGTGCACATCCCCTGAGAGAGTCGTGAATGGACAAATGTTCTCTGCACTATGACACAAAACCTCAGTTCTTTTCTACAACACTAGTCTGTCGGGTGTTCCTACTTGTCCCACGGTTTCCCAATTGGGACAAAGTTCAAAGAGAGACACAAGTTTGTGTGTCACAACACCAACGTTCAGGAACTTTGAGCTCCTGCGTTTAATATGTGAACCAGAAATTTTCAAATGGTCTCCAAAGGATGGAAGGGTTCCAGTTAGTTCTTTGTCTTTTAGAAGACGTGTTTCTTCCGGTACTGAGTAATAAAATGAAAAAGAAACACCCTACTTCATAACAAAGTCTAAATTAAATGGGCCACAAACCTCTTTAAGGACATTCAATTTTTTTACTTGAATATTTCTTTTAGTTTTCCCAAAGTTGAATGAATAAAGACACAACCCAGCTTTAAAAAAAAAAAAAAAAGAAAACTAGATTGTTTTGATGATCAGAAAAGCTCAGCGTAATTTAACTAACTTGACTAACTTAACTACGTGAAAACTTTTGAGTCTTTTAAAAGAGTAAAATAAGTAAATTGCATTTAGCTTAAAGGAGCAGCCTTTTAATGGGCTCTGATTTCCAACGAGAATAACTTGCTCAATCCTATTTTGTTGGCCTCAGAAAAAGCCAAAGGTCACATTCCTGCATCTTCTCGGGGCCTTTAAAAAGACCAGAACTTTTGGCCAAAAATCTCTTTCAGCAGCTTTACACGACCCCTTTTATATTCATGAAATGAAAGTTTGACTTTAACATTATTTGCATCCTAAAACAACAATTATTATTATTCCCAATAATAATTACTGTAAAACTGGAAAAATATTAAATATATTTTCAATTTAGTGTTCCGGTAAACAAATGGAAAATTATGAAAACTAATCTGCCAGTTTTTCTCCTCAGGCAGGTTGGAGCAGACAGCCCTGACAACAAACACGTTTCCATTTTGACACAGTTTTAACTCTGACTTTTGAAAGTCTACCCTATCTGTAGATCTGAGTTTACATTGTGAAGTCAACATTTTGCTTAAGTGACTTAAACTGAACATAAATGTGCATAAATGTGAAATAAAAGGGATCAGTAAACATGTAAAAATAGATTCAAACAGAGAGCTACTGCGGGGCAAAGTAGGGCTGGAGTGATTTTGAATTTTAAAGTTCGTAGAAGCCTAGTTGGTTGATTTTCGAACTAGTTTAAGCCTAGTGGCAAAATGTATGTATTAGATTAAATGAATTACCTTACACAAGTTTTTTCACAGTTAAATATCATCAAATGACTTTTTTGCTGCATACAGGAAATCTGAGTTTTTAGATGCAAACAATTGTCTTTGAATGTTTATGGTTTTTTGTACACGTCTCATGAAGTTGTCTGGGTTTGGTGTAGGGAATAACAAGGTTTTAGATTTTAAATGGTTGAACTGTTGGATATTTTGACCTTTCCCTGCGACAGTCTGCTGCTGCAGCTTCAGGAATGTCAAAGTGTCATCAGCATAATAGATAATCTGGAAAAGAAGGGGTTTGTAAATGAAAAATCAAACCTAAAATCAGAAAAACTCCCACTAAGACAATCAAAAGAGCAGTTGTTTTTGTCACTTTAAACAGTGTGCGGAAAAAAACATGCCATCAGTTTTTTTGATTTGTTGATCAAAAAATCTTTCTGCCATATCTCTGAAGGATAGCTCTCCTGTATTTTTGTTGCTGCTTTTGTACTATTTGCTCCTTCAGGGGCAATAAAGTCAAAGTGCTTTGCAATCCACCTGCATACTTCTTTGAAAGAACGTTCTGCTGATAACTTTTTTTTATGGCCTGTCCCCAGTTGTGTTTGTTGTGATGGGGTGTGTGAGGATAAGGTGCAGTTTGAACCCAGTTAATGTTTGAAGTACACAAGACACAGTTGGGCAGAAAGAGTGTCAGCTAAAGAACATTTTAGTCAAAACTGTTAGAATTGGCTGCTGTGAGCTGTGTTTGAGATTTAAAGGCTGGACACATCTGAATTGTCTTAACCTTTAGCTCATGCCTGTATGAACAAACATTTGTCTTTTGTTTTTGGCAACCAAATATATGAATCATTTGAGGATTTTGTCATATATTTGGATCATTGAAATCAATCTCAGACACCCGTCAAAATGAGTTTACCTAAATGAGTTTAGTGAGTTCAATTAAAAGAAAAACTACTAAAAAATGACGTTCCACATTATTAAGCAGACCAACATTTTCAAGCAAAATGGGAAGAAAAAGGATCTCTGCTGCTGAAAAGCGTGAAATATGTTTATGCCTTAGACAAAGTATGAAAAACTTAGATATTTCATGGCAACTTTCATGACAAAACACCGGGCCGTAGAAGAAATAATTATTTATATTCCTTGTTTTCTTTTGAGTCTCAAAGATCTTTTATTTTGAAAAATAACCAGATTCTCTCAGCTACACCTCCGAGCGCTTGAGGCTCAAAGTTTAGTCAGGGGAGCAAAATGACAATGTCTAAACCATTTTTATTCTGAAAAATCTTTTAGTTTTGAAGACTATTTGTAACCGAGGATCCTCTCGGTTACATTTCAATCACTTGAGCACTAAAAATAATCTGGTGGCGTGCAACACTAGAACGGTTGTATGTGGAAAGTTTCTTTGCAAATGGATAAGGAATTGTAGAACGGATGAAAACGACTTTAAAAAAAGTGCTAAACTTTTTTTCTTGGCCAAACAGACCAAGAGGAAGGGTGAAGGTTAGGATTATGGGTTACGATTAGGTTAAAACCACTAATTGGTTCTTTAGTGTGGCTGTTTCTGCAGCTCACCGCTCCTCCAGGGGATGGATCAAATCTGGAGATGCGCGACAGCTAATAGGACTTTAAATTTGATTTACATTTTAAATAAGTGCGACCGACAACAACATTTAACCTTAGACACACTTAAAATACATTTGGGCAATGCAGCAATGTACATCTTGGCTGCATGTATTACATGTGGCCAACAGGAATTTCCATCACTTTTTTGTACTGGTTGCACGTAAATATGTGCAAATAAGATCGGACGAAAAAAATTCTGCTATTCTGACATCCTGCAAAGAAATTCAAGCAGAAACTCTCCAAAAACTCACAAGTTCAATGGATGCAAGAATTGTGAAGCTGCTACAAAAAAGGGTCCCATGTTCAAATGTAACTTGACCTATTGAGATGCTTTTGATTGGAACAGATTTAGATTTTAATAAATATGAACGTGTATTCATATGCAAATTCAACAAATGACCATTTTCACTCCTTTAGAATCGATCCAATGTTGTGGAACTATGTTGTGTGTAACAATGTTGAACAGTGTATTTGAAGGTTTTTATTTTTGGAAAAAAAAAAATCATCTTTAGGAGGTTTTTTCAATAACATTGAATCTATCCTCTAATGGTTAGTAACTTAAAAATGATGCTGGCTGTTATTTGCATTGAGTGTTTAGAAAAATCATAAAAAGATTAATTTGCAAAATAATCTAGAGCACACTATGTTCAAATATGTGTTGCAACTTTGCTTTAAAGTTTCTACGCTTTTTTTGGTCATGTACACATTTCTTTACTGAAGTGATTAAACAAGAAGGCTTTAGATTTGACATGTTTTTTTTAAAGCTTTTAATCAAGATTTAAACGTTTGAAACTCTATAGTGGTACAATAGGGAAATAAGTTAAATGAAAAATATATTGATGTGTTTTATGGTCAAAGTGTTATGTCAACACATATAATTATGTCGCAGGTGACACATAAATAACACGCTCTTTTACATACCGTAACTCTTGTGCTACATTCACACTGGGCTCGGAAACGTGCATTCTAGTGACCACTTCCAATGCTTCTGTGTTCAAAACTCTCACGGTCACAACATTAACTGTATATAGAGGACTGGACTGAGTGATCCCTTCCCCCTGGTGTTCCAAACAAAAAGTACCTGCCGGCTCCAAGAAGCAAACAACTGATAGAGTATTGAGAAAAAGACAGTTATTACTCAGTCATTCTAGTTGTCAGAATAACCATTCTTGCTTTGATACCTTTTTCTTACCTTCTTGCTAATCCTCATTTTTTTATGATATTGTTTCTTTATTACAAATTCTTCAAGTTGTAAACTGTCCAAACAGATGCCTCAATAAAACTATGTGATGCCCACTGGCCCCCACCTCGAACATTTGATTGGCAGCTTCTCCTGTGCCCACTTTCAGTGCAAGGGGTGTAGACTTCAAACCAGCTTACTCATGATTGGTGACAGTAGTTGCCATAGAAACTTGACTCAAGACTGTCTTGGACCAATCACTGTCATCTGGCTCCAACAGGGTGACATCTGTATTACGGAATTATGGCAACTGAATTGGCTTCCTTTTGTTGAAGGCGGAATTAAGGCATTTTTTATGTGTGACGTCACACCTGCTCAGTCCAGTTCTCTATGTACAATCAATTGTTCACACGCAGCTACGCACGTTTTTAAGTTCGTTTGCAGCTTTATGTCAAAAAGCATTACAAAAATTAATCTAACGGAACTTTTTATTATTGGGAACTTGGGTGGTGTTGTCACGAATGGGTAGCGTCCTTTTCAAAACACAAAAGTGGCAACCATTGGAAAATTGATCATGAAGGAAAAATTAGGCAGTGAAGTTTATGCCTGACCGGAATTAAATGACACCAAGTTTTTCATATATTGGAATAGAGCTGTGAAAGAAAAAGCCTGGAGCAAGATTTGCTTGATTTGCACTGCATTTTACACTAATCCTCCTCCAACTGTGCCTCAGGTAGCAATAGTCTAGTGCGTTCTCGAAAGCGCCACACATTCCCAGTGTGTACCTAGCTGTAGCCGTTTACGTCATCAGCATGAATTGACCGATTCTTACACGATGAAAAGTGGCTTTTCATATTGGATCTGCACCGATGTACAACACATTACTGACACAAAGTGTAGCATAACCATGCAAAGCTGCTCATCTCCATGACAGAATCAGCGGATTTACGTTGATTTCGTAAGGACTTCGGTCCTGTAAAGTGTTGCATTTCAGAGCAAAGCTGCTTTTCTATGATTCAGAATCCAATGGAATTGCGTTTTTTGGTACATCAATGGTTGAAAGAATCTGTTAGTTGAAAGAATATCAAACACTGGAGATAAAGCTTCGGTGTTAGAGGGTTAACCACTTTTTTTGGGACATATATTTTCTCTGGTTTGCCCTGTCTCAGTGGGTGGAGAGCTCCTTATCCAGGTGGAGGAGTTTAAGTATCTTGAGGTCTTGTTCACGAGTGAGGGAAGATCGGAGTGCGAGATCGACAAGCGGATTGGTGCGGCGTCCACCGTTATGTGGTCGCTGTATCGGTCTGTTGTGGTGAAGAGAGAGCTCAGCAAGAAAGCAAGGCTCTCAATTTTCCGGTCTGTCTACGTTCCAATACTCAACTTTGGTCGTGAGCTCTGGGTCATGACTGAAAGAACGAGGTCCCGGATACAAGGGGCCGAAATGAGCTACCTCTGTAGGGTGGCTGGGCGCTCCCTTAGAGATACGGTGAGAAACTCAGTCACCCGGGAGGAGCTCGGAGAAGAGCCGCTGCTCCTCCACATCGAGAGGAGCCAGTTGAGGTGACTTGGGCACCTTGTTTGGATGCCTCCAGGACGCCTCCCTGTTCCGGGCATGTTCCACTAGGCGGAGGCCCCGGGGAAGACCCAGGACACGCTGGAGAGACTATGTCTCTCAGTTGGACTGGGAATGTCTTGGGGTCCCCCCAAACACAAAACTACACCAATCAGAACCCAGAAATGACCAAATTCACACAATGTATGACCTTTTATACACTCTTGATTAATCTTCCATCAAAGAAGCACATCTGAGAAAAAATAAAAAAAAACTAGGGCATAGGAAATGACTTCATGGAAGCTTTTTAAAGAAGAATGGCATCTACATTGTAACAGTGCACTGATGCAATTAAAGCTGCGCTCAACTAAAAATTGTTCTAAAAACAAGACCCAGCATGCCCAGTCTGGTTCTTGAAAAAGGGAACACCTTCTTCTGACTGGCATTACCGGGAATGATGATCCATATATATAAAACATTTAGTGGAAAATTTTTTTTTTCTGAACTTGCATTAGCAACAAATAGGAACTTTGTTGGGATTATGTGAATTTCTGAATCACCTTATAAATGAATATCAAACAGATTTTAAGAAAGATAGTTTTTCCTTTTTGATCTCCAATAAATCATGCTTTTTTAAGTTTAAACTGGTTAGATTCTGTAAAATGTCTCATCCTGTGTGCATTGTTAAATAACAGTTTATTATTTTTTAGCTGTTTCTAGTGGCCCATTTTAGATTTTTATTCATATTTAAGCGTTATTGATGAGTCTTATCATCTTTAATTGATTTGATCTAATTGAATAATAATAAAAATATGTATATCACTCAAATATAACTAAAGTTTTCATATTAGTGTCCTTTTTTTCAGGTATTTAAGTTTCAGTTTAGTAGTTTACACGAGACTGCTCCTCTCTTGTGACCTCCGCCCATCAATTATCTTTTTTTTTGTTTATCTTTAAAGTTTTGAACTTTACTGGCCTTTCCGCTCAGAAAACCATCACCAAATCAGGATAAGATCAAAGATCTGTAACAGTAAGTCTTCTGCACAGTAACTTCTGTTTGTCTGAATCTTGATAGTACAATATGCCAAAATTCATTTAATTTTAGCTATTAGAATATTAGAAAAATGAAGATTGGCAGAATACTTCCCAGTTTGTAATATTCTAAATGTCATCCTTTTCTATAAAGCGCTTTCTAAATAACACACTACATTTGAAGTCAGTTGGATTTGAATGCTTCCTCCCTGTTTATTGCCAGCCAGCCTCCACTATGAACCAAAATATCCCCCTAACCATCTCAGATATCCAGGGACAAAGAGTTTTCACTCAATGCCTTCTCTGAATCCCTGCTTTATTCACAGAATTGGTTGTATTTCTGAAATCGTAATCTTAATTCTGTGAACTTTGTGGAGTGTATATTTTTTCTTTTTTTCAAATTTTCTCTTCAAAGAGAAGAAATTCCACCTTGAGTTGTGTTCTTGAACAGAATTCAACCTACACAGCAACTTTACCATTTTTTCATGGGGACGGTGTGATGAATCCTGTCTTTGAATCGCCTTCGCAGAAGCGTTTTATTGCTGCAAGTGTCTGCATGCACAGAATGAGGGGAACACATTCAGCAGAAATTTACATTTCAGCGTGAACTTTATTATCAGAAAAGGGCACGCGTTTGTGCTAAGAGAAAAGTGGCAAAAAATAAGGACTTTTTTAAATCAAATTCACATTTATCTTAAGCTGACCTCGATTTTTAGACCGTAACTTTCTCACAGACAGGTCTGTATTTGAGGAATGAAAATAAGTCAGTGTTCAGGATAAATGGTTGTGGATCAGGAGAAAAAAAATTCTGTTTGAAAAAGATCTTATTTGTTAAAAAAAAGTCATGTGAAATAAAATACCGGTAATTGACTGTTTCATTAGAACTCCTCTTTTGCTGAGGAACATATCCACATATATTTAAAGCCACCTAGTTTCTTTCCTTACTTCCTGTTTTTATTTCTTGTGAGTAATTGAACATAAAAGTGAAGAAAAAAACTGCTCTTGTGGTTTAAGTCATATGGCTTTTGTGAGTCATTTTCTGCTGTAGAAAAGTATTTCATGGGATTTACTGTGAGAGAATTAACAATCTGTGTATTTACTGAATCCTCTCCTCCTCTGCTTGTCCTATACGTGCCGAGTCACCATCTGTTGCGTTTATGATCTTTCTAACTCCCTGTAGTGAAGGCTTGGGGCTTCTCTTTCTTCTGTTTTCTCCCTCCCAGATGTTTTCCAAGACGGAAAAACCCAAGTGTAACTTAATAGACAGAGTCCTGAAGGCTCAGTTGAGGCCCAACATGGTAAAAACAGGATAATAGGAGATTTTTTTTTTAAAATTTCAGTTTGTTTACTAAATGAAATGCAGAAATGCTGTTGCATTTGTGTCTGTTGGCTGCTGATTCAGGCCTGGAGAAACCCTATCTGCTTCGTTCTGTGGAGACCTTGTTGAAACAAGTGTTTTGTTACAGCCTGATTTTTCCACTGCAGTCAGCTAAAGGCTTCTCATTCTGATTTTTTTAAAATGTAAATTTAGTTGAATATCAATATTTATGAACAATTAAGATCCAGATTAAAAAGGAAAAAAAGGAAGACATTTTGAATTTAAAAATCACCCTTTTTTTTTATAACCTTGAATATACATGGATTTAGACTGTTGAAGCTTTCTTTCACTGCTCCATAGCTTGAAAATGTAGATGTTTTTGTCCTTTTGCAGGAGTTGTCTTGTCAAATGAACATACGGAAATGATGCCAGGAGGCCAAAGAACCAACAGAGCCTGTAGTCACAAAGTTTCAGTGATGAAGGATTGTCTGGGTAGAATATTGGACATATGCTAAAAAAAACGAATACTAAAAAAGAAAATGGCAACAACAATAATAATTAAACCCCTATAGAATGTATTATTTGCCCTTGAGAGCCACAAGGCTGCTTTAGTTGTATGAGGTGCCAAATGTAAAAAGTCACCATCAATCCCACATTTAGACATTTCTTTCCATTTGTGCTGCATTTACACCATATTTTTGTCAGTATTTATCACAAATAAAGGTATTAAATGTGAATTGTTTTAGACGTTAAATATAAATCTATATTTTAACTATACATTTTCAGGATAAATGTAAAATCTAAAGTCAAATGTAAAGTTATATGTAAAATATAAATGAAATGTTAAGTCTGACATTTATTATTATTAAACTATTATAAATAACTAAGTATACAGAATATTTGATACTATATTATTCAATATAATAGTAAAGTATTTTATAATGGACAAACTTATTTCTAGTGCGTAAATAAATACTAAATACATACTGCATGGGCCTCCCTTCAGTCATTGAAAAAAATGCAGCACCAAATGCATGCACTACCACAGTTTGGCCACATGGTGGCAGCATCAGACCGCTGAGGGTTTTGATATTGTGCAGAAGAAGACCACAATGCAGTGAAGCTGTCAGTTCCCTCAAAGTGAATGAGCGAGTTCTCAGCCGGTTCAGGTAGTTGCTGGTTTATCTTTCGCACACCGTTGTGTTGCTGTGTGTTTGTATTGTGTAAGTGTGAATGTTGGCTTGTCGGAAACGGCTTTTTGCTTTAGCTGAGTTGGATAAATTGCAGTAATAGCTGTTTTTAAAGGCCGTTTAGTTTGTATTAAAACAAATGAAGTCATTAAAAAAACTTACAAAAGTGTTAATTAAAAAAAAAAAATTGTACTGCTTCCGCTCAAAACTACAACACCTGTAGCTTTACGCGGACGCGCGCGTTAATTAGAGCCCCGGTGTTGTTGCTGTGATTTGAGTGCAGAAACACTACAATCACACCTGAATTTCGTCCTTCCTAATTGGAGCAGTTGCAGGTGGTAAACGGAGCAGCTGCAGCCTTCACCCTGTCCTCATGAAATCTCATCATCTAATCTTATCGCTACATACACGTGCTTTTATTTTGGTTTGAAGGGTAAACCTCAATTACTATTTTCTTAAGAAAAAAAAAATCAAAAATATAGCTTTTCATTTTGTAATTTAAGCTTTAAAAGTTTTTTGTTGAATCAGAAAATGGTGAACTTTTCTTGTGGATAGTGCAGCAACAGGACTTTTGTGTATTCAATCATATTTGCTGTTTGCATTTGCATATTTGCAACCCCAGACCCCTTTCCCGTTATCCATAACTGAGAGCTCTTTGTTTACACCAAGGTTGCCCAAACTTTTTGCAAAGAGGGCCTGACTTGATTAAATGAAAATTTTGAATTATTATAACATTGCCAATACTATTTTTTTGGGGATATGAATATTTGCACTTAGAACTGAACTATATTTAAACAAATTTTTGCCAAAATCACTGCGAAGACATAAAATGGTTTGATTGGGGAAAAACAGTTTGTCAACATTCAAATTGGGTTCACATGAAATGTTGTTATATACTCACTGTAAACTTCCAAATTTAAATAACATGAACAGGAAAATAACACAAATGGTTATCTTCGTTTACGGTCGACATTTTAGAAATAAGATGGTCACAAAAAGGTCCTGTGACAGTGTTGCCGCAGTTTTAAAAAGGCTGATGATGTAATTTATCCATTCACAATTAACAAACCCATTTTTGGGATGTGCTGGGGGCTGCAAATTATTGATTTTATGACAGGAACCTGCGGGCTAGTAGAAATTTGAATTTGGGCCACATTTGGCCCATGGCCCAGACTTTGGATATGCCTAGTTCATGTGTTGTCCTTCTAGCTTACAGGCCCTTGACCCCCAAGCTAACATTAGCGGTACAAGGATACAAGTTCAGGAGTGAAAGTTTTACACACACACGGTCTGTACAATGGGGCCTCTTTGACTGACCAAGCTGCCAGTAAAACTCACTCCCTGCCTCTGTTTTGTATGTGAGTGGGTCAAATGCATGTGAATAGACTGCTCAGTCAAAACTTGACTTGGGTGCTAAACCATCTGTCGAGGTTTTTTTTTTAAACTCCTATTCACCATTTACTTCACTGGACAGCTAACGAGTAACGCAAAAACAGAAGGAATGCTGCAGAAATCCCAACAGCTCAAGTCTTCCAACTTTCAGTTTGGCTGTCTGTTCATAGACGACACATGAAGTCTATTTATCCCAAAAGACGCACTCGTATGTTCATGCTTGTAATCTTTATTTTAAGGCTTAATTTTCTTTATATACGTCCTCCATCATGAGAAAAATGCAACAAGAACATGTCGAAAACACACTTTCAATCAGAGTGGGTCTTTAAGTGCTGTGCAAATGTCTAGTTTTTTATAGTTTTTTTGGACAAACAATTGATTTTTATGTAGTAAAATGTTTTTTTTTCTTGTTTTTAGGTGAAATAACTATTTGATGCATTAGCCCTTTGAAATACCATCAACAGATGTTTAGATTCTATAAACCTGCCTCTTTAAGTCCTGAAATAAATGACCTTATTGGTTGTCTGTCTCAGGTCATTGAACAATTTCAGCTAAAATGCAAAGCAGTCTTAAGCTCCACAAAAATATCTTCAGCGGCATAAAAAGGTGCTTAAGCTGTTTTAATCTCTTTAAGCGTGACTTGCAATTCTTAGTTATTCAAAACATTATCCTCCCAATTATATTCCTTGATCTCATTAACTCCTCTAACAACACAGGTACACCTGCATGCATGTGAATAAGGCTTTCTTGAAAGCATAATTGTAAGCATTTTTTCAGGAAATGTGAAGAATTGAAAGCTATTAGCTATAGTGCTCTTGCTTGTCTGAGTGTGGTCATTCCAAGAAGCCTTTATTTATGATTCTGGTGTTTTGAACAGGGAATAAAACCTGCCTCCATTGGCCCTGTCATCTCATCTTCATGAATGTTTCACTGCTCAGGAATGCTGTTTTGATGGGAAACCTTTTTTCTGTCCCTCCCCTCTCAGAATGTTGAAGTTCGCTGTGGTCCGAGGTGGCCTTGGCTTGCTGGCTGTCAGGAGGGCGTGCCGTCTCTCCAGGTCTTCCCACTCCAGCGTGCAGCCAGAGTATAAACCCATCAGGAAAGTCATGGTGGCCAACAGAGGTAAAAAAAACCAAAAAAAAAAACCTTCATCCCAGCTCTCGTAATTCATTTTTGTGAAAAGAGCCTTACTGAACTGTGAGCAGTTAAATGCTGTTTCATTCATAATGCAAGGAAAAGTTACAACATTTACAGTCTTCCTGAGGCATAAAGAGGCTCTCAGAACTTTTATTTTTTAATGTCCAGCATTCAGTTTGCTCTGCCACATGCTAATATTTAAACAGACTTTGTGGGAGCGTGGCTGCACACGATTAATTCTGTGCAAAGCGGTGAGTTTCTGAAAAATATTAGTCACACGTGGTATTCAACAAGCCAACCAGTCCTCAAAAGTACGCAGACGCGCTTTTAGGTTTTCAAAGCTGGACGGGAGCGGCTGTGAAATGTGCGATAAATCCTCCCTGATGTCTGATTGGAAAGGTAATTACAGTTTTCCACACAATAAAGCTTTCTGATGTGCGGCTTGGACATCAGCGCCAGAGGCTGCTCTGGTAATAACTGGACTCCTCGAAGTCTGGAGAGGCTCTCGCTGTGCAAGTAGTAACCAACAGGTGACGCTGTGCATTTAAGCAACTTTCACACATTTGATTTTTTTTCAATGGTGTTTTCAAGTCTCCTTCATTATATTATTTCCTGTGGATAGCTTCAAACCCTTTGATTGGTGCGTGGGTTCCCAGTAATTTTTCAGATCTGCACTCATGCGGGGCTTTGTTGGTCTCCTGCAGCACAGAAGTCTGCACACATCCCCTCCTTGAGTCTCCATCTGAGCGCTTTCGCCCAACGGTTCCACTAAAAAAAGAGGGACTTCTGTCAATCTCTCTGCTTGACATCAGCTTGGCCTCACTATCAGCTTCACATTAGATCATGTGCATAAAACTCTCTTTGATATGAGGAGACTGGGTTGTCATATCAGCCCAAATTCTTCTTCAGCGAGCTCGCCTTCTTCCCGCCGCAGCTTCTCTGCTCTCTTGCTGCCGGCCTGTTTGATTCCCGGCCTTATCTCGTTTCGCGGTACTCCTTCTATCCTGTCTTTTTCAGGACTTGTCGGATATGATTTTCCTCTAAACCACTCTGTCTCCCTGTTTGCCTTTGTGACTTCTTTCATTCTTTACATGCTTTTACCGTTCAGTTTATCTGCTCTGCTCTCCACTTATTTCAGCTTTATTAAAAAAATTTCTTTCAGTCGAGAAAACTTCATTCCAGACTGGAAATTCAATCCCATTTTTAAAGAATATATACAAGATCTGAATAAAGAGCTGTTTGCGGCACATTTTTGCAGCAGTGTGACAGTATATCTGCCATCAGATGGTTTTTCTCAGAGCAGAAAAATGAGCAAAAACCGACAACGGAACACTCTTTAACACTTGTTTTTGATCATCTGGTCTTTAAAACACACTAAAGGAAGTCGTTCTTCTATAAATCACTTTTTTTTCCTCCTCAACTTAAGATGTTTCCTCATTTTCAAAGCAAATATTTTTGTCACCCTCCTTTTCAAACAGTAACAAGACACGCTAGTTTACAGCAAGCAGGCTTTTATCTTCTCTCTGAACTTTGCTCGAAGAATATGTTGTTGCTTCTGTGACAGAAAGATGAAAGTTGGAAGCATTTTTCTTGTCTGAGGCTAAAACTGCGTACTGTGTTCTCACTCTTGACAGAAATGGCTAACTTGAAGTGTCTCAGTGCAGCGTGAGAAGCAGGCTGGAAAAAAATAATTTTTACTCAAAAAAACTGCATTATAGCTTAGAGGGAGGGCGGCCTCCCCCCCCCCCCCCCCCCCCCCCCCCAAATGCATGTAACATGGGTGGCATTTATAAACGCTCTTAAAGACTCACTTTGATCATCTTTTGATCTATTTTAAGTGGACTTTTTGTTATGATTATGCAGGTTTTTTTAAATAAAAATTAAAAAAAAACCGTCATTCTTTAGGACAAAGTTTTTGCAGAGCGGTAGGAGTTTACTAAAAATGAATCTCTGAGTTGTGGGCAGGACTCTTGGCACAGAGTAACCTTTCCTAACATTACCGGTGCAACAAAAATGGCGCATAAATACAATACAGTTTGGAGCCAGATGACTGCTCGGACAAGAAAACATTCGTACATGGATGTAGTCGTCTACAAGTGGCTGCATCAGAATGGAGCTGAAAGCTTGTGCCCCACCCAGCATTTTTTCTCCCAAACAAATATGATCTTTTTCAAACTTTTTTTTTTTTAATCTGCTCCTGATTCACAAGGATTTGAATAAATAAATACTCAGAAATGCAATTTTAAGCTTGATTTTCTTTATATATGTCCTCAAGAATGCCGCAAGAACACGTCATGCTACGTTCACCCTGGGCTCGGTGATTACTTTTAATGAAAAGTGGATGTAAACGTGCGTATTCACGTTTCTTACTCCAGCGTTCAAAACTCTCGCGTTCATACATCGCCACACACATTTTTAAGACCGTTTTTGGGCTATGCGTACAAAGCGTGACTTCAATTGTCAGTAGAACACGGGCTAAAAGTTAAACCAGTTAAACTGTGACCAATCGGGGACTTGATTTGGTAGTGATGTATGGATGGCGTCTCTTCTCATTCATGGAAGATTGAGCTCTGAAAGAAAAAACCTGGAGCAAGATTTGTGAGATTTTTAACCATTTTGACATTTCCCACAAAGCCTCTTCCAACAATGAGTTCATGTTAGTTAGTATTGGGCAGTGTGAACACTTTAAAACTCATTCAAGAATCCGCATTTAGCATTTTCCTGAATGCCGAATGCTTGGTGTGTAGGTATCATTAAAAACAATAAAAACAGTTTCATGTGAGTCATCTGTGCAAATGTCTAATTTTGTAATTTCTTTTGGACAAGCACTTGATTTTATGTCGTATAATGTTGTTTTTTTCTTGTTTTCAGGTGAAATAGCAATCCGTGTCTTCAGAGCCTGCACTGAACTGGGGATACGCACTGTGGCTGTTTACTCTGAGCAGGACACTGGACAGATGCACAGGTAATTATCTCTGCCACATTAGAGTTATATGGTCCTCGAGGGGTTTTACGTGAAGAAAGCGTGACGCACAGATGTCGTGCTTGACTGCATCAATGACATTACTTAACAGCAACTTCAGTTAAAGGCAGCTTGGGAGCAGTTTTCTTCCCTCCGGTGTTGGCTCACTTCATTTGTCGTTCATTTTTTTTGTATCAAGTGGTGACACGAGTCTGATTGTGTTCAAACATTCAGCAAATTTAAACACCTGTGCTTGGTTTCAGAAACTAGCCTTTTTAATTATGCCTTTTTTCCACTGCAGCCTCTCCTCATTTTCGTCTGTTTTTCATTCTCCATTATGGAGCTGAAAACCTAAAACGGCTCATTGGACTCCTCATTTAAATGATTGCCGAGGTCAAAGAACCGATGTTGACTTTATAGAGATTTGAAAAGACTGTGGAAAATGGGTGTTTGAGACTTTTTATTCTGTTCCATCGGCTCTTCTCTGACGCTGATGTGACTCTGTGCACCTTCCAGACAGAAGGCAGATGAGGCTTACCTGATCGGGAAAGGCCTGCCACCTGTTGCGGCGTACCTGCACATTCCAGACATCATTAAAGTCGCCAAGGTAAAAGGTCATCTTGGGCTTTTGCCAAGTCGAGGAAACTGCTTTTTCTTTGTGCTGCAGGAAAAAAATGAAATTATTCTGTCCTGAATTGGGCTTTTACAGGAGTTGTAGGTTTATGTTTCTCCTCTCTATATGCATGAAGGTACGAAACACTTGTTTTTTTTCTCTCTTTTTATCTTTTAAAGAACACAAAAAAGCAGAATTATGTTTTTGTTCTATAATCTGCCAGATACAGCTCATTAACAGCCTTTTGTGTCAGTTTCTACATGTAAAGGTATGATGGCAACATTAGCATTTAGTTCATAGTTACATGGCAAGAACACTTATTTATTATTAAGTTATAACTGAAAATCAATTCAGAGTCAAAAGACTATGATTAATAACTGATCAGACTTTTCCCCTCTGTGTTATATTGTCCGTTGGTTAACCCATTAACACTGTAGATGTTGCACGCGATCCACGTGAATCAGCTGATTCCGACGTGGAGAAAAGCGGCTTTTTTAATCAGCTTTGCACCAACGTTTAACTAACCTGAAGTGTTGCATAACGGTGCAAATTCACTTTTCTCCACAACAGAACCAGCTGATTTCCGTTGATTAAGCACTTCACTACTGTAAAGTGTTGCACATAGGTTGCTTTGTTCCACTTCAGAATCTTCTGGAACGCATAAACATTTAAAGAGTTATGGTAGTCGAAAGAATGTAAACACGGGAGCTAAAACTCAAGCTGATTGTGTTTTACTAGGCGTAATCCCAGCAGTCCTCAGGTGAGCGTAAGGTACACCATGCATCTTTTCATCACTTTAAAGTGCAAGCTTTAAATTCTTTTAAAATGTTATTATTTAAAAAAAAAAAGATATATAAAGATATATCTATCTATCTATCTCTATCTATCTCTCTCTCTCTCTCTCTCTAGTATTCAGGAAAATGTCGTCCTTAATTAGTCAATATTTTGCAGCAAACACACAATCTTCCTTTTTAGCCAATTTTATGGATTCTGCAGCTTTTTTTTTTGTCTACAGAGTCTAATTTTTCATCGTTGTGCTCAAATGTTAGGAGTCTGGCTGTGATGTTGATGCCCATACACTTCTAGCAATAACCTGATGTAATTGCATATTTTTTCAATGTTTGATCTTTTAATGAAGGGGGGTGTGAGCGACTGAAAAATCTTAGAGAAATTGTAGCCTAATTCTGTACTGTCGTTTTAAATTTTAGCTTTTAAAGACCCACTCCAATGAAAACTGTTTTTAACACGTTTTCTCATGATTTAGGACATGAATAAAAGAAAATTAAGATTAAAACTAGGTATTTCTTTCTTCAAATTTTGTGAATCAGGAATTAACGCACACAATGTTGTTTGAAAAAGCCTGTAGGTATGTAAAAAAAAATTGTCAAGCCTCCTTGCTCCGCTTGATTCTGATACATCCACTTGCAGACAAATAAATCCATGTGCGTCTTTGTTTTCCTCGTCTGACTGGCATCTGTTTCAAAACTGTACAGCTGGATAGCTCCAATATTGCTCGCCATTTTTGTTGCACCGCTAATGTTAGTTTGGGATATAAGGAGTTGTAAGCAAGTGTGTAAGCAAAGGGATGATGGGGAAACGAGTGCAGGCTTACTTTGCGCAAATAGTCCCAACCACTGCTGAATCTGCAGAAACTGTCCTAGAAAATGACAGGTTTTGTGATTTTTGTTTAAAAATGGGATAATCACAATGAAAAGACCACTGTGAACTCTTTTACAATAGATCAAAAGATGATGAAAATCTACTTTACGCGTAGTTGCCGTAAGAATTAAGCATTTTTGGCTGAAATTTACTAGAACTCCTCAGCAATGGCCTTAAATGCTGTAATGGTCGGGTGCATCTATTATTTTTTTTATATCTCCTCATTTTATTCTGTTATAAAGATTTAGTACCTAAACTGTTAGTTCAACAAAAGGTGATAAGACATTTGACAGGATAGACGAACCCTTTTTCCTTTGCTTTGTGAACCTCGGCATACCTGTCATCTTTCTCTGCTCTGGCCACTTTGTTCCTTCTTTTCACTCTTTTATCTCCTTTTCCTCTTTATTTCCTGCTCCCTCTCAACTCCCTGATATCGAATCCCATCGTTTCCCTCTCCTTCCAGGCTCAGCAGCCTGTTGTTTCTTTTATCGTTTTTCTGATCCATCTCTCACGGTTTCATAATTTTCGACACGAGCATGTGGTCCGGCAGCCAAGTCGGGAAGGCATCGCCGTCCAACTCATTTCTCAAAATCAGTCTGCCTGACTGGGAGCGCAGCCACTCCATGGCAGCAAAATGTGTTTTGTGTGTGAGAATATCAAAGTATGTTTATCTGTTGTTCCTACTGTGTGACAAAAATAACAATCTCTCCTTCATTACCTTTTGTGTAACTGAAAGGTGTATAAGAATATCTGCATGCAAGCTTGTGAGAAAGCATGAGCATCTGTTCTCCTGTGGACGTGTGAGCCGCCTCAGGTGTTAGGTCAGCTTGTGTTTGAATCTTCATCTGCTGTCAGTCTCTACATTTGTGGGCTGTTTGAACCTGCTTGTGTACATGCTTTTTTTCCTGTGTGTGTGGCTCCACTCCTCCTTTGGCCTGACAGTAATGGGTCCCCTAACAATGGGCAGGCTATAATTATGGGCTGTCCTTGTATCCAGGAGCAGATGGTGCATACTGATCCAGAGATGGCTCCTTCTGTGTCCACATACATGCACACTTCGATCCTTAAATGATGAGCCTGTCTGCTCACTCAGTTTTTTTATTGGTGTCCGCTGAGTAGATGATGATTTGACCAATTCTAACCAAGGTTATTAAAAGTCCCTCTGCTGTACCAAGCTCATGAATCCATTGCCCGGAAACAAAGTAGTTTTCCAAGTGTTCAGGTTAGAAGCGAGGTCCCACTCTGCCACAAAAATCGTAGTCCACAGAATTAAAAGTAGCCAAAAAATATGGCCAGAGTTGTAACACCCTCCTACCCAAATGAAAAAGTCCCCAACCACCCACCCACCCCAAAAGAAGTTTTACGTACAGGTAATGCTTGCCTAATAGAACTCCAACCACAGTCAGACTGTAGAGAGAAGCCAGATAAGCACTTGCAGGACAACTATAGTATTATTCTATCATTTTACTATTCAATATCCGTACAATGGTTGGTTGAAGGATGAATCTCATGGGTTTGACCTAATTCACTCTTGTATACATCAAATGATAATACATTAATGATAAAATACACAAACAGTAACAGCTGAACTTCTTACTAAACGCTGGGATTTTTTCCATCAAATCTGGTTCAATCCACAGTCCTCACCAAAACCTTACCTGAAAACAATCCCAGAAAAACACACAAAGATCCACAAACACAGCGAGATCCCCCTCCGCCATAAAAAATGCATTACAATCCACAGAAGCTAAAGAAAAGCTAACCAGAAATTGGGCCAGAGCTGTAATAGACGTCTTAGTTGTTTCCACCATTTAACCATACTAGGCTTCCAGTTGCAGTTTGGCTTCTCGTGTGCCTCCTTGATTTAATGTTTCTTTTAAAATAAACCCTGAATAAAATGTTTTCTTCTAGGACAACAATGTGGACGCCATTCATCCTGGCTATGGTTTCCTGTCTGAGCGCGCCGACTTCGCTCAGGCCTGTACGGATGCAGGAGTGAGGTTTGTGGGTCCAACCCCAGACACAGTACGCAAAATGGGAGACAAGGTGGAGGCTCGCTCCTTGGCCATCAGTGCAGGTATGAGAATTCATGTGAAACTAGAATTATAGAAATTTTTGTAATGAGTTGTAAAATTGTTCAAGTTTAAAACTCACGTCCAGAAAAGATGAACTGATGCAAGTTTAAGAAAGTAAAGTGTGAAGATGGTTATTTAGCAAATGCAGACATCAACACTTCAGTTCAGAAGGAACAGAGGAAAAAATGTAGTAACATGAGGTTCTGCACTGAAAATAAGACTGGTCTGACATAAGAATAACAGGGGAACATTTGATTTAATCTGATTTTGCCACATAGTGGAGAAAAAGCTGTAAACTATTTGCAAAAACAGCTAATTTAGTGTTCTTGGTAGTAACCTACATTCTGCTCCTGCATAGGTGTACCTGTGGTCCCGGGAACAGACTCGCCCATCTCCTGTCTGCAGGAGGCGCAGGCTTTCGCTCAGACGTATGGTTTTCCCATCATCTTTAAGGCGGCCTTCGGCGGGGGCGGTCGCGGCATGAGGGTTGTCAGGGAGTACGAGGTGAGAAGTATTTAATCATGTAGAACGACTGAGTCGGCAAAATTGCTGGTAATTATTGCTGGCTTGATTTTCAAATCAAAATGAAATGGTTGAAAATGGTTTCATGAAGGTTTCAGTGCCTCTTTCTAGTTAAATGTATGTTGCTCTTAGCCTGACTGATCACAAGAATTGAATTTTGGCCTTTTTCATCATATGAGCATTACTGGAAATTTTCCAATCATATTTGGTCAAAGACTCCTTTTTTTAGTAATCAGTCAGCAGAAATGATTACAAAATGTGTATTTTCTTCATATTTTTCTTTTCCTCCCTCCTGATGCATATGAAAGATGTAAGAATTTTGATTGACATGTGGATAAGTTGTGTAACTTTTCATCCTTTGTCATCATCCGCCTCATCTTCCGCCTCTCAGGCGTTCATAAGAAGCGTATCTGGGGCGGTGCTAATGGGTCGTCACAGTGGCTGTCAGAGATGACCACGACAGCAAAGTGATGGAATGATGTCTCCACAGAAAGGATTTACTATAAACCTATTTCTCCTGTGTGACTGACACCAAAGTCTGTGCCTCACTGCTGTTAAACTTCCATTTGGATTGTTTCCTGTTGGGTCAGCACCTTTAAGGTCTGTCCCTGACTAGATGACCAGCAGAGTTTTTAGGATTAGATCAGATGTGGAGCAAGTTTTTATGTTTATTCACTTTAAAAGTAACTTTTACAGACACAAAATTCTGGTTTGACAGTACAGAAGCTCAGCAAACATTCAAAAACTAAAAGTTGCTTAATATTTAAAACCATAATTTAAAGCAAGAGCGAGGGCCGGTCTCCTGCTGGTTTTCTGCTTCTTAATCCTCTAATTACCTGGAACAGGTGTGTTTAGCCAATGAGGATCTTCAATGACATGTTGGTTGTAAAACATGTAGGAAACCGGCCCACGAGGCCTGGAGTTTGAAAAAAAATGTCTTTCTTTTATTGTTCTTAAACTTTGACAGAATGATTTGCAAAGATGCACAAACTCTTCAATTTAAAAAAATTATAGACAGATCAAATTTGAAAATTTTGACATAAAAAAAGAATCTTGCTCTTCAAACTGCATCCTTCTGTATATGGAATTGTAAAAACACTATGTTGCATTCAGTACACATCTTTATATTTTTGATGTTACAGGAAAGGAAAGAAAATAAGAGAAAAAAATACATATTAATCTGTTTTTTTTTCAAATTTCCATTCAAAACCAATAGTTTGCTTTTAAAAAAACACTTTTCACTTAGATGAATGAACTGAATAACTGAAAGCAGATAATTTTCCTGAAACAAATATAAGAATTACTTTAAAGTTTCATTTTATTAAATTAATAGACATTGATTTTTCTAAGGAATAATACATTTATTGCTTTATTCATTTTCCTTTAGCAGTGCCTTGATGGATGCAACACTGTTATTAGTTTAGGTCACCAAAATTCTCTAAATCGCTGGTCATATGCAAGTCAGAAGGACTTGGACTTGAAAGTCTTGTTTAGGGTCGACCTGACAGCTGATATATTTTGTTCAAGTGAGCATTTTGCAGCCTAAAATTCTGTGGAGATATCTGCTGTAAGTTTCTGTGAACCGTTGACCCATGAGAAGCACATCACATTTGAAGTAAGTCTGGTCAACACTTCATTTACTGATCTATTAAAACGGGGAAAAAAAATGGTGCTCGGCTGTCCCAAGGCCACTGTCTTATGACTCATGAATTCACTGGAAAGAATGACCTTTTGTAAGTTGTGGACCAGTCTAATTAATGAGTTGTTGGCATTGAAGTTATTCGCCTCGGGCAGCTTGTGCAGATGTGATGAGAGGAAACTGTAAAGAGTTTTCTCTGTAGAGAAGAAGCCCTAAGCCACGATGTGCTGGTTGACTTCATTTTATGAAGGTCAGCAGGTCAAGAGTGCTGAATTAACGCAGCATAAATGTTGACAACACTAAACAATTATTCTAACTGTTCTGTAAGGTTGCCAGATATTTCAGTTTGTGTGCTCTCAAGGGGAAAAGTCTGGACCAGCGCTTCAGTGGGGAGAGACTTTACAGTGAAGAATGACCGCTAACATCAGTCAAACCACAAGCTTATTTTCCCCACATTGCACTTGTTTAAATGTTGCATTTTGATGTCAAAACATTCAGTCTGTGTTGGTCTGTTGTAGGGGAACTCCAATCCGTAATTCATATTCAGTACTGGACTGATACTGGAAAAAACTGCTGGATCGGTTGGTTCAGTCCATTTGATCCTTTATTGCTTCTAGTGTTGAGTTAAAAAAAAAGCTTTCAAAAAAGGAAGCGGGCTAATCGCCAACAAAACTGAAACTACTAATTTCCCTTAAGAAGTACCTGGTCTTAATGCTGAAAGGACTTCTTTATAACTCAAAGGTTGCAGGCATGTTTTTTTGTGAAAGTAGCTTTCACTGATCTGCACATTCGTTGTGGCAGCGTTTAACGCCGGATGTCCTTCCTGGCACAACCCTGTATTTTATCCAGGCAATATACAATCATATAATTGTGAAAATCTTCAATGATATTGCTCGTTTAAAATGCTGCAAAACAATAAAAAAAAAAATGTCGCTCAACCGAAATGATCACTACCAAATCTCATGCTTAGAAAAATAAAAGGGAAATTTAAATGGATATGTTTAGTTTGTGTTTTCCCAAATTTATTTACAGTAGATCAAGTATGGAATAATCATGGAGTATAAAAAATATCGTTGGTATCTCATGAGTTTAATTTTTACAGCTTTTAAATTTAGACTTTTTTGTTTTAATTTAGTAAATAAGAGATTAAACAAAAAGATAATCAATAATGATACCTAAAAAACTTGATCTGTTGAGTTATTCCATTGATTTCAAATGAAATGTTCATATTCATATCTGTATTGCTAAATATAATTAATTATGCATTCAAATATGGAACAACTCTGTGATTTTTTTTTTTTTAATTCTCTTTAGGAATATTTTTAATTCTGAGAAAAACTATTTTTGATGCCAAATCTGACAAATATGTTAAATTCTTTTATGCTTTATTTGACTGTTTTTTGAGAATCCCCTTTGTGAGCTGTGCTGCCAATTTCTGCCATTTTGCTTTGAGAGGATGGTGGTTTCACCTCTGAAAACATCTTGGGGCAGTTGGCTGACAGCTGGGCATGGGCGAGCTTTCACTCCTGAAGCTAAGTGCAAAGAAGACGTGATGTTGACGTGAGTCGTTCCCCCTCAGAGGAGGAGGCTGGATGGGCTGGCAGGATGTCATGGACTGACAAACAGATTGAGGCATGACCCTGATCATGTTGGGGTTATAATCTTCCAGAGATATTTCTCCTTCAGGGCTGTTGGCCGTATGTCTCTGGAGAAGAGAGGAACACGGCAAATGTGAACATAGGAGGGGGGAAGGAGAGCAGGCTGACCACAAGAATGCTTGTAGATTTTCTGGTTTTTGTACTAATTTAGACACGTAAGGCTTTTTTATTTTGCATTTGACAGGAACTTGAGGAGAATTACCAGCGGGCGTACTCAGAGGCCCTCACCGCTTTTGGAAACGGCGCCTTGTTTGTGGAGAAGTTCATTGAAAAGCCGAGACACATTGAAGTGCAAATCCTCGGTAAGTGGACTTAATTATGGCATGCAGCAGTCTTGGACTGCAAGGGCCACAGTGTTTTCGCAGTTCTTTCTTTGAATCAAAATTTTGCCCCACCACAAACTCAAGAACTTACTGAAATTTGCACCCACCTAGTACCTGGTAAACATAAATTTAAGGCATTTATATTTAAATGATGACATTACAGCGAGAGAAAACAAAAAAAAAAATTGAATTGAGAGGCCACATACTTGAAAAAAAAAAAATCCTCTTTGATACCTTCCTTCAAATGAAAACTTCTCCAAGGAATTTCTATATATCACCTATTAACTCCTAGAGTATGATTGGGAAACAGCTGGGTTTGTACAGCGTTATTGTGGCGAGCTTACAAAAGTGGCGTTCACCTGTTGCCCAGTATTGTGAGTATTGTGAACGAAACAATATAACAGACATACATTATGAACATCATAGGAATGTGGCCGTGGTTAACTCTAAACCTCAGTTGCCAAGGAAATCAAAAAAATTACTTTTACCGATTCTGCAAAAAGTTGCATAGACCTGTTCGTTTCCACCAGGCGACCAAATCATAAAATGGTTGCTATGTAGATGAAACTAACAGAAGAGCCCCCGTTTTGGGCTAAAAAAAAATTATTTGTAATGAGCAGCTCTGACCAGGGTGGCAGGGGGAGAGTGAGGGATGTGTACCACCTGTTCAGTCAGTAAGGTCGGTTTAAAAGGGGGTGGGGGGCGCCTGAGGGCCATACAATGTCACCTGCTGCTTTAATTTTTTTCATCATTTGCTTATTTTCTTCGTGTATCCTTTCTTTAAAAGCCAAAATACGTTTTCAGCTCCCCTTAGACGTTAGTGGGGAGGAAGGAGGTTTGAGTAACGGATTTATTGCCCTGCAGAGGATTCTCCTGTCTTCATTTCCTATTATAGCAAACTGCACAAACCGAGGAAGGACTGAAATTCAACACAGATACTTACAGGAAGCGCGTTAGCAACCTGAGCCGGTACTCCTTCTGTGGGGTGTGTTTTGTCAGGGTTTGTGTTTATCTAACACTTAAAATTTAGTTTGAGCAGTCACTGATTACTGTCTTCAGGCCATGCAAAGCCCTGGTGAATTTTCTTAATTATGTTTGAACAAAACATGTCTTTCCCAGCCCCCCTGTTTGCCTCATTCTCCACTTGTTTTGTTTTTACATCTAGCTGTTAGGAATTTTTCAGTCACAAGGTGCATACTGGGCCTAATTGATCCATTAATAACCAACATTTTACTCAACAACGAGGCTGCAACTCTGCTAATGTATTGAACTATTTAGGTTTTTTCAATAATTTGTGGGATTGATCAACGGATGGATTACAGTTGCTGTTGCATTCATCTTGAAATGTTTTCTTTCTTTATACCTCAGAATGTTTTTTTTGTTTTGACAGCATTAAAAACTCAATTAAATAGCACCATTGTTACGTTTCCTATCATTTGTTGTGATGCCTTTCTTTCTTCAGGTGATAAATATGGGAATGTCATCCATCTCTATGAGAGAGACTGCTCCATTCAGCGCAGACACCAGAAGGTGAGTTCCTTTATGTTATTTTTAGCTTTTTGTGGCTGTTGACACCTACTTGACCTATCGTAACTAGGGATAGCTATCGTTAGGATTTTATGAATACTACTTCTTAATACTGCTTATCGATCTGTTATTCTTATCGATACTTTTCTGTGTAAAAGCAAGGATGGAGAAGACAAATAACAAACTACGTACACGAAAACCTTTTATATTAGAATAATTTAAAGCACAATAAATTAATTTAATGTCCTTTTCAACATGTCTTTGTAATAATCACATACACTTTAAAGTAACAACTGAAGTACTGCAACAGGAAAATCAGCGGAGAAAGACGGTCTGTCGTTCTAAGCCACAATGAAACAAAGTAGTGCACGCCATATGTGCGCTCTTGCTACAACCCCGGTACCGTTAACAATACTGTTAAGGCTGAAACTGTTGGGTCTGGTAAAAATTGATGACGTGGCCCCTTTATTAACTAAAAGTATTGCATAACGATGCAAAACCTCTTTTCTCAGTATCCACTGGTTTACGTTGATTAAACACTTTACTGCTGTAAAGTGTTGCATATCGGCACAAGACTGCTTTTCTCCACTTCAAATTCAGCTGGAACTACATTAATTGCGTAAAGTGTTGAAGAATTATATTAGTCGCAAGAATGTCAGCATTGGAGCTAAAGCTCTGGTGTTTAAGGGTTTCAATGGTACCTACTTTGGCTGAGACATTTCTCTTGGGTTGTTGGTAATCTGATGGAAATAACTTATTTGTTTTTAAGATACAGAAAAACATCTGTCATTAATCTTCATAAAAACACTGATAATTGCTCCTTGAACATCAGAATACTCTGAGCAACAGGGGATAAGGAGATTGAAGTCCAAAAACAATTAGCTTGTGCTAATACTGTGTTAAAAGGAAGGCTAAACAATAACCGAGACCATAATTCCGTACACAACTGCTTTTATCCACAAAGTTTCTTTGAGGATGACTTTTTGCATTGATTTTCATTTATCTGGAGAATTTCTTTTCTTCGTTTTGGCTTTGGGGTAAAAAGAAGAATAAGCTTGAAAAGAGTTGAAATTCTATAAAAGAGCAAAAAAGAAAAGTCTGTATTTCATTCCGCATAACAAGGCTTTCGTCAGAGGAGGCCGATCAATATGTGAGGTATTTCCCAACACGCTGTCACCTCGAATCAGTTTTAATAATTCATTTTCATCACTTTCATCATTTTACTTGAACGGAATTATAAATGATAATCGTTTTAGTGGCTTTGTTCATGCCAGAGCTGCTGGTTTTTGATTCTGTTACGCCTAATCTGTCTTTGCCTCCACATCTCAGATCTCTCTGACAAACAACAGTCGTTTGCTGAAACGGATCAGTGGTTTAGTGACGATGCAGAAAATTCTGTCCTGTGTTGAGCTTCATATTCCATGAGTATCCCTTTTATTTGCAGATAAGACTTGTTTCTTTTGTTGCTTATAAAGAATTTAATTAGTTGACTCTTGTGACACTATGAAGTAGATGAATCTGCATCCAGCAGGGTGAACTTCTAAATCCTAGAACCCTCAGTTAATGAAAGAATAATTGTCACATTAAAATAATTAATTACTCGTACATGCACCAAGTAAGCAAATGAAAACATGTTTTTCCTCTTTTTTTTTTTTGCTCTCTGTAGGTGGATTACACTGTAAAAAACATTGCCAAAGAAGCACAGTGGAGGGATATAAAGCCCTGTATCATCTAAGTAAATAATGATCTACTGTGAAGTCTGCTACGAGGCTAAACATTTTTTTAACACCTTTTGACTCCTTTACGGGTTTCTGGAGCTAGATTTGGGACTTGATCTTTGTACTTGTAACTTTCGTTTTGCACCTGTAGCGGATGTTGTACTTGTAAAGTTATGCTTTGTAACTGGCACACATTTTAAAAATACATGTTTCAAGTTCCAGGCTACAGGAAACCTACCGGTACAAAGCATTTTTTTAACCATATTTGGCCTACCTGGAAGAACCAATAAGTGGCGAATTTTGACCAAGCAATCATATTTCTAATATCTCCATCCAGTCATGGTGAGAGGAGAGTAGGGCTCTGCACTGCACTCAGCCAAACATGATTACATTTACACAGTAGTTATAATAGTTTCTAGTTTTAAGTTTTGACAGGGTCGTATGACTTTCTTTCAAAATAAGACATCCTGTGTGACATAGATCATCTCAATGCAGCAAACGTAGTAGTAGGGAGTGTGATGTCAGCAGCAGATTTAAAGAAACATAACAGTACAGTTTATCTTACTGTTCGTGGTGCATCTCAGCCAGAAATTTGTAAATCTAACCAAACACAAATAAATTTAGTTAAGGAAGTGATCCTTAATGTATTTTTAAAACCATAAATTACACTTAAGGCCCTTTAAATTGTTAAAAAAATAGAAAATCTGCTTTAATTCTGGTTGTGCTTAGTGACCTCCAAATGATTTTCTGTGCTACATGGTGCTCAAAAATCTGTCAATGCTTCAGTTCAACTTATGTTCTGGCCTTCAACTGTCTGTGAATGAAGTTTGAGTTGTTTTCCTTTTTTTTTTTTCCATCATCAATTGTCACCGGTCATCTACCGGCATGTAGCTGCCATTGCTTCAAAAATGCGAGTCATCAGTTTTATAACTTGACTAAAGTCATGCAAAACAAAAACTCATTACTTGCATTTAAATGTAGACTTCTGTGCTTAAGAGAAAATGAAGAAATGCCTTAAGAGCGACGCGGATTGACAGAATCACAGTCGGCAACCTTCTTGTCCATGTATGTGATTGGCTAGCTTTTGTGGCTCATTTGTAATTCGGTGCTCTGCCCTGTTTGGATTGCACATATTTTTAAGTGTCGAGTAAAATAGTTTTGTTTGCATGCATTTTTGAGTGCATTTTTCTGTTTCAAGGGCAAAATATTTTTTTTAGCACACCAAATTTTTTAAGTTTTACACTCAAATACAGTGTTCTGCTTGGAATAATGGTAGAGAAATCCCTATATAGCAGATCACACTACCGGCAGAGGGGTAGCCAATCCTAAATCCCAAAGGCTCCTCCTTTAAAAAAAACAAAGAACTTTTGGACACAGCTACAGCTTCAAATGCCCTTATAATTGGAGCAATAGGGAGGAGTCAGAGGGGTAAGGAAGTAGTTCAGATTTGCCTTGCTGTCCATGTTTAGATCTCCTTTGTGTTCTTTTATTAGGTGGTGGAGATTGCCCCTGGATTTCAGCTGGACCCTCATCTCAGAGACAGACTTCACTCTGATGCTGTTAACCTGGCCAAGCAGGTGAGCTTTTCTGCTGTTGACTCAAGAAGACTTTAATATCATCCTTTATCTCTAGGTATTTTGTATGACTGATTTTAAGAAGCTTTATTTACAAATTATTTTCTTTATTTGCTTCTTTTAGATTAATCATTTATGAGGATTCATGGTGGTGTAGTGGTTAGGGCCCTCACCTCACAGCGAGAACTCTCTGGTTTGAATCCCAGCTGGGTTGTTTTATATGTGAAGTTTTCATGTTTTCCTCCTGCGGGATGGGTTTTCTTTGGCTTCCTCCCACAATATACCAAAACAGGATTCATAGGTTAATGGGTGATTCTAAATTATCTCTAGGTGTGAATGTGAGTGTGTTAGATTGTTTGGCCCTGCAGTGGATTGGTGACCTGTGCAGGATATACCTCATCCTCACCCACCAGTGGCTGGGATAGGCTCCAGCAACCCCATGAAAGCATGTTCAGAAAATTAATAAATTTTAAATGTTCTTAATTGTCATACAATCATTTTTCTGTGATTCCGGTTGTTTCTCAGACATTTTGATTCATGAACCCAGTTTTTTTTTCCCAATCAAAGTCAGTAAAGGGGATGAAAACATTTGCCTTTTATCATTCCTTTCTTTGCCTTTCTATGAACTCAGTGCATTTTTTTATTTTTTATTTTTTTAATCCAAGCTTCAGTCTGCGTAATAGAAATGGTTAAACTTTTGACCAGGAGTTTTTGTGGAGGAATCCTTCTAACCTAAAGGGCTTACCTGGTTGCATTTACTAAGTCTGAATAAATTGCCTTCCATCTATGCCTCCAATAATTGGCCTTCACACGAGGATTCTCCTCAGGAAAATGTGATGTGCCGTCTGTAGCTCTGGTTAAAGGGACGTTTGGGTTCCCCGCCTGTACAACCCATTATGCAAATGTCTTAAAGACGATTGCACGACTGTCACTACTTGTAAACTCCTGCTTTCGCCAATAAAGACGAAGCATGTCCTGCGAAGTTGCAGCTCCACCTGCATCTGTCTGTTTAATGACTCGGCGGTTGCCACTCCCGCATTAAGTCAACTGTGACAGGATCACTTAAGACTCGAGCCTCATCACTCAGGAGATTTCAAAGAATGGCCTTTTCGGGTAATGGCCCAGTTGAGGATTGAGCAGAAGTTAGACGGTGGATTGAGAGATGGAATGGCGATTTGCTGCAGAGATGACCTTGATGACACTGGCAGTTATGCAAAGACAAATGAAAATTTGGACGTGGACTTCATGATGTGTCCTTGCTGTGGTGGTGGCGGCTTGTTCTCGGTAATCATATCCCGGCATCTCCCTGCTGATTTGCTGAAAGTGGGAAAGCCACATCTTGCTGTGTTTAAGAGCACTAGCAGCACTTCCTGTCCGTAGGTTATTTAAAGTGCACATCATGACTGGCTGGTACCTCACATTCATTACATCTTTCTTGGAGCAACTGCAAGTGCAGGATAAAGATTTTGCGATTAATGAAGGCGTGATACGCTCCCTGCCTGCATATACATGAACTTGACAAAAGATGTCGGGAGGCGACTTGTTTCCTGTTCTATAATAAACTGTGGTCCTGTAAGCGAAGGAAAACAAATGACCTTGTTAAGTTTGCAGCACATGTGCTATTCAAGCATGCTCATTACAATGTGCAAATGCCGGGCGACCCTATAGCAGTCGTTGGGATGCGCAGCCACAGGAGTGTAAAAGCCTCTGAGAATTAAGTCCCTGATTTGATTCCAAGGCTGCCTGACCTCTTTAGTGCAGTTGCTGCAGAGTTTTCTTTATTTCAGTGTTTTGTTTTTGGCTCTTCTGTTAAAAAAAGTCAATTAAATGCCAAAAGGAAGAAATTCAGTTGTTTTTCTTTAAGCCGCCTGTGACTCCTGGGTTTGTATTTTGCCAAGCTCAGGATCTTGATGGGTTCAATCTGCAGTTATTTCTGGAAATCATTGACTTTTCTGAAAAAAGATAAAAAAGTATTCTTTTTTTAAAGCATCTTTGATGAAAAATTCATCAAAATATACTGTTTCCAGTACATCTGGAAGAACAGCCCCCTATAGGACATGAGCCTAGAATCCAGATTTATCAGATAAATGGAAAACATTGTTTAAAATAAAACTTTTACTGTTAAAATCTCAGCTACAGCTGTTTGAAACGGCAATATACATCTACCGTTCAAAGGTTTGGGGTCACCCACACATTTTTGTTTTCCATGAAAAGTCTACTTTTATTAACCAAATGAGTTGTACAATAAATAGAAAATATAGTCAAGACATTGACGAGATTAGAAATAATGATATTTATTTGAATTAATATTTTTTTCCTTCAAATTTTGCTTTTGTCAAATAATCCATTTGCAGCATATCCAGCATTGCAGACCTTTGGTATTCTAGTTATTAGTTTGTTGAGGTGGAGAAATTTTACCGCACTCTTCTAGAAGCCTCTCCCACAAGTTGGTTTGGATAGATGGGCACCTCTTGAATACCAAACGGTCAAGCTACTCCCACAACAGCTCAATAGGGTTTAGATCTGGTGACTGCACAGGCCACCCCATTACAGATAGAATACCAGTACCAGTAGAATACCAATACCAGTTCTTGCACATTTTGGAGGTGTGCTTTGCGTCATCACATTACCCTCACCTTGTTGGACAGATGGCGTCAGGCACTGTTCCAGCATCGTTCTAAGTCTCTCAAATGTTCTTCTGCGTGACCCAAACACCACAAATTTCAATTTGTCCGTCCATAGCACTTGTTCTTAATCTTCCTCTGTTCAATGTCTGTTTTTTTTACCCATATACATCTTTTTCTGTTCTTAGCCAGTCTCAGAAATGGCTTTTTCTTTGCCACTCTGCCCGGAAGGCCAGCATCCCGAAGTTGCCTCTTCAATGTAGATTTTGACACTGACTTTTGGCGGGAACTGTTTAATGTAGCTGTCAGTTGAGGACCTGTGAGGCGTCTATTTCTTAAACTGGAGATTCTAATGTACTTATCATCTTTCTCTATTGTGCTGTGGGGCCTCTTGCTTCTCTTTCTGCGCTGGTTAGAGCCTGTTTGTGCTGTTCTCTAAATATAGTAGTACACACCGTTGAAGGAAATCTTTAGTTTCTTGCCAATTTCTCATTTTTCATTTAAATGCAGTCAGGCCCAAAAGTCTGAATTTGGACATTTTAATTTGTTTGAGCTTTAAGACATGAACATATCAAATGCTCTTAAAATGATGCGTCAGGAAAGTGATCTTCAACTGTTTCATTTTCAGACTTAAAGCAAAAAGGCGATTCCTGCAAACAATTTCCCATTTCAGAGAACACAATTTTGTTTTTTGTTCCCCCCTTGACTGCCAGTAAATTGGAGATCTCCACAAACAAAAAGTGCTCCTGGAGTTTCAACATAAAAGCTTGGACTCAAATCCCACATTTGTGCTGTTTTGTGCATAAGCAAAAGCCGAACCTGTGCTGTTCAACCAAACATGGAAACATGTAGTTTTATTTGTCAGAGTTAAAGGTGACACAGCCAGCTATTTAATCTCAGGAGTTTATTTCCTTGACTGACTTAAATGCAGTTAGCTTTCAGAGCCTGCGGCTTAGGGTGGCATTGTTTTTGTTAAAGCACACTAAAATGGAGGAAATCAAGAGGGGGTTGAGTGTTTTGAAAGCGCTGTACAAACAGCCTTTTAAATCCCAGTTGATGTTTCTCGGCTATTATTTTATCATAATGGCAGCTCCTTAATGATGATTCGCTTCATCTTGCCATCTGTATGTGTAATCCATCTTTAATTATCAGTCTTTAAGGGAACTGTTGTCTCTGTGAACTCAGCATGCTGTGAGTTTGTGAGGAAAAAAAAGGTCATAAAGCTGGAAGGCTAAATTATAGATTTTTTTTAAGAGATTGTGCTTTAGATTGACAAACTAATTTTTATTTATACATTTCACGTTGAGCAGAATTAAAATATATTAAATGTGAGATTTTATGATAGTTCGTCTTTAAAGGGCTTATACCATGAAAAATCAACTTTTTAAGCTTTTAGGTGTATTAATCTGTTAATTCCTCACTCGAAAGAACCCCAAAACGGTATTTAGATCCATTCACATTTTTGAGTAATCCTACAAAAACCACCGCTCTTAGACGCAGCCCCTCCCATATCCACAAAAACGAGCTGGTCCTCACCGTGTGATGTAGGCCAGTGAGAACCAATAAGAACACCCCCCACCAGGAAGTCTGCGCTGCAAGCCCCACCCCCAGGCTAACACAATTACACACCTACTGTTCCCGCGGTGCTAGCGGTGATCACCAAAACGATTCATAGAAGAACTAGCTTTTTTTTTTTTTTCTTTTCAATTTCAGTGTCTTTAAGTGGAGGAAATGATTTTTAGGCTGCGAGAGTTTTCAGTGTCTGTTCGACCTTCCTTAAGAAGAGCGTGATGATCAGAAATGGGTGGAGTTTATCTTCGGGAGCGCGCGGCAGACTAGCTAGCACCTTTTTGTCTGTGACCGCCACCTCACAGATGACTGTTTTGTTAACCTTGGTCTGTATCAAAGTGGATTGTCCGTGAAATTGACCCTCATGGCTGGCGCAGTTCCTACAATCAAACCTGATGAAGATGCCAGACCTGTAAGTAAATCCTAAAACTAGCTGAAATTACACAGTAAAAGCATATAATGCACGAGCTAATACTACATTTCCACACATGTTGCGCCTTGTGCATAGAAATTCCAGATCAAACTGTGGATTAAGGGTGTAAGGCTCCAGAATGTGCACATCCATCCGTCAGGCTACAGGTTGATGTCATGAGTTGGGCGGTACCTCAGAGATCGAGTCGTTTTACTTCCAGGTGTGAAAAGAGTCCACAAAAATAACTCCTATTTCATAAATTATTTGTTGTTTAGTGTGCCAAAGGTAATATATGACTGTATTCATGGATATTGTTTACAATAAAATGCTTAAGAAAAGCATGCTATAGGCCCTTTAATACTTTCAATTTGTGGTTTATGGCTTAACTTTTTCAGCTTTCATTATTTTAGTCTTTGCAAATTAACAGGAAAGGTTCAGCTAAGGAAGTTCAATGTTGCTGTCAAGCTGTGCCTTAAGTTGTAAAATTAAACCGATAATTATTTGGCTTTTCATGTCTACTCAGCAGGAGTCTGCATTCTGCACTTTCAGCATGTTGTTTCAGTTCCGCCTGTCACTTGTGACAATGTGATGTGAAGTTATTGTGTTATATTGATAATGTTCCCAGAGAGTTCAGCCTCTGGGTCATCTTTGCTCATAAGCTAAAATCACATGTGGCTTAAACTTAACTTGATATTAAAGACCCACTTAGATTAAATTTGTTTTTGGTGTTTTAACATGTTTTTGTGGCATTTTTTTTTTTTAAGATGGAGGACATATTAAGAAAATTGAGCTTAAAATTGCATTTCTGAGTATTTCTTTATGGGGATCCTTGTGAATCAGGAGCAGACAAAACAGTTGCATTTGAAAAAGAACATATTTGTGACTTGGAATATGTTCTAGGCGGGCCACAAGATCCCTGCTCCAGCAAAAGGGAGGCTATGGGAGTTGGGGTTACTCTGTCCCAGTGGTCAACTACTGACACTCTAAGGAAACTATGTTGTATGTGGAAAACACAGATTTTTTTAAATTTTGTCTAAAAATTGCATAATCACAATAAAGGACCACTGGAATCTCTGACGATAGGTCAAAAGATGATTTGACTCTAAGACCATTTTCCGTTTGTCTGTTTCTGGACACCGCTTGAATAAATTACTCCTATTTCCAAGGTGCTGCTGTCTAAAGCTTTTATATAAGCATATGCAAATACACTCACCTGCTGCTTTATGGTATATCTTTAGGTATACTTTTACTTTAGGTTCACCTTGCTAATACTAGGTTGGACCCTCTTTTGCCTTCAGAATTTGAATCCAAATTTGGTAAAAACTTTATTTTGGAGCATTTCTAGACTGACAACCTTCATGCAATTTGGTTAAAATTGCTTTGATTTATTTCTTTTTTTTTACCTTCTATTCTTTCAAGCTTCTTTCTTTTTATATATATTTAATTTTTGTTGTCTAAAGCAAAATAAGATTCAAGTTTAGGTTAGAAATGTTTGATCTTAAGCAAAGATTTTTAGTATCCCACTGTGTCATCAGTGATTGCAGGTACTTACAGAAGGTGCTCCCAGTGTTATAAACGCAGTTTTAGTGTAGCGATCTGCAAAATGTCAACCTTCATTTTTCAACCATACTGCTGATTTTTTTCGACTTTTCTGAATGCATTTTCCTAATTTAGTGGCTGTACACGTAGATTCATTTAAATCATTTTCTATGACAATAACAATATAATTTGGTCGTGTGCATCATCTGATATTAAACAGGTGCATAACCTAATAGTTACATCATGAATGTCTGTTGTTTGCTGTGAAATACAAAAAGCAAAAAAACAAGGGATTTAGGAACTAAAGACTGAACATTTGTCAATTCGTTATCTAGAGACCTTTTTAGACCCTGATGGCTTCTGAACCAGTCTTTGTTGTAGTTTGACATGGATCCCCCCCTTCTGCAATGCAGCACAGGCAAATGAGAAAATACAAATCTGTAATCTGACTCCTTCAAAGCTGGACAAATGAAGGCTGTTGAAGCTGATTCAACAGTTAAAGGTTGAGCAGTTTGTGTCAAAGATGAAGTCAGGCGCAATATCCATTCTTCTGCATTTTCTGCACCTCAGACCAGGCAAGTGCTGAGGCCACTCTGAGCATCAGAAGAACCCTTTGTTTTCTGATGGTGTTATGCCGTACCAAAAGCTGAAAACCGCAGATATAAACTAAAAATAATCATGTTAATTCTGATTTTGTGCTGACTTCATCTCTTATCTTTGTGACTTCAATTTCTGAATGTTTAAAATGTGTTTTAAAAGAGAATCACTGCAAATCATGCAATGAAATTATGTGAATGATAGCACACAACTTAGATTGCTTGATTTAAATAAAATCTACAAATTGGAAGTTTGAATGAACAAAGGAGCCAGCAAACTGTTGTTCCACACAAAATAATGCTGTTTTTATTGTAATCCTATACTTAGGACTGCTCTTTGATTTTTCAGGGAGCTCTGAATACCTTTGCCCAATTTAAACAGTGCTTTGTGATCCCTGCTTTCTCATTTGCTCTTCATCACCTGCATTAAAATAAAGATGAGACGTCTAATGTAGCATCCCTAAAACGTAATGTTCTTGTGAGGTGATTCAACATACGGGAGCAGGTGTCTGATGAAACACAGACAGAAAAAAAAAACTAGATTCTTTTTTGAAATATCTGTCTGCAACCAGGCATCCCTAAATAACAGCACAGTGTGCAGCCAGGGAAAATTTGCAGAAATTTAAATCCTTTGCTTGTGCGTCGCTGCTCCGATCTTACGTGGTGATTCAGGCTCTCTTCCTTCTGTAAAGCCCTGTTTGTCTACACACGCTGTCAGTCTGTCAATCCGCAGAGAGTATTAAGTGTGGAATTAGTTCTGCTGTCATTCACCATGGCGACGGGGAATAAAGAGGCACACACCCAGACAAATCGTGACCCCTGTAAGACAGACACATTTGCACACGAGATTCAGGCCGACTCTTTCTCAGGAGGTTAGTTTGGATTTTGTCAACACTGTAAAGAGATGTCTTCAAAAACAAAACATTGATACTTGGTTTCCAACATTTGTTTTGAAAATATATTTAATTATTACAGTTTAGAGGTTTTTTTTTTTGGCATGTAGGGTGCAAAATAACAGGCAAAAAGATTTAAAGACCCACTCAGATGATCTTTTGATCTATGGTAAAAATGTTCCCAGTTGTCTTTTAACCACTATTATGCCGCTTTCAGCAAAAATGACTCCTGTCGTTTTTGCAGAGCGAGAGGAGTTCACTGGAATTTGCCTATGAGTTGTTGGTGAGACTCTTGGCAACCTTGTCCCCCTTCCCCTCCCTGTTGCTGAGAGCTCTCTGTTTAGATGCTCTCCTGCTAGCTTACAGCCTCTCACATCCCCAAACTAACATTACCGGTGGAGCAAAAACGGCAAGCAATATTGGAGCTATCCTTTTTTAAAATCACTATCAGTACAGGTAATGCTGTGTTCCAGAAAGCTAAGATGGTGCAGCATGTCATAAAAAAAAGTAATGGCATTAGCTATTATATGAACTATGGTGTTGTGCATCACAGTTTTTCAGTTCAGTCTTGTAGTGTAACCTCAATAGTTTTATTTCCGGTTATATAAATAAACTGCAATTAGAGAAAAATGTTTGCCTCCTTCCTGATTTCTGTATGTTTGTATATGAATCCCACACAAAGGTCTCAAATATCAAACCAATTTTAATATCACTCAGAAACAACCCAAGAAAGTGCAAAATGCAGTTTCAAAATAATGATTTTATTCACCAAGAGAAGAAAAATTACAATCCTGTTTGGCTCTGTGTAAATAAGTAATTGCCCCCACTTGTTAAATCATAAAATAAATGTGTCCATACTTTTTCAATCAAAATATCATTCAAATAGAATCTGTCAGAAAAAGTATAGTAGGCTACAAGCTCTCAAGAACCAACGCGGCATGCCACGATCCAAAGGTATTCCAGAAAAAATTCCAGAAGAAATGAGAAAAAAAAAGCAATTGAAATCCATCAGTCTGGAAAAGGCTACGAGGCCATTTCCAAGGCTTCGGTTCATGCTAGAAAACCATCCAATATGGCGGAGTTGAAACAATTCTGCAAAGAGGAGTGGGCCAGGTTGTGATGTGAAAAACTCCTTGCCAATTACTGCCAACGCTTGATTTCTGTTATTGCTGCAAAGGGTGGCCTGACCTGTTATTAGGTTCAGGGGGCAATTTTTTTCCCCACATAAGGTCAGATAAGATTAAATTTTTGTTGTGCCTTGTAATAAAAAAGATCATCATTTTGAAACTGCATTTTGTATATCCTTGGGCTCTCTCTGAGTAATATCAAAACTGGTTTGATGATTTGAGACCTTTGTGCATGATTAATGTGCAAAAGAAACAGAAATTAGGAAGGGGGCAAATACTTTTTCACTGCATTGTATCTGTGGTAGATTCATTCCTGCAGACTCGTGTCCATGTTTCTCATTACACCTTTGAGTTGTGCAGTTATGTGGACATTTCAGCCCTGCTCTCAGCAGAATGATGAAATCCACAGGTAAACATTATTGTAAGGCATCCACGTTTAGCCTTTCAAGCAGTTATGCTGGCAAGATTGCCAGTTAAATCCCCTTCCTTGGTCTTGTACAAGTTGTTGTATAATTAGGATTTTCAGGGGGGAAAAAACAAGGATTTAGTGTTTTAGTAGAATCAACAATAATCATTGTAGTTTTAATTTAGAAATATTCTTTTCCTTAATAAATTCTAAAAATTTGTGAATAGAGCCTCAAATAACGAACACTTACTGCACCATGTTACAATATTACTAAAACACACTGCTGCAGAAAAATTGTATAAATTTAGCTCCCCATGGGTCTTTAAAGCAACACACTGCTTTTTCCTGTTGAGGTTTTAGCATTGCAGTTTAGTCTAAATAAATCCGATTGTGACCCCAGCCATACATCCCCTCCATTACAGTTTATTGTAGATTTGCTTGTGTGCTTTGCATAATTGTCATGCTATGCCTCAGTTATGGCCAAGATTTAGCTGTAAGAGAAAATGACTTCATGCTGAGCGCTTCTGCATCTAAAGAAGTCTGAGCAAGTAAACGTCTGCTGCGCCTGTGGTTGGATCATTGCTCCTCCACCACCATGCTGTTTGGTTGCAGACTGTGACTTTTTGGTGGGAAAATATTTCCAGATTCTTCCAGTATTGTTGAGATTTTCTCTTTTCTGTACTCTTGTTCTTTTTTGTAAGTCTAACTAGAAAAGGCCACTTCTTTCTTTTTAATTTGGATTTTTTTGAGCTGTGACTCATGTTTGTTTCACTGATCTATGGGAGTGGTTTGTCAACTTTTTCCAAAAGTGCAAATTTTGTTTTTTAAATTTGTAGATTTTGAATTCCCCCCCCCATGCTATTTTGCATAACTCTTCAGCTGTCTTCTATGACCCTGGGAATCACTGGTTTATAGCACAGAGGTGTGCAGCGTCCTGGTAGTGAATACTATAAACTGGGGTGTTGCGTGGACTGAACACAGAATCAGCTTTACACCAAAAAACTTTTGTCAGTGTTGTTAGATTCACACAAAAATTATATTTACCTTTTTATAAAATGATGGACATTCAAATTGTTCCCTTTTGACATTTTAAAAGTAGTTGCCTTAATGTAAAATATAGAAAAAATCAGTAAATTATTAAGCCTCCAAAGGGATTTTGTTTATTTATGGATGTGCCCAAACTACTGTCCTAATTCAAATGGAAAGAGTGTAAACTTAATGTATAATTTCTTCCACATGTCAACTTTTTTTATAGTAAATAATTTCAAATTGGTCACTTATTATGCACTCATCATGCACAAACGAACTTAACATCCTAAGATGCAAAGCGTTGACTTCTGGTTAGTTTGTACTAGTATCAATTTGTTACTATTAGTGATGTAAAAAAATGTTTATTCACATGGTTAAATGAGAGGATCTTTAGATTCTAAACAATGTTGATAGAATTGAAAACCTCTGAGAAGGAAGACATATTGTTGATGTAGAGGAGAAAGGTGGAGGAAAAAGGCTCCAAGAATTAAGTTGTCATGTTCAGCTAATGCAGTGACTGAGAGGAGAGGGGGGATAATAGAAGAATAGTATTGATGTCTTTTCTCCCAGCTGGTGGGAGTTCGAGCTAAGAGCTTTTGAGGGAACAGAGCAAAAATGCTGCCAAAGAAAACAGGCTTTGCATGTATATTGTGACTCGGTGCATCATAAAAACGAGGGTGAGGATATGAACCTACAATGATCACATGCTCCAACTACGGAGAAATCTGGCTAATAGGAACCTAACTTTGGTAGCCTTTTTGAAAGTTTATTGTTTAATACTTTGCAATTTGCTTTAATGGTTTACCTTTTGAAACAGTTATTTGTGGCAATGCTTGATATCCATTTTCTTAGTACAACCCCGGCTTCAAAAATTTTTTTTCTATATTTTATCTCTATATCGCACAATAATTACACAATAAACCTAAAATGTTACAAGAAATTCAACTCCATGTAATGAATTTAGGATTTATTTTTCTGGAAAAATCCCCAAAATTGAAAAAGTTTAAAAGTGCATACATTTAAAAACACAGATAAAATCGAAAAAAGGTTTAAAATGTATAAAAGAAACCAGAAAAACGTCCTCTAAACTTTTTACAATAAAAGATTTATTCCAAGTGGTATCTGAATTGTCAGAACTCTGTTGATTTTTAGCCAAAGAGGTCAAACCTATTGACCTTTTAGAAACATTTAATTTTAAATGAAAACTATACTAACGACGGATAGGTGTCATTTCTGTGGCATTGTAAACAATCTGATGATTGGCAAACCCACCAGTGCATGCACAGACTGCAAAGGAATTGATTTGATTTATTTGTTTATTTTGGTATTAATGAAAATAATGGAATAATCCAATAAAAAAAATACTCTGATATATTAAACCCATTTCAGAAATTAAGTAATACATTGATTTTACAGTAATGCAAGATAAATGAAAACGAAAGAAGATGCCATATTCTCGACAATGAAATAACTGCAGTAATTGCAAAAACACAGGATACACTCCTGTGTTACATTGGATTTATGAAATAGTCAAATACTTTGATTTGTGGCTTGAAAGGGAGTTGGATGAAACAAATAAATAAAATCCCACCTCTATTGTGTTTTATTTATTTATTTATTCATATTTTTCATCCTTTGCTAAAATCCAGTTCTTGCCATGCTTTTTTTTTTTATAAAGTAACAAAATAGAGTGCTTATTTACGATGTAGTAGTCGGGTCAGTTTAAAAAACTTTTTTTTTCCTGTTACAACTTTAAAGTTGTAAATTTGTTTTAAAAAAAGTTGTAACAATTAAATGACGAGAATAAAACTATATATTTATGACTTTAAAAGTGATGGACTAGATTTATGACTCTTGTAAATATACATTTTTTAAAGTTTATTTAAAATTTAAAACATAGAAGTTGTCTGTTTATCTGAGCCGTGCTCAAAGATGAAAGATGGGAAGCATTTCCTTAAGCTTTATTTCCTGATAGAAGCATCAGACAGACTTGGAGATCTCATCTTTTGTGGAGGAAGTAAGGATTGCAAGTAGACAGCTTCAGGGATATCGATAGCTTTGTCACTGCAGAGATCCTACAAGCCACCCATCAATGAATAAAACATTAATGAACCGTAAATCAAAGAAAGAAGCTTCCAAACATTTGTAACATTATCAAAAAATGTTCAGCTTTCAAATCCAAGACAGTTTAACCAAATTGAGTTGTACAAGAATACAAACACATAGTGTTCACTTTCTGGACTGTAGGTTCACTTCGACTTTAATCTCATAATGGTCTTTTTTTTTTTTTTCTCTTGTGGCCCTCATGTTCTGTCAAATGTATTGATTATGCTCAGAAAACATTTTCATTATTTCAGCAACCATTAATATGAATCGCACATTAAGTAACCGATATCTAACATTCATTCTCATCGGATTACATTATAACAATCAAGTAATCATTGCTACACATTGCTAGTCAAGTAAAGAAAATCCATAGTTTTTTTAATATCATCAGAAAATACTTCTCTCATTTCAGTAAAAATTAACCATCATGTCTATTAAAAATTATAGAACTCATTGGTTATCATAAGAAAACATTTATTATTCCACAACGTCCAAATTCACATCTTTATTATTGGAGTTTAATAAAATATTAGGAGATGTAAAGTCTAAAATATATTTTCTTCCGGCTGTTCAACATCTTCATGGCAAATGTTGAAGAGGAGCCTGCAGCGCAATCTTTAGAAGAGTACAACCCATCACAGTAAGAACACAAGCTTTTGTTTTGAAAGGCTGCAATAATTGGATTTGCACGAGTAAATAATTAGTTCATTTATTTGTCAAATCTGGTTGCACGAACAGCAAACCACGCCGATCCCTGCTGATGTCCTTATTACAAGGGCTTTTGTGGTTTTAAGGAGACTCCACATAATCAGTTCTTGAAGGATGCATCCTCTGTAAAGCCAGCACGCAGATGAAAAGCTCTTATTGAATTATTTTCCACTGCAGGTCAAATACTCTGGTGGTATGGGGACTGCATGTTTTTGAAACTCTTCAGATAAATCTGCTTTAAGATTAAATTCTGTTACGGATGTAGACGCTTGTTTAAAGGAGCCTGGAGTGGTAAAAAGCTAAAGCCTTTAGTTTAGTATTCTACTTTAAGTTTGGCATGTGTAAAATATACATTTTACTAGTTGTATGCGTATTTTTATGCATTTTTTTGCACAATGTATAAGTTTGTGTTATGATATGAACTTAGTTGCCCATTTATGCCCTTAAAGTTTAATACTTTAAAACAAACATTCAAAATACTAGTATGTTACCAGTGAATATATAGATGCTCAGTTTTGGCCGATTCTCCTTTCAGAATCTTTGCTTCTGTCCCTCTAGAATTATTTTTTTTTCGTTGTCAAACTGCTGCCAAAGCAACACAGTTTATGTAATTCCGGTATTCTGCAAAGCCTGTCAGTCTTCAGGCGTTTCACCTGACATGTCATCTCAGACCATAACTGTGCAATTTCAGCGTGGCAGCTTACTTTTTTCTAATGCAAAATTGCGACTTAAAAAAAACAGCAAGTGCATCTTGTGTGCCCGCTAGAGTTTGACATCAGTAAAAAATAAATCTGCTGCTGAAGTTTACTGCTGTAACCCTTTTCTTAAGCTACATCACTTAAGACAACCCTCTTCTGAGATGTGGTGATCCACAGTTGGACATTAATCCTCTTTGCCTGTTGGGTTGGTTACTGATTGAATTAATCAGGGGAAGCCTCTGACAGACGTGTTGGGCTTCGTTTAGGAAGAAGCTTGTACATTAAATTTCATCTTGTAATAAAATCGGGAGCATCACCTTGGGGTGTGTCCCTGTCTGCTTCATCTTAGCAGTGATGTGCTTGCTCTGCATCACTCCATACTGGGCTTGTAATGAACAAGATGCTTAGATTGGTCCGCTTTGTAAAGTACAGATATAGTGCTCTGTTAACGCTGCCTGCAGACCAGGTTTTGGTACAAATATTGATATAAAAGTAGAAAACATGCTACGTGCTTGCATTAAAGACCCACTCTGATGAAAATTGTGTTTTTAACATGTTCTTATGGCATTTTTCTGTTGACGGAGGACATATATTAAGAAACTTTAACTTACATTTTCATTTGAGCATTTCTTTATTCAAATCATTCTGAATCACAAAAATGTTGTTTGCAAAAGAGATTTCTTGTGATGTAGCAAATACACTGAGCTCTCTGCTCCATTCTGATGCATCCACTTGTACGCGAATAGATCCGTGTACGTCTTCATTTTCCTCGTCCGAGCTTGCATGTGGCTCCAGACTGTACGGCTGGATAGCAGATAACAGAGAGCACTCAGAAAAACGGGGAGGGGAAGAGGGGCAGGGGTTGCTTCTCACCTCATTGTCCCTCAGATGTTAATTTCTAATGAACTCCTGATGCTTTGCAGAAACTGTCCTAGAAAACGACACAGGTTTTTAGGTTTTAGCTAAGAAGTCTGCTGGGAACGCTTTTAAAATATTTCAAAAGATGATTGGAGTGAGTATTTTAGTCAATTGAACATGCGTGGGGAAATAACCAACAAAATAGTTTAATCAAAATTTATTCTCAAATGGTTGAAAACATAGATCAGACAAAATTAGTTGGGTTTGAACTATTTTGAAGTGATATAATCAAACCTGCACATATTTTAAATTTCAAGGATGCAAAAAAAGTCAAGTCGTGGTTTGACTGTTATTTAGGTTCAGGTGAATTGACATTTGACATGTAAACCAATTTAACAGAATGTAGTTTATGTGTTTCGTAGGTGAAATAGTAAACTCTCACCAAATGATCCATCTCCACTGCCTGCTTTTCCTTGAAGAAGCTAGGAAGCAGAATGATGGGAGAAGGAAAAATTCTCAAGGGAGTGATGAAGAGCTTTATGTGAGAAAAGCACTAAGAAAGCGAGCCAATTGTTTTAGGCTTAATTTAGAAATCTGATGCATCTCTGGAAGAGTTTTTGACTTATATCTTTGCGAACATTAACTGTGTGGCTGCGTCAACCCTGTCCGCTTATAAGAGCATCTACTTTCCCTGGTTTGGCTGTTTGTTTTGGTCACTAAGCATCTGTATTAGTTCCTCATTTCATGGAAAAACATGCTCATTACACTTTCACCAACTCCTGACGGGGCAAAAGGTTACTGGCATACGAGATGTGGGAGGTGATGGAGGGAAAGAGCTAAGAGGGGCTTAAGGGAAAGTTTGACCAGCTGACTCATCCAGAAATAAGGATTTTTCTGTTATTAATGGTGTGGGAGAAGAGATGAGCGAGGAGATGGGGTGGAGTGAGGGACAAAAGTGTGGTCTTAAAGGGGCAATTCAACTGTAAAAAGCGGGGTGAGGGAAAAGTGGCTGCACAGGGATGAGTGGTTTGAGACTTTGAGAATAGGACTTTCACTTACTGTGATTGTCAGAATTTACCACACACTGGGCACTTTATGGAGGGACATGCACATTTTATTGGAAAGCTGGAGTTCTCTTTAATATTTTGCTTAAACTTTAAAAATAAAATCACCAAAGCTATTATGATTACAGATTGGATGAGAAAATGTCCTTTTTTTTAGCGTAGTATTTTAAGGAAAATTAATAACTGCTGTGAAATGTACATTTTTTAAAGAAGTTTAAGCCAAAGTGACACTCAAAATTTAAGAATGTTTTTCGCTAAATACTTTTTTTTAATCCTAATATAAAACATTCAGTAGTATCTTTAGCACCATGTGGCTGTCCTCTCTGAATTGTTACTTGTCTTTTTTTTTGTGATTTGGTCAAAGTGTTTACGTTTTAACGGAAGTGGTATTGTGATTATAATGTATTTATTCCTTTTTAATGTTTGATCAAATGGTTGCCATGGATAGAAAAATGGAGAGAGAGAGAGCTATTGATTTTCTTTATTTGATTAGAAATGTGTAGCAATGATTACTGGGAGATTGAAAAAAATGTTTTCTGATATACAGGGTGTCCCTTAAGTCTCCATATCTAGGAGACAAAATGCATTCCATTGATTTATGGTTCTAACATGCATTTCCTTAAATTTCAGATACCCCAGAGAATGCATTTGAATAAAGAGTAGCACATTGAAAATGAGCTCCAGACATTCATATAGAGCAAATTATATTAATAAAAATGGTCACTGGTTTATTTTTCCTTTGTATGGAGGCTATGGGACACCCTGTATATAGATGTCCATATAGATATCTATGTAGACAAAGGTTTAAAAAGTTTAGCTTTTCTCTTTTGGTTTTGGTTTGTCCTTTTTAAACTTCTTTCGCATTCTCTTTGCATTTAGTAAAGTTGGAAAATACTTTCCACTTTAGTGATTTCTCCCTAAAGATGGTTCCCATAAGTGCTGGGACCTTCTGTGTTCAGAGATTTTTTTTCTCGCCCCCAATGGTCAGAAAACCATGTTTTGGAAATGTGTGAAAGTGGTATGTTGTCTGGTCTGTGTATAGCTGCACTCATACAAGTACCAGCCATTAAGAAAATTGACAACAGGCAGTTGGAAATTAGTGGACTGCCTCTGAAACAGTCAGACAGATGGAGTCGAGATTTGTTTTTCTAGTTTTCTCTAAAGCCACATACTAAGAAAAGCTAATAAAAAAACCCTCTTTAGGAAGTAATAAAAAACAGGAAAATCATTGGAAATTGCAAGGTGTAATTAAGTATTCCCTTTAAAGCTGCTTCTTTTGACTTAGTCATTTGTAATATTCAGAGTGTATTTGGATTGGGCATTGTTGGGATATAAAAAAATAGTCTCCAAAGGTTTTCATTTTTTGCAGTACCTTTTAGTGGATTTTGTATCAGCCCATTTTTATGTGGTGCTTTCAATAAATGTCCGCTGTTGGTGACATTTCATAAAAGGCCAAAGTTGAAGCTGCGAGTGGAAGGCAAATGAGAAACTGTAAAAGAAATGCAGGTAAATGCATTAAAGTTATATAGCAGCAGTAAAGAAAAGAAGTGCTAAATAAACCAGTGGAGGAAGTCTCTGAACACCTTCAGCCTCACTGTGTACAAGTTTATTTTTGTGGCCATATAAAATGACAGTTTGGCCTGACAGTAGATCAGCCAGTAGAACTTAAACATTATTTTAGTCCTTCTCTCATGGTCTGTTCTGTTCTTCTGGAGCCATCGCTGAGATTTGCAGCCCTTTTTTTCCAAAATGGTTGAATGGAAATGCAAATATTTCTTTTACTCTAGACTCTTAAGGTGCATTCACACCGAACGTGATTCTCGCAGCCAATTCGAGTGGCCCGCCCCTTTTCGTCACGCCACGAATTCGCTGCTTGCCCCGTGGCCAAAAATGTGTTTCCTAAGCTCGCCACCTCGTTTGCGTGTGGGAGGAGCTACCAGCTAATGTTTTTGATCACTACATGAAGTGATGTCTGTATTTCATTTACAATGCATGGAAGACATGGATGATGTTTAGAAATCAGTTTTCTTTTTCAAAGAGCTTTACAAAAACATCAGTGATCATGTCTCCATGTAGATACCCGGCCATCAAAAAGAAATCAACCAAAATATTCCACTGATGTTTTAAATCCAAAGAATTATCCTGATGTTTTTAAATAGTATTTATAGTAATGTGTGTTAAGTACATTTAGAAAGTTAGCAGAAAAAAGATTCAATCAACAACAAAAGCGGGATTTGAACCCTGGTTCTTTTGATAACAAAAATTACAATGTCTGGTGACTAATCACTGTCAGATGGGTTTGTTCCTTTATGAAAACGGCTACCCACAAAATGCTGAGTGAAGGGTTTGCGTTGGTTGTCACAAAAGGATTTGTTCATCCATGGATTTTTCATAGTTTTTAAACAGGAATCGTGTTTCTGTTGTGACACCATGCCTGCCACTCAATTCAAGCCGCAGTCTCAATTTGTGTCTAAACCATTGACTTTACATTGAAACTGGCCGCCTCCACCGCGCGAATTGCCTGCAGTGTGTAAGCACCTTAAAGATGTTGACTGAGGCTGTATTTGATTTTATAAAAAAAAAAAAAAAAAGAAATCCTTTTTGTTTTTGTTTTTTTCTGTTTGTATTTCTAACTTTGATCCACACAGATGCTTTAGTAGTGCCTAAAGTCAGAGCTTCAATTTCGTGAAGTTGTGTAAAACGAGAAGAAAAAGGTGTTTGTATCCGTAAAATGAAAGCTTTACTGCAATATGAACTTGCAAAAGTTTATTAAAAATGCAAAAAAAAAACTTGACTGCACAGAACAGATCATGAAAGTTCTATTGTAGTTCAGGAAGTGTATAATGCAAAGACATTATTATCAGACTTACTTGAATGTATGGGTTTTTACAAAAAAAGTTTTTAGCTGTGCTACTCTAGTACCTATTACTGTTTGGCTAAAGTAAGTCATGCTGGTTCGTTTTGCTTTGACATTACACATGAGAGAATGGGTAAAACCATTTATGGAACACTGGGCATATTCATTGACTGTATATGAGAACTGGAGCAAGACAGTCTGATGTCACCCATTTGCTATTTTAGGGTCAAACCCTTACGGAAGAGAAGAAAACTCACTTAAATAAATTTTCTTGTTTTGAAATGACATGTTGAATGAACTTATGCCACTTCCTCTCTTTGCTTTAAGTTTTCTTTTTTTATTCTGTCAGCATTTACATAACAGAACTCACTTTTGTTTAAAAAAAATAAAACCCTTTTTCACTTTACACGTCTTCTCAGTAACCGGCAAATGTTCCGCATAAACAAACTGTAGTCTGAACCAAACATCTGTGGTGTAAATCTGCCTGTGTTTGTTTCAGGAAAATCAAATCAAGTGAGATTAGTGTGAAAACATGGACATGTTATTGAACAGTTAAACTAGGGTAGTCGAAATGTTTTTTGTATTTAGCTATCCTACACTGATGTACCCTTGGGGGGTGTTTGCCTTTGACAGATCCTTATATTTGTGCTTTTATATTTTCTTTCTGTCCTTTGCTCTCTGTTCCCCCATCGTCTTCTATAATCTGCCCTTCTGCCCTTTCATCATCCACCTTCCTTTATTTTTTTTTTAATCTTTGTCATTTCCTCTGCCCTTGAAGTTTCTGCCTGTCTGTACTAAACCATCCTTGGCTAATCCTGGCAGCGCCTTCTTTTTGATAACACTTCAGTTATCATGATTAGCCCTTTTTAAACCGAGATACTATTTAAAGTGCCTTACACAACAAAGCATTAACACAGCTGTCATAAACGTGGCTCAAATTTATGAAGACTAAGTGAAATGGTGGCATGTACATTCACAGCTGCAACAAACAGAACCGGTGCTAAGAGATGTTGAAGGATCTTTGGTTTTTGATCTCTACTGAAAAGAATTTCTTGAAGCTTCATAACTATAAAAAGACTGTGATAAAAGTAAAACAAACTTGTCAGATGGAGCAAAAAAAGTTTGCCTACTTTAAGCTTTAGCAAAAGGAAAATATTATTTGACAAAAAGGGTAATGAGCAGCTGACTCCAGAGAAACGCCAAACATGTTGTCTTTTGCATACACTTGACTGTAGTGAATTGGATTAAAGCTCTGTGTAATGTAGTAGATTTTTCTGTTTCTGGAGTCCTCTTAAAAATCTTACATTTTCTATTAAAACACAGGACCTAAAAACTTGTTTAAAAGAAATACAAAAGGCATAGCACAAACTCCCTTTTCCGTTCCATTCTGATGCATCCACTTGTAGTCGGATAGATCCATGCAAGTTTGTTTTCCTCATCTGAGCTGGTATCTGACTCAAAACTGTATGACTGGATAGCTCCAACATTGCTCGCTATTTTTGTTGCACCGGTAATGTTAGGTTGGAGGTGTGAGGGGCTGTAATGCTAGTGGGAGAGAATGTAAACTAGTGGATGACTGGAAGTGGCGGCAGGGTTGCTTTGGGCAAACTTTTCCGTCTTTAATTCTGAGACATATTTCTGATGAACTACTGCAGAGAAAATGCCCTAGAAAACGACAAAGGTTGTTTAAGTTTTGGCTAAAACCTATCTAATCTTAATTAAAAGACCACTGGGAACGCCTTAATAAACGCCTTAAATAAATCAAAAGATTATTGGAGTGGGTATTTAAGAACTTTCAGTGGTCCCAATCAATAATCGCTTTACAGGTGAATTGGATCTAATTTCTCTTGATTTGGCACCAACCCTGCACTTTAAATGAATGACTGTGCATGAGTGAGGCATATCTTAAGCCTAGTCACAGGCAAAGTGACAGCACTAAGAAATAAGTGATGGACTTGAAGTACAGCTGGAATGAGGGGATAAATGCAAAAGTTGGATATGGATAAAGATATTCCCATTGAACTTGTTCCCATTCCATCTTGGATGAATATGACTGTGAGCACATATAGAGCTGTCTGTGGGTGGAAGCATGCTGTCTTGCAGTCATGATTTTTTGCTTGCATCTGTGCATGTATGTTAAAAATGTTCATAGCTGCCTGTATTTGTGCCCGGGTGTTTTTATTGCTTGTGGATTGTGTGCTCAGCTGCTCTGGTAGCTGCCTGCAGCAAAGGGATTAGTGGGGTGGCACCGCTGAAATGGAGCTGATCTATTTGTGTGCGCGTTTGGGTTATTCTGTGACCACATTGGCTGTGAATCAGATGTGACTTGTGTGTTGCAAGTTTGAAAGGGAATTGGATCGGATTACAGGAAATCTTGGCACCAGATTAACTCCAATCCCCTCGAGAGGATGAGGAGCAAAGCAACGATGAGAAATGCAGTTAGAGCAAAATGCATTGTTTAATTTTTTGGGAAACAGACAAAGTCTCCTGGTAACTGTGCTCCTGAAATTTAAACTGAAATCTAGCAACTTTTTAAAATGAGTGTTCATTTCAAATTGTGATACTGGTGTATTTTTTCAGAGAGTAAATGTTGTACAATTGCATTTTCACATCTAATCACTATTGATACAATTTTAGAATAAAAGCCATAGTTATGAATTTGTTTCCCATCACTTTTTGTTAACTTTGTTTAGCTAACATTAAGAGATTCTCATTAAAAAGTAACCAAAACCATTTTCTCTTAAAAATGCCTTTGTAGGTTGCTTACATTAAGACAAATGAAAGGAGATGCTTCCTTTTGGTTTTAAATGTTTATTAAAGAATTATTGATCCCGTAATTCCGAGTCTGGGAATATACATAATATATAAAATATTTTGTTAGCCTCCTGCTTGAACTGGTGTCTTAGTCTGCTGCGCTTTACGGCAATTAAAAGCCGTAATCCCATCACGATATGGAGACTTCTAGTGGAGTTTTTATGCAAAATAACAATAAAGAAATATAAAGCGCTGATCATAATAAGAATAAATTAAATATCCAATCACTAATCAGGGTACAACATCCGATTTTAAACGATCATGTGATCAGATCATCCCTACTTAATTATTTCGGGTTCAGAAAGACTTATTTTTCTAAAAACCTTTGGGTTTATTTTATGGTGTGATGATTATTTGACTTAATGAATTGATTGATTTGCATGGCGTGGTAGGCTTATTTTACTATAATGTAAAAACGACCAAGTACCATCATACCGGACAACACACATGTGATGGTAGCGAAAAATAATCAAGCCATCATTACAGTCCTACGTGTGGAAACACTTTTAAAAAGACATGGGACCATACAGTGTGGTAGAATGTTCTAATGATGTTCCTTTTGTGTTATTTCAATGTGGAAAAACAATTTTATGAAAACTAAAATGTGAATGGATTTGCCTTTAATTCTCGTTTACTTGTTTGTTTGTACACATATTTACTTTACATTTGATTATTTTGCAAAACACACAAGGAATCACTTCACCTGCAACATTCAGTACGTAGGTATTTATCTCTGCGTCACACTTTTTCAATTGTTGGCTAAAGATGTAATGGATCGATTTTAGGTCTGTAAATCGGATTGTTCAAAATGAACCAATATCGAACAAACCGTGTCATCAACCACAAATTGTAATATGAATTGAATCACTGTTAAAATGAATTGTTGCACCCTTACTTTATTCACACTTGCAGCTTTGATCTGTACCAGGACCTGTTTCCTCAACTTTATTTTCCTAACCTGGTGTAAATCAAAAAAGCAGACTCTGCCTTTATATCACAACACTTTTGAGACTGTTCATACAGAAAAATCTGGATATGAAAGTCACCCTGTTGTAATGTAACACCCTGACCTGCTCCTCCCAACTTGCATGTGCTCTTTGATGTAGTCATTTAGCATGTCAGTGTTATTGATTGTACAATTGATTTTTGCTCCCACAGCTACATGATGCACATAACACATAAATCCATGGAGCTTTATGCCACATTACTCTGTCCCTGAACCTTGCGTGACCCAGTATGTGTTGCTCTCTGCCTGCTGGATATGACGTGTTAGTGGATGGCAGGGGAGCGTAGGTCTTTGTCTGCGAGCAATTTTCTGTGAATTATCACTATTTTCTTTTTTTGAGTTTTCTATTGTATGTCAGAAATATAACTGTAACAACCTTGACGACAAATGGCTTGTATTTGGACTGCTTAAGGCGAACTGCGGATTGAGTTTGTGTGTTAGGTGTTGGAATGATTGCGGTTACTTTTTTCCTAGGTGGATTTAATGGTTCGTTGTGACCCAAAAAAAGGGGAAAATTTTAATTCTCCATTCTTACAAAGCTTGACAAATCCAAAAAATGATCTCTGAAAAGGCATTGAGTCTTTCCACTGATGTACTTTTTTTTTTTAAAAAAACAAAACGTCTGTCCATTTACAAGCACACAGAAATTGGTTCCTGGTCAAGAAACACAACCAGAATTCATACATAAGGAGCACTTGATTATGAGGAATCTCAATTTTTGAGAAAATTAAAAGATTTTAAGTACGCCTTATGGTCCAAAAGATATGGCTTATTGTTGTCTCTCTGAAGTCTGGTTTTCATTTGTCAATTTTTAAAACTAACTCTCTTCTGAAAACTCTTCTGGGAAATTTCTAGAACATTAAGCTGCTCTGGTTGGAGAAAAATTTTGCTGTTAGAGTTTTGGGAGGTCTAATTGTAACAAATGGGTCATATATGGAAAGTTGCGTGATTGATCGGTGGTCTGTTAATAACTGAAGCTCTCTGCTTCTCCAGCTGTCATCAATCCATCTGATCCATCTTTTCAACCTCAGCTTTGCTGTCTCCACTCTCACTTGTCTGTTCTTTGTCTGCATCCTCACCTGATCGATCCCTTTCACCTTTAATCCCTCCATTTATCCATTTGGACCATTTCCCCCCCTCATCATTTCTACACTCACTCCCTGTGTCATGTTCCGAAATTGAGCCATTTTTAGCGCTTTGTATTCAAAACTCCGCACCAGCGGACTCGCCAGTGATGGCACCGTTTAAGCTTCATTCGGACACAGTCGCCTCCAGCAAGGAGAAAATTGTCAATAGTCCCGAAGCTTTTTAAAAGTGCTTACCAATGCGCGGGTGGTTGACGGGATGCATTCAGCATCATGGTGACCTTACCCTCTGCTAGTACAGCTCATTGACTTTGCTGCCAGACCTTATGAAACAGTGACCACTCAATCTGTTACACTGGCTGCTACTTCGCTCATTGACTCGGTGTGTGAGAGCAAGGAGAATGGGTTCAATATGGAGTGACACAGACTGTGGCACTGTGTGACAATTTGTATGCACCTAAAATATCAGTCAGTCTTGTATTTCTGTTGTGTGCCGATAGTTCCTGATTGCCTCTCATTGTAACTTGCAGAAGATGGTTGCTTATTTGAAAGGTGCACAATCGGAAATGCTGTGAATTTGTCAGGATTGTGGAGTTCACTGGGCCTGTATTAATCACCCCAGCTGAACCAACTAGGTAATTGCTTAGCACAGGTAGCACTTGCACTCGTCACACATGCATACACATTTTAATTGGTGCATTTCTCGTCATACTGTATTTCATGTCAGAAGGCAAAACTACATAACTCTGTGGGGGTGTTTTGTGTGGGTAGGTTTTATTTATATTTGCCCTCCTGTGTGCTTCCATGTGTGTGTTAATCTTCATTTCTTAGTCTGTGTGTGTTCTAGTTTGTTATTCCTGTTATTCCTTCAAGGAATCTAAACGGAAGAAGTAATCACTCGTCTGACAAATGTTCTCCTGCCTTTCTCACTGGCCTGTATTTCATTGATAATATTCCGTCAGTTGAGAGTTTGGGCTCGAGCACTGGTTTTATGTATAGATGGACAGATTTGGTAGTCATGAAACCCATTTAAAGCCTGCTTGCCATCGGGACCACCTCTAAACGTCACCAAAGACAAATGTTTGTAAAAAAAAAAAGAAAGATCCTGACTTGTTTTGGAACACGCCTAGTAAGGTTTTTCCAGAGCTGAGAATCAAATCAAAATGCCATTATTAAAAAAATAAATAAATAAGCAATATGAAGATGTACCCAAGTACAATTGTCATGACAATTACATTTAGTTGCATTCAATTTAGAAAAAGATTCTGGAACCAAATTGTAAAAAGTTGTACCCTGTCTAACAACCCACCTAGTTGTGACTTGAATTGGCTTGGCTCTAGTTACCTCTGTTTTGAAACTGGTCTCAAATATTGAGAAATAGATTGAATCAACTCAATCTCTAGTTTAATGATTGTTTTTTGTACTTTTTACCCTTGACCTCACATCTATGTTCTGAGAGCATGGTCTGTCAATTTGTCTGCAGCTGCTTGGATAGATTCTACTTTTTCCGTCTTGTGTTGTTCCCCAGAGCTTTAGCCACTTTGTTTAGATGCCCTAATGGGTCACTAGTTGTCCCCTCACTTGCCTGATGGGAAATACTGTCGTACTCATAATGAAAGTGAGTCAGTTACTGGTTCTGTTTTGGTATAATATCTGTGTGGGTCAGGGTTCATCCTAGTCTTTGCCCGTTATATGCAATTTTTTTAGCCATCATACCCACTGTGTTTTGCTTATGAGTGTGTCACTCAGGAAATCTGTATTTCTCATTTTAAGCTTTTTCTCAATTTTTAACCACGCAGGACATCTCTTTTGCAATTCACCTGATTGATTAGAATTCAAGGGTGTAAGACTCCAGGCCTCGAGGGTTGATATCCTGTTTTATTTTATTTTTTTGTAATCATGCCTTATTTGCTGCTAATTACCTGGATCAGGTGTTTTTAGATATTAGAAGCTTCAATGACAGGTTATTTGCAAAACATGTAGAACACTGACCCTCCAGGCCTGGAGTTTGTCCCCTTTTGTTAAATCTTCGACTATTATAACTGTAAATCTAAACGAAGTGTTTGCCTTTTTTATATTTGCTTCTAATATACTAAGAAATTTGATTTTTCTTGAGCCACAGCTGTAATGTTTGATAATTTTGGTGGCAATCATGTCTATATTCCAGCATCACTGGGACATATTTTTTTATCCATTGTATGAGACTATAGTTGTGAATCTAATTGAGTTTATGAAGATGAAATGTAGTGGAAAATTGTCTTATGGTGAAGCAATTACAATAATTTTGTCTTGATTTATGGTCTGGCTTCATTTAATGCTGGCGAGAAAAGTACCATGATCTTCCTATAGATTAAACAAAATGCACAACTTACTTTTTGTTATTTCTTCAGGTTTGCCTGTAGAGAAAATTTGTTTTTTATTCTATAGGGGTTCTGGATAGTTAACATAAGTGACTGCTGCTGAAGATAAATTTTTCTTCAGTTAATCATTTTAAACAAAGTACTGCTTTCTTTTCTGCGCAGGTGGGCTATGAGAATGCAGGAACCGTGGAGTTCTTGGTGGACAAACATGGAAAACATTACTTTATCGAGGTCAACTCCAGACTTCAGGTTGAACACACGGTCACAGAGGAAATCACTGAGTAAGTATCTGATGTTTTCTTGTTTGTGTGTAGATGCAGCGGTTTCCATTTAGCATGAAATGAGTGTATGTGACGTCTGTTTGCAGCTGTAAAAATGAACTGGCTTCGAGGGTTAAGCGTCAAAGTATGGCCAGGGCAATCAACATTAGGCAGAAACAAAATGGTAAAAATAGATTGACATTTATACATTCAGACAAAATGGGAAGATGAGTGAAGAAATAGATGTGCGAGGAAGAGGAAAGAAGACAATCTGAACATGCAGAATTATTGAAGGGATATAGTTTGGGGGGGTGAGAGATGACTGCAATGAAGGAGAGAGGTGAGAATGAGATGGTAATGAAAGTTATAAATGGCATTCTGCTCCAGTGATGACCCATGAGATGTCCTCAGACGAAACGTCCACAGATGGGTTTTACACAATATACTTGGCCTTAAGTTGTGTGCACACACTTTCCATCAGCGCAGATGTTTGCATATTTTGATTTTCTATTTATTGCATAAGCTGTCGAAGGAGCACCGTTAATACAGCAGGTTATTTTAGGGAGGAGAACATTCAAACAAAATCACTTGCTTCCATGGCAACCAAATATGACTGACAAGTATATTAGTTTTTACACGCTGGCTTATTATACTTTGTTCGGCTGCTTTGATTTCTTCTCTCTTTGCCTGTTTCCCTTTTGGACTGTAGAATAAGACTATACAGTCCAAATGTTATTCTTTTTTTTTTATTTAAGGTCAATTTTAGGTGAGTTACTCCAGAGTTACTCAGCCCCTGCTCGCTGCTTATTGAACAATTCCAACAGTCATGTGACCAAAAGAGACTCGTGTTGTGCTTGTTATCCTTTTCAGTTGAACCAGTTTCTCTGGGAGGAATGTGGCGGGAGTTTGACTTTTGCATTTTGGCTTCTTAGAGCGATCGTACTAAAAACACAGATGCATACATTGAAATGTGCAAATACATGATACTAGCGTGACATGTTGCCATATTAGTAATATGGATTGCTCTGGGGGGCCAGATCTAATTACTCGGCGGGCCGGATGTGGCCCGCGGACCGTGTGTTTGACACCTTATTCTGTTCATCTCTTTGATAAGGCTTCCAGATATTTTGTGGAGGAAATGTCATGACTTTGTAGAGGGTGTCAAATGCAGTTACCAATTTGCTTCATGTAACGTTAGTTCTCACCAGTAATTTTTGCTAAAATAAAAAAGACAAGTTTTTTTTACTTGACCTGGGAAAAAAAATAAGGGCTCTTCGTATCTTCAACAAAGACCCATTGATAAAATGATGGTTCTTCTGGACAGTTAGTACCTCAATGCCAGCAGTGTTGTATGACATGTAATCTCTAAAGATTTGAATTTCAAAGACATTTTAAAAAAGACATTTACTTTTATAAATACAACACATTTCACATCAATAGTAGTTAACATACTGTAGCATCCACCCACACTATTCAAAACTTGGTCAGTAAACTGGAAGTTTCATAATACTGACCTTAAATCCACTCGAGATCCAGCTTGGACATCTCTCATCTAAATCTCAGATCATATTTCACAAAGGAAAATTGTTCATTTGAAATTGGCAGTATTGCTGTATAATACCTTATTTGAACGGCATTGTTCATGAGATGGAACGTGTTGATAGTTTAGTTGTTGGAGAGGATTGACATTTGGCTTTCAGCTTCATTTGTGACGACCGAGGAGTGCAGGTTTCTGGAGCGGGAACAAAAACCCAATTGAACATCCATCTAAATTTTGCAGGTAGAGTGGGTTCTTTACAAAAAGTAAAGTATTAACTCTAAGAGCAAATGACAAAGCGAGCACATGCTGTGTTTTTATTTGAACATTCTGCCTCTTGGACTGAAAGTGCAGTCAAGTGAGACAAAAAGCCCCAGGACTTAGATATGAACGCATTTGTTCTTGCTTTTGTGTTTGAAACAGACTCCTACTAATGGACTTGTCAGGGCTTGTTCTTTTTTTTTCTTTTTTTGAAGTTCACTGATTTCAAAGTCCTTGTGATTTGTTGTTTATTTCTTCTACTAAATTTACGTTTTGAAAGCCTTTTGTCATTTAGATTCTCACTTTTGTTTGTTACTATTATTTGCTTTTTAAGTTTGGCACTCAAGAAGTAAATCAATTGAGCACCCCATATTTACATGTTACTGCTTTTACACATTTAAAAATAATAGTTTGAAAAAACATCTCCCGCTTCTATTCTTTTGACACGTTTTGGTCATTTGTAGCCCCACAGTGGTCTAAGTAGAAGTCACTCATTATGGAAGCAAAAGAAAGATTAAAATTAATTCATTTCAAAGCTTTCTTTCTTTGATCAAAACATGCCATGTTGCTAGAAGGTTCAGGTGCGGGCCAGTTTTACTGAAATGTGTATAGTTTTCTAATTAAATACTTTGAAGTGACAAATCTTACATACGCGTTGAGCCATCTGGGATGCGGGTCTGGTGGCTTTAGATCCTGCCTGTTAAAAGCTGCCAGCTTCTGTTAGTGCTGAGAACAACTTTTCTTTGCCACCTGCTTATATTCCTCCTGATTTTTCCCTCTATTTTTTTAAATCCTGCACTCAATCCCCTTAGACAGTTTTTGTCTTCCTTCTTTCCCTTTTCTAGTAACTGAAAGCCTTGTCTGCTCGTTCGTTCCCACTATTTTGCCTTGATCCTCCGTTCATTCATTAATCTCCCTTGACACCAATACTTTATCAGCTTTCCCTGTTTTTTTTTTTTTACATGTTGCCTCATTCAGTCTGTTTCATCCCTAATTCAGTTTGTCCTGGGATGAACCATTCCTTCTCTTGCCATCTGTGAGGCTGTGTCGTTTTACTGCACTGTGCAGCCTTACAGTATGGAATTGCGACAACAAATGTGATCAAAGTTGCATTTTGCCCCATAGGATGTACACTATATTCGTCCCTCCATCTATCCATCCACATACTGATGGTATTTTTAAATGACGAGAGGCCAAAGTTATTCTGCAGGTTTTCCATGTCTACATAGATTGTCTATGTGGACAGCCATTTTGGAACCATTGACTGTACACAAGAACCGGTATTTGTGAGTGTGGCGTTCCCCATAAAAAATGGCTTACTTCTGGTTCCAACAAAATGAAGTCAAATCAGTCACCATTTTTTGGCGATATGGCTGTCACCATGTTGGAACCAGATGACATCAGTAAGCAGCAATTGGTCTGAGTCAAGTTTTTTATGGCACATATTCTAACCAATCAGGAGTGAGCTTGTTTGAAGTCATTTTAAAGCGAGTTACAAGAAATTTTTCTAATGTTTTTAAATGTTTGATGTGAGATCACATTCTTTTGAGGCATCTGATTGGCCAGTTTATTGCTTGACTAACTTGCAATACAGAAAAAATATAATGAAAAGAAAATTAGGAATTAGCAGAAACATGTTATATAAAGGTATCTCAGCAAGAATGGTTATTCTGACCAATATAATGACTGAGTAATAACTGTTTTTTCTCAATAGAAGTCAATGGGGTTTATTATTTATTATTTATTAGAGCCGATGCATACTTTCTATTTGGAACCCAACTGGGACAGGTCACTTAGACCAGTTCTTATATACTGTCTATGGTTGAAACTGGAAGGGGCTATTTCCAAACTGTTCCTACCAAATTTGGATCATGGAATTCTCCAAAGTTTCCTTGTACACCAAAGTATTCATAGTTCTTTTTTCTTGAACTAATGGGTAAATATTCTACTCCTGAAAAACAGACCCACACTGTGATCAAACTTTTAACTATTAACAAGTGGCAAAACCGAGACTGAATTCAGTCTGTAAATGCTTGGATAACCTGATAGTAAATAATAGCTGTGAAACAAACACGCAAGCCAAAAACTTCTTCCGTTAAATGTTTTCTTAACTGCTTTTATTTGAGCTGTTTAAAGCTTATTTAATTTGAGCCTTGCATGGATGAACTAAACCACCTTCTTTTGCTTTGTGCTAAACTATCCCAAAATAGAATTTCAAGTTGTTATTGAAGTTATTTTGACTTGGGGTCATACTTTATCTATATTGGCCAACAAATGTTAAAAAGTCTTGTCATGTGTGATAAAAAGGACAGATCAAATGTTTTGTTCCACTAATCTTTGGCCATAGAGGTTAACAAAACACTTGAATTCAGCTACTTGAAAGAATGAACAAATACCTTTTGGAAGTATAGCATATATAATTTTATTTATCTGTAAACTTTTTGTCTTTGGGTTAAAGTCAGATATCAGTTTGATCTCAACTACTCCGCAAAAGTTTTGTGCTTCGACTTTTAGGGTTTTGAAGCATCTGACATCATCAGATGTTGATGTATTGCAGTGGGCGTTTGACATCAAGAAACACACTAACATGTGTGCAACCTTCCCCAATCCAACCAGACATGCTCCAATAGACTCACACTGTGTTACGCATGAAAATTTGAACTTTAAGATGTAATTTCCTTATTTCTGTTGTGCAAGTTTCCATTATGGTATGAGCCAGTTCTGATAAATCTTTAGGCTGGACTGCAATTCCAAGCAGTCTCTCTATGTGAAGCGGAATGACATTTACCTCCATCTGGCCCCTTGCTCTTCTGCACGCTCTGTTTTGGTGCGTGTTTGCTCTTCTTTCACCTTCCCTCCTATCATACTCGTGAAAAGTCCCACAATCTTTTCAGGCCGGTAGGTTAACAAGGTTTTTGACGGAGAAGGGAGCTGCTTACTTGTTGTTTCTTTCGCTAGCACCTCCACTGTGGTAAAAGGGAACTTACACTGGTGTCAGGACTACATAGGTGTCAGGATGCCAATAATTGAGTGTGAACAAACCATTTAAACAAAGTTATTTGTTGCTTGAATCACTATAGAGAATTGTGCATGCTCAATTCCCAAAGAAGAGGTTTCATGAAGAAAGACGTGTGTGAAAATGCTTGTCTAAACTACATTTAGGACAACTGAATACAAAAATAATAAGGAAGATAATGTAAATGACATTTTTTTTCCTCCAAGTGTCCCCCTTTAACTTTTCAGACTCTTCATTCACCTCTGCATTCAGCTGTAGCTCTGCCTTTAAAAAACAACTCCATAGTGCAGCTTGATCTAATATTTATTCCAATTGGTCTTTCCTTTGGTAGATGGTTGTTCTCAGTGGTTGTGTCCCAAACTAGTATTACCAACCTGTGTGTGTGTGTGTGTGTGTGTGCATGCATGGTGGTGCCAACAACATAGACTGATGGTCAGAAGTTGTTCTTATCCCAAAGTGATGCAATATTTCCCCTTAGGCTCATGATTTTCCATGTGCATAGGAGAGTGTTCTGCAGTACAAGCAGCTGGTTAAAACAAACTGGAAGAGGTGGTTTTCTTATTCTGAGACTGACCAAAGATTAGATCTGCAAGGTATTAGGGTTAGTGATAAGATTTATAAAAACTGCAGCTGTGTGACTTGAGACATGAACCAATACTTTGTGGTCTTGATGCCCATCTGTTTTGCTAGATGTTGAATAACAAACCACAAAAGCAGAAATGGTGTTTGTATTTTATTCTTCTCACTGAACATTCTGGTGCATCTTAATTTTTCTATCATATTCTGTTCAGATAAATAAAAACAAAAGGTGTTGTGTCACATTTTTAAGTAAAGAAAAAGTGTAGAACATGAGGAAGATTTATTTTAAAAAATTACAATATTATTTCACCACAAATTTGAAATTTGTTTCCTCTACTTCTCTGTTATGAATGTTTTTAATTTTGTAAAGTTAAATCTAATTTTTTGTAGCTAATTTGTATCTCAACTTCACCTAGCTATTGTGGTCATAACATTTATTTAAATAAATGTATTCATAAGTTGTCAGAAATACCTTTAAGGTTATTGATCCTTTTATCAGTCTAGAAAAAAATCTACCAAAAATCTGCTGTAAGAAGACTTTAATTGGAAATTAGGCTGAGATTTTTTTAAAATTACATCCCTAAGCAATTGACTAGACTAGACAATTCTCAGTTTAAAACCAAATCAAATGTTACACCGTTAAACTCAACCAAAGGGCAACTGAATTGTTGCATCTCTACTGCATTCCAGTATGTTTACATTGAAAGTGATACACTTATGCATATATATATTTAAGAGAGATTTCTTAATTGTTATATTACGTTACACTAGAGTTAGTATGAGCCAAATGAAAGTTTTTTTCTTCGTTCTTCTTCACTTGCTTAATAGCAAACTAAAAACTGGATTTTTCGGAGTTATTTGCTTTTTGTTGTTAATACACAAATCATATATCTAAATGAAACAAAACAATGACCCAAAAATCAAGGTTTGAACTGGATTGTTGGGAAAGTGATTGGTTGCATCACCACAATCTACCCTCCAAAAAGACAGCTATTTATGCTATAATGCTATTTATTTATAGATTTATTTATTGGATATTTATACTCTCATTTAAAGTCCCACTCCAACTATACTTTCTTCTTTTGTAAAATTGTCCCCAGTGGTTTTTAATTACGATTTTGCAGTTTTTTTTTTTAAAGACATTTTCTGCAGAGCTGCAGGACCTCATTGGAAATTCGCCTGAGCTGTGGGTGGGACTGTTTGCATGCCAGTTAGCTTTTTGTTAATTTCACAGCATTCCTTTGTTTACACACACTCCTGCTATCAAAAAGCACCTCACAAGCCCAAGCTAACATTAGCGTAGCAAAAAAAAAAAAAAAAAAAGACGAGGAATATCTGAGCTTTCAAGCAGTACAGCTTTGAGTTAGATGGCAGCTCAGATGAGGAAAATAAAGAGGTTAATGGATCTATTTGTCTGCAAGTGAATACATCTGAATTGTAGTGGTAAAGGGAGACTTTGGCCCGGTCATTGTAGTTGCTGCATCACAAACCAGAGCTTTTTCAAACTGTGAGCTTTCATCTGCTCCTGATCATACACGATTTGAATAAAGATATATTCAGAAATGTAGTTTTAATCCTAAATTCTTTTATAAAAGTCATCTATCATGAGAAACATTCTACAAGAACATGTTAAAAACACAAAAAACACCATTTTCACCAGGTTGGTGTTTTTTTTAGAAATGGATCACTTTAAAATATTGATCTTTTAAGTAGTAAGCTGAAGGTGAGCTGTGTAATGAGTTTAATGAACATTAATCATTCAAAAAGACTAAATTAAGCTGAGATTTCCTTCACTCATGCTGGGACTTTTGTGTACTATTTTTGCTTGTAAATTCTTCATATATTTTCTGGCTTCAAGAGAAACCCATTTCTGAAATGAAGTGTGTAGTATTCCTAATAGAAACTGAGACTCTGAAGGCTCTTGAATGATGCCTTTGTGCTGTTTGGATGCAAGAACTGAGATAAATGGATAAGTGGAGTACTTCTAAGTGTGCTGCAACAAACTTGTAAGCCTTTTATTGCTTTCACCCTGACGATTGTGCATTCAAGTGTCTGTAAAAGTGATTGTTTTTAAAATTTTGGGCTTTATTGCTCTTCTGTTGGTGTGATTCATGTTCTCTGCGCTTTGGCATGCTCCTGTTGATGTGCATACATTATCAGCAGAAATGCGTGAGCTGCACCTGGTCATTTGTCTATCTAGACTAGCTAATTACTCTTAAATGACCTGTCTCCATCTTCATCTGCCTGAAAAGTGACAGAACATGCAAGAGTGAGAGACTGAAGGAAACAGTTCTTGGTGTTAATTGACGACGGGGCTGACAAGTTCATAATGTATAAGGAGAGAAGGGTGCATGAGGTGAATGAAGAAAAACCAAAGTAGGTTTCAGCTTTTAGAATTTATTAAAAGCAGCCTGCTGGGACTAAATTGGAGGTCTGCATTGCTTGGATATGTTCACCTCAGCAGAATTCCTGTTTAACCACACAAAGCGTGGAACAGCTTCCCTTGCAGTGATACCGTTTTCTGACCGTCTTTGCCCTCTTGTGGATCTTAACTCTTTCCATTAGAAACTAATTGCTCGTTTTAAATGCATCTTTTAATATTTTCTCTGCTTTCATCAGAGTTCTGAGTGGGATGCAGCAGCCAGCATCTCCTGCTTGCTGCTTTTGACTTTCATTTCATGTTTTCAAGTGAGAATTGAAGAAGTAGCTGCTACATCGTCAATTATCCCCCTTGCTCTTAAGCCTTCCCACGCTTTATACACTCTGTTTCGGAGGGTTTTCAGACCCTCGTGTTCATTTGATATTGGTCTCCTTTCATGCTAACCTGACTGGACAATTTTGCTGTCATAATCTGTCTTTTCTGAAATTTTCATAACATTTCTTACCATTTTTCTGACTCCTGCTTTTGATTAATATTTTATTTATTTCGCACATAACCTGCTGACCCCGTTCCAGTAACAATCCTTTGGTCCTGGTGTCTCAATTCTTCAGGGAGATGCTTCTGCTGGTAAACACACCACATCTTTTGGTTCATCGTACAGTTAGTGTTTATGACACATCCACAAACAAATACCGCTTCAACAAGCCAGCATTCTGTCACATAGTAAATTATGGCATACGATTAGCCAAATCAGCCGTACAGGATGCCTTGTTGGTGTAAAATGCAATGGAATGTGAGGCAGTAAACATCTTGCTTAAAGTGCATGTTGTGCGACTTTAGTGTTTGTAAATGTGCGCATGCATGTGCTCGGTAGTTTTGTTTGGCTTTGTAAGCATGTCATGAAATAAATTTAGGATGATTATAATTGCTCTGTGAAGCATTCAGGGAGTGATTGAGAAGAGAGCAGATGAATGAGAATGAGGAACGCAGTTGTCTTTGTGTGCGCATGTGTACATGCGTGTGCATGAATCTGTCCTGACACCGGGGGGGAATCTAATTTATATAGAAGAGCAAGAACCATTCATGACTAAAGGAAAGAAGCTTGTGATTGTTTTAAGACCGCTTTTGTCCAGGTTTATAAACTTTGTTTTATGCTTCCAAACAAGAGTTATCAAAGAATTTTGATGGTTTTTTCCTTCTATTTTATGTTTGAATAGTGGAAAAAAATCAAGCAAGCTTTCTATCAACTTAATAATATGTAAAACAAACATACTTGAGAACATATTTTATGGAAGGAAACTTCAAATTTCCAACATTAAAATGTCCGACATTCAAGGAGTGTTGGTTGCACGCATTTTATTAGTGATTAATTGAATGAACACAGATTACAATGGATGGGCGTTTCTTTTTTAGGAAGAATAAATATATAAATATATAAGGCAGACCAAGTGGTAAGCATGAGAGTATCAGATGTGCAAAAAATTAATTTTGGTCTGAAGATGAGGATCTTGGTTCCAGTTGCTACTTGATCCTGTTGGGGTTTAGCGACTGCGATTGCAGACGTACTGTTTGCTGCACCAAAATGTGGAAGTTAATCAAAGACTAGAAGAGGTTTAGGTGTTGAGGATTTTGATTAACCAAAAAAAAAGAAACTGATGGCATAAATCTGAAAGTATGTCAAAAAAGTTTGTAGATGTCTTATCAGTAGAAATCATTTAGCAGTAGGGGTGTAACGAATAATCGACTCATTCAAATAATCAATTTCTTTTCCTAAGGTCCAACCAGATCAATCTGTTTGAAGCAAATTGTTAATTAAATCAACCAATGTCGTTATAAAATCGTTTTCAAAAGGAAATAAATTGATTATATCAATATTTGAAAATGCCATTTGGATTGTGGTAGGGTGGATTTATTAAATGTATCACTAGAGGTAAAGCTCTGGTGGTAAATGGTTAAAAGGAGAAGTTGAGAGAGGATTTATTGTCATTATGAATTTTTATGCTTAAAAAAATCAAACATAATTTTCCCACTTTTTGTAATTAGTATTATTTCTGAGCTGTTGTTATCTTATAGGTACACCAAAAGATATGTACATGCACAATGTTGTCACTTTCAATGCAATTTGGTTAAAAATAGTTTTTCTGCTGATTATTTATTTTAATTTAAAGTAATTTCTTTGCACAGTGGTCCTCAGCATGTACAATCTGAGCAAAACTGCACATCCACACAGGACAAACCGTATCTGTACCCTATAGGCTAGAATTGTAAAAAAAAAAAAAAAATTTGCATGAATTTCCATAACTCATGTGATGGATTAAGATGTAATTTCCATAGTTTCTGTCCTGTCGTTCCTCCTGGACATTTTCACGTTTTTATCTGGAGGCTTGGGTGCTCAGAAAGACACTTCAAGTTTTATCAAAGAGTTGGGCAAATTTAGCATCAAAAAGAAAAGCCCTGCCTGGCCTTGAGTTAAGCGTTTGGGGTAGAAATTGTGGGAGCTTTAGAAGATGGTACAAGCTTTATTTATTTTTTTTTAAAGACCAATGTATTAGTCAAATGTATTGAAAAATTAACTTTTGAATGAAATCTGGTTTTTATTGTATCAGCAACAATAGATTTATCAAAACACCACCTTTTTAAAAAAAAATTGAGACCTAAAAAATGTGCTAAATTGTTTATTTTTCTCAGCAGGCTTAGCAACAAACTTGACTTTGTAAAGTAGAAGAATTCACACGCCTATTAGACAAGGAGCAGTTAGTGGGTTTTAATATGAAATGGCAGATGAAATTAGTCTAGGATGTAAAATCGCAGAAATGCTGTCCTGGTTTCTCTCCCACAGTGGGTGTAAGACCTTGAGTCCTGCTGAGTAGATCCCATTATTTAATTAGGCTTGCATATGAGTTCTCATGCATCGCTGCATGCTTGTTTGAGTCAGCTTCTCTTTAACGCAACACAGCTACACACACTGTATACATCGATCAGACACATTTATACCTTTGCCTGTCATAACACTGAGCACAATCGGATAGTCCAACAGCTGGGTTTATTTTAGGAATGACTCCCATGGTTCCCTACAGAGATTTCATGTGTTAAAGAAAATTAAATCAGTGAATAAATCAGATTTTTTTTTTTTTTTCTGGATTTTTCTGAATGAAAGGAAGTGTCATGCATCGTCCTTCGCTGGTGTGGAGGTCACCGCAGTCTCTTTGCACAAGGCTGTGTATTCTCTGGAAGTGATCATAATCCTTCGTGTAGCCAGAGGCTTTTACATTCGTGTACATCTCTGGTATATCGATACTGGCTCATCTGATGAATGCACTAAATCCCAATGACAAGTATATTTACTGACAAGCACCAAGAGTTTGCTGATTCTTTGCTCACATGATGCAACAAAATATAAAGCAATTTTCACATTTATTTGTACGCATCAAATTCATGCTTTTAAAAAAAAATTTTTTTGTTGCAGTGGTAATGTTGGCTTGAGGATATGAGAGGTTGTAAGCTAGCAGGAGAGAGCATTAACAGATGATGCTAAGGGGTGGTGCTTACTCCACACAATAGATCAAAAGATGATTGGAGTGTGACTTTAGGTTCAAAAAAACATAACAGATGTTTGTCACAAATTTTAGACATAATGGGACAGCAAGCTGTAGGCCAAAATCTTTTACCCATAGATGTTTTTTTAAATTAAGTTAGCTGAAAATTATCTTCAGTTTTTAATTTGTGCATCAATATTGGAGCAGAGTTTCTTTGGTTTAAACATATTGAAAGTAATTCACATGTTAAACCTCTAATGGTCAATATTAGTTACACTCCAATCATCTTTTGATCTATTGTAAAAGTATTCCCAGTGGTCTTTTAATTATAATTAAGCTGTTTTTAGAGTTGTGGGCAGGATCGTTGGCAGGGGGCAACCCCACCCCCCTTTCCCCTCGCTGTAACTGTGAGCTTGAGAAGGGAGCTTTTGGCCTGCCCAGTGTATTTTCTGTCCCAACACAATTTTTTCAAGCGTGTTTTTGTCTGCTTCTGATTCCAATAATTTGAATAAATACTCTGAAATGTAAAGTTTATTTTTTATATATGTCCTCCATCATGAGAAAAATGACACACGAATGTGTTAAAAACACCAAAAACTTTTTTTTAAAACTTGAGTTGGTCTTTCACTCTTTACTTCAGTCTGTTGTTCAAATGATTGGCAGCTATGATCCTCGTGAATGCAAATACTTTTCTCTTTAAAATTCATATAAAGATAATAGAAATATATCATTAACCTTCTTTAACTGACCATCACTTTTGCAGTCAGACAGTGAGACATGTGCTTTTGTGCCAAAAAAAAAACAACTTAAAAGCTTGACTTGGATTTTAATTTTTTTATGTTGCAGAGTGTATTATTGTAGAAAAAAGGAGGACAAGTGACATTTAAGATTAAAAAGTCTTCCTTAACCTTTTTTAAAGAAGACAACATATGGTGTGGGATGACCTTTAAAGTTTTTCCTTTAGTTCATGGACTATTCTTGGTCTGGGCTTGATGGAGTGAAGTAGACATCAGTTAGTTGGCTGGTCTTTTTTTTTTTTTCTTGCAACCTGCTTCTAAAAACGTCAGTGTGTAAATCTTTTTGTAAGCTCAGGAGAAAAGGATGTTCTGTGTGGGATTTGAGTACCAGGAATGTGAGACTTTGCATTACTAATGTAATTCATTCTGAGCAGGGAGGTGTAGGTCTCAGCTCTTGAGATTAAACTCCTCTCAAACTTCTAAGACATGTGAAGTCTTGATTCTTAGCATTCTGTAACTTTGAAGCCTAAAGGGATTTTTGTCATATTCTCTGTCGGGATGTTGTCAAGTCTTTTTTTTTTCTATCCGCATTATAGAATTTTAAAATGTATGTATAGAATACAAACCAATTACAAGGTTAAAACATCCAGTACATCAGTCTAAATATTGGAAATATCAGTGAAAAAAAAATCTGTTTTAACTTTATCAGAGCTTAAAATTTAGTAGCCCAATGTTTACCTCAATCAGTTAAATGGGGGGGGGCAGTGATAGAGCTAGAACATTTTATATTGGTGGGTGTGGGGGACGCAACCCTTTTTTTTTTTGCCAAGATTGAAAAGTGTTACAGAAATGATTGTTTGCTTAGGAGCGTTTTTTTGGGCCCAACGGTGGGCCTGACCAAGCTTAATACTGTACTTGCGCTTTGTCGCCATGCAGAAATTATCAGTTCAGTCTTTGGTTAACATGATAGTACAGGAAATAAACTCCAAACAGACACAGAGGAAAAATAACTGGTATTGCATAATTGAGATCAGACGTGAGTTTTTTTGTGTGTTGATTGTGCGTCACGAAGGGTTTGTGGAGAACTGCAACCCTTTGACAGTCTTTACTGTCAGGCCACAGAGTGTTGTGTTTTGTACAGTCAAACACACGACATGTTTGTCCACCATGTTGGGTTGTCACTCCAATTAGTACCCTGGGTACCAAGTTCCTCGGCTTGATTGTGTGATTCTCCATCCTGTTAGAAGTGTCTGGAATAATTCGGGGGTAAATGACGGCTGAAATATCGCGGACGGCTGTAAAACTGCACCACGTTTCATGCCTGTCTCATACATGGCTGACTGATCTATTAGTTTTGACACTGGGGAGTCCTGCTGTGAAAGATTTAGTTTTACAAACTAGTTGTCTCAAACGACTGCTATGCTTCTGTTCTGATGTCTTTCACATGTAAACACAAATACCCATATGACACAAGTCATACTTAAGTTGAGTGTGAAATCTGCTGAAGAGAAATGCCTATAAATACAAAATTGATGTACAATGATGAACCTAGCGTCTTCACAAGCTGTGACGTTCCTAATTTGCATAAAGACAAATTTTTCAAGTAAACCGTTTTTCCCTGTTAACCCATTCATTGGCTGTATATCCAGACTTGTCATATTCCTCAATAATGAATGCCTCAACTTAAAAAAAATAGATCTTTTGCAAATAAACACATCCTAGATTAAAAAAAAGCAACCATTTGTGAAAAGGCTCTCTGATCATGTATGTTTTGTAGAATGGTGTTTATAAAGGCTGCAGTTGGGCCAAATAGTTTTTAAATGGTATCATAATTCACAAGCCAAACATCCATTAAAGATGACGTGAAACGATCAGTTAAGGTCATAGATTTCGGAAAATGCAGAGTTTACGAAAAGATTAGAGTAACGAGCTGCATCATTGTCCCTAAGCCAAATGTGTTCACGATTTAAATGAGCTCTTGGATTTATAAAATTAGACGTCAACTTCTCAAACATTGACAAATGATTCTGAAGCTACACCAGGTGACTGTGAGGTCCTGCAGTCACATGCAAAAGTTTCTACTGTCTGCTTCTGTTAAAATGAGGGTTTTAGAGAAATGTAGAGCTATGAAAACAGAAGAACATAAAGGGAAAATGGAAAAGTTTCCTGCAGGGAGTCCAAACTAATTCCAGTTGAATTTTGAGGCTACACATATAACTAGTTTGAAACTAGAATCAAAAGAGTTTCCTGCTGCTGGCAGTGATGCAAACTTGTGCAGGGTGGGTGGATCCACAGCTTTCTTGGGATTTATTTACACAATAAAAACTTTAAGTCCTTTATTTTTACTCAAGGTGAAGAGCATCTGCTTAACCAAATGTTTGTCATATGCTGTGCTTCTTTTGTAGCGTCCAATCACCCCGTTTTGCAGAGACTATCTAGTTTTTTTTAAATGAGCTGCAAACCATCAATACATTTATTGCCCAAAATGTTTTCCAGTGTGTCATCTGGTGATGAATATGTGCATTTTGAGTTGCAATCTTTTTTTTTAAAATTGTCACTATTTGAAATGATTCTCACATAAGTCTTTCCTTGGTTCTTTATTTTCCTCATCTACATCAACTGTCCTCCCCCTTTTTTTTTTTTTGCCCTTCCTTGTTCCTTTTTGCCTTCTGGATGCAGGATTCTATTAGCATTCCTCTCTTTTTTTCCATCTGCTCATAACAGAGATTGCAGAAATGAATTAATAGGGCAATAGTGATGCCTTGGAAAATAGGAAAGAAAGCAAGTTGAAAAGAAAATCTAATCAGACTGTAATGAGTGGATAATAAGGGTAACGTTTTTTGCTACGTTTTCCACCAATTGCTGGCCTCCTGTCTTTGCCACAAAAGGTTCAACTTTTTATCCTGGTATTACATCTGCTAGGACAAAAATATATTTAAAGTATCATAATATTTACAAAGTAAATGTGAAATTTACACTTTTTATGCTGGTAAAAACAGTTAGCTTTTATTGCTTTTATTATTACTTAATGCTTTTATTTAGTAATCCTAATTTTCTACAATTATATATATTTTTTAATCTAGGTGTAAAATAAAGTTGTAAATCGCTTAAATTGAAGTTAAAATGTTGTCTTGACTCCACAACATGAACTTCCTTTCCTGTTTGCAGACTAAAACTGCTTATGAATTTAAGGAACATTTTGTATCTTTATTTACCTGTCAGCTGTCTCAACACTGCCGTACTTTTGCTCTCAAATTCTTTGGTATATTACTTGGTTGGAACAAGTGGAGGAAGGTTTCCGGGGAAATGAGTGACAAGAGTGTCAGCAAAAATGAAATGAATGGTGAATTCTTTGAGGTAGTTAATTTTTTTTCCAGAAAAAATAAGAAATTACCAAAAAGGACAATTGATTATTGCATTTGATGAATTTATATTTGTATTCCAAAAACAGCTTGAATTGATATAGGTGAATGAACTTCGTCTTTCTTTAAACCCAGCAGTACTACACACGAGTTCTCATTAGTTTTACAACCTTCTCCTGCACAGTCATTGCCGAACGTTTTATTTACCTTTTTATTGTGCTGTAATTTTCAGAAAAGTATTTACTGAGACCAAGCTTTGCAGCTTGCACGGACAAACTCTAATAGAAACCATAGTAGAATCAAATTCTCTCTCAAAAGTTATTTCTTTGCATATTACTGCTATATGTTGCAAGCTGTGGTTTTGTAAATAAAATGGAATAAGGAAATGCATACTAAAAAACAAGACAGGATTATGAGACGGTTAAATTATTTCTTCCTTCTCCGTTTTGTTGTGTTGCTCCTTTTACAATGAATCTTTTTCTGCGGATGCACCCGTTTATCCGCTAGCTGTGTTCTCCAATCTATGAAATGCTGTAAAATTAACATACTTGGCTTTGTTTTTGCATATAGTAAAACATATATAATCTTAAACTAGAAAAACACAGTGAAGGCCTTTTAGTTTTCCATTCTAAAAACTTTGAGTGCATCATTGTTTTATTCTTTTTAGTACAATTTCTATATCTTGAGCATTAGTTATTGTACTTGCTTAAAATGCATGTATTTATTGTAGGCTTGTGCTTCTCTTGTTACATCTTCTATGCACAAACAGACGAGGAGAGAATTCTATTTGGTTTGCAGATTTACGATGAAAGTATTCCAACTTTGTGGAGTGTAATTTGAACTGCAGCAATGGTTGTTTTGTGGTTCGGTGTAGAATTTAGTTTCTCTTCCATAAACTGCATGTGCTGTGCACAAAGTTACCTGGAAATTGTTATTTGATGACAATATTTCCTCTATTTAGTGCTTTTGGAAATGAAAACAAAAATATTCTTGGCGTTGCAACACATGTCAACATGCAGTTTAAGTTGTATAACATTTTGATCAATTGAAATTGTTCGGCTATACACACACCAGGTGTGTGATGCAGGCATTTTTGAATGTGTTTTCAGGATATTTTGTTAACACTGGACTTTCACTACTAGTTTGTCGCTACAGCTTCACTACTTGTCGGTACTAGTGAATGTACTCACAGTTGGGCCACATCTGAATTGCTTATCTACCCCTACGGCTTCTCCCTACCCCTATATTTATTCCTCCTAGTGGAGAGAGATGGAAAACTGAGCATCAAATTCTTATGTTACTACCCCTCGATGATGTCACGAATAGTCGCCAATCATCTACATTAGCGTGTAGCTGCCAGCGCTCAGAAAATACATATCAGTTTTATAACTTTAAAAAGCCATGCTAAAACAAAAAGTCTTTACTCCCATTTAAATGTAAACGTCTGTGGTTCAGCGCATTCCCATGTGAAGAAATGCATTTCTCTGCCGTGCCACAAGCATGAAAAGGATCCCCCTACTGACAGCGGGATAGCCAGGCCTAAGTCACTATGGCTCTCCCTTAAACACTTTGGGGTACTAATTAATACAGCTTCAAATGCCCCTACAATTGGAGTAGTAGAAGGTAGGCAGAGGGGTAGGGAAGCATTTCAGATTTGGCCTTGGAAATGGCTTTGTGTGAAATGTCGAAGTGGTACAAATCTCTTGCTGCAGGATTTTTCTTTCACAGCTCTATTCCAATATATGAAATTCTTTGTGCCATAAATGTATATCATTCCATTCTGGAACAAAGCACAATTATTATTTTCTCCTTGATTATTAATTTCATATGGTTTGGCACTTCCTTGTGCCAACAAGGAATGCAAGTTGAAAGGGGACGCCATCCATACGTTACTACCAAATTTGAGTCCCTGATTGGTCGTAGTTCAACTGGTTTAACTTTTAACATACTCAATTGCCGCATGTTTTGTATATAGAACCTGGAAAAGGACTTCTACATACAAAATGAACGTGAATTTTGAACATAGAAGCCCAAAACGAGCATATATGTGCGCTTACATAGACTTTTCATTGAAAGGAGTCGCTTGATTGTGCGTTTCCAAGTCAGATTTGAACATAGTACTATAGTCACCTTCTCTGCTCCTTTACTGTCCTGAAATTTTACCTCCAGCCTGTTTTGAACAATCATGCCCTCATTCCCTTTAAGTTGGACATGCATAGTCCTTTTCTTCTCCAACTCTCTCCAGTCTCATTTGTTGACGATTATCCCTCCATCCCACCTTCCCTTTCAAGTTTCAACTCCCATCATCCTCTTTCCTTTTCGTCTGTTCTTCCTCACTTTCCTCCTCCTCCTGTTTTTTTCTGTCCTTTTGAGAAAGGCCAAATCCAATCTTTTCCACACTCCCACTTTTTCCACTCGTTCTTTCAGTGTTGGTATCCAGCTTATCCTTTTCCACACTCCCACTCTGTCATCTTCCCTCTTGCATGTGTTTCTTTTGCTTTGAGTATGGGGAGAAAAGCTGTCATTTTGCCTTTATGTTCCTCTCCCTTAACCTTCCTGCATCTAAAAGTAGAGTGAAATATTATACCAAAACCCCTACTTGTTAAATCTGCTTGCATTGTTCCCTCCTCCTTTTTGTGTCTCTTAGAGTCGAGCTGTTTTGTTTCCTCATATGCTCTTTCTTTTTCCCTGTGCCTCCCACTTTTAGTTCTGGGTGTACAGCCACCCTTTTGTCCTTCGCTAATGAGCTCAGAGTAAGACAACTGAAAATGATATGCAATTAGTACTCTCCTTCCACGGTCTCATTGTGTGTTCGAATTTGCGCCGATTGAAAGTTTTGTTCTCACTTGTGGTCGTAAGTGAATGCTGAAGTTAAAGATGCTGACAGAGTGATGCACTTTTCATGTATTGAGGTAATGTAGCAATGTAAATTATAAATACCCATGAATGCATATCGAAGAGGTGATAGAAAGAAAACTATCCAGGCATTTGTCATTGGATAAATGTATGCTAGATTTTATCTTGTTCTTTTCCATTAAATTTTCAAAAATGTATGCATGTTAGATATTCCCATCTGTCGCAGGTCAAGAAATTATAAATTCTCTGTTATCTGAACCCTCATGGTCTTCAAAGCATAATTTAAAGCCCACCGAATAATTTTCAATAAAATAATCTGATTTTCATTAAACATTTATTACACTTTTCACAGTGGACATGACCCCTTTGTAATTTTATGATAATCTGTTAATGGAGATCTAAACGTTTAGATGTTCTTTTGTATTTTTATCCATTTTGGAAATGTCCTTAACCAAAATTCTAACCAGTAAACATGTTGAATAGTTTTGTCAGTTTTTTTCATGTTCAAGGTCCCCACTGATTAAACTTAGCCTGTTAGTTATTTTTGAGCATCATTTTCTTATGCTAGCAATACATCACATCACCTTTTCCTTTACTCAGAGCCACTTAGCGCCGGTTCAACCATCTGGGGGATCCTCTGAAATACATCCTATATTTGTCACAAAAAAAGACATACAACAGCCAGATGCTCATGTCTAAAACCACAGGTATGCCTTATTTCTGACTTGCACCAACCAAAATGAATTTAAGTTATTGGATATGTTGTTTAGAAGAAGCAGAAACTAATTTCAAAGTATTGATTACCCACAGCTCTGTTATTATAAGCAGAGTTACAAAAAAGGCTTGCAGCTAAAAGAACCCTCTGCAATCATTTTGTCAATACAGTGTTCCCTCGCTATATTGGGGATCACCTTTTGTGGTCTCGCTGTTTCACAGATTTTTTTTTAGAGCAATACTACAAGATTTTTTATTTTTCAACAGTACACTTTGTCCTGCATCATGATTGGCTTGGGACCTTATCAATCAATATCTTCTGTGCTGTGTCTGATGTACAGAATACGTTCAGCTGCCTGGACTTGGACCTGGATTTTTTTCTACACTTGTTTGATCTTTGAGAGTTTAAACAAAAGAGAAAAGTGTGAAAATGTTCATGTCTGTCTGAGAAAAGTGCATAGAGGGTGTAGTGAGGGGTTTGACGACCTTAAAATATTTGTAATTCTACTTCACGGTTAGTTTTAAAATGTGACCCTCATAATAAATGAGGAAACACTGTAGCTGCAGATTGTCTAAACAGCACACATGATTGTGGAAGAAGATGCTGGTCATTTGTTGAGATGTTCTCCTGGAAACCTCCCCAAGTTGGTTAATGAGGAAGGGACCATGAAAAACAGGTCAAAATCATCCCTTTAGTAAAGAATTGGATCAATGTTGCACAGAGCTCTGGGTGGTGACACCATCAGTACAGTGACCACAACATATCTTCAAACAGAGGGGTTTAAATACAGATCAGGGTGTTCTCTGGTCACATCACATACATAGGAACTCCTGGTCATACAACTGGTCACACCACTACCCACCCAGTCCCCAGGTCAGAGACAGATAACCCAAAGTTATTTGGTCATGCTTATACTTTAACCTGTCTGATCTGGTGTAATCTTCCAGAAAAGCTTTAGTATTCCAGTAAAATTCTGTGCAATCTTGTTGTAAAATTCTGTCCCCCCCAGTCTCTGCCACATGGCTGAATCACATCAATTTTTTCTGGTGCAGTTATGCAGAAAGATTGTTTCACAAGTACACCCTAACTACAGAGTATAAATTTGGAACCCTCTTAAATGTTAGAAAAACAGATTATAGTCCTTCACACTCTTCCTGTGTTGCAAACTGAATCGATGTAAAGCTGTGTTCACACCGAACGCGTTTCACGCAGCAGGTTCTTTCAGTTTTCATGTCAAGTCAATGTACAGAGAGATCAGAGGTTCTGTGGTGCGTTATGAGTGTTGGTGTGGCTGCAGCACGATTCAGGCTTAGCAGTGCAATGTTTCCAAAGTTCAAATATATGAACTTTGAAGAATTTATGGACTCTGCTTTGGCCCTGGAGGTGTTGATGACCTGATCAACGGGTACAGTCCAAAACCAACATGGAGGATAATCTTATCATTCTCCTCCTGAATTTATATTTTTCTTATTTGTATTCAGACAATAAGAAAATGATCCTATAATTTTATTCTTTGTTGTATTTTTCTCCCCTCCTTGGACTAATGTGGGACAGCAAGTTGTTGAACTGGGTCATAGAGAGACTGAAGTACCTCTGAAACCGACTGTCATTCAAACACAGCTTCTGCAGTACATGGTGAATCTCACCATGCTGGGAGAGTCTGTTGATCTCATGAACCCAGACATGGAGATGTGCGGATGCTTTTGTACAGCTCTTTAAAATAAAAAAAAAATTTAAAACGGTTTTTTTTTCTTCAACAGTCAATGCTTCCATATAGCGATGAGGTTAAAAACTTTTAACGGCAATGATAATGTTGCCAGTAAAATGAGTCAAAATTGTAAAAACTTCACTAAAGTCCTCTGAATCATAAATCATTGTTGTTTTAGAACTTTTGTTCCTTTGCTCAGCTTTGGTACACAAAGACGTGTTGCCTTCATACAATTCATCAGACCTGTACTTTTCTGTTTCTCCCCCTGGAAGCTTCTTTTTGATCAAAGCACACCGTGAGCTGCTATTTGAAACTTGTGATTCTGGCTTTTGCTTCGGTGGAAACACCTTTGTTGTTCTTGATACATTTTTTTCTTGTTTACAATGAATGTCAGTCATTGATTTTAGTTCCTCGTGCAGCAGTAGTCCACAAAAAGGATCCAGTTTGGAGAACTATATGGTAATGTAGTTTGGAAAGGATCTAATTATTAAATGTCCACATAAAAAAAACCTTCTTATAACACTGTGTTTAGCTAATATAATATATAACAGTATACCACTGTTTACTAAAAAATGGTTTCTTAGACAGCTGAAGCCTCTTTTCTTTACTTTTTTTATATATTGAACCCAAAAACTGACCAGTGTTGGGGAAAAAAAAAGCTGTAACACAGTGAGACATTTTTGAATACAACCTGTCAAAGAAAAATTCTAGAAAATAGAAAGCATGCCGCTTAATTACAGGTTTTTTTCAGTCTTGCGACAAAGCACATTGATGTACATCTGTAAGCTAATAGCTGCAGGTTGTCATAGTAACAGAAGGAATATGGGCTTTTAAAAATGAATCCCTCTGCATCATCGGTGTCTGAAGGAACTAAAAGCAGAAGTAAGGTAAATTTAAGTTTTTATAATTAGATTGAGCGGGGCTATATTAAAAAATCAAATCAATCCAGTGAAATTTAATCAAGGCATAAATCCAATTAGGTTTTTGTCCAACTTGCCTCATACCTAATGACTCTTAGGTTTGGTTCAGCTGATGACTGCTTGAGGCAGCAGGTAAAAGCGGAAAGCATGAGCGTCATTTAATAATGAAGTCATCAGCATTGCCACAACGCAGGACGGGTGGTCATGCATGGAGTTTAGCGCCATGGAGGGAGACTTCAGTGGTCCTGTACAGTGAACAATAGAGGCTACAATTACAAGGATGTCTAGTTTTCATCATCGCTGCTGGTGTACCACTTCAGATAAAATAGAAACTGCTCCTTTTTCTTTTCACCTGCCATTTTCAAAGACGCAAAGCTTGAAGAGAACAAGAATAAAGGCCCATAATTTACTAACATTATTAGGTTGTCATTAAAGTTTAATTAAATTAATTGTGATGATTTCCTGCATAAAATCTCTGTCACGACTTTGACAAGATCCCAAAACTAATTTAACAGTGAGAAAAAGTTAGAATGGGGGCTAAAAGAAGTTGCTTAAAGAGTTGTATTTGGAACCTGATTGGCCATTTTTGAGTATAGAGAACATGTTTTTGTCATTGAAAATTATATGAAATCTCAGAATCGAATGTCTGCAAATATTAACGCTAAAAGACACATTCGGTTCAGTTTCTTACTGACCAAAACCCAATGAGAGCTGAAAGTCTAGCCTCCCTGTTATGAAAGGTGCAGCTTATTTTTGTGACCATTAAGCCATTCATTTGCAAACTGTAGCTTCAAATATTTACAATAATTGAATTAGAGTAATGCAGTAGTTCTCTATCATTTTAATTTATTTTACTTTTGACTGCAGCACATTCAACTTCCAAATAAAATATAGCATGTGCCAAATAGGTCTGCACAATTAATCGTAAATATATTGTCATCGGGATATCAGCCTGTGCAATACGCGTGTCGCAAAAGATGGCGTAAATTCCGATAAACCGTTCCTTTAAGTGTTTACACACATGCTAAAACAATTTTGGGAAAAAAACGCCTCAATAAAAGTATGCAGTCAAACGTTTGACGCATTTGATTGATTCTCCCGCGCCCGCTTTCAAGTGGTAGGGATGTGGACTTCCAACAAGCACACTCCTGATTGATAAGAGTGGTGGGTATAGAAATGCTGATTCAGATCGACTTGAAACCAATCACTGCTCACCTGATGTTACCTGGTTCCAACATGGTGGCGTCTGTATTGGGGAAAAAATGTTTTTATTATAAATTACTATTATTATTGGTGATGTCACACTCACTCCAGTTCTCATATACTGTCAATGGTCTTAATCATACTGTGCAGGCTGCTGAGGAGGCGGACACTTTTAGTTCATTTGGGTACAATATAGTGCATTTTGAAATCATATTCCAGTTTCTAATAGGGAAAAGCTCCTGGTGTGTTTTTGAAGCAACCAGACTCTCTTCAAGAATACTCCTTCGTCCTCCCAGCATTGTGGTGTACTGCCACATTCCAATGTCTTTGTTAGATACATAAACACTTGATTCAAATCATGTCTGTGAACAACTAACCTGACAGGTAATGGTTGCGTTTGCAAAAGAAAGTTGGCAACTTGTGAAATGTTGGGATGTGTATTTTTAAGCACACATCCTTTTGGCTGACCTTCGGGCGATAAAGGGGCAGTAAGAAAACTCTGGGCTTTCTAGTGTTAAGAAGTTTGCCTGCAGGAGTTCAGAATGAGCTTTAAGATTATTCTAATAAACCACCATGGCCGTAGATGAAATCTTTACCATTATTTGGCAGTTTTGACATGTTAAAAATCTAAATACAAATGACAAAGCTAATTATTTAAAACGAATTAACCAAAGCTACAAACATCATTTATTTAAATTGTTTTCTTTGCTTGCTGTAGCCAAAGAGCCACAATAGAGGGATGAAAGAGCCTCATGTGGCTCCAGAGCCTCAGGTTGCAGACCCCGGCTCAACAGCAATGTTTCCCAATCCTGGCACTCCTTTGTGTTTATTTTTGTCTATTACACCTGATTGGCTCTTCATGTGCTCTGCAGAGACTTGACAAGTCTGTTTTTTCAATGAGGTGTGCTTTAGACAAAGCAGGAAAGAGAACTGGAGGATGAGGATTCAGCAGTCAAATAGAAACTACCTGGGGTATTGATGTTATTAAAAAATAATTGAACATTTTCTGATTTCAGTGCTGGAAATAAATGGTGTTTGATAAGATGTTTTATGATTAATGTTCAAGGATTTATTGATTTTTCTCCAACTGGAATTCATGCAGTTGGTGGAATTGTTCTTTCATAAAGTTTGGTTAAAGATATGCAGCTGGGAATTCAACAAAGGCGCCACTGCCTTCCTAGTAATTACTTTCTTTTCAAAGGAGATGCTGTGAAATGCTGCTGTCAACAGTATAATGGGCGCATGTGGGAGTAAAGTATAGGTAGCTGACCTCTATTTTATTGACAAGCTTTACTAAAGAACATAATAAAAGAATTGATTGATTGAATGCAAGCCATGGTTTCATACGAACTGCTGGTGTGGCCTTAAATTGAAAGCAGTTTTTGATGTTTTTGTATATTGTGAGCTTAAACATAAATGCATCATCCTGAAAAAAAAATAGACAATTGCTTTTGTCCAAAATCAAAACCTTTGCTTCTAATGGTATCACAATGGTTTTACAAAATAGGCCAATCTACATTTACTGTTGGGGAGAACATATGCTTTATCAATTAGAAATATGTTGAACAGCAAAAAAAAAAGTATTTCAGAGTTGAATCAGATTCTTTATAGTTAATCTTCAAGGTTGAGTTTTGTACTCTTGAATCTTACCTTGGATAAAACATTTTAACCGGTGGATAAACATGTGAATGGCCCTGACCTGGACTTTAGATGAAAGGGTTTACTTCCTCTTTGAAGCTGTTTGGAGGCAGCCTTGGCAAGTTCAAATTTAGATCTTTGCAAAGACCATGAGAGCTGATTTGTCTTGGTGGTCCTTTTAGAGCTTTTGCACCGACTTTGAAGTTTACTTCAAAAATGAGGTAAGAATATCCCTAATAAATATAACAAGGAAACATCAACAAGCCAGGAGTTGGTAGACATCTGTCAAATCTACTTTTTGTCTGCTCTGTTTCTGATTGTGCAGAGTCTAGTTAAGCTTTAATTCTCCAAAACCTGAGTACAAATGAGTATAATTAGGCTATGCAATAACACCTGGTTCATGTTTGTGAGAGGATTTCAGTTTACCATATGCTAGCAATGAAAATGCACAATGTGAATGCAATAAAAAAGGAAGTTTTTCTCCAAAAATAGGGCTAAATAAAAGAAAACCAAAAAGTAAACAGAACACACCTCAGGTAAATGCTAAAAATTGCTATAGTAAAAATGAAATGAGGCAGATGTATAATTTATTTCCATAAGGCAGTTCACTGTAGCTTAATTACATTTGTTTATTGTAGACATTTTAAATTTGAAACAGCAAAACTCATTAAGTTGCAGTTCAGTTTTACTGAAGAGTTCAGCGTCCTGACATTCTGATGGGTAAAGCTGCTCGTTTCTTGATTAATTATTAAAGTGTGAGGAGTATTTGAAGCAAGGAAGTGGCCCAAATGGACCTGTGACTGTACATGAGAACTGGGCTGAGTGACTCCTCCCCCCTCGTGTTCCAATTAGGAAGTACTCACTGGTTCCAAGATGCCAATATCCCATAAGCTTTCATTGAGAAATAAACAGCTATTACCCAGTCATTCTATTTGTCAGAATTACTATTTTTGCTCTGCCACCTTTTTTGTTTTAAAATATGTTTTTGATAATCTTTTCATGATATATTTTTTTTGTAGTGCAAGTTAGTCAAGTTATAAACTGGCCAATCAGATGCCTCAATAAAAGTTGGTGGTTCCCACTGGTCACCATGTTTAGCATTCACAGCGTTTGACAGATTCTCCTGAGCCCGCTTTAAAGTGGTAGGGGTATGACCTTCCAACAAGCTCAATCCTGATTGGTTGGAATTGTTACCACAGAAATGACGACTCAGACCGACTTGGCTGAGCGGTTCCGCTCCAGCTATAGACTGTATGTAGAGAGAACTCCCGCTTTGGGTTCCAAATAGGAAGTACCAGCTTGCCCCAGAAAGCCAAGGTCATGTAGACACCGATCTGCTACAGATTTTCTCGATTATTTCGTTTTTATTTTCCACTCTGATGCCACTTCTCCGCACAGCTCATCAATGACATCTGCACACACTTCTCATACTCTCTACCAGCACATGAGAACATACTACGTATAGATTTTACAGCGTGAAACTGTCCTACGTGGCCCAGGAATCTTTTCTACTCTGCTGTGTTTACAACCTAACATCAAAATGGTATGTTTGTTCAAATAGAGTTTTTATCTGAAAAGGTAGAACATTTGGATGGCTATATCTTTCATTTTGTGCTATGGGTAGGAAAATATCACGAGGTAGGATAGATAGTTAGAACACCAGTCATTTTCTATGGGTGACATCGCACTTCCTCAGTCCAGATCTTCACATACAGTCAATGCCACAGACATACAGATCTTTCTTCCTCTGATGGATCTTTCTGAACTTTGCTGCTTGTTCTGTTTGCTTCATCCGGCTTCTGCAGTCCACCATGTGTAGTGTTATCTTGACAGTGTAAGTGTCAGGTTTAGCAGCAAATATAGAGTGCATCAGTAGCCGTATGCGAGGTTGTTTCACATACAGCAGAGTTAAATGCCAAATAATCTGTCTGCTATGACAAGGTGCTTGAGGAGTTCCAGAGAGCAGGCTTCAGGTCACGTTGGCTTGTATACATTTTTCTTTAGGATCATTAAAGAAACTTGAATGTTTTCAGATGAACTTGGCAAAGGCACAGCTGGGCACCAGACAGAGGTCATGGAGGGAAAATGGGCAGGAAACAGTTCCAGGCCTCCCGAAAGACCAGTTTATTTTGAAATGTCATGATATTGGTGAGACAGAGCGTTGCTGCAGTAGGAGGCATTTGAAAAGTTCAGAACAACTAGAGAAAATATTTACCACAAAACTGAGTTTTTACAGGTCGGAAAAAAATATTCAAATGTAACCATTTTGTTTTTAAGATCAGAAAAATTCCCATTAAGGAATGTTTTCTGAAACCTTCCATTATGAAGGAGGAACGCATTTTATTTTAAATGTGTGAACATACTGAGTAGGTCATTTAAAGCATTTAGGGTAAATGTTAGCCTATGAGAGGTCAGATATATGAACCCAGCATGTCCACTCAGATTTCTATTAAGGAAAAATAAATACTGAATGAAAAATTGAGTTACAGCTTAGTGAAATGGGATAAAACAGAAGCACACAAACAACTTTAAATCTCATGTTTACAATTATAAATTAAATCAAGTGTCTATTGCACTTGTTTAGATGCAGAGTGGGGTAAAAATACACTCATAGGCACATAAAATAGGAACACGTCTGTATTTTAGCTGAATGAAGGGCGCTCTAGCAAGATATATAATTTAAGGAAAAATGTATTTAATTAAAAATTAAATTTCAGGTTTCACTGAGTTGCTTATAGCCAGTCTGTGATGGATACGCCACAAAACAGTTTATCTGAATTCCTATTGAGTCTTCAGGAGAGCTGGTCACTCACTCACCTTTGCCACAAAACCAGACACATCTGTAGATATGAGTGTAATACGACCTTTGTATTTGACATTTGGAACATTAATGCACATTAGGCATAAAAAGCAGATTTTTTTAACTTTATCTGTCCCTTTCTCTTCACAACAGTGTGGACTTGGTGCATGCTCAGCTGCACGTTTGTGAAGGCCGTAGCCTGCCAGAACTTGGCCTCAAACAAGATAAGATCAGGGTGAATGGCTGTGCCATCCAGTGTAGAGTGACCACTGAAGACCCAGCTAGAGGCTTCCAACCGGACACTGGAAGGATTGAGGTAAGCCTTCTCCTCCAATGACTTCGTCAACCCTTTTCTTCTGCGGTCACACGTTACTTTGCACAATAGTGCAGCTCTTAGGTTGTTTATTGCACCCCTATGCCCCCTTTGTTTAAAAAACAAAAACAACTTTTGAATGTATAGCGAAATTTGAGTAAAATCTATTTTGGAGTTAAGTTTTAATGCCATTAGCTGTAAAACCAGGTCTTATATTTCACAGGAGATGACATAAAGATCATGACATTTGTGGTGCATTCCTTTTTACTTTTTATTAATAATTTTCTGAAGCTCTTTGCTCAGCTCTGACACGAAGCTTCTTTGTCTTCAGTTTCCCCTCCTTCAGACCCCTCATGCATGATCTCATAGGCTTTGCATGTTTGGATTTAGGGATTTTTGCTGCCATTGCTGCTCAGATCCCCTCAGGCTTTGTCGGTTTTGAAATGGTGTCAATAGCTTGCTGTTTTAGGCCTTGCCAGAGAGGTCTGATTTGTTCAAGTCATCCACTTGTATGGAAGACCAGATGAGTTTTTGGTGAATTATCCAAGAGCCACTCCAGTGTTGCCTATAGGCTGCCAAATAGGGGTTGCAGTCATGTTGGAAGGATAACTGTTGGCTCAGCCTCGACTCCTGAGCACACTGGAGCAGGTTTTGTAGTGCACTTGCCCTCTTAACTTTCCCTCATAGTCTAGTAGATGTTTTTTTTCCAGTCAGTGTGGTGCTGACATTTCTGCAGCTCAGCTGTCCGCTTGTCTTTGTGCTGATATTTTGTTCTCATTTAGGTCAGTGTTTTAAAAATTGTCAAAATGTTTTTGGAGTCCAGATTGCTTCTCTTTAACAGACACTCTTGTTCTGGGATGGAAAACCTAACAATGATGCAATCTGTTGCTCTATTAATAAACATGAAAACACCATTTAACCCCACTGCATAAAGCCTCAACTGTCCATTGTAATGTTTTATGTCCTCGTGACTACCAGAGAACAAACATTTGTCCAGTCAGTGTTTTTTTAATAAAAAAAAAACCTACAATTCCCAAAGCTCCGCCCCTTAACATTTGGTGTCATTAAAAAGACCCAAATGCCCTCTGTAGATACCAGAATATATTCAGTAGTATGTAGATGTCTGGATTTATTTATGGTTTAGACATGTCTCCTACAAAAGACAAATTTACATTGCTGGTAGTCAGGAGGATAGGTTTTATACAATGGCCATCTTATGAAGCGTATCTCCTTTTAAAGGTCTAACTTGATTTTATTTATCCTGGAGAAAACCACATATGCACAGGAAGAAAATGCAAAAGAACTAGGGCAAGAGTGCTAACCATTACACCCCAGTGCAGACTTAAATTGATTTTGTTTCAGAATACAATACAAAATAGAAGTATTTCAAACACTAATGACCAAGTGGACCTAAATCAATCAATCAATCAAACTTTATTAATAAAAAGCGCTTCTCATACTCTGCGTAACTCGAAGCTAGAACAAAAGCAAAAACACAAATCACCTGTTTAAGGTGATAGAAATGCCTAGGGGGGAGTATTAACAAATGAAAATTCCTTTTAAAGGACCCCCTCCCCCCATGAAAATTGTGTCCTTAAGTTTTGTGGCATTTTTCTCACGATGGAGGAGATGGACAAAAAATTGAGTAAAACTCTGTTTTTAAGTGTTTTTTTCCAGATTGTTGTGCTTGTAAGTGTGACGTACAAGTTTGTTCGGAGGCAAATTTCTGATAAACTACTGCCGCTCTGCAGAAACCTCTGGGAATGCTTTTAAAATCAAAAGATGATCAGAGTTGGACTTTACGATAAGCTCTATAATTAACCTTGTTTTTATAGTTCGCTAAAGAGAGAGATGACAAGTTCTCATTGTCTGAACAGGCTAGATCTGAGTATAATGCAAGCAGATGGATAATCCAATAAGAAGTTTTGGGCAGTGCTGCTTAAGTCATTGTGGTTTAAGACACCAATCAAACTAATTAGCTGTAAAAATGTCAAATATTGACATCAAGTTTCCATGGTTTGGTTGTTTTTTTTTTCTGGAATTTTCAAACAATATGGAGAATCAAAAAACCAAAGCAATAAAATATATGTTGTCAGGATCCTGCAGCTGTTCCTCTAACTTTAGGGTTCTGTCAATAACATACCTGCTGACACAGACATTTTCCACTCTGGAGATGTGATTGAGTTCGACTTGCACTGTTGGCTTTTCAATTAGACACATTATCTGGCTCTGATCAACAGAAAATGAACAGTTCTGTTGTACACATGGATTTATTTAAATTGAATTTGACTCAATGAAATCAGTCTGCGGGGCACTTGTTTTAGTTTATTAGCAGTTTATGTGGCTCAGTGATCAAACCGAATGTAACCTGCCATTTTCGTTCAGCTATATGACACATTTATCTAAAGGAGCTCTTTTTTTTTTTTTTCTTGCTGCTTTATTGAAATGAGCAGCAAATACCCAAGACTCGCTTTGGAATTGGACTCACCAGCCGAAACAGTTCAGCTGTTTGAACAAAACCATCATCACAGAGCATTGTAGCGTTCAGCGGGCTGTGCTTAACATTCTTAAGATCGTTTGAGAGTCTTTCTAAATACTTTTGTGACCTCTACTTAAAGGATGTTCGTTTTTCTTATATTTACTCAAATCTTTATCCTGTTTTCTCTTTTTAGATTCATTGATGCTCAAACATCTTTCTTATGTTCTCATTTTCCTGTGCAGTATTTGTTTTGTCCTGTTTAGCTGGCGCCAAGTCAACAATGCCCCTCTACCACAATGAAATGTGAATCTGACGCAACATAGGACAGTTTCCTATATTTGGAGGAGAACTTAATAAATTATTAGTGGAGGTCAGAGATGGTGCAAAGCCTTCAGAGCAGCAGGAAGGTCACATTCTCTTCAATAAGCTTGGACACTAGAAGGTAAACATTGCTTTGAAACATAGAAATTAACAAAGAAGGATTCTGAGAAGTCATGTAAATCTCCTTGAACACGAAGCTCCAAATCTGTGAGAAACAAATCGGCTTCGCTAGCCAGATTTTGGGTGAAGCTGCACTGGATCAGGCTTTGAGCTCTCACCCATTTGGTGCCAGCGCTGCTGAAATGTCACTTGTTACTGGCTCATTGTCTTCAATTCTGTGTGAGCCACTGAATGTCAGCAGGTGACGGCAAGAGTCATGCTCTGTCCTGGAAAAACTTTTTTTTTTCTCACCACAAAATGCCGAAATGTAGCAAAAACTAATGAAGCATCACATAAGTTTTAGCGCAACATGAAGAATGGCTTGAGAACCAATGATGAGTGTTTTTTTTGTTTGTTTTTTGGTTTAAGGTTGCTAGAAAATAAAATGAGTGCGAATGGAAACTCAAAACATTGTTGGCGTTTGTTCTCTTGAGGAATGAATTCTCTCTCTAGTTTACAGGCGTCTAACTACAGCCCTCCAGGGTCAGTGTCCTACATGTTTTCCAACTAATCTGCCATTGTAGATACTTAATGGTAAAACACAACTGATTCAAGAAAAACCAGGTTGAGCGGGGTGTCTGAAAACCAGCAGGAAGCCAGACTTCTAGCTTTTTTTTGCATCCATTGATGGTTTGTGGTGAAAAGGGACTCTGTCTAATTTCTGTCCAAATTTCTGCACAGTGAAAGTAAGTTTTGACAGGATAGTTCTGTTTATGTCCCTTTTTAGCCCTGCAGCATCAAGACTTTTCTTTTTAGCCCAGTGCTAATCACTATTTTGACTAAAAAAGATAAATTACCAAACTGTAACTTTTGAAAAAAAAAGTTGTAAAAAATAACAATTGGTCGGACAAACAAATGTGAACACTTAAGCAGTTTTTAAATAAAATGTAAAATAAGTTTAAGGTTCAGGCCCAGAATAGTTTTAATAATTAATAAATTTAATCACAGACTGAGATGGTTCGGTCATGTTCATAGGAGAAACGTGAATATAGTGGTAGAAGGATGCTGAGTCTAGAGCTGCTAAGAGGTCTAGAAGAACACCAAAGAGGAGGCTTATGGTTGCAGTGAACAAAGACATGAAGGTAGCTGGTGTTAGAGGATGCAGAAGCTAGATGGATGATTTTCTGTGGCGAGCCCTGAAGGGAAAAGCCAAACAGAATAGAAGACTTTTTATCTGCTCCTAATGCTACAAGAACACATTAAAAGCACAAACACATTTTTCATTAGAGTGGGTCTTTAAGACCAGCTTTAATTGATCATAAAGGAAGAATTTGAAACAAAGGGTTTCATCCATAACCATTTAGATTTAAATTTTTAAGGTTTGAAATGTAAAAATGACCAGCAGCCCCACTTGATAAGGGGAAGTGATGAGCCGAGTCTGCCAGTGTCAGACAAAGGAAGAAGGCTAAAGGAGAAATGTTTACGGCAGCTTCTTGCCATTTTTGTTTGAAACTGTTTTTTTTCCTCCAACAGCCACTCATCTTTCAGCAAATTTACTGCCTTTTGGGTAAACAAGCACTGACTCAAGCTCGGCGATGTGAAGGTTACACAAAGAAGCCTGTGTGGAAAGCCTTTACTCCTACTGAGATGGAAGAAGTGGTGGGAAAAAAAGGCTATTTACTGATGCCTGAAATGATGGTATTGTTTTAAAAATGAAGGTGGAGAAATGCAGCTTTATTGCTCTCAGCAGGGGGGTGGTGGAGATGAACTAGAAGGACTTTTGTACTGTTAGAATAAAAAGTGATAGTGTTGATTCCAGCTTGTTTTTTTTTTTGCTGGAGATGTTTCCCACTCATTGGTCATCATTTATCTGAAGTGCCCATGTCATAGTTTTCCTGAATTTCCACAACAACTATAAGTTTTCTTTTTCCCAGATTAAATTAGGTATTCCGCTAATTTCTTACTCACTTGACCGACAAATGTGTCGTCATGACAGTTTTTCCTCAGTTTAACGTCCCAACAAACATCCTCCTCCTTCCTTCTACATCTTCTCTATCTCACTACCCCCATGTCGCCATAAAAAGACGGCAAATAATGAGGCCAGATCTGACTGTTTCCGTCTCCTCCCAGCGTTCCAATTATTCCACCACCTACTGCAACTGTTCCTCCTTTGACTTCTTCCTTTTCCTCTCACCCACTTCTGTTTTTCCATCATTAAATCCCACTGTCAGGTTTCTCCAAGGAGATGCAAGCCTTACCTTAGCAGTATTCATGGCCTTGAGGTACCTACAAGACCTCCCTTCATCATTCTCTTGTTCCCTCCTGATCCTCCTCTCTGAACCACATTTGAATATCACTCCTTGCGTGATTTATCTGATTAAACAGATGGTTTCTTAAAGTACCATCAGTTAGTTTTATGCTTTAAGCTTCCCACCTCCACAGAAATTTCTTTATGGATTGCACCCCAAGACAAAAAAAAAGGAAACTGGGTTGACTCCTAATTAGAGGAAACGTGTTCTCTTGACTGTCATATTTAAATGTGTGCCATAAATAACAAACCCTAATCCCATGGGTTATTACCCTCCATGTTTGCTTTCATCTTTCTTTTTAGTCATTCAAAAAATGTTTGTCAGCGTGTTCCTTTAAGATTTTAATTTTTTTAAAGGTAAAATGCTGTTTTAGCTTTTGCAGTTTTAAAAATTACATAAATTATATTTTGCAAAAGCTTAATCAATATTTTAATGGACAGATTACTCTGATGATTAAAACAGAAAATGACAAGTTTCCAAGTTGATGAATAAACATCCTGCCTATAAATCCTGTTCTTGCATTAAAGACCAACTTTGACTCAGATTGTGATTTTGGTGTTTGTTACATGTTCTTGTGGCATTTTTCAAATGATCGAGGACATGTGAATAAAAAATATCAATTAAATTTGCATTTTTGAGTACAGTGTTCGCTTGAAAACCTGCTATTGGGGAAATAGGATTACAGGTGTTTTAAAGCAGTTAAACTCCTGACTACACACATTATACACTTTTCCCAAACAGACATGAACCTTTTTACACTTTTCTCACTTGTTTTAACTCTCAAAGCTCAAACCTTCATAGAAAAATCAGTCTATAAGTATCACTATCCAAGCCAGCTGAGTTCATCAGCAAAATAAACAGACCCCTCCACCCAGTTCACTCATTTAGTAAGAATAGCACACCCCTGTGGCTTTGTTGGATCCGTTGCAACAGAGAAGCACTCTAGCTCAGCAAGGTGTGATCTAGTGAGGCAATGAAAACAAACATCTGCTCACGGTCAAAGATTTATGTGAATTTGTTGAGCTGTACGCATTCTGACCTGGAGACGCGACACAATGGAGATAGATCGATAAGGTCAATCTGCAAAATATGCATAAGAGGAAGTAACATGAAAGGCAAACTGTAATATAGCGAGGAAACAGTAGATTTCCTTATTGAAAAGGTTGTGAATCAGGACAAAAAAAAATACTGTTTTGAAAATATGCTGGGTGGGCCATAAGCTCCCTTCTCCACTCCATCCTGATGCATCCACTTAAAGACTACTAGATCCATGTACTTCTGTTTTCGTCGTCTGAGCTGACATCTGGTAAAACCTGTGCAGCTGAAAAACTCCAATACCGCTTCAATACTGCTCTCCATTTCTGTTGCCTTGGTAAAGTTAGGTTGTGGGTGTGAGAGGCTGTAGACTATTGGGAGAGCTTGTAAACAGAGAGCTCTCAGCTATGGGTTGGAGAAAGAGGGGTGGCGTTGTTCAACGCCAACGGTCACGCCCACAACTCAGAGGTAAATTTCTAATGAACTACTGCCGCTCTAGAAAACAACACAGACTTTTTGATTTTTGGCTAAAGCCAGCAATATTATATTTAAGACCACTGGGAAAACTTTTAGAATACATCAACAGATGATTGAAGTGGGAATTTAAAGGCAAAATTACACTTAAACATGAATACGTTAACCATTAATACATTACAAAAAACTTTTTTACATTTAACATACTTCTGCAGTGACAGACTAAACTGTGACACTTGTGCTACAACTTTTTAATTGATATCTAGAACCCAACAGCAATTATCTGAGCACCAGATACACCCAGCTGCTTGAGGGCAAACCCCACTCACACAGCCACATATAAGCTGCAATTTCTAAATGACCCTTGACTTTAAAAATTGAAAATTTAATTGCTTAGCAGCCCAATTTGTTTTACCAAATAACACAGTACAGCAGAACACCAGCCCTGCTTGAATAAAAGCATCATAAAACAGGACACTTTTGTCCTCTCCTCCACTTCTTCTGGTGTTTGAACAATGACTGCCATGAAAAAACAATTGATAAACATATCAGGCCCCCACACAGGAATCAATTTGGACTTAATTAATTACAAATGTTCAATAAAGGAATGTTTTGAGATGTTGGTTTTCAAGGTTTTTTAATTACAAAGCACCACTGAGTCAATACAGGAACTGCGTGTTTATCTTCCTGCTAATCATCAAAGAAATCCTGTAACCATGTCCAGACTAAAGCCTCTTGATCACATTAAAATGTGTATTCTCCTTCCTTTTAAGTTTCTGTTGATCATTAACTTACTAATCTTCTATATAAAAAAAGAAAAACTTTGGTTTAATTTCAGTAAAATCTTTATTAACCTGTAAAAGATGAATTAAGCTTTCATTTCTTGCTTAGGAACATGTTCAATTAAATATGACTATTATTTCAAAACAAAGAAGGTAAGATGTTTTTTTTCTAAAAGCCCAAATTTAAAAAAACAAAATTATGTTTTTGGTGTTTTTATCATGTTCTTATGGCGTTTTTCTGATGTATTTTTGATGCGAATCGGGGTGAATCAGGAGCAGATGAAAAAATTGTTAGCTATCGGAAGAGGGTGTAAAAAAACAAAAAACAAAAACAAAGGGTCGTTGGCAGGCTTACTTAGCGTCAGCGTTCACACACACAACTCAGAGGTGAATTTCTAATGAACTCCTGCTGCTCTGCAGAAACTATGTCTTAGAAAACAACATAGGTTTGGGTTTTTTTTTTTTTGCTCTCTCAATTCTCTCTCCATGTTCTCCTACCTTCCTGTGTGTGTTTGAGTCAGACTTCATATACAGCTGTGCAGTAAGTGTATACAGTCATGATGGATGTTCGTAGGTATTTTTATTTTACAGAAGATGGCCTCTGCTGTGGAGAATCCTCCTTGTTTTCCAGCGAATCCATGTCCTGTTCCTCATAAGTCTTGTTTAAAACTTTTTTTCTTTTCATGTCTCTTCGTTTGCTTTATCCTGTTATACTGTTTTATTCCGCTTCCATGTTTGTTTTTCTGCCCAGTTACACCCACTTTGCTGTTTCTCATCTTTTCTCTGTTTGCATTGTTCTGTTTTCCTTTGCTTTACGTTTGCTTTGAAAGTTTATTTCATTTTTCCTGATGCTCACTTTTCTCTCATTAAAGTGTTTTTGTTCTTTTAAAATGCAACTCCTGCTGTGTCCTTTACAGTATTCCCTCCCCCTTTTTATGCATTTGCACATCTATAGATTCATCATAAATCTTCTTTCCTTCTCCTTTCATTGCTTTAATGGAAATCTGATTTATCATTTTGTGCTGCTTCAGACTTCCAGCCTGCTTTCCTCTTCCTCACTTGTTGTTTAAAACCAGATTTCTCTTCAGTCTCTTTCTGTACAACTGATTTCCTGTTTGCACAATATTCTTAGTTTTTGTTGGCCCCATTTTCACTTTCTTTTCCCATTTGATGTTTGTCAACATCTCTTAAACTTGCCAAATAGTTTTTTCAAATGCTTTTTTAAAAATGTTCTTTGGATTTTTTTTTAAGCTTCGTTCAAGTGTTCCTCATTGAGCATAATGAAACAATTCCCTGTGGTATACATACCCTTTACTGTTATACTTCAGCTATTGGGACCTCTTAAGTCACAAGCAGCTGTTGGTGTTACTACATCTGACTTCTATTTTTAAAAATGTCTTGGGGTTTAATTCGAAGCTTCACCCTAAGGCTGCTACAAATGACAGTATTTTATATATTATAAAAGAAGTGATTTGGATACCCCCATGAAAGTTTTACTTTTTAGTTTTTGTTGGCCTTATTTTTCGTCTGTCCTGGTTTACCACTTGAATGACAGGTTCATTTAAAGATTTCAGGACGCACAGCTGTGATCTAATTTGTACAGGGTGCCTTATTTGCATACTAAAAAACCTTTCAAGATATAATTTTAAATATAAAAAAAATGGAAGTTAAGAAAAAAAGTGCAGTGAAAAAAGGAAGGGCAGACACTTGGAGTGATCAAAGGAGGAGAAAAGTTGCAAAAGATTGTCACTTTCCTGGGATCATTTTGAAGCTTTTATACTGTCTTAATAAGGGGTCTGCTACATTAAACAATAAAAGAACCATTCGGGCCAGTTTCTCATTGACCAGAACCCAGAAGGAAGTCTATTTAAAAAAAAAATACCACACTGCTTTTTATTGATTATTGTTACCTTTATGATGAATTGAAATTATTATTATTTTTTTTTACAATAAAAACACAAAAAAATGTCGAGAAAATCCTTTATTACATTTTTTTGACCGAGGTGAAGATATTTAACATTGGATCACAGACTGGAGGAAAAAAGTATTAGATCCCTTGCTGATGAGTTTTACCACTTTTAGATTGACAGTCAGTCATCTTAATGGTATGTTCATTTGAAGAGTAAAACATAGAAAATCACAAAAAAAATCAACTTTTAAGAATTTAAATGCATTTCATTGAGAGAACTAAATATTTGAACCCTCTTGCTGGAAATAATTAGTATTCGGCATCAATGGCGTATACTTGTATATCACTTTACTACCATCATAAATGGCTCAAAGCGTTTTACAGTTACAGTACCATGCACACACTGGTGTCAAACTATAACCACCGGCTGGGGTTCAGAGTCTTGGCCAATGACACTTCAACACGGGCTGGGGAGGCATCAACTGAAACTGCGGTCCTCTGATCAGAGTTTGGAAAAATACCAATTATGTTTTACCAATTACAAACATCAATTATGACATTTTCAGAAAACTGGTCAGAATGTGGTGTGACCACCATTTGCCTCATGCAGTGCAACATATCTCATATGCATCGAGTTGATCAGGTAGTCAAAGAGCTAACGTTTTACCAATTTTTTGCTCAGTATTTGAAATGTGTGCATTTTGGTAAAATTGGCTTATCACACTGTATGTCAACAGCATTGGAAATAAAAAAAAAAACAACTTTACTTAGTTTATTCTAATGTCCTTGGTTGACCTCTGCCATACATTCATAAATCAAACCAACTTTTATTAAATCAATGTTAACACGGTAACTCTCACTCTTAACATAACTATCATTTATCTTTTCTTCAATCAGAAAGCCACAATGGAGGTGTAAAACAGCCATATGTAGCCCTGGAGCCTCAGGTTAAAGTGGATGCACGTTTTCTGGAACAACCCATCTTTTAACTCTAGATTTTGAGTAACTGCAGAACAGTTTCAGAACCACCTACAACAAATTGCATCAATAAATTCATTTCCATATCTTTTCATGTTTGTTAAAATACTAATATATCACAGTTTCACAAAAAAATGGGTGGTTCCTTCATGCAAACGGTTAAAATAACCTTTTCAGGCAAGTTTAAAGTTGTTTCTCTTCAGGCCCAGTTTCTATTCTGTGACCTTCGTTTTCTGAAGCAGAACAGAAAAGCTACCCCCATCACATTATGAACCTGACCTCATTTTCTAAAGCAAAGTGGTAACTTTTAATTGGTCTAAGTGAAAGCAGCAGCGAGTTTCCTCTAAGAGTGTTGCTGCCCAGTTGGATTGGAAGGGAAATGGCTCTCTGCATGCTAATAACAAAGAGGCAAAAGAAGGCATTTTGGATTGTTGTTTTTTTCTTTTTAGTTGCCGCTATAACAGTCCCTGGTGTCCTCGACTAGCCCTGCATTAGTATGACAAAAGCTTCAGCATGCCAGCCTGTCTCAAAACGTTGATACAAGCGATTGCATTGTAATGCAGAGTTAGTACCTGTCTGTGCACTTCAGAGGGGTGGTTTTCTTTACAACTGAGGAGGAGAAATATAAATTAATAGGTGGATTGAGCATGTCAGGAATTCTAATCCACATGGACAAGAGCTGCCACTCACATGAAGCACATATGTTTTGGGCCTTGATGAAAGTAGAAAAGCACTGTAGAAGAACACGCCCACAATGCTAAAAAGATGACTTCTCTTCATGCAAATCTGCTGCTATAGGGTCTCTTCTGTGTACGGTGACTTTTTTTTCCTGGTAAAATAGGTTTCATAGCACACCACTGGTAATTTCAGCTCATTTATCATGGTTTTCTTGACGTATACTGTTAATCTTTCATGCATTGCTTTAATCTCGTTCCCTCTTGACCCCCACTTTAAATACTTTTCATATTTCCTCTTTTTTACTTTTAACTTTTGAATAATTTCTTCTTTTTGTGAGTGCCGCACCTTAAAGAAGTTTGGCTGTATGTGTGGCTGTGTGTTTTTCCAGCGTGTTCACTGGAGTGTGTCTGTTGCAGTGGGCTCTGTAACCATGTGCGCTGACAGGTTTGGCAGTGCATCTGTATTTGTGTGCGACTTGGTGCTCTTATTTCTGTCAGCCAGGGGGTTATCAGTCCTTGCAGATGGCTCCAGCCTCTCATCCATCGTTCCAGTGAAATGAAGAGCTCTGAGGAGTGAAAGCACAGAGAAAGGAACGGACAGACATGGAAAGATGTAGAGTGTGAAGGGCGATGACGCACAGAACTGAGAGGAGGGGTGCTCGCAAACAGTGACAGGTTAAAAGGAGGTAATCAGAAGATAGAGAGATTTGGAGAAATGATATAAATAGTAGAAGACATCCTAAGTTCCACTAAATGCTGTAGGGGATATGTGGGCTGGTCACTTGAGCTTTAAACTTGTAGGCATAAATGTAGACAAAGTTTTTGATTCTGGAGAAGTAAGGCGATCAGAGGTGGGCCGCCTTGGGTGTCACTCTGGCGGACTTCTATTTTTTTGAGTGCAGCTACAGCTTTTTTTCTTGCTTAAAGTCTGCTCCAAAGGTCAGAACTTCACTGGGTTACATTTATCAATCGGCGTGTTTTTGTAAAACAAGGCCTCTTAGATTGGCATTAGATTGGGGACCTTCTCACTGCATCACAACTGGTGGTTCAGACTAAGAAAGATGTTGAATGATATATAAGGGAACAGATGAGGCAAATGAAGCTGGTTTGTCTTTGTCACTTAAACCTACAAGTATTGGATGAAGGGGAAAACTCCAAAATCCAACAAAAATCTGATGGAGAAAAGCAAGCTGGTAAGAATTGTTTAAGAAAGAGCTGTGAAAAGTAAGAAAGGATAGTCTTCAGTTAGCCAACTTAAAAACTCACCCTCCTTTTAAAATTTTTCTTTGATTTTTCAACAGTGATGAGCATAAGGGTTTACTTTTTATACTTGTAATTTTCATTCAGAGATAACCTATAGTTGATTATTATTTTTTGTTCAAGCACAGTTGGTTTGGGGTTAATAATTCCAGGTCTCTTGTCATATTTTTAAATCAAGCATTCAAACAACATCGTAATGTTCTTTAAACATTTTACAAAATAACCTGTCATTTTTAACAGTTTGAGTGAGAAGAAACTGGCTTACTAGTACAGTGGCACCTCCCATCAGACTTGCCTCTCACAACAAACCGTACATACGTTTGACACAGAAATTGAATTCTTGTTTAAAAAAAAAAAAACAAACCCAAAGTAAAATGTCTTTTTTTTGCCTTAATTGTGCTCTCTCTAAAGTTTTTTCTAATGTAAATGCCGTTTTTAAAAAGTTTTATTTTAATTTCATTTTTGTTAATGATGTGGAGCTGATTGCATGGTTTACTTTAATCTATGGTAAACCCTGTTCTGCATAGCAAAAGCACTGCAAGAAGGAACTGAGTCCAATATGAAGGGCACCATTTTAGCAAGCCCCCCTGTGTGGTCTGACCTGTCTCCAGTTATTTTTACTTTCAAACCTGCATTAAACAGGATGATATTGTTGCCCTTTTCTTTTAAAGTCCACAAGACTAATGACATGTCCTTTAACAGATGCTTAGGATGACAAAGTGCCTAAAATGATGCAAACATTATCGAAAACCATTCTTTATATATAATAAAAAAGCTCATTTGAAAATGGTTCAGTCACCACAAATCTGAAAGTCTGAAATGTTAAAAACACTGAAATGAATAGTGAGGTTACCAAATAAACAAAAACTAGATTTAATGTTTCTAGTGACTACTGTCTCCTTTTTATCATAGCACATTTTAGAAAATGTTTGGCCAAGGTGCTGCCATTGCATTTCCATTGAATTAGTTGAATTGTGTTTTCTTTAAGCACGGCAAAGGTGTTAAGCCTGAAGGGAAAATTTGGTAGCCACAAAATATTAAAAAATATTAAAATATTGAACCCTTCTCTGCGGCTGCAAGTTTAAGGGTTTGATGTTTTTGCTTTGATGCAATGTCAAACAAAATTCCTCGTCAACTACTACAGTATTTGCCCCTTTACAAAACCTAAGAACCCGACAGGAAAACGGCACTTTGTTGAAGTTGTCAGACCCATTTTTTCTCAAATGAAGACATAGCATGAATCATGATCATGTAGAATCAGAATTTTCATTGTGTCTCTGATTGTGTTGGAGTGGAGAGTTTTCATCATCGCTTATTGGAGCTGCGATTCAGGAAATGATCTGCTCAAGTCTGACGAGCTTTGCAATCACATAACCGGTTTATTGACTCTAACTCAGTACTTCATTCTAATTTGTGTTTGAGTTCCACTCTGTACTTTCTGATGGCTTGACTAGAAGAGGTGTGTATCATTAGCATGCGGTCTTATATTGGCTCACAAGTTCAAAAAGGCAGTTAACAAAGACGTCTTGCTTTTCTATTTTAACCTGACGAACAGCTAAACTTTAATAGTTTTATTTTAATTTTCTTTAACATTTTTAAATTTTTTTTTTCATTAATCTCTGCCTTAGTCTACCATATCTACTATGAAAAATGTCACAAAAATTAACAGTTTGTTACAGGAGGACATTGAATCCTACAAAGTTTGAATAGTAACATTCAATGCATAAGACAGGAAACTGCTTTGAGAAATTAGAAATAGAAAATGAATTCTAATGAAATAAGCAGGACTAAACTGCTACTATATTTTTATTTTTTTATCTGATGTACAGGCATTACAAATTGGCCTGATAGTAATGACCAAAGGCAAAGGAAGAAGCTCTTTTGTGGTTTTCGATTTCCTCTGAACAGTTTTAGTTTAAAGTTAGTTTCATAAATTAAAATTCAGATTAATAACTAAGAAGTGCCTCAAATAATTTAATGAGATTCACAGCTGTTTGATCTAAATCTGGAGTTAATTTCATTCACTTTATAAATAAGCTGTAAATCTTTACTCAATGATCTTTAGGCCACTTTGAGCCCATTGATTTCCTTCACTTTTATTTCTGCTTAAGTTTAAACTTCGACATTTCTCGTTCTCATATTCATGGAGGAACATTGATCAGTTGTAAGATATGTCACAACTGTTGTAAACTTGATCTGTGATCTTTTTGTGGCGCTTCAGACTGTGATGTTTGTGGAATGATGGATAAAATAAAACATCACGTAAAAAATCTTTTGCTTTTCTTTCTGTAGTAAGTAATGATGGTTTCAACATTCACAGCACAAGTTTGAACTTAAAAGTTCTTGAAAAACCAAAGGAACATAAATTCTGGATAGTTTTGGTTTTGGCTGCTTAGAAGAAAAACATGTTCATTGATCGCTTTTGCTCCTAATTATTTCTCACCTCTACAGTCGGATCTCTGGAGGAATGTGATCCAACTAAACTATAGCATCCACATTTTCCTAAAATGTACTATTATTAAGTTTATCTTTTATTTTCAGCATCAAATATGTTTGAATCAAACTGCCTGTGATCAGGTATAACTGGTTGAAGGTTTTTAACAGACTGGTTTATTCTACAACCAGCTCTAAAACACACTGAAACTGTGGAAAGTTATGTCCTTCTGGATGAAAAATTTTTAAGCTCCTTTCTACAGTAGATGATGTGAATGTTTTTTGAATTGACTAGAAGAAAAGTGTGTTGTTGATAAATTATCTAACCTAATATTTGTAAAGTTTCTAATGGCTAATGCACATCACAGATAAGTTTAAAGAATGAGGTTCAAATGGTGTACATATGAGGTAAGATAGCTGTCAATAAGAAACGTAGTCATTAAAAAAAAATTGTATTCATAAAGACAGTCTTTTTCAGAAATACAAATTTGTGCACACATTTATAGTTTGTGTACAACTTAGCAGAAAAAAAACTGAGTACAGCATGTACAACATGTCTCTTTTGAGTTTTACTTTTCTTTGTCTTGAATATGAGTGTATCCTGTTAACAAACCTAAAATACGTCACGGGGTCACAGGCATATGCATCGAGTCCTGGAACATTGATTCTTCAAACTGCTCATGCGTGTTGTTCTATTAGGTTTTCTATTTTCTATTAAACTAATATGAAATACAACTTTTTAGAATGTTTTTGATCTCATAACGAGAAATTATTTGATAGCCATAGCTCTGTTGAAAACGTAATAAAACAGATCAAAATACAGCGACGTTAGACCGCGTTTTGTGGTTGTCAGGCTACAACAGCCAATTGTGTAAACGATGCTGCAACGCATCGTTTTAGACCCAGAAGTGGTGAAAACAGCTGAAAAGGAATTATAGGCATTCCACTCCACTCATTAGGTGTAAAAAAAAAAAGTAAAACATTTCTGTCAAAATTGGTTGATTTTAAAACGAAACAAAACAGCTAAGCTAACTCGGAGCTAGAGTAGGCTAACTGGCAGCCGACTGTTGCGGCAGTAAAAAGAAAAACAAAACGTAAAAAAAAAAAACACATTGAGGAAGACAGTAGGATCTGAATACTCAACTTTCTTCTGTTTCTGATTTTTCATACTTTCTTTTTAACTATCGCTACGGTCAGTTATCCTACTTTATCTCCGAGTTAGCATAGCTGTTTGAATGTGAATATGAAAATCTGATTTTCTCCACGTCAGAATGAGCTGATTCACGATGATCGCACAAATGGTCAAAGAATGATACTGTGTCAAAGAGCATGTGTTGCTTACGTCTCACCGGTGTTAAATGTTTAATCTCCAGAGGTCCTTACAGTTAAAGTCCCATTCACCCATGTGCACACACATTCCCACACTGACAGTTGCTCCACTGTCAAATGTGCCAACCTGTAACTACCTGGAGCAAAGAAAATGTGATAATTGAACCTGCGATCTTCCAATCAGAGGTCGACCACTCTTTGTCTGCACCACCTTGCACAAGGGGTTACCAGAGAAGTCTCTTGTGCAAAAATGAAGCAAGTTCAAGTTTTCTGACAAGTATTTTGAAATTGTTCTCTTCAAACATTTGATGATTGATAGTTCATGAACATTTCTGTATTCCTTCTCATACTTTGACCTTTTATCCCTAAAGTATAAAAAGTGTGTTTTAAGACGCGTGCTGAAATGTAACAGATTTTGCCCTGGGTTAATTTCAAACTGCCTGACCTGTATCTTAACCCCCTGCCCAAGAAGGAAGCTGTGTTGGCTTGGATGACTCTGTGGAAGAAAACCCCTCCGCTGTTTTATGACCTTTTCCTTTTGCAGTGAAGGGCAGTCTTTACGTCTCTGTGGTTCAACTCAGACTACAGAGAAATGCAGTGAAGGTTTCTGATTCAATGGATGGGTCAAGTCTGAAAATTAGCAAGTTGCAATGTCCATCTAATCTTCTACTAATTTGGATAAATAATTCTGATTTTATTTCCTAATCAAGACAAGATACTTAGTATTGTTTGTAAAGTAGGAAATTGATTCAGAGTCAAATTTATAAACTGATCCAGGCTGATCCCTATTTTTAATTGTATTCTCCTTGTTTTATCATTTTACACTTAAACAGAACACTTCCATGGAGTTGGTTGAACAGTTAAGTAAAAATAGAGCAACTATTATTTAGAAAAAAAATGTTAATTAATTATGATCCATAATTACATGAAAAAAATCTTAAAATAGAAGTGATTTTCTCTTAAAGTATTTGTTGCATACGACAGTAAGGTAAAAAGTAGTCATGTAACAAAGATTGGTGACTGTAACTTTAGGGTCTTAAGAACATTTTTGATCAAATGTGATTCACATCTCCATTACAAATTTAAAGCAAGGACTTCCTCCCATAATCGTTGTTGTAGCATAAATATGATGAGTTTTCATGACTAGCTCATATCAATTTAACCACTTGGTTGTTTTTGAGAGATTTTTTTAGTCACCTTTTGCTGAAACCTTCGCTTTGCAGCCGCCTCACCTCCGTCTCTCTGTTGGCAGCAGGAGAGGGACGGTTTCATTAAAAAGAAGCAAAAACGTTATCTTTTTCTCTTGTAAAACCTTTATAGATCGTTTTTTGTGTTAAGACATAAAAGTAAGAGACACTTGCTGTCAGTTTAAGCATTTATTAATACAGTTTTTAAGCTTAAGTCGGAGTTTGTGAATATCATGCTAACCTTACAGAGCTGTTTTTGTTCGCCTCCTGCTCATACAGCTGCGTTCTACAGCAGTAAAATGTTATAATTCGTTTCTGACATGCAGACTTCTACTGCATTTATTTGAAATGACAAACTTGAAATGGAAAGCGTTAATCAAAATAAAAAAAAATTAAAAAATCCTATCCTGACCAGAAGATGACATCCGATTTCAATTGAGTCTGAAACTGTGATTTGGCTCCATTGCCAATAAAGTGATCAGACTGGGATATATATATGAGTAACACTGGTTCACTTTTAGGTCAGTAAATCGGATCCTTCAAAAGGAATCAATATCGACAATGAATCAGATTCTCTTCCATAAATTATATTAATCAAACCGTTGTTAAAATGAATTGTTACACCCCTAGTTTATTGGTTTAAACTGCAGAATAGGTGGTTTGGTTGATGCAGACACTTATGTAGCTGGAGGTAGTATGGCAGCATCTTCAGCATGCTTCTAGTTATGAAGTGAAAGTGAGAAATGCAAGTCATGTCTGCATCTTGGCAAAAATGTTCTTAAAAGGCACTCCTAAATCCAGCGTACAACAGAGAGGGAGAAAAGCGAGGGTCAGTGGAGGAGGAGTAGGGGCACAGCAGAAACAAGGATGAGAGGAGAGGGAATACGGAGGCTGAGCAGACTGAGAAGAGCTTTCCTCATCTTTCTGTCTCCCCAGTGTGGCCATCTGCACGGCATGATTAATCATCCTCTATCCCCAGACATGGAAGCCGATGCTGTGACACTCAAAAGCTTTGCGTTAATATTGCACCAATGCGTCTGCAGCTTTGTGTAGTCGTGCTCTAATTCTGTAGACAAATGTGTGTTTTTCTACCAACTGGTGTGGGCATGTGTCTGTAAGGTCCTCAATTCATGCATGTTGGTGTTTGTCATCTTCTTTTTGTTTAATACTGAGTTTCCAGCAGTTGTGTACCATTCCCCTGGCAACCACGGATCAGTGATGATGTTTATTCAGGACATGTCTCAAACAGTCATGTTGGCTCGATGGGCAGCAGGGAGACACATGGATGACGACTGGAAGGAAAATCTCGAAGTGTCAGAAAAACTACACCTCATCTGTCAGAAAAAATATAAGTTTCACAAACGGCTAAAATGTTTTCTGTTTAAGAGCTAAACTATTTGTATCTGGATGAATCAAATCCTCCAACAGTGCTGATTATTTTTCGTGAAAGCTCTGGAAGCCGGTGAAAACGAAAGTATGAGGACTGTAGAATGGGGGATGGATGCCAAAGTGTAGATGGCATGGTGGCGCATTGCCTGGGGGTAGGAGCAGAGATGAAGTGAAGAGATTGATATGAAGATAAAGAGGCTCTGTTTGGCAAAGCTGAGAAGACAGAGTATGCTGGAAGACAGACAGGATGGATGGACAGCATGTGGAGTCACTGGCTTTACTAGCTTTAATAAAGCTGGAACCTGAGTGACTCAAAACAACTGTGGAAATATAGTTTTTCTAACGAGCATCTCTGTTTAAAGCATATCTGTCAGATTAGTTGAATATACCACCAAATGAATACCGAACATTTTGAATATAATTTTCACCTGTTTGCCGAATGGTTAATGGGGCAAACAGGAAACTTAAAACACCACTGTTTTTTTTGTTATACATGCATATCATTACAGGCCTTTCAAACTTAACCTTAACTGTTCTTAGATGTTTCAACCACATTGCTTTGCGAAAAGCAAGGAAAGTGTAACAACTTTACCAAATTTTTCAACCTATAAGAAATATGTTTTAGCCATTTAAACAAGTATATGTGCATACCTAAATTTTACAACCTCAGACCCTATTTAAAATATAAAAGCCAAGCAGAACATTTCCTTGAACATCTTTTTGTTTAAAGAAAAAAAATATATATTTTTAATGTATGTTTATGTATGTGGTGCAGTGGAAAAGTGGTCAACCTCTGATTGGAAGATCGTAGGTTCGGTTCTTGCCATGCCCGCCCAGGTGTCGAAGTGTCCTTGGGCTAGACACTGAACCCCACATCGGTGGTTATATGTTGGCACGAGTGTTTGGCAGTGAAACCGCCATCAGAGTGTGAATGTGTAAATGAGACCATGACTGTGAAGTGCTTCGGGCCTTTAAAGCGCTATATAAGTATACACCATTTTCCATTTAGGACTAGATTTTCCAATATATAGTTTTAATGTAATAACTATATATATATAATAACTATATATATATATATATATATATATAGGCCAGAAAGAACAGTTTTCCTTCATTTTTACTTCATTTATCTCAGAAATGTAATTGATGTGCACAAAATACATCAACAGTAAGATAAGCAGAACTCTAAAGACTTTTATATCTGCAGTTTTACTCTAAGAAAAGAAAAGATCCTGATATCCAGCAATAGGAAACAAACATTGTGTTTCTGCACTTTAAATGGTCAGAGTGAATACTCAAACTTCATTGGCTGCTTGGTGTTGACGTGCATCTAAAAAAAAAGTTCCCGTCACATAGCCTAAATGTTGATCATGTAAACGATCAAAGAGTGACTGTATGTTAAAGAGCATGTGTTATCTATGTGCTGCTGGTAACATCTCTGGTGTTAAAAGGTTAAGATGTGCATCATGTATAGACAGTCAAAGATTAGTGTTTAGTGAATGTTTTTTTTTTTTACATGCTATTTTTTGCTCTAGATGTTTCTTCTTTGGGTTGTGGGATGCATGATTAACACTTTTTGCCACTAGAGTTCACATAGGGCCATTCAGTTCAGCATCTGTGATTTGAACTTTAATGTATTCACGTTTCTGTCTTACGAAACAGATCAGTGCTTTAGAGCTCTGCAAGGTTTGAAGACTAACTCCAATTAAAGTGGGGTTTTTAACATGTTCTTGTGGCATTTTTCTGATAATAAAGGACATGTATAAAGAAAATTTAGCCTAAAATTGCTTTTCTGAGTATTTCTTTATTCAAATTGTTTTGAATCAGGAGTAGATGGGAAAAACGTCTTTTGGAAAAGCTTGAAGCTGTGACGTAGAAGCTAGAACTGCAAACTCCCTGCTCTTTTCCATTCTGATGCATCCATGTGTTTTCATTCACTAGTTCACTTCCATGTATGTTTTTGTTTTCCTTGTCTGAGGTCTAATTTCTTAGATTCATAAAGTTTCTTATCAGAAAGTTAAGGTTGAGGATCTAGATTATCAGTTGAGCTGAATGATAGGTTTTAAGAGAAAAATATGAAATGTGGCTTTGGTTAATGGGTGCAAGAAAGAAATAAAACCCAAAGAAGTTAAACAAAATGTGTGGATACTTAGTTTCTGCTTGTAACTGCAGATCTTCTTCAAAAGTTCTGAAGAATAAGACACCTAGTGATGGTTTGAGAGATTTAAAGGGTTCAAGGGAGAATAAAGTTGCTCACAAAAGGAGAGTGGACAGTTTGTTGAAATGTCACAAAGATGCAATGGGGATGGAGAAGAAAGGACAAACGTGTTAGGAAGCAAGGTATAGACAGGTGGCAGCAAGGGCAGACAAGGAGGAAATTCACAAGAGTCATAAAATGCTGTGCAGCAACAAAATAGATCAAGTCATCAGAGTATTAGAAGAGAAGAAGGGAAAAGGGCAACAAGGAGAACATCCATCACTCGAGTTATTTGCACAGGTGTGATGCTTATCAAACAGAAGGAAGCAGGATACGGTTTAAAAGGTTTAAAAGAGCATAGTCCCTACAAGAAAACTTGCTCAGAAAGTTGTGCTATTAATGTTGCGGTGATGATGCATGAGAAAGGAGTGCAGACTGTGACAGTGATTCAAGTCTGGAAAGAAATGAGGGTTGAAGGGAGGGAATGTTTGGCTCATTGAGGATGCAGTTTAGACGGCAAGGCAGACGGTATGATGAGAAATGAGTGTGCCAACAATGTCGGAGCAGTCACATGACGGGACGCTGACACTATCTGCTACTGGCAGAAAAGAACCGGGGAGGGGGACTTGATGGAAATGAAGAGGATTTGGACATTATGTGAGAAACGGCGTGTTGAAATGAATGTCGTTCCTGAGTAAAGCAAGCAGCCATTTTTCTTTTTTATACAAATCCTGCTCCGGATCGAGAGAGGGGTAATAAACAGACAATTTGTAAAGACCTTGGAGCAATTTATACCCCCTAACCAAATGTTGAGTTTGGGGCCTAGGCTAACTCAGCTTCCAGAGAAAATGAATCTTCTGAAAAGATACCAGTCAGACACCTCGTCTGATGCATCAGTACACATGTAAAAGATCCACCCCATTGAAAATCAGGTTTTTAACAGGATCTTGTGGCATTTTACTGATCGAGAACATGTATAAAGACGATGAAGTTTGCCTTCCAGTCTTTCATTTAAATGAATAAATGCAGTTTGAAAAAGAGTGTTTTTGTAACGAAGAAAATACACTGGTCTGGCCTCAAGCTCTCTGCAACAGGGAGGGGAAAAGGAGGCGGGGTAGCTCCACACCAACAGTACCGCCCATTACCCAGAGGTGAATTTCCAATTAACTGTTGCCGATTGGCAGAAACTGTCCTAAAAAATTGAAAGAGGTTTTTAGGTTTTGGCTTTAACACAAATTAATCACGTCAGAAGTGACAGTCTCCCGACAGCAACGGCAAAGGAAAGTAATATATATATATATATATATATATATACACTACTTTTTTAGTTGGTGTCAACACCAAGCAGCCAATCAAATTTGAGTATTTACTCAGACTATTTAAAGTGCAGAAACACAATGTTTGTTTCTTATTGCTAGATATCAGCATTTTTTTTTTTCTTGGAGTAATACTGCAGACAAAAGTCTGTAGAATTCTGCTTATCTCACTGTTGTGTTTTGTGCACACCAATTACATTTCTGAGATATGAGTTAACACTTTACAAATTAAAACATTTCAGACAGTAAAGATGAAGGAAAAACTGTTCCCTCTGGCCTTTTTTTGGTTTGTTCAAAAGCCGCATATTGTCGAATAAAATGTATCTAGTAAAACATTATGATTAATCATGATTAATCACCATCCAAAAGTGTGATTAATCCAAATAATTTTTTTAATTGATTGACAGCACTACTAAAAATGGCCCAATCACAATCATAAGAACACTCAGAACACTTTGAAAATACATCAAAAGATGATTAGTGTCTCTCATCAGGCATGGTCATCCTCCAGACCCAGTTATGTGTTGCTTTAAATACACAAACAGAAAAATTTCAGAAAAACTTAAGTTTCATAATCAGAGTTCTTTGTTATTGGAGAAGTGTCCTGCTTGAATCAATGATGGATTTAACACAAATGCTGAACAGTTTTAGTTGTCTTTGCATTAAACAAGTTAAAATTAGTGCTGTCGTGCGATTAATTAATTGTGACCTGTAATTAATTAATCGAATTAATCTATTTTTAATCAAACCTAATAGCCGCTGTGAAAAGCCTCATTTTGAGTTATAATTTTTTTAATTCTTGACCATGTGGTTTAGTAAAAGATCAAAATACAACAAAAAAAGTGGCTTTATTAAGTTTTCTTTTTATAACAGACTTCCATCTTTTAAAACCTGTGATGCTATGACTTTTTTTGGTTTAGTTCTGTTAAGAACTATGAAGTTGCACGATGATGATGTCATAGCGACACAGCATGCGCTTTGTATGGGGGACACCGAGACATCCACGGAGAGCAATGTAAGACACATTTGCAGCTGAGTTCTGATAAACATTCATACAGTTGGCCCTTGTTTAATTTTTTTGAAAACATGACAATAGTTATAGGTTAAAAATTAAATTAACGCGATTAAAAGAAAAACCCATGCTAATTTGTCTGTAATTTATCAATTGTGATTAACGCGATAATTTGACACTCCTAGTTAAGATGTCAACTCTGCTGTAACTTGATGTGCAAGCACAATTCTCTGGCTTATATTTTTAACTTGAGGAAGATCCAGCTGCAAGGAGAACATTCCAATTTATAGACTAAAGGTTTTTATTTGAAGCATTTTTTTTCCCCAAAACAGCATTTTTTGCTTTTAAAATTAGTCCCACACTTTTCCAGACAATTTTTTAATCCGAATTTAATTTTCTGTATACATGTCCTCCATTATCAGAAAAATGCCACAAGAGCATGAATAAAAAAAGGATTTTCATTGGGGTGGTTCTTTAAATGTAGTGCATACTTCTGTAACTTTTTAAATGAATCCTTTTTATGCTAGTGTTTAGCCTATTTATATAGCAGTTTGTCTTTTTTAATTAATCGTTTTAAAAACACATAATCTAACATAAAGCAGGGTTGCCAAAATGAGGATAATTTTAGAATTTTCACCACTGAAAACTAAAACTAAACTTTTAAGTTTCCTAGTGGGGACAAAGAAACAATTTCCTCTCAAAAGCCGAACATTTTTCAATTGTTTTATTGAATCACAGTGTAAGCAACAACCCTTCCAGAGGCTTTATTTATGTCTAAGTTACAGCTAACCAAATTGAATTGAACCATATCTTTTTGAAAAATTCCTTCTCTCTGAAGCATGGCAGCCTCTGTATGTAAACAAATAAAATCTCCAGGTGAAGCAGCCAAACGCTCCTTCAAACACTGTCTTTTATGGTTTTAGAAGTGATTCTGGGTAAAGCATCAGAAAGTTCAATCTTGGACTTTGATGCTGTTTTTATTTCCTGTTTGTAGTAACAAATCATGCCCATGTAGTTGGAGCCTGCAGGACTTAGCTTTATAAAAAGATGGAGGCCCTGTTGCATTTTTTTTTTTTCCAGCCTGGTTCAAAGCCATCCTCTGACAGATGCATTCTGTGTGCACTTTCACAGTGATGGGATGTCTAAGTTGGAGCTGGTTCATCATAATATTAGGAACCAGATTTCCAGACTAGTGGAGGCCTTTGTTTAGTTTGCGTCACCACTATAAAGAAAATAAAGTATTGAGTATTTCTTTATATAAATTGTTGTGAGGAGCAGACATTTTTTTTATAAAGGGCTTAATTTTTTTGTGGAAAATATGGTGGGCAGGCGACAAGCTCCCTCGATAACAAGGAAAGGGAAGGGGAGGAGGGTGTGGAAAGTATAGAAACTAAGTCCTAGAAAATATCACAGTATTTTTATATATTTTAATTAATCATAATTAAAAGACCACTGGGAACGCTTTTAAAATAGATCAAAAGATGATCGGAGTGGGAGTTTTACATGTTTTCATGTAAACATTCTCTGTACTGAAAAAGCAAAAAAGGATACATTGAATTCCGAATGACAATAAAAAGGAAACATTACATTTTATTTGTATGATTATGAGATGTATTTAGATGTGACAGTAAGTAGTAGTGGAATAAGTGATGTTAAAACTGCTTCTCCTCACCCAGCTTCCGACCTGGATCAGGAGAATGAAAATGGAAACTGCAGAACAGAAAAAATAGGACAGATCAGGTTGAGGATGTCTTGTGGTGCTCCACAGCCGCACTTGTTAAAGGATCCGGTTGCATTTTTGATTAGAGAGAAATGATACAGAGATGGTAAAATGAGACGGCCCAGATGAGGATGTGCATGATGCATTAATGCACTGGTACATCAAGGCTGTGGCAAACTGATCAAAGAGCTTTGTCCTTGTTAGAAAAAAGGCACGCACAGAACAACTCTGCACAGATTAGCACCCGAAATCCAGGCATTTGCACTCACACTTATGCATCACACCATCCAGATCTAGTTTATTATCCATCTCGGGCTAATTCATGAGTTTCACTGATTAAAAATGTTGCTCATTAATGTGTTGTTCCTTTGAGACTGAGGAGTAAGGGTACAGGAATAAAAGGACTCATAAGTGAATGAACAGATGGAAAATGATTTTGATGGGAAGTTTGTCAGCATATGATAAAGCGCATGTCTGTTTACAAGTAAGCTGTTCATCTTCTGGTGGACCACCTGTTTTTTTGCCATGTCTTTAATGAACGCAAAGAGGAAAACAAACTCTTAAATCTGTAGAATCTGTAAAGGAACACTTAAGAATTGAAGGCGAACTTAAAAAAATAAAGAGGAAAACTTAAAAAAAAAATAACATGAAAGTGTTAATATTAAGTAAGTCACGTAGTATTGAAGTATTGTATGAAGTGTAAGTATAAATAACTCATAGAATTAAAACTTGTCATTGGATGGCTAAATTTTGGAATGAAGTCCAATACTTAATCATTTAACATGAGTTGTCACTGGTGACACCCAAAAAAAACAAACACGCATGCTCCTTAAACTTGCCTAATTTTTCTACTGTTTACACAATCAACGTGAATCGGCTGATTCTGAGGCAAAGAAAAACAGCTTTTTATATTCACCTTGCATAACGGCGCAAAGCCTATTTTTCAGTCAGAATCAGTAAATTCACTTTGATTAGGTAAAAGGTTTAAGAGTTAAGATAGTCAAAAGGTCAACACTGGAGTTAAAGCTCCATTGTTAGGCCTAATCTGAATTCTTACCCTACCCCTATGGCTTCTCCCTACCGCTACATTTAACTCTCCAAACAGAGAAATATGGAAAAAATATTGTCTTCAAGCTCAGATGGCCCAAACTGGCATTACCCCTCTATAGCTGCCAGGGCTCAGAAATTACGTAACGTTGGTTTTATAACTATAAAGGTCATGCTAAAACAACAAGTTATTACTTATATTTAAATGTAAAAGCAGTATATGACAGATGTAAGTTTTGCAAATCAGCGCTAGGCGGCTTTTCTTTGCTTCAAAGTCTGCTGGAATTTTGTTAATTGCGTAAACAGTTGAGTTACGATAGTCGCAAGAATGTCAATACTGGAGTTAAAGGGTTAAACACTGAGTTCCTGTGAAAGAGATTGAATTTATTAATGAATTATCTGTCATGTGCAGTTTTAGGGTGGCTTTGCATTAAGAAAGTCTAGCAGACTTGGATTATTTGGGTGAAGAATGCTACAAAATGTCACTGATTTGATCTGCTTTCACACTGCCCTTTAGAAGAGAGCTACTGGCTGGAATGAGCCCCCTCCTCTGTCTGGGGGTTTAACACAGCTACAACAACTCCTTATCTTGTGACTATTTGCTTGAAATTAGCTCTGACCAGGCAGGAAACAAACACACGAAACATTCATTTGAAAGTGTGGAAATAAGTGAATAAAGGTGCTTTGGAATGGTTAAGAAATGCTTTTGACAGTTTGAGACAATCGTGTTTGAGAAGCTGAACAACAGCGGTGATTAGTCACTGTAGGATTAATAGATGAGTTGGCAAATTCTCTTGTTCCTAACATTTACCTTCTGCGTTTGAGCAATGTGTTTTTGAACTGTGGTTCAGTTTTGTCATTTTAATAAAGTGCAGTTTGTAAGCCTTAAGGAGCTGGCAGTGCACAGGACCAACTCTGACAAATATAAAAAAAAAAAAAAAACACTCAAACTGGCAGCACTTTTAAGCGTTTCATATGAGCAGTTGTAGCCAAGTGTGGGTGCTTTCCATCTTTGCATGGGAACCATTCACTGCTGAAAAGTAACCAAGACTGTTGCGTTCTGCAAAATAAAGTTGGAATAAGATTTTATTGAATATATAAGTGAATGGCTTGGTGCTCACTAGCAATAGTCCGGCTAAATGTGAAGTACAGCAGATAAGCAGTTACCAAGGAACTCCGTCAAAAACACAAAAAGCCTCATTTCTGTGATTCAGGATTACTTGTGGATACACTTTTAAAGCATAAAAAAATAAAATAGATGTTTTAAAGTCGAGATCAAGAGGAATGACGCCAAGTTTAAGCTCAAAACAAAATTTGACCTATTGAAGATTCAGAAAGGGCAAGTCTGAGGTGAAAATTAAGCAAAAGCCCAAGCAGACAGTGATGAAAAGAAGAAGTGAGGAAAGAGTTATGAGAGTGGATTAGGTGGGATAAAGAAGTACCTGAGGAGATGGGCAGAATATGGAAGAAAATGTCAGATATAAGATGAGAACCTGCGGGAATCACCTGGATTTCTACAATTATTACTTAGATTATTTCCTGTTACCTTTATCAATGTTGATAATCGCTCTAAATCTAATTTAGACACAAGTGCAGCCTTCACGTCTTGATTGAAAACACATTTTCACTTAAGTGCGCTGTGGCTGCTTGGACTTGTGCTGTTCTAATTAGTCTGGCAGTGAAGCTCAGGGTGGGACTCGTCTTTCTATTTAAAGGCAGATGCATTGTCTTGCTGCTGATGTCAGCCATGCTCAGGTTGCTACAAGCAGGAGGCTGATTGGACCTTTTGTAATTCCCTGGACATCATCAGTCCACAGAATGACAGGCTGTCCACAGAGGGTGGAAAATAAGGACTCAACAGTTCTGTTTGTTATCTGAATGTCAAGCTGCACTGGAATCAGAAATGACACATGTTCACAATCTGTCTCCTGCATCACCTTTTCTGTTTTTCTTCTTGTTTGTGGCTTTTATAAAGCAGCCAGACTGTGTCTTTGTTTCTTTTAATGAGTGGAAAGTAGCTACATTTTCATGCAGATGTCTTTGACTTTAGATGTTTAAGTAAATCTGCATCTACGTTTTCATGTTTTTTTTATTGTAATTGTTGTCTAGTCAGCTCTTATAGTAAATATTCTTTCAATGAATACTGTTTAAAAAGAAATGTATCAAACAAACCAAATGAACCTTCTTTTTCTAATGTAGTTTGGTCTGGCTGATCTTAATTTTTTAAAACTGATCAAGAGTCTGAGAGGTTGGCTCTGGCCCGCATTTATTTTTCTCCACATGTCCTTGTTCATATTCCATTTATATGTGATAGAGAAACAATAGGAGCATTTGATTTGATACTCCTGGCTCCAAGTTGACATGATGGATGATGGTCTTAAAGCCGTGCATAGTGGTTACAAATCCTGTGCGACAGTGTCTGTACTGCATGTCAGTGTCACATTAAAACCTGACAGGTGCTCATCTGCAACTGCATCCACTGTAAACAAACAGTCACAAAAACATGGCACTGTTCTGCTCCAACAACTTGCCATTTTCTGTTCTACATGTTTATTCGGAACCTTCATAACAATCTGCAGCAACTTATCCTGTTTTTCCTACAAGGAATGTGGTAAAAAACCGATCATCCCGGCAGCTCATATTTACATTTAGGAATGACGGACCATTTTCTAAAAATGCTGACACCAATTCTTCCTCAGCTGCATCTGAGCATTTGCCCAAACGCATTTGAAGACAGCCACTTCAAGGCATCTGTTCCTGATCTTGAAGTTTTTCTTTCCATTCTATGATAGATCCTGACCTTTGGGTAAGGAAAAAGCAGGAATCTAAATCTTTTATATAGAAGAAATGCTCAAAAAAGATTCATCTTTACTTTGAGCAAAGTTAAAACATTCTGCAGTTGTGTAGATAAATCAAATGGACTGTAAAAGGAAACTCATGACGATTGAATGAGTTCAGATAAAATTGCATCTGGCTTAAAAATATAATAACCGGATATTAACTTGGAAAATACTATCAAATTCAGACATTGACCTTTCTAAGAGTCAAATTTTTGTTCTTTTCTGTTGGCTTTTAATGGAAAGTTAGAAAACATAATACTACAAGTTGGATGTGTGTCTAAAAATTACTACTAATTGGAAAACAGTTTATAGCCTACCAAATGACTTTTAATGAACATTTTAAAACCAATTGTTTAAATAAAACTGAAATTTGAGGAAAACTTTAGGCAGTGATACATGGATAATAATTGACATTTAATGGATCTATTTCAAGATTTTTATTTATTTAAGTTTTTTTTAATGTAATTTTACCAAATTTACAATGCAGATTATTGTTTAAATTTTTAGGAAGGATTTACAGTGTTTTCAGACTGGACACATTTGGTTTGCTTAAAGTGAACCAGAGCATGTTCCCCTCCAATAATCCAGAATAAATGTTCAGTCTGAAAGCACCCAAGTGGTTCCTGATCCTGGATCAGGAACCGCTCCCTGACCCATCTTTTGAGGTGGTTTTGGTTTGTTTCTAATTGAGTTCAGCTCCGGTTCACCCTGAGTAGCAGAGCAAAGATGAGACACAGTAACTCATTTAAATGTGGTGGGAAGAATCTGGCTCATTAAAACAACTTTTTACTTGATACACATTGCTTCTCACACAGTTTTCCTGACAATCTATATGTCACAAACACTTATCAGCATAGCTTCATGGTCATCGCCCCTCAATAACCGTCTTGCAGTGTGCCTCCTTTGCATCAAAGCAGCAGTAAAAGCGTTGAACCTGACGTTGACACAGACGTTCAAAGTTGTTCAGCGAAATATAAAGTTTGAATAAGTGAACTTATCCCAACACGGATTTCAAAGCTTAAGACTTCATTATTCTTTCTCTTGTTGCTTTGCCCCGTCACCCTAATTCCTGCCCAATGACTGAAGATATCTTTAGTCACAGGCTTTTGTTTACAAGCTTTGGTTCAAGAAAAGGAAAGTCTGCTTGACTGCAATCTGAATACAGACCTGACGCAAGGTTCAGGACTTGATCTAGACCAAACTGAGCAGACTTGGTCTGGACAAAAGTACTTTTCCATTCTGAATAAACCCTTAGAATGTTTTTTTGAGTGTTTAAAAAATATTTTTTTTATTTAGAGAAATGAAAAAAATGTTCTTAATTACTACAATTTCTGTTGCAGCACTGAAGACCCATTTAAACTCTTCCTATTTTTCTCAGAACAAAATTTTTAATTCCACACAACAAACCTCAAATACTGTTTAGTATTTCTGCACATCACTTCAAAAGCCTAAAAGAAAATGCTGTTTATAAAACATCAAGGAGATCTGTTAGTCTCCTTAGTTTTGCTTTAGTTGAAACACTTCTAAAATATTTTTTTATCACTGAGCTTGAAATGTCTCATCCCAGAAAATGTTAAATTATACTTTTTGTTATTGAATGATACATTTAGCTAACATTGTTGAGCTCACATGGTGATTGGTGCAGTGCTTAACCCACAGACGAAGGTGTAGTTCAAAGCCCCATGTGAAGGTGGTGAATTAAAAAGGAAGCCCTTTAAGGAGGGAAAAGGCATTGCCTCAAAGCGTTTGAGAGATGGGGAATGATTTGGCAGCACTGATCAAAGATGAAAGATGTTTTGAACTTATGGAGGAACTAGAAGGTGAAAGAGTCAGGACAAGCTAAACCTTCTGCTGCTGGCTTTTTTTTTTTTTTTTTTGAAATGCGCTCTTAAAGTGTAAATTGAAAATGAAAACTTTCAGTTTTTACACTTAAAAAACATAAATAACTCTAGATATCTTCAAATTTTCAAAATGTATTTTCTGAAATAACGTCACTGTGTTGCTGCTGATAATTTAAAAGTATTTAATAATTTTTAAGCATTAGAATTAATTATTAAGTTTGATTAAAGTGCTTATAATTCAGTTGTTTTTAAACTTATTTCTTTTTTAAAAAAAATGACACAGCAAACCCAAGAATAAACAAATAATACATTTTTTAAGTAAATTATGTCAAATATTGAAGGATGTTTCTATACAGTGGAAGAAATAAGTATTTGATCCCTTCCTGATTTTGTAGATTTGCTCACTTAAAAAGAAATTGACAGTCTGTCATCCTAATGACAGGTTCATTTCAACTAGAAAATCATAAAGATAACCAAAAATTAATTTTAAGGAATTTAAATACAAGTATTTACATTTAAATAAGGGGAAATAAGTATTTGATCCTTTAGTAACCAATAAGAGTTTTGGTTCACACAGACAAGTTAGACCAGGGGTATCAGAATACAGGCCTGAAGGGTTGGTGTGTTACATGTTTTCCAAACAACCTGCCATTAAAGCTCCTTATTGGCTAAACACACCTGATTCAGGCAATCAGCAGCGGATGAGACAGGATTTCTAGAAAAGGCCGGCCCTCGAGGCCTGGAGTGCGACACCCCTGTGTTAGACTCTCCTAATCAACCTGTCACCTTAATTGAAGACACCTGTTTGAACTAATCACCTGTAAAACACATACCTGTCTACAGAACCAGTCAATCAGTCAGACTCCAAACTCTCCAACATAGGAAACTTTTAAAGATCTTTCAGTGTGAAGGAGAAGATTGTAGACCTATTTGAAGGAAGAGAAATGCTGCCTATGACTCTAAGAACACCATCCTTACTGTCAAGCATGGAGATGGAAGTATTATGCTTTGGCAGTGTTTTTCTGCACAGGGCTACTACACCGTGTGGATAGGGGGATGGACGGAGCCATGTATAGTTAAATCCTGATTGAGGACCTCCTTCCCGCCTCCAAGAGGCTTAAAATGGGTTATGAAAGGTGTCTTCCAGCAGGATAATGACTCAAAACAAATAACGAAGACAACCAATGAAACGCAGGAGAAGCAGCATATCAAGTCATGGTATGGTTCAGACGATCTCTGGACCTCGCCAAATCGTAATGATTTAGACGTTATTTGTAAAGTAGAGTGGACCAGAATTCTTCCTGATCATCATCAACAAGAAATATCTGACCACTGTGCATCTAATAAGGATCAAATACTTATTTCCCTCATTCTATCTGAGACAAGTTTAAGAGCTGTATATTATTTGTGCTTCTTTTCAATTTATTTCATTTCATTAATCAGACATGATTCATCATACATCAAAGATACATCATTCATTATTGGTCAAATGCATTTAAACACTTAGGAAAAACACTTTTCTGAAGGTTTTTTTTAATCTTTTGGGTACTTTACATCAATCACTTTAGACAAAAAATGTTATTTGTCTTCAAATAAATTATTTAAGGATACTTCAGTGGGAACCCAACTGTAGCTTTGAGCCATAATGGATGTTTATAAAGGAATAGATTATAACTATTTTAGCTGCTTTAGTATTTAATGTAATCTGGTGTTCAAGGGAAAACTTCATCGAGGAGAAAATAAGAACTTAATGCCTTGGCTGTAACTTAAATGTTTTCAGAGCCATAGTCAAAAATAGACCTGGCGTTCTTTTTTCGTTTTTTTTTTTTTTTTCCGACTGTAGCTTTTGTAATTGAAGATGCAATGGTAAACTCATTTTGCAAAATATAACTGATTTACTTTAAAAAAAATTATCTAGTTTAGTTAAGCTTTTTTTTTTTGTGCTAAAGCTCTTAATCAGGTGATGCTAGGATCATGAAATGTCATATTTTCTTTTGCTTTCTTTTCAAATGTAAACATTTGCAATTACCAGGGACTTCGTATTGTGGATAAAATGACATAACTTGTACATTCTTGAGTTGATACTTTTCTCCTGTGACATATGGATCTGGAACTGGTGCGTGTACATTTTTCTTCCTGTGATGAGGCTTTGTTTGGATCCTTGTACCCATATTTTTATATCCTTTTAACTGTGGCATCGTCTCCCTTAGTGTATGCTTATGACAGCTTATGCATCGTCTTCATGTATGTGTTCTACCTCCAAAGCACCCCACCTCCATAGCCCAAAGCGTCCTTGTTTTGCCCTCAGACATCCAAATTTACAGGTCAAAAATTGTTTAAGTTGACTTTACTGTTTAGCCCCAAACCCTTTTGGCTAAAAAAAAAAAAAGAAAGCGGAAATATCGATTTCACAGCATTTCATCATTGCAGTTAAACACATTAAAAACCAGAACACACAATGAGGTTCGTTAATCATACACTGTACACGCTCCTTTTATCAAGTCTCATTGATTGTTTGGGGGATGGACAAACGAGAAGACGGGAAACTGTATCAGTCTTCTTCATTTGCTCTTTCAGACAGGACGGAGCAAATGAAGGAGAGGAGTAATGTGATTAGAAGATTGCTGTTGGAGCTTTGAGGCAAAGGAGGAGGAGTGGAAATGAGACAAGTGAGAGATAATTAATAGAAACTTCAGAGTGAGAAAAGCTTGAAACAGGAAGAGATCTCCCATGCTCATTCAGGCCATTATAGTCCTTGAGTGAACACAAACTTCAAGCTAATAAAGAGGAGGCTTTTGATGAAACAAGCAAAAGAGAAGAATGAGAAATTAGGTGCAATGAGGACTTGTGTGAAAACTCTGTTAGTCTGCTGTAAATCTATAGTTCAACTGAGTCAGCTGTATAGAGATTACCACCCATGGTACAGAATTGCACCGTTTGCATTCAGAAGTGTTAAGATAACACCCAAAAAGTTGCTAGATTTGTCGCTACTTTGAACAACAGTTGCTGTGAAGCCCGGAAAAGATGCTAAGTATATAGCGACAGGGTTTTGGCTAGCTGTGTTCTGTTCAGCTGTTTATTTTTAGCTGGGTGTGTGCACGTGTAGGTCCGTCATAGCATCTGACATGCAACTTTATTTAAACAGCTAAGAAACACAATTTAGAGGCCTGAGGAGTGTTAAATACAAGTCAACAAAAAAATTGAAAGTTGGTATAAAATTGACAAAAAACGTTTGTCACATGAAAACTCAAGTACTTCATTATAAAGATGATTCTGTGCATTCTTACTTGCACATATAATTGTTAATGTACACTGGTGTCTCATGACATTATTAATTTTATGATTACAGTGGTTCATTGTTAATCCCAAGAGTTACCTTCTAAAAAATTCCCACAATATATGAAATCCATAAAGTAGTCAGTTTTATTTATTTTTTTGCAGTTCCTAAAGATGTTTTAAGGCTGTAAAACCTCTCACTGCACAATGTATACACTTTTTCCTAACAAGCATTGACATTTTCTTACTTTTCTCTTGATTACCCTTTAATGCAATGCTCACACAGGGCATGTGACATTTGTTAAAGAACGTGCATTTAGATGAGCATATGGTGTTCACATTGGAATCGTCGCCATTTGACTGACACATTTAGTGCAGGAGACACGGCACGGAGGAAATTGACAGTGGTGAAAAGCCAATCAGGACGCAGAACACAATACACATTACAAAAAAAGTGTAAAATTTTACAAAAAGTAAACTGTAATAAATTAATCCCAGATTTATAAAGCTTCATGTTCTTATAAAAGTATAAAAACTCAATGGCAATTCAGCAGGTAAGAATGATTAAAATATTTAAAATTAGCTCAGTACGTCAAACAAATGTCTACAGCATGTAAAAACTAAAAGAACTGCACAAATTTCCTTTGACATTTGTAAATGCCTAATTCCTTTAATTATGCTTGGCTCACATTTTTTCCCAAATGTATTTTTTTTTTCCTACTCTGCTCTGACTTTTTATGATCCAAGAGAAAAAAAATGAAGCCCAAGGGAGCTGCACTGAGTGGGAGGAAGAGAGAGGGCAAGATGGGGGGATAGTTTTGCGAGATGGGGAAAAAATGGCCTGTATACAGATAGGAAATGAAGGTGAAATTGAAAGTATAGGATGAAAATTGAAAAAGGGACAGAGCTGTTCCAGCTCTTCATTATGGATTCAGGTACTTGTTTTGCACCTGTGAATAGACGGGCACACTTCGGATAAGCATATGTCACATCCAGCATCAGGGAATAGTTCCAGAGACCTGAATAACAACGAAATCACAGGTTCTTTCCAACTCATATTTGCTTTGTCCGTGCCATGACTACACCACAAAAGATGTATGTTAAAGAGAAACATGTGTGGGGTCAACACTGGGCAAATTTCAGGCCTTGGATGATGAGTGTCTGTTTAGGTTTTCGGTTTCTGCTGTGAAGTCCCTCTTTGCACAGATTCATAAAGTTTTAGCCTTATTGTTATTGAACTAGTCGTTCATGAATGAAAGGATGGTCTTATTGGTGAATTGAAATGAGTGAAGCACTTGTGTGTCTGCAGTGAAGTTTAAAGAGGTCCTTGTATCGATCCACCACACACGTCAGTTCTACAATCAATGCTATTGGTGTTTAAGGCATCACATTAAGTCTCTCTTTGCCAAAAGTCGATGATCTCACTTCAAGGATCTCTCCAGCTCTAGAATAATCTAGTAGTAATAGGCAGACCTGGAAAACAGTAAGCTCTTGGCTTGATGAGCAAAGTGTGTAGTACAACCTGACATGGATTCAATTTCAGGATAAACATAAATGGGAATCTTTTTCTCGATTATCAAATGTATCGTCACACACATCAGTTGATCCAGGCTAATGATTGGATTTAATGTCCAATTGGTGTTTAAAGAGAGAACACCATCTAGATACGATTATTCCAGCAGGAATTTAATGTGTGGGTGTCTTCAGTCAGGTATTCATCCTGATAGCCAAACAATAGGTTCCCCTGGCACAGGCTGGCCTTTTTGATCCTCAGAGTAATTCAAATTACCAGAGCAGAACTGATGGTACAGCCTGCTACTTCACGTTTATGTTTTGTAGCCATGTGTCCCATTATTAAAGGCATGCATCAAGGTTTTCCTTTTCAAACACTTTTAGTTAGTATTTCACCTGTTTTCAAAGCATCCGCTTTGCTGATCTGCATTTTTTGTTAACATGTTGGCACAAAAGGTGAGTCTTTGATGATTATTAGCTTGCTTCTTTCTATTTACTCTGCTCTCTGTTGAACACAGACAGAAAACTTTCAGGCACTTTTATCATTTTTACCATTTGATCCAATATATCAGGATAAATGCCATCAAATGGATCAATTGTGAATGCGTGTGGTAAGTGGGGGGTGTACTGCTAAGGAGACTGCTTTTTGATAGAGATTCTTATTGGTATTTTTCTGTATGAAAACCAGGAGGGAGAGGGCAAATAACAGAACTGTTTACATGATAAACCTTTATTTTAGAACTAATTAAAACGCATTCTAGGAATTTAACGTTCTTTGCAACAGTAAAGCAAAATTGTCAATAAACACTAGCTTGTCGGCTTATTAATAACATGCTTTTTAAGGTAACAACTTAAATAAAAAAGTTTCTGTCAAGAACCAAAACACAGTATATCAAAATGGCCTCCCCACTTGAAAGAACAATATAAGTATTTTGATTAATTTTACATTTTTTGTAGAGTAATTTATTGTTATTGAGGCACAATATGAACTTTCAGCCTGTTAATTGTTTTTTACAGTGCTGGTTGCTGTATTTATTTTCACTCACTTCTTTATTAAAGTTTCATGATCTTATCTTTGATAAACACTTCAGTCACATACTCCACATACTTTTGTACCGCTAGCATACACAACTGTTGAAACAATAGGAAGGTCAAACACTGCTCACCTCTCTGCTGAAATCTGGTCTATTTTAGCGCTGCGTTTGGACAGGTTACTGGTGTTTACCGCCCTTGCAAGCCATGTTTTTGTCACATCTGAGACAGCACATGCTGTCTGCCTCTACTTAGGAAAAATACAGCCACACTTTGGACCTTTTTGCTCACGGTCGCTCTGCCATTCGCTTTCATTCACAGACGCTCCAATTATTTTTTAAAACGGATCATAAAGGAGACATATTTCACACCAACTCTTTCATTTGTCAAAATAGAGCATGTGAAAGAAAAAGCCTGGAGCAAGATTCAAGAGATTCTCACCGCTTTAACATTACAAGCCTTTTCCAACTGTAGGTACATGTACTAGTATTAGGTCGCGACAGTCCAGGGTGAACTCAATATTCTAAAAGTGCGTTCAAGTGTGAATGTAGCATAAGGGTCACTTTAGTAGCCCTCATTTAATTTTGGGTAAATTCAGACATTTCTGGCTGAAATGCACCGCAAGTTTAAAAAGAACGGTTTAACTGTTTTTTTTTTTTTTTAATCACTGTTGACATTACACAACCTACTACTACTACCTGTTTCATTGAGATGATCCTATGTGACACAAGGTGTTTTTATATTAAAAGGAACTCATGTGAACCTTTGTCAAAAGGTATAAACTATTTAATATCTCAAAAAGGCTGTTTTTGTTTTGCTTTTGTTCGTGCCAAAAAAAATCAATAATTCCTTAATAGTTATCATAAGAATAACAATGACATAAATACAAATCAGTGTCCTGTTTTTCTAAAAGGTAAAGTAATACTTGGTGACTGCAGTTGGGTTGTCGTGAGAAATTGACCGAATAGGTCTTTAAGTGTTGAAGGTTGCAGACCCCTGCTCCAGATAAATTCCTACAAATTAACTTTGGAGTTACCTCTACTGGAAAAGATAAAATTCTCTCTGAGTAGCTGGTTCATTCAGAACAAGGTGATGCCTTCTTTTTCTTTTAAAATTGAGCCGTTTCTCCCTAACTCAGTTCTTTAAGCCTCTTTCTGGTTTTGTCCCCAATTTTAAATTGTTAGAGCTAAAGTCTTTCTTTCCTTGTGCCGTAGTTCAGTGTTTTTCTCCTGCCTTTCTGAACAAAAGCAGCTCATAGAAAAGCATCGTTTCTTTTATTATTGTTTTTTTTTTCTTATCTCGTTCTGAGCTTTGGTTTTGAAGTTAGATTTTTCCAACCCAAAAAAAATAATTACCTGCAAACAAACTTGATGCTTTTTCTTCCTGTTGTGCTTGTCTCGCCTCTCTTTCATCACTTCTCTTATAACCGCTTTTCCTGCCTGCATTCATTCATTCACACACTTAGACTTCAGCCATTAGCATGGCTTTCATACTCCCTTCTTCATGAACTGTTTGTTTTTTTTCCTTCATTACTCCTCCCTGGTCTGTCTCTCTGCATCAGTTGGTGCTCTGTCAGGTGGAGCTCAAATATTGCAGTCACTTGTGCTTCATATACAGACAGTGCGTTTTCTCTCCATAACTTATTTTCAAGCACATGTGCATGCTCTGTAATAATGCTGTATAAAAGCTGAGACTTATGAGGATGTAAAATGAAATTAGACAGCAGAAGGAAGTGGCCGCTGGGTGCAAGTCAACAGGATGGAAATATTTGATGCTTGGAGTGGATTACGGTTAAATTATGTCATAAAATGGTTAAAAAAATATGACAAATGATGGTGAAAATCAAATTAGCACAAATAAGCCTCTGCAAAACGGAGTAAAATCATCTGGAAGTCGAATGATTTGAGCTTTTCCAATCCAAGTCTAAATATGTTAAATAGTAGACACTGCAGTGGAATTATTGGTGGACATTAATTTAAAGTATGCTGCATAATTCTGCAGAGTAAAAGCTCATGACACCAAGACTTAATTGACTCTAGTGATACTTTTTTAAATCTGAAAGAGAAATTACAATAACACAGCAGAGTAAATGAATGACTGACTGAGAAAATGAAAGAATTACTGTATCAAGACCTGCACACCTTGCCGTTTCTGAAGCGATGTGAAATGCTTTCATTGTATAGTCGAACAGCCCAGAAAAAGAAAAGTCAAGATGTTTGAGTGGTTAAGGTCAAGCTCAGACATCACTGCAAACAAAGTGCAGTGGTGGAAAAGAACTGCATACGCTGCAAACAAAAATGATATGTTTCAAGCTGACCAAGCTCAGCCTAAAACTCAATCGATCAGAGGTTGCAAATGTAACATTTTCTTTTTTCTTAAATTGACACAGAAATGTTGCTCATCTTTTGCTCGGTTTAAAAATTGCAAGTTTATATTTGGGTTGCTACAAATTCGCTTCATCAATGTCTATTTTATAGTCTGACAGCACATTTATGTATCTATATCAAATAAATAGATGTGTAGTTTAATATAGATAAAAAATATTGATAGGTAGATGTATTAGATAGATGGATGGATGGATAGATAATTGCACAGGAATGCGTTTCCCTTAGGCAATGACAATATTTGCTAAGCACTGTCATTTCTAACTGAATCTCAGCTTTGGGCGTTTAGATCATTAAAGTTTAGCAGAAACTTTGCTAAATGCCTTCACAGAAGGCATAATCAGGAAAAAAATGCTTTGTCTTGATAATGGCTGGACAAAAACCCTGAAATGTTTTTTTTTAAATATTTTTTCATATGTATTCTGAGTTTTAATGTTTAACTTTTTTTTGTTAAGGCCATTGAAATGTATTTTATCACCTTTTTAAATTACACTATTCTGTCAAACTAATATTTTCGTAGTTGAATCAACAACTATCTATTGTTGAGTTGTGTTTTTCCAGTTTGGTTGCTAAATAGAAAAATCCAAACATTTTATTATTAAACGGTTAATTGATAAAATATTACATTATTTTCACAGTTAGTGGTAAATATAAAATTTCTCTGCAAGCAGCCTTTGGTTTTAATTTGAACAAGTCTAAAATACTGAATCGCTTTAATATAATTTCGCAAGAATTTAAGTTAATTGTTTTTTTAACATAAAATTTGAATTCAAAGCCATTTTTCTTTATAAAAAAAACAAGTGTTCACATTGTGATACAAAACAAGGGTGACCTTTAAAAATAATTGAAATGCAAACAAATATTATTTTAAAGCAAAACTGATTCATTACTTTTTAAATGTATTAGTTATTTGTAATTTATTTATATAATGAAGATCAATATGTGCTTTTGCTTTACATCAAAAATAGGATAGTGATGATGAATAATGAGGTACATTTTAAGTCATTAATTCATTTCTTTTCCATTATTCCCTGCTGGCAAACTAATTTTTGCAGTGTGAAGTCTGTTATTAAGCTTATTGAATAAACTCTGTACATATTCCTGCTTTGGGCAGCAATGATTTATGTTTGTGGTTTTCCTTGTCATGAAACTCTGCATCAATAAGCATCTAAAGGAATGATGATATAAAAATGTGCACACCAAAGAAACAGGATCTCTTTTTCTAATTTTCTGCACAGCAGTAGATCTCGAACATATATATATATATATATAATTATAATTATTTTTTCTTCTTTCTAGGGGGTTGGACCAAGAGAGATTTCATTCTGCATAAAAAATATGGCATTAAATTTGACCAATTTCTAGATCTATTGCAAAATGTGTTTTGCTTTGTTTTTGTTGTTTTATTATTGGATCAATAGTAGGAAAACATGGCATGCCAATCATTTATTTTTTAAATATGGTGTTTTTAACATTACTGATCTGAAAACCAATAGATAAACTTTAAGGAAAATATAATTTTGTAGAGAATTTCCAAGCAATTTAATGCAAATAAAACAGACAAACCTCTTCTTTGAGCCAGTTTTTTCGTCCTCTTGCTTCTTTTTTTTCCCCTTAAATCTGTCCCCAAGGGCTTGTTTTGCTACTTTTTTATCCATACACTGTTTTAAAGAAACACTACAATGGCAACACTGCCCCCCACCCCACCTAGCTTAGACAGCTGGTGTCAGGTGAGAAGGGGCGTCGCACCAGTTATTGAATACGTCAAACTTTTTCAGGTATCATGGCCAACAGCAGCAGACTCTGACTTCAAGGACAATATTGTTTTTGCAGTTGTAAACCTTTTCTGTGCCTTTAAGTCAAAATTTGACCCCCGCCACATGCGCGAAAAGTCAGCAAAATTTGAATTTGGATTTTCATCAATTGTCTTGTAACTTCTCGAGCATCATTGGGTAGGTACTGTGGAAAAAGTGTTGATATTAGAAGGTGAGATTTTGAATGGCATGCACGTGGCGAACTCGCCACTGCTACGATCTCAGCCAGCTCGCACGTTTTATCGGAAAGTCATAAAAATATTCACAAGTTTGGTAGCTCAAGCTGAACTAAACAATATAACATACAATATAACAATATTAAAATTGTGGGCACTGTAAACAAAAAGCATTCGCTAAAAAAACTGCTGACTCAGCATAAAAAAGAAAAAATTGGGGAATCCATTAATGAGGCCACAATAGATTCTCCTTGCGTGACATAAGTACTCTCCACAACCTGTTGCTCGCACCTTGTCTGTAGAAAAAAATGTGCACGAACACTTGGACTCTACGGGCTCACCAAGCACTCCAGCCACCCATACAGGTTTCCTAATTTTTGCCCGCAAGCAGCCTTTTATCTAGCCACAAGGGCAGTTGTGACTAAGCCAATATAATCCACAACTGTGCTTTGTGTTCTTGGTTATTGAGTCAGGAAGCAGAGTGTCTGCACCCAAGCAAAAGAGATTAAAGCTCTTAGGGAATCTCTGCTGTGCATACTTACTCTAAAAAAAAATAGAGCTTTATTGAAGCAAAAGTGGGACATTGCGTTACTTTAAAGTTGTACATAGGGTTTATTTACATGTCCATAAAATGTATAATATTTTTCCCTCCAGTTCCCTTTCAAAGCCGTTACTGTCAGAGGGGGTTAATGGCCAAAATTAGAACTGGTCAGTTCCTTAAGCATACTTGCTGTAGGATTATCAGTTTCCGTTTTTATTTTTCCATCACTCTGTGGCCAAACTCTTTGCCAGATGTCTCATGGACTATCAAGCTTTTTTTCATCAACTCCACTCAGTTGGCTTCCATGAAAGCTAAATACCAAGTGAGTCAAAGAGTGGCGTCAGTTTCAGAGTAAATACTGTTCTGGGTTAGACTCTCCCCTGGCACTGAAGTGGTTTGATCGGAATTAATGGCAAGCAAACAGCCTGGGCGACTGTCAGTCACTTTAACACAGCAGTCAGCACTAACTGCTGCGTTGCTTTCGTGTATAACGCTGGCCTGCAGTGCTGAGGGACAGCTTTGCTCCACAGCCTGTTCACACAGAGAGAAGTCTAAATGAATAGGGAGAATAAACAAACAGGGCAAAGTTTTCTCAGAGGTATTTTCACAGATGAGCTTGCAGCTGGAATTGAAGGTTCATTTCACCTATATGTATCAGTACCATATTAGTCTTATGGGCACAGTCTTTAAATACATAGATTCTTCATTCTTCACACCAAACACTATACAAATGTACTTTTCCCTCTATATTTAAAGGAGCTTGAAGAGTTTTCTACTTAGGTGGCTGAAAGTCATGTGACTTAGATCAACTGCAGCTGCTTTTGATGTGCTAATGAGCAGCCCTGATCCTTTAAAGTGGAAAAAGGACATCCCAGCAAAATTGGTGCTTTGCACCTTTTAAAAGTCACATATTTCCCAGCTGTGGTGGAAGTATGCATGGAAAGCAATATTTAAGCCCTTTTCTTGTGCTTCAGCATCTCAAAGATGCAGCTTTGTGCAGAATCGTCTTTCACTCTGTCTCTAGACAGGGAAGAAAAAGATGGTTTATGAAAAATAAATCTAAACCAAAATATGTATTAGTGTCCACTAAGTAAAGTTCAGTCAAATTATTGGATTTATTGAACTTCATATTTCCTCTTCTACATTTTTTTTGCAGTCTACTTCCATTTTCAGTTGTTTCTACAGCTTCATTTAGATTTCATTAGTTGCTATATTGCAGTATGAACCTTTGGTGCGTATGTATCACTAGCTGGTCATTGGAACAGTTATGATAAAATATTAAAAATAAAAGCAGATGATTATAATTTTATGGCATTTCAGCTACATTGTATAACAGCACATCATCACAGAGGAACAACATTGTTATAACAAATTACACTCCTTTCTGCTTCCGAGCCTCCAGGCGCTCCATATGCTGTGGCGTTGGACACTCCTCACTCCCCTCTTCACGTTTCCCCTCTTCCTTCTCTACTCTTTTGCCAAGTGCTTTGGAACACTGCAAATCATGTTTCTTAACATTTTCATGCTTGTCTTCCTCTTCTGTTATTTTGCGCTCTGGCAGCACTTGTATAACAACTTCTGTTTAATTTGAGAGCTGCGATGCTTGCGTTCCTCTTTTTACCCACTTTATCTAGTAAAAAGCTATTAACACACTCCAGACTCAGACTTGACGGAAAAAACTCTCACACCCGAGAATCATAGCTGCTTTAGAACACTATAATGGGTAAAAAAATCTTGTGATTTTACAGAGATAAAAGACCTAATCTAAACAAAATGTACATTTGAGAAAGTGCACATTACCTTAAATCTTAAATTGGTTTGTACTAGAAAAAGCTGGAATGTTTAGATTTTTGTTGGGGATAAATGTCTGGACTTTTCAAAATAAAATAGCAATAACTCAAAATATCTCAAACCTTTGATAAGCCATTTTTACATAAACAGTTTGTGACTCAGGAAGTGAGGAGTAGTTCTCGGGGTTCTCACTGGTCGTCTTCTGTTGAGGAGCCCAGCTTCTCCTAACGAGCTGAGGGGAGCAGTCGCTACTATTTAGTAATTTTTCCTTCTTGATCAATTTTCAAACGGTTGGCACTCCCATCAGTGAATTATTAAAGGGATGTCATCCATATGTCACTACCAAATCTTAGTCCACGACTGATCAAAACTCAACTGGTTTAACTTTCAACACATGTTCAATGGCTGTGCGTTTTGCTCGTATAGGCTGAAAACTGTTATAAAAGCTTGCGCTAGCTGCACGTGAATGCAAGAGGTTTGAATGCGGAAGCCCGAAATGCGTCTTTTCTTCCGTTTACATAGACTTTTCTTTGAAGTGGCCGCTTGAATTTACTTTACCAAGGGCGGTGTGAATGTAGCTTTAAAGTTACTATCAGTTATATTCATTTTGTGATATTTTTCATCATTTTTTCACCTTCAATTTGTTTAAAAAAGGTAGTTTCTGTCCTGAAATCATCTGTTCTGCCTCGTAGCAGTGCCTCTTGTGTAGCGGTGACATCACTGGATGCAGCATTCCCACTTTGTGCAGAGAGAGTCATAAACATTTAAAAATAATTTTCCAGGACATTACAAGCTCTGAAAACACCATTAAGGAAATCCCCAAAATTACTTGTCATCAGTGGATTTTTTTACTTGTGGTTGAACCCATTAGGACCTGAGGGCATTTTTAAAAAGTTATTTCATGACTTATAGGTTTTTCAGCAGAGAAAAGCTGTTCTCTGTGGCATTTTTACTTTGGAAAAATACATGTAAAAACTTTAAAAATAGAGTTTTTACCCTTTCTACTTTTTTTAGTTGGCATTGAGCATTTTGTTTCAGTTGGTTTAATAGAACTAAACTCTGTGTTGGTTTAGTATTTTTATCTGTATTAGTCTTAGTGGAAGTAGATTCCTGCGTTTCTGCTTCATTTATCTTTATTATTGTATTGATTTATCTGTTAGCTAAACAGCTGTTAATATTACAAAAAAACACAATGTAGTTTTATTCTTAGGGTGCCCGTCATGCTCTACTGTGTTATTGTTTGTTTTTTTACTTGTTGTAGCCTGAGTACTTGAGCACATGATCCTTCTTTGTTTGCAATCTGTAAATTGAAAAAAAAAGTTTGTCACATCTTTTTTATAAGTTTTGATTTTCGTGATCATGATAATCTTTTTAACTAAAGATCTGATTGAATTTTGTTTTGTTTTGTTCGTTTGCCTTTTGCGCTCCCTCCTAGCAGTAATCGATGGTTTTTTGAGACAAACAAATGGCATTCATAGAGATCACAGGTCTTTGAACTGTGTGAATATTAGACACTAATGAAAACACTAAATCTTTGAGACTCAAACTGTGCAGCTAAATCTGTTTACAAGGTGCATTGAAGGGCTCAATGTTTTTACTCTGCTCTGGTTTTAATCACACTATTTATATGCATACAACAAATTGTAAAACATTGTGTTCTATTTTATCGTTTGTTTTGCCTTTCAGTAAAAGGTCTCACTTCCTAATTGAAGCTTTTTTTGTGTAAAAGCAAACTGTTTCTTCCTCAGGTCTTCAGGAGTGGTGAGGGTATGGGCATCCGCCTGGACAGCGCTTCAGCCTTCCAGGGTGCCGTTATTTCGCCCCACTACGACTCTCTGTTGGTGAAAGTCATCGCCAGTGGAAAGGACCTGAACACAGCTGCCTCCAAGATGAGCCGAGCCCTGGCTGAGTTCAGAGTGCGAGGGGTCAAGGTAGGAAAATGGGCCTCGTGTGTATCGGTTGGCCTGCCAGCCTCACATATGTATGCACAATCTTGATTTCTTTCATAGAGCTGCTGTTGAACCATAACCACTTCATGACTTTTTCTTTTGCTGCCTATCTCAGAGTTTGTTGAATTAGGCAGCAGATTGCTGTTTATTCTTTTAAAGTTGGGCTTTTGATGTTTTCAGAGGTGACGCAAGCTCTTGTAAGTGTTTTTAAATTAACAATGTGGAGAAAATCTGAAGTTTGGAATCAGAACAAGCTGATAAAAAGTGGTTTCTAGAGTGTTGTTCTGTCGCTGGTTGGTATTTTCTGCTTCTTCCTGATTTCTTTTGGGTGAACCAAACATTTCAGACAACAATGTTGAAAAAGTTGAAAAGAAACAATCAAAATAAGTTCAATAAAAAACACAAAATTTGATTCAAAACATTTATTTTTAAGTGTTAAAACTTAGTAATAGATGTATTTATTAATATGTTTGAAAAAGCCACTCAAATACACAGAAAAATAAATATAAATCATAGTTTGTTCTGCAACATTAAATGCAGGAAGTGAACCATCAATGTTTGCTTTAAAATAAAACTACTATTTTACATGTACTATAGATGGAATCTGTTTATTGGACCCACAAGGTTTGTTTTCATGCTGCAGATGGACCTTGAATGTCTGCAAAGAGTCAGTCTCATTAACTGAAGTCTTTTTACTTCAAGGTGATGGTAGTAAAGCTGTGAGATGTTTCTTGTGAAAACACTTCTAAGGAAGTGCGTAGTTTATTATAGTCTTCTCTGAAAGACATTCACTCATTTATTTGAATTAAAGTTTAGTTTTCTCTATAAATGGCAAAAGTTTCTCTAAAAGGTTTTTTTTAAACACTAAAGTTACTCTGCAGAAAACCAGTTTACGTAAACACAACAGAACTTCCGAATCTTGGCAAAGATTATCTAAAGAATGTCAAACAACATTTTCCTCACCCTTAACGTCACAGTAATTTGTAAATTTATCTATATTACGCTTTGAATGTATTACATGTAGTGATGTCGTGATCACATTATTGAAAATCTGTCCCAATCCTTTAGTTTCAGACTCAATCGGAATCTCATGTTGTATTCGGTCAGGGATTCCATCATTATTTTATTATTAATTTGATCACAGCTAAAAATTTCAAGCTTGGTATTTTTAAATGGCCTTGTAGATGTCTGTATATCATGAACAGATCACGGCATTTTATTTTATTATTTTAGAGTACGGCATCAGTGTGAACAGGAAGCACACAAAAACAGTAAAGTAAAGTTAGCAAGATATTCACAGATTCAGACTTCTGGGCTTAACTTTTAGTAAACGTTTAAAACTGACAGCAAGTGTCTCTTTAGTTTTGTCTTAATGCAAACAATGACCTTCAAAGACATTTAAATATAAATATATCATATTTCAATTTTTAAACAAATGAGAATTAAATCGAGAGACTACAGGGAGACGGCTGCCAAAAGAAGCAGCTCTGGGAAAAGGCGATGAAAAAAAAAATCATTGTCTCAAAAACAACCGATACAAATAAATGATTACATTGTGACATGAGCTAATTGTGAATACTCATAATCATATTTATGCCATAACAATAAATTTGGAAGAAAGTCGTCATTCATTTTGAAGTATTTTTAATGGAGATGTGAATCACATATGCTCAATAGTTCCAAGATGAGACCAAACTTTCTCACAGGACTAATTATCATCTATTTTTTCTAATTATTAGTTAACTATTTTTACTTGGTTGTTCAAGCTGGTTCACAGAAGTGCTCTGTTTACTTGTTAAACGATAAAAGGTTAATAAAATAAAAATAGGAGACAACCTGGGCCTTATTTTGATATTTATTTTTAAATGTTTTACATAAGTGGGAAGTTCTCAAAATCATATGACTCTGGACCAAAAAAATCTTATTGTGAAATCCCTATTTATATGTATCACTGTCAAAGAAAAATTCCAGTCCTCTTTTATCCTAGTTACCTGCACCTTGCTGAGCATAGACCTATTGTAAATGGATCTGCACATAAAAGTAAATCGGGGCGACTGTAGTGCAGGAGAACCTGAACCTTTTTTAAAAGTTCAACTTGAACTTTGCCTTGCTTTTTTGTATGCACCCATTGGTCTACCAGGGTTGCTGGATACTCTGTGCCATGTTCAAGTGCAGGTATATGCAGCAGTGTGCAGAGTAGGACCGTCTTCCAGATTTGAGTGTGTAAACGTAGACAGTCTTGGCCAAAAATGTTTTGATGTCAACCTTTGGATCCACTCAAAGAATCAACACTAAAGGATGAACTCAGTCCACGTGTCAAATGTCACAGTTATTTTAGGTTACAGACCTTGGGAGGTAATTAATCATTTCCAGTCCGCAACTATAACCTTAAAGCTGGTTAAAGCCCAACGCAAGACTGAGCTACTTGGTTATCACTCGACAACCTGCTGTTCTCTTCTGTTATGTTGAAATAGGTCTGATGTTTTATTTTTTTGTTGTTTATACTTTTCTATGCAGCATGTGCCCGTGTGTGTGCACGTCTGTCAGCATCTCATAGTGTCTGCACACTGCAGACTTCAGTGTTTGTGTGTACAGACAATGATTCCAGTGTGTAAAGCAGTGAAATGTCACACGTTCAGTTGCTAAGAGACAGACAGAGCAGAGGACGTGATGGAACAGGAATTTGACAAGGCAGGAGGTATAGATAGATGGATAGATAGAGGAGTGTGATGGGAGATGGCTAAAAGGGCTATGGAGATAGAGATTCAAACATGAAATGAAAAAGATATGGTTGGTCACAGCGGCCAACACGCCCCTAAATACTGTTTACATCTCCTGACGGGTTTTTGGATTGCTAAATATCAATTTTTATGTTTAACAATGGGAGATGTGGATTGCCACATCTCGTTCAAAATCAAACAAACAAAAATATGTCCTCTCCAGGTAGAGGAGTTTAAGCATTTTTGTGTCTTGTTCAGGAGTGAGGGAAGATCGGATCCTGGTGGATTGGAGCGGCTTCCGGCGTTGTCCGATCACTGTACCGGTCTGTTTAGGTCAATACCGGTCAATTTTCGTTCCAGTACTTGCCTGTGGTTATGACTCAAAGTACAAGGTCCAAATACAAATGGCCAAATGAACTTTCCCCATAGGGTGAAATGGAAGCAACCATTTCGGAAGAAAAGACCATGTAAAAGCACATGTCTGTGCATTCACGCGTCCCTACGCAAGTTTTTAAGTCCGTTTTTGGGTTCTACTTGCAAAACACCCGGTAACTGAGCATGGCTCAAAAGTTAAAACCAGTGGAACTTTGACCAATCAGGGACTCAAATTTGGTAGTGATGTATGGGTAGCATCTGTTTTTATGAAGAGGTGCCAATAGTTTGAAAATGGACCATTAACAAGAAATCAATTACTGTTTGTGTCCGGCTGGAATTAAATTACACCAAGTCTTTATATATTGGAATAGAGCTGTGAAAGAAAAAGCAAGATTTGTGAGATTGAAACCGCTTTGACATTTCGCTTCAATTCAATCCATTTCGCCTCTTCCAACTGAGAAGCTTGGTCCCGCAGAGGGAACTCAGTAGAGTCACTGCAATTTTCACTGGGCGGGGGCTCTGCGGAAAACCCAGGACACGCTAGAGAGACTACGTCTCCCAACTGGCCTAGGAAGCCCTTCAGTCCCCCCAGAGGAGCTGGAAGAAGTCGCCTGGAAGAGAATTTCGGGCAGCTTTGCTTAGGCTCATGTCTCTGCAACCAGATCCCAAATGAATGGAAGACAATGGAATGATGGAAAGCAAAAATATATGTATATATATAAATCCTGCTCAAGGTAAAAGTAGTAGAGGTTTCACCATGTTATTCCAAAAGAGACAATATTGCTCTACAAATCTAAACAAAATAAGCTTTTTCCTCCTCACTTGTTTTTGAGGGAAAATGGGATGTGACTTAATGGTGGGTTAACTGTCCAACCAGAAAAGAGTTGAGCATAGGACAGGCTGTAGATGTCCGATGATTTGAAATGAAAGAGAGATGGCATTAAGTTGTCAGGATAAAAAGAATGCATGAAGACGTCCACCCCCTTTTGGAGGTCTTAGTAGAGATGGAACATTGTAATTAGCTGCTCTGTGCTGGATGTTGGCGTGTTCCCAAAAGTTTTTCACACAAATGTGTTCTCATTACTTTCAACTATAAGACTTTTGTTTTTGACTTTTCCGGCAGACCTGGAATGAGTCTCGTGGAGCCTTGTCATTACAGCCACCTATGTGTTTAGATGGCCTTCAGGGAAAATGGAGCATTCAGTTTTGCTGTAAAAGAGCTTTCTAGCCTTTTGTTGGTTTTACTTCTACATCAAAGTCACTGGTGTTTTTGTTGTTGTTCTTTTTTTTTCTTTTTCTGAGCACTGACATAATTATTTTTTTTCCATCTTTTTGATAAAAAAGTACATATTTTGCCTGATAAGTATTCATTTTATTGTGAAAATGCATATGTCCCCTTCTGTGTTTTCACTCATATAGTGCAAATACTCACACTATGTATCACAAACAGGGTTCACGGAGACCAATTGAACTTTTAGAAGTCAGCATTTGTTGGGATGGGCTCAATCAAAATAGCCAGAGCTGGCCATCTTTTGTTTTATGCTTTTGCTTTGTTTCTGATCTGCTTAGGTTTTGAGCACATCTCGTTCTCAGCTCCCTGATGCTCCTATAATGGTTCACTTATAAATTTGGATATCTTTTTCCCATCATTAAATGTTGATACCTTCAATCTGTCTTAAGAAACCTAAACATTAGCCATCTGTATAGTTCCCATTTGTGCTGCTAAATTTGATTTATGAGCCAAAACAGCTACATTACTTGTGGAAACAGAGTTCTTAGGACAGCTTAATTTACATCCCAATTAAAGTCTAACATAAATCTAACATTTGAGTGCAAATAAATCAGTGTTCTGCTGTTGCTTAATGAGTCAGAGCTCCTTGTTTTTCATTGTTTTTATAGAAGTAGAGAAACTTGTGAGACAGAGGCAAACTTGAAGAAAATGTATTTCACAATAAAAGCTCAATATAAAAAATCCATATTGTAAATTACAAACATTTGTCTTTATTTTGCAACCCCAAATAGTAAAACCACTTTTGCGTTAAATGTTCAGTAACAGAATAAATATATCTTTTTAACTTAAAATTTGGACATAGGATCTGATAAAAGTGACTAAAGATGGCGGTGGTGAAATTGTAGATGTTACTGACTTTCAAAATAACTCTGCTTAAACTCTGTCTTTTAAACTTTATTAAATTAAATTCTACCACAAATTTATAATGTGGGGGTGTAAAGAACATTTCTTCTTCTGTTTTGGAATATTCCCGCCCCCATTTCCTGACAAAACCAATATAATACAACATATTTTGTTGCTCGCGTAGCTAGACGAGTTAGTATAAGTTATGTTTTATAACTAATGTTGACAGTTTCCCTTATATAACCAAAATAAACCAAATTGTGGATGTTATATTCAGTGACAGTGGGCATTTAATAAATGCTTAAAGCAATGGGGTACAGATTAGCAACAATACATTGTCCGTTCTTACAGTAAACAATACGTGTTTTTCATTATAGGAGTGCTAGATTCATTTTAGCAATTTGATTTATATCATAATTTGTGGTTGTTAAAGCGATTGATTTTATCCGATTTTATCTGATTTAAAATGGATCCAGGACATCTTTAGCCAAAAATTACACCAGTGTGACTCAGAGATAAATACCTGTTACTGAACAGTGCAGGTGAAGTTTTCCAGATTCTTTGTATTTCTTTTAAGATAATCAATTGTAAATTAAAATTCTGTACAAGTAAACAAGAATGAATGGTAAATCCATTCACATTTTAGTTTCATAAAGTTCAGCCCCGTGTTGTTTTTCCTCATCAAAATAAAACAAAAACATTATTGGAACATTATACCACACTGTATGGTCACATCTTTGCCAAATTCAAAGTGTTTCCACACATTGTACTGTAATTATGGCTGATCATGTTTTTTTTAAAAAATAAAATAAACCTATCATGTCTCAATCCAAATTGTATTTTCCAATGTTCATTACATATTTATCTCATTTTGAAAACATTCTTTAATGGCATAGGTTGATTTGATTAATAGCTTGCCTCAGACAAATCGATTTGGTTGGATACAAGGACCATAAATCCCTTCATCAATTAAGTTGATGAATTACTATACTCTTTTTAAAACGATAAAGTAAATACATTGTGAAGACACAAAACATTTCACCTAATAAACGCAAAGTTTCCATTTAGTTTAAGGAGCTCTGCTAATCTCCAAAAGTTCTCAGATATCAGTCTAAATTTTACCAAAACTATGAAACATTCATTAAACTCAGTTATGTCTCAAAATTAATTAATCATTTTAAGCATGCCAAAATTTAAAAAGTATATATTTAAGATCAAAATAAATGTTGGGAAAACCTGTTCCCTTTCTAGAAACATCTTTGGCCTCTGTTAAACTGATTCTAAGGAAATTCTAAGGAAAAGCAGCTTTTACAAAGCATTTTACAGCTTAAAAAGACATTGTTCATTATACCAAGTAGCAAAAAAAAAGTTAATTGAAAGTTGTTTGATTTCAATATTGAAAATGCATCTTACAAAATCAAAATTCCCATTCAGGAAACATCCTCAAGTTTAAAAGATGTGTGAATGCATCAAAATACATATCTTACTTACAGTAGAATGATTTCTTTAAGTGCATGTTATGACACCTTTTTGCAGGTTTGACTTTCTTGCATAGAGCAGGTGTGGCACTTTGATCCAGGATCAGTCACGCAACATTTACACAAAGGAAATCCACTTTATCACGCTTATCAGTGGAAGGAATAAGCAGTTTAGACACACTCTGACCACACACAATGTTTTTGTGCGATAGGACTGTGCGTGTCTCGGGGTTATCTGTATCTCCTTATTTCATACCTCTAAACAACCACTTGCACGGTGCAGAGCCTAATCTTATTTAGGCTTTTGTAAACATTCCTATCGGCTTGTGTGGAAAACTATCGTGTGTTTTGTGAATATTTTCACTAAAAAAGGACAGAAGGAGGGATGAGATGAATACTGTTTTGTTTGTAGTTTTTTTCCCCCTCCTTTGTCACTTCCTGCCTTAGTTTAGCCACAATCCTGCGAAAGATCTACCCTGTTAGTATTTGTTAATATTACTTTCTGATCTGCGAATGCTGAAAATGCAAAGCAAAGAAAGAAGGTGAGGAAAGAGAGCACCCAGGGGTCTGAAAGTTGATTAGTTTGGTAAAGCATTTTTCCAGCACAGCGTGCCCCCAGTTTATTTGAGTTAAATAAAGAGAAATTTCAACTTGCGTGACCAGCTGTGGAAGATGCATGTGGAGAATGAACAAACCACACTCACTGCTGCCTTTAAATTGCTTTCCAGTATCATACCTTTTTAGACTGAGAGATAAGTCATGGCTTAAGGGAAATTAATTCAGAAGTGTAGCATGCATATATAAATAAAAAGCAACCGAAATGAAAATCTTGGACTGAGATGTTGGGAGAATGTGGAGTTTAAGAGCACTTTTGAAACTAAATGGACATGTAAAGAAGTTGGCGTTATCCAACACATCTCCTTAACGCAAGAGTGAAGGCCAACAATTTCACTTGAAAGGTTTTAGGGTGTCCGTAATGTTTTTGCTGTAATTTTCCAACACCAGCTGCAGCATATATTTGCAAAGCTTTTTTTTTACAAAGGAGCTGACTCCTTTGAACAAGGCGTCGAGAATTTAGGACATTTAAAAGCTTCACTCTACCTGAGCTAGGTTGAACTCTTCCGGGGAATTTGTGTTGCATTATTACAAATGATTTGCACTGTTGAACACTGTACCACCTAAAGACACCTAAAGGTGATGATCTCTACCTGCTTTAAGTAAACCCTGTTGTGGTTCCTTAACTTCTTCAAAGCAAGGAAACACAGATCATGAAAATATTTTAATTCAAAGGTAAAAACACAAACATATGATAGTTAGATGAAAACATTTTCTAGTACTATTTTTTTAAGGGGGGTGGGGGTGTTGTTTAAAGGCTTAATTTGGGGCGGTTTGTATATTTTTTTGTGAAGTTGCAAAAGGTGAAAGAAAACTTGACCAGTTAAAGATGCAAGTAAACCAACTCCAAGGTGCTCACATTGACTCACACCCAGGGAGCTGTGCCACATAAAACCAAAAATATGAGCAGGAATGTCCGGAAAATTCAGGACTTGCATGATGTAAAATCTTTGAAAGATTTAAAAATTGTACTGATGAAAAGGAATCTGGGTTTTGTAATTCGGAGTATGACAATTGGTTGTCTAATATCATCAGGTTAATGTCTGCTGTGTGGTAAAGATGTTAATAAATAGTTATTGGTCACATTAACCCCTGTTTCAAAGGATAAAGCAGCTAAAATGAATCTAAAGTACTGACTCAAAGATTAGCATGGACTTCAATGGGGCATTAATTAAATGAGCCCCCCACTTTCGAGAACCAATGTGCGTGTGTGGACTAATGCACAGTCAAGAATACCGAGACTAAGAGGCAGAGGTGTGCGTGCAAATGAAGGCACACGAGTGCAGGGCAGTGGGCTCCGAGTGGGAATGAACATTTTTAATTAACGGTGAGCACACTCACTGATTAATTGTGAGGAATTGTTGTTGTAATTGCTCATATAGATCCGGGAAGATTTAAGGGTGCAATCTGTTGAAAACATAAAGATCGATGCAATCTGCATGCAAGACAATCAACGTTGAGTATAGACCATTAAGTGTATAATAGAACTGGACTGAGTGAGCCCTCCTCCCTCACTATCCAAACAGGAAGTACCTGCTAGCTCCAAGAAGCCCCAAATCCTATAGACTTCTTTAGAAACATAAACAGCTATTAGTAAGTCATTACATTTGTCAGAATAACTATTCTTGCTTTTTTGTTAACATGGTCTTGTTATCCTAATTTTTTCACAATATTTTATCATAAGTGCAAGTTAGTCCAGTTATGATCTGGCCAATCAGATGCCTCAATAAAAGTAGGTGGTCTCTTGGCAAAGATTAGAAACATTTGATAAATTCTCTTTTTAGTAGTAGGGATGTGGTTTTCCAGCAAGCTTGCTCCTGATTGGTGAGAATGGTTGGAACAGTAAGCTAACACTTTTTACTGACGTCATCTTGTTCAAACATGTCGGCATTCATATCTTGAAAAATGGTGACTGAGTTGACTTTATTTGGCGGGAGCCTTGAGTAAAACCTTTTCTATAGGTCACGCCATTCACTCGGTCCAGTTCTCATATACAGTCAATGGTATAGACTGATATCAAACTCCTCTGTTAGATTTAATTTTTAATGGGTATTTTGATTAAAATGTATATTTTTTTATTTCCATCCGATTATAATCGAATCTAACAGTGGAGGAGCCATTTTGGTGTCTTTTTTGCTGGAATTTGTTGCATTTCAGGCATTCAAAGACAGTGGGAATCAGTGTGAGACATTTTGAACAGATGCAGCCTGGCATCTGCCTCGCAGACCTCTTTCTCAGTCTTTTCTTGTTCAGGACATTCTAATTGAGCAGGAATAATGGAAAACAGAACTCTATTTCTCTCAACCAGCTGGGTTCCTGATCATTTGGGCCCCACTTACAAAGAGAAGGAAATGCTTTTTGCGGAGTTCATATTGAGGGCAGTTTTAAATGCAGCAGTAGGTTCTTGTTGGCAACACCTTCGCAATGACTACACCTGAAAATGCACCTGCTCCCTCAGATGGCTTTAAATCCCTGAAAGCCTTTGGGGCTAATGAGTCTCGTCAGAACTGCCACCATTGATCAATAAAAGTAGGACAACATATTTGAATGTTACGAATCCTGGGGGCTGTTTGAATGCTAAAATATTCAGTGGGTTTTACCTGTTTAAACTGCAACATCTGGCAGCCTTGTAGCTCTGTTACCCCCAGTTTGAGCCCAAGGGTATCACCTGCTGCAAGCTCTCCCTGATATAAAATTCCATTACAAGCCTGCACACTGAATGACTCTGGAGTTGTATCTGCTGCTTTTAACGCTATATGACAGACTTCTTACCTGTTTAGCACTGCTGGTTACTGCGTTCTATAAAATCTCTGATTTGCATGCCACCACATCGCTTTCTGTCCTCAACCTGTTAGATTTTATAGAAGGAAATGCAAGTTAAGGCTATGATTCCGTTGGCTGGAAAAACAGGCTCCTAACAGCTTTCCAGCTGACACGTTTATGAAAGGCCTTGGTGAGCTCCTGCAGAGCTTGAAGGCTGAAGAAAGACGTGACATGTTTACTGCTGTCCTGGGCATACACTTTCATAGTGGCATTTCATCAGTCTATCCTCGTGGCAGATCAATATGGAAGACCAAATAGCAAATGACAAAGTCAGAATCTTTGGAAAACCTTTTGGAAAATATGTTTTTATCTTTCATAAATTAAAAGTAAAAATGTTTTTTAAAGTGATTATTGAAAGACTCTTAAAGAAAAGGTCATTTTGTGACCTAAATATTTCTTGTAGAGTTTAAGTAAAGCATATTTAAAAATATTATTTTAGTTAATAACAAGAAAGTAAAACATGTGATCACACTAGTACTCAGAATCCAGACAAAATTAACATTTATATATTCTGCAGTTTGGGGTTCATTTTTTTCTTCTGTGCAAATGGGCTGTTCCAAGTAGAGTCAACATTTCACTCCAAAGATGAAGTTCCTCTGTGGCTGCTGGAGGCTAGGTCAATGG
>BSAI01000212.1:7948558-8098877 GCA_036245035.1 Adrianichthys oophorus | reverse complement strand
TATATGTATATGTATATATATGTATATATGTATATATATGTATATATATATATATATATGTATGTATATATGTATATATATATATATAAATAAATAATATATACAAATAATAACTCCAGATTGTTAAAGTAACTCTACGTTCCCACTGGGCATGTGTCTCACATTCAAGAATACTCTGAACCCCTGTTTTATGCTTTTAACATATGGTGTTCACACTGGACTGTTGCTTCTCCATACTAGCGTATGTACCCACAGTTCGAAGAGCCTTGTTGCGAAATGTCAGTGGTTCAACTCTTGCTCCAGGCTTTTTCTTTCACAGCTCTGTTCCAACATGTGAAAGACTTGGTGTCATAGAATTTTGGCCGGGCATAAACCACAACTATTAATTTCTCCTCCATGATCAATTTTCAAACGTTTGGCACTTCTGTAAATGGAAAAAGACCTCACCCATACGTCACTGCCAAATCATATACATCCCTGATCGGTCAAAGTTTGAACTGGTTTAACTTTTGAGGCGTGCTCAATTTTACACATGGAATGTTGTATGTCAACTATTACAATAAATTTAGGGGTCTCAACGTTAACTCGTTTACGCATGCAATTATTTAAAAAGATTTAACACTTTATTATTTTTTTTATTAATTACATGCCAGAAGCAATGGTCTTCCACTTGTGCCGGATGGTTCAGGATTCCATGGCGTGTGTTTAAAAAAAGCACACTTTGTTGGGGATTGTCCCCACCTATACCTTGGTCATTTAATAAAATAAAAAACAATCAAATACAACATGCAATATAAAAATAAAATGAGTTAATATGAAATTAAAAATGCAAATTATATTCTATCTTATTAAAATATGTAGAAGTCTTCAGTCTACATCTAAATATTTGATCAGTTTTTTTAAAAATGCTATTTTAAACAAGTTCACTTTTTTTCTTTCAATTTAAAATGCAAACAAAACATTCCACATCAAGAGTTTTTTGCCTTAGTAAAAGACTTAACATGTTTGGGTTGTCATTCCCTGTTTAATATTTAAGCAAATTAGTCACACATTTCTACCCAAACTAATGGAAACGCTGGGATGCTTCCCGTTTTCCCCTTTGGAATCAGATAGCCCACAGTCAGGAAAAACACAAAAACTCATGCAGTCACCCTTGGGGCCTGAAAGTCTAATAGAGGAAACAATTACTATGTCCAAGGAGTTAATGAAAGAATTGTTTAGTTCTTGAAAACAGTCTGCTGGTTTAAGCAACTTGGAAAACATTTGCACAAACAAATCCAGTCAGTCGCTAAGGGAAATGGAAAAGGCAATGACGGAGAAAGGGAGAAAATTTGTTAGAAACAAACAAATTGTTGTGGAAAGTGCCAAGAAAGAGTGAAATAAGGTTTACGTAAAAGGCCATAGATTGTACCCACTGAGAAATGGAAATTATCACAGGGAAATTATCACAAGGAAAAAAACGAAACTTCAAAAGTTTCGTTTTTTAGTCTATTTTTTATATTTAGGACAAAAACAAGTGTGTTTGCCCTAAATATTGTGTAGGAAGATTTATTTTTTACCATCTTAGATGTATGTAGTGAGCTGTTATTTATGTGTGTTTGAAAGAAGATGAGATTGGTTTTAGTTTAACTAGATGAGATGGAGTGCAGTTGAGAAAAACAAATGTGTTTAACTCTGGGGAGCAATGAGGAAGGTGGTTGTAAAAACAATAAGATTGAGGGTGGGAGACGAGTATAAAACCCTTCCTAATTCATCTTTTCTTTGGCCAACTATGCTTCCACTTGTCTCTCAGCAAAAGCTGATTATGTTTTGTATATAGTGCAGACTTGGTGTGTTACGGATAAACCTAATTTTAGAGATAATGATTTATTCAAATATTAGGACCAGTGGAAAATGATGAGATGTGGTATAACCTGCTGAACTGAAACGCACAGAATTGAGTCATTACAGTTATTTAATATTAAAATTAAAATATACAAAAGCGAGAACAAAGAATATTACCATAATAAAATTACGGTATTGAATCTTGCTCTCACATGATTTACTAGATATTGGTTCAGATAACAGCTTTAAAGATGGTAAGTCTTTTTCTTGTGTTTTAATAATTTAATTTGAAGTTTTGAGTGTTAGAAGCTGCCAGAATGAGCATAAGTAAGCTAAATTTCAAGCTGAATATTGTCAAAATGTATTTTTTTTCCCTCTCATGCTGTGGCAATAAACAGTATTTCTTTAGTTTGGACCTTTAAGACTTTTTGTGTTTTATTGTCAGTTTAGCGGTGGAAATTACTTTTATTAAAAATGTTTGAATAAGCTTGACGCCCTGGCCGCGTGTGGGAGGAGCTACCAGTGAATGTTTTTAGCCTGATTGCTACATGGAGTGGTGTCTGTATTTATCTCATTAACAATGCGTGGAAGACACAGAGGATGATTAGAGATCGGATTTATTTTAAAAAGCTCTACAAACACATTGGTAATCACGTCTCCATGTGTGGGTTTATAAGATCATTCAGAGATTCTCCCAGTACGGTGAGCTTCATTCCTGCTGCTGGAGCTGCGTCTGGAAAAAAAAAAAGCCACTTCCGTGGTGTTTCTGCCTCTCTGTGACCTGGTTTGATAACTTTCTTTCCCGCATTAACCCAAGAGGAAAAAATAAGAATAAAATTAGATAGCTTTTATTTTTTTATTGTCTCGATGATAACGAAAATACATGCCGCAGCTGCTGTCCCGTCTGCCCGCCAGCTCACCTCCAAGGAGGCTTGCGTAGTGAGTGCACTCTTTCCAGTCCCATGAGCCCTGCAAAAGACTGGTGACCTGTCCCAGGGTTTACTCGCTTTCACCCAACAGTAGCTGGGATGGGCTCCAGCAACCCTGCAGCCCCAGCGAGTTAAGAAAATGAATTGAAGTTCAGAACGCTCACGTCTATCAACCATAATGGATTTGTATTCTACCCGATGATCAAGTCACTGATAATGTAGCGTACCTCTTAGTTACTGCAGAGAAACCAATAGATACTTCCTGTTAGTTTTAAACGTTTATTCAGATATATCGATCCTGGAAGTCCAAATCTGTGAATATCTTGCTAACTTTTCTGAGCTGCTTTTGTGCAACTGCTGATCATACTTGTGCAGTATGTTGCTGTGTAGACTTCTAGTAGAGGCTTTATCTGTAATGATAAGGTTGTAAAATATCGCACTGATCATAATAATGAGAATAAAAAACAAATATCTGATCTGAATACAATATCAGATTCCGATCAAGTTGAACACGCGATCGGGCCCAAGTTTTAGATGATGCTGAAAAGCTGTCTTTAAATGAGCCCTTGACAAACTCTTGAGTTCCTTCAGCTGCTCACTTGAACATTTCCTGTGCTTTATTTGTTTTCTCGCTCTCACATGAGAATCATTCTGCTCTTTGATTGCTCACTTCCTGGGTGTCAATGAGTGTGAATGATGAAGCTTGGCTGACCTTTAAGTGTGGCTGCTGATCTCTTTAGTTCAAAATTCGAAAAACTATTAAAAAAAAAAGCAACATTTTGTGTCACATTAACACATTTAAAAACAATCTTAGCAGAGTGAATACAAGCAGTTCAACTGGTGTGGAGAGTGGAATCGCTTCAGGTTTAGCAGGTGTATTTATCTCATGTCAGTCCGCTTTAAACACAGAACTCCAGGCATTGCAGACAGATCACTTAATGACACATCATTCCTCAGCCCTGTGAATTTGGCTGAGTCATTGTTGACAAATTGTATCTTGGTGCCAGCGGCATATCCTCAACAGCAAAGCTACTGAAATTATAAATATTTTAAAGTGAAGTCAATAGTGTGACTTATCCTTTTTACCAAACAAACTGCAAATTTGTTTATATTTATGAATATTAATACTTAGATTGAGTGGTGCTGCCCTGCTTTTTCCATTGACTTTTCTGCCATTTTGAAGTACTACATGCATACATTATTGATCAGGCAATGACAATTTCTGTGTTTTGGCATAGATGTTCAGATGTTTTCTCAGCTCTTAAAAGCCATATTAAACATATTCAAGAGTGTGTCTTCAGAAAAACAACTTTGAAAATACAGTGCTGTTTGAGAAAATGCCATGAGCAGTGTTGAGTAATGTGCCAACACCTGACATGCCTCTCAGCGCAGTTAAGCTCTGAATTTTTCATGGCAGTTCTACATTATCACCAGTATTTTTGCTCTAGTGCTGACAAGAAACGGGGTATTGTTACCGCTTCGCTGCTTCGCTTGTAGTCTGCTGGTTGTGGATGTTTGACATGTCTTTGATCATAAACAACCATAAGCTAAGTTGTGGATTAAAATGCAACATATGACAAAAAGCAGCCTACGTTCCTGCAAATATTATAAATATAGCCACTACCTCTAGAGATCTGAATGACAGCCTTTTGTGTCAACCCAAGGAAACGTTTTTTTTTTTTTATTCCCTACAAGCTCTTCAGAAAAACTGTAGTAAATCTTATTCTAGTACAAAACCCAGAAGTAAAGTTTGTTGGAATAATATAGAAGCAGAATCAGACAATACTTTCAGAATCTGAGCTGCTTCAAATTTGAGATCTGTACACAACATTTTAGACATTTTTGTCTGACACATTCAATGCATCTGTTTTCATTCATCACATTCAGAATTACAAACAGAAGACATTCTCTTCGTGTCACTGCTTTTCCATTATTCCTGCTTACGTTTGTTTCAACAGTTAAAGGGCCTATATCATGGTATTCTTAAGCCTTTCAGAGTAAACTATTTCAATATATATGATAATATATTACCTTATGCATACTAAGGAACACGTTTCTCCTGAAATGAGTTATTTTTGAGGGCTCTTCCTACGCTAAAGTAAAAGCCTTGATCTCTGAACCACCACCTTTCGTTCCTTGTGGGTGTTGCCCTTCTTATTCAATCAAGAAGTCAATCTAGAGCCGGCCTGGGCAGTATGTCTGCGTTTCACCCACAAATACAACGTCCAAATCCGAAGTGCTTCCCTACTCCTACGGCTTCTTCTTACCCCTATAAAATTCTACGCGTCAGAGCACACCCACGTGAAGAAATGCGTTTCTCCTCCGACACAAGCGTGGTGTGGCTAACCCTACCTGCGGAGGGATACCACTTAAATAAAACAAAAAACGAATTTGGAGACAGTTTAATATCGAAATGCCCCTACAATTAGAACTTTAGGAAAGAGCCGTAGGGGTAGGAAAGCAATTCAAACTTTTGCAGAGATGGTTGTGCATGTAAAATGAAATTGGTGTTGGCAGCACAGATGCTTCCTGGAAGGGGCTGTTCCTCACTTTCATTCGTATGAATGTGAAAACTCACTCGTTTTCTCCATCTCCCTCGATTTGGAGGGGCTGGTGCTCAGAGCGCATTTTTGGAGGACTGCTCAGAAATGCTTGAATGAATCAGAATACAGCTTTGGGGTTGTTTATAGTGAGCAATGAGCATTGCTGCTTAAAAGCTCAAAAAGTTGAATGTGCATGATATATAGGCCCTATAATGTCCTAAAACTAGGCCCAAAGTGCTTTACAGTCATGCTACGCTCACACCAGGCTTTTATGAACTCATGTTACGCATATAGTGTTCACACTGAACTGTTGCGACCCAATAATAGCTTATGCAACTACAGTTGGAAGAGGGTTTGTGCGAAGTGGTGAAAGTTTCACAAACCTTGCTCCAGAATTTGTCTTTTACAGCTCTATTCCGATATGTGAAAGCTTTGGTGTCAGAAAATTCCAGCTGGGCAAAAACAGCAATTATTAATTTCTCCTTCATGTTGAATTTCCAAATGCTTGGTACTTCCGTAAATTAAAAAGGACGCCGTCCATACCTTACTACCAAATCCAAGTCCCTGTTTGGTCAAAGCCGAACTGGTTTAACTTTCAACACGAGTTCAATGACTCAGAAAAGGTCCCAAATACTTGTGTAGTATTTACATAGGCTTTTTATTGAAAGTGGTCGCTTGAACGCACGTTGCCTAGGCCGCTATGAACGTAGCTTCATGGTCCCATTCACCCATGCACATACACATTCACACACTGATGGCAGCTCCACTACAACCTATTACCACCAGGAGTGATGTGGGGTTCAGTGTCTTGCCCAAGGACACTTTGACACATAGGCAGGAAGAGTGGGAACCAAATCTGTGTTGTTTCAATCAGGGGTCAACTGCTCTACATCTACACCATGGCGGCTGCCATATTAAGTAACACATAAAGAATACATGACATAATAATCTCTTGCATTGTCTCCAAGCACGTGTATATAAGGTGCAGGGTAAAATTGCTCTTTTGCATGCTCTGCTAAAGAACCCTCTCCAGGCAGTTCATCTTTATTATTACTCAGTGAAGAGTCACAGCTTATAAAACTGCTGTAAACCAAAGTCGTTTACTGTAGTGCTTTTACCTCTTGAGAAAATTTGGAGTGGTTGACCATGAGCTTCTGGAGAAATTAATCTCTTTGATGCTTAACTGTTGATGTTAATTCGCACAACCGCCTTAATAGCGGATTACATGCTTACATGTGTACCGTTTACATTGAACTGGACAATTTTTCAACCAAAAAAGTGTGCAGAAAACATATTTAAGACCTGAGAAAAAAACAGCTCCTTTCACTGCCGCAACAAACAAAAAGGAAATGGAGTGCTTTCTGCACCATGATATTGCTGAATGCTTTCAGCAAAGATCTTTAGTCAAAATCACTCTTAAGGAAAAAGTAACAGCAAGACTTGACAGCTGGGCAGATCTTGAGCATTGAAGCCATGAATGTTGGCTTGTTGTAAGATTATGATCACACCTTTAGCAGCTTATAAATCGTAACAATCTCTGTAGGTTTGGTCTTACTTCATGGTTATATGTTGCACTGAACATTTCATTTTTCTTTGCCTTCTTGTGTCATAACCTGTGGCAATTTTGAAATGATTATAACTGTCAACCCTTTACCACTGGAACTTTAGCTCCAGTGTTGACATTCTTCAACCGTTTACACAACTGACGTAATTCCAGCAAATTCTGAAGAGGAGAAAGTGCAGATGTAAGACTTTACACTAGTGAAGAATCAATCCGAATCAGCTGATTCTGTTGTGGAAAAAAGCGGCTTCGCATTGTTTTGTGAGTTTTTTGTGAGTCTATTATTTCAGTATTGATGGTGAAAAGTCCAATGTTAAGGGGTTAAATAAGAATTTTTATTGTTACAGCACATTTTCTTTTGTAAACCAAAAATTAGAATAGTCACAGCCTTTTGGAAAAATCACTTTAAACAGTACTGCCTCACGCTGTATGCAGTGTTGCTCATTTTTTACGCTGTTTCTTTTACCATAGAAACGACACCTGTTCTCCCTATGTCTTTGCAATTACCTCTGATAGAACCACAGAAATATTCCATTGTTCCTTTCTCAAAGTACAGCAGCAGACACCTCAGAGCTAGACTGAAGTGGCTGTATGAAAAGTTTCATTGCTGCAATATTTTTACCTTTTGTGTCTAGGTTTTGATGTGGAATAGTCATTTATAAAACTGGGAGTAAGTGTAATCTTTCATAATTTACTAACATTTTGACAGTTGCTGTCATTTAATTGATCTCTTCAGGCAACCTGTACAACTCTGAAGTGGGTGTCTGATTTCTTTTTTTTTCCTTTCGTTTAGCCTCCAGTTTTACTTAACTTTTTTGGGTAAAGTTTATCTTAAACCCCTGTAAAATACCTACAGCTGGTTTAAACTTTATTTGAACACAAGTTTTTAAAATGGGATATAGATTTTCCCTAAAACCATAACTGTCAAAGTGGAAGCTAAAATAATTAGACGCTTACCACAATTCGTCTGACATTTAAGTTTCAATGGAGAAATTCAAAATTCTCAATTTATGTCCAATTTAAAATGTATATGTGTATGGGTTCAAATGCATGGAGGCAATAAATAATTTTACAGCTAATTCAGAACAGTAGAGATTTAAGGTTAACTTAAACTCCGTTTGTTGTACTTATTCTGCGTTTACTATATTTAACGGAAAAATGTCAAGTACAGACTGGCCCACATTCAACAATAAAAAGATGCTACTCATATATTTAATTAGTAATTGTAATCAAGCACAAAGTAAAATGAATCCAGATAATGATGGTTAAGAGTAAAAAAGCAGCTCAACTTCTTAAAGAAACACTCAACCGCAGCAAAATGATCATTGGACTTGGATTAATTCAACGGCCAGAAACACAACTAATGCAAATGTATTCAGGTGTTTGCTGAGAGCGTAGCAGGTAATTTTGCTCCTGCATTCATTGTAACAGCCCTGTAATGATGTCAGTGTTTTGTTGGCAGCCTGTTCCATCTTGTCATATTGACTATGTCAGTTAATGCAGATTTAAATTGGATTTGCATGTTAGTTTGAATGGTGATAATTAATTAGTCATTTGAAGGAATGTTTTATAAATGAGGATCAAAGTTCTCCAGCAGCTAGATTTGGCTATTACAAATACAATTCATTTTCCTTTTCCCTTCCCGTCTGAGTCTGGATATCTAACTACGTGAAAGATGAATTGCATCACGTAGCTTAGTTTGTAAGGCAGACATCCCCATGGTGTGGTCTCTCATTCCAATTTTACGTTAAAAGAGATAGTAAAGATAAAACATGCACAGACAGAGGTGCAGGCTTGATTGCATAAGCTATCCTGAAAATGTAGAGTTTTTATTCTTTTTTTTTTTCTTTAAGTCAAAAAGAAAATCTGCTTAGATCTCAGCCAGCCAAAAAAGACACGAATAGTTTTATATTTTTAGGCAAAAAAGAAGACAATGGGATTTTGAAAAATATGTTGAATGAGGAGAGTCAACTGAGAACAATTACAAAACCTGAAAACCTTTTAAAACAGGGCATCCTATAAAAGTATGTGAAGCTTTTCTTTAAAGAAATGTAATAAATTGTTTTTTTTTTGTTTTTTTTTTTACATATTCTTGAGGCATTTCTTTATTGATCGAGGACATATAATAAGAAAATTAAGCTTAAAATTGCATTTCTCAGTATTTCTTTATTCAACTAGTTGTGAATCAGAAGCAGACAAAAAAAAAAGCAGTTTGAAAAAAAGTTTTTTTGTGTCGTAGAAAATGGTGAACGGGGGCGGGGTTGCTCCGCACCACTGGTCCAGCCCACCACTTAGAGGCAATTTTCTTATAAACTACTAGACTAGATCCATGTTTTCCTCTTTCAAGCTGGCGTCTGCTCTAAACTGTTCAGCTGGTTTGACAAAGTTAGGTTAGGGGTGTGTGGGGCTGTTAGCTAGCGAGAGTGTGTAAACAGAGCGCTCTCAGCTACAGAGAAGGATAGGGGGGCAGATCAGGAATTGTTTGCCTGTCTAATTTATCCAGTTATTAGCACCGGAAATATTTAAAATACTTTAGCACAAAGCATTCCAAGTACCACGCAACAACACTATGGTGTTACAAACCTGTCAACAGCAGAGTTGCTCTGCGCAAACTGTCCCCGCCTACAACTCAGAGGCACATTTCTAATTTCTATTGCCGCTCTGCAGAAACTATGTCCAAACGACAACATAACTAAAAGACCATTGGGAATGGTTTTATAATAGGTCAAAAGAAGATCCAAGTGGGTCTTTAAAATCTGCCAAAATGATCTAACCATAACTTTCATTTGAAAGTTGACATCTCACCCAAAAAAATCTAATTATGGTGACTTTAGAACAGTGCATTATGGACTTTGGACAGGTAGTTTGGCATGCTATCTATTGGCTTTCATAGACTGAAGTGGTTGTGTGTATATATACTCCTGCTGCAACACAGATTGTGTTTTCGATCCATAGTGAGTCTGACACAGAAGAATTAAAATTTGAACAATGGCAAAAACAGGGTAAAAGTCCATATCTCCTCACAGTCTGTAGGACCAAATCAAACAGAACAGCTGAGGTGAATTGGCAAAACAAAGAAGAAACACGGAGCAGCAAGGTCAAGAGTTTAGACATGGAGCAAATTCTGTGAACAAAGGAATAAATCCAAAGCCAGTCAAGTTAAAGGTGAGTAAATTAGATGGAGAGCTAAATTAAGAATGTAAAGATTGGGAGCACAAAGAAAGGGAGGAAACCATGCATGAAGGTGTAGCACCTTGCAGGCCCACTCTGATGGTATTCAGACGCGTGTAGGTTGATCACAGCTGCTCCTCGTTTCTCTTTAATCTCTCGTCTGCCAGCTGCAACATTCATCGAAACTCGTACTCATCTCAAGGTGATCTTTGTGTATGTTGTTGGAAAATAGACTGTCCGTTTCAGGCCCTCAATCTCAGGAGTGCAACCATAGCAGATGTTTTGTTCTATTCAAGAGAACATTGTCCCTCACTGTTTTCTGAATTAGTTTACACTTTGTTTCCAAAATTTGTTCAGTAACAAAGTTGTCTGAACCTAATAACTGTATTTCTTGGGGATTTTTATGGCTAGCCAGCTCGGTTTATGAATTTTCTATATAAAGAATGTTGCTCACATGTTAATATTTGCAACTCCAAATAAAGTTTTGATTAAAAGACGGGCATGACTACATTTTTGGATCAAAATTCAAGTAAAAAAATCTTCCCAAAAGTTATTACATCAGCTGTACACAACAATTCAATTAGAAATGATCAGTGATTTGCCTTTTGACTATGGAAATGTGATCATCAGAAAATCCTGGTTTGCATGCTCGTCCATAATCAGATTGTTTTTTTGGGAAACCACAGAAGTTATTACATAACTTTCAAATCTTCTATGGATCTGTTCTTGGTAAACATTGATGTTCAATACAGTCGTGTTATGTTAATGTTAGAGATAAGTCTGCACAAGAAAATAGTGCTGCCTTTTTCTTTGTACTCTTCAAGGAAGTACAAACCGAAATGGTTGCCTTGAAAACAAACCGCTTCTCTTGGTCTCACGTTTTTATCCCGTCTTCTGCATTTCATTTACTCACTTGGAGAAGATTAAAGTATAAATTATTTCAGGTAAAGGTGAATACATTAGAGGAAGTTTAAGGTATTTGGGGTGGAAATCCCCCCGGGTCACGATGAAATCCTCAGGGGTTGCAGGGGTTGACTGGTCCGCAGTCACAAAAATGTTGTGGAACACTGGAATAAAGGACACCAGATTGTTCTACATACATTTTATTCTTAAATCCATCATCTCAAGGGTTATGAGTGCATCTTATGATTATGCATGTAAATAGACTCCCTGCTACATAGTCCCCAAAAGTTAAACACTCAATATGAGCCAAACACTGTCTTAATTAGGAGCATTATCTGTCACAGTCCATGTTAGATCTCAGACATTGTCTGTATATGAGAACTGGAAAGGTTATACCTCCTCTCGGCATTCCAAATAGGAAGTACCTGCTGGCTTCAGGAAGCCAAAAGACTTCTTATGGAAATAAACAGCTATTACACAGTTGTTACATTTCTCAGAAGAACCATTCTGGCTTTGCTACCTTTTTTGTCAACATTCTCTTGCTAATCTGAATATTTCCTCAAAATATACTTTTTGTGGTGCATTCAAGTTATAAACCGACCAATCAAATGCCTCAATAAAAGTATGTGGTCTCCCGTTGAACGAAACATTTGACCGATTCTCCCAAGCGCACCTTCAGGTTCTAGGGGCGTGGCTTACCAACAAGTTCTTTCCTGATTCGCAAGAGTAATTGATATAGAAATGTTTGCTCAGACTGACTTGGACCAATCACTACTTACTGACAATTTCTGGTTCTGTATTGCGAAAAATGGCGTGGGAATTTACTTCATTTCATTGGAGCTGGAATAATTCATTTTCTATTGGTGACATCACACTTCCTTGGTCCATTTCTCATATACTGTCAATGGTCTCAGCCCATTACCAAAAACCACTATGTGTCTCAGTACACAGTTTTAGTCCATCTTCGACTTGCACTGATTCCTTATTCAATATGGAACCTTTAGAACTCTGGATCTTGGTGTGTGTAATAACTACTTCTACAGTATAAGCAGGATTTGAAAAGTTTGTCATGTTTGTGAACTCATCATTTCTAAATAAATAACTCTTTTACTGTTTCAACTTAAAACCTCAGCCTGTACAAGGATGCAACTGATGTATTTTTTGTTCTAAAAAAAATGCTGAAGCAAAACTTTACACACACTGTAAGCTAGAAGTTAAGGATTTCTCAGTTGAATTCAAATAAAAGCCTAATGACTTGTGATGTGAGACACAGTTGATAGTTGAAAGCTTCACATGGAAGGTTGGCCTTCATTTCAGAAATGCTACATTATTGCAGGTTTAAATAATTTCCCTTTATATAAGAGTGTGTTTGCTTATTATATGCTTAGAGAAACATGTTTCTAAATAATTGAATGCTAATCCTCTTTTCCCACTTTTTTCATCATCAGTGTTCTTGCTGTGCTGAGGTGCTGGGAGATGTTATGAAATACTGACATGGTGAATTTAAGAGTTGTTGACAGCGTGTGATTAAGAATTATGGAAGGAAAAAGTTTTGATGTCTTTTTCTCTCACTGATCAAATCCTTGCAGGTAATAGGTTGTGAACGCTGAACTGCTGAACTGTATCCCCCCTAGTCACTTCCAATGGGACTGTAAGGTCATATTTATGAGAGCATGCTGCGGCCGTCGAGACATGTCATCTACTGACATTTTTACTTGTCCCTCAAGCCATGTTTGTTCCATACTTGGTAAACTAATTACACAAAAAATTATTACTTCATGTAAATGGTGATTGGTGCCTCTCTGGGTGTATAATATTTGATTTTTCAAGTCTTTTTCATATGAAGAGTTAAAGAGCTCTCAATCAAAGTATACCATTAAGATTGTCTACAATCCAAAGCAATGTGATGCTGCCTTGTTTGACTTGTAGGCCGATTCTTTCTATTTGAGCTGAAAGAGCTGTCAAGTGTTGATAGTGTTGAGAAAATAAAGGGTCAGATGCAGAATCTTTAGACTTGGACCTGTTGTGATTATACTTGAAAATGTTTGACTGTTAAGCCAACATTTTCTTTATTTCAAAAGCTAATTTCCCTTTTGTTATAGCTTTCTTTACTCTATACCTTGTACATGTCAAAAGTTGCCACTGAGGTGAGCAATGATAGGAAAAGTTTTTACTCGATATAGTCAATGACTAAAGGTAGATCTTACCTTTTCTCTGATGTTTCTTATGGACAATTTTTTCCCCAGTTATAATTTAGAATTGTGGATTTTTTGGAAGCTAAACCAGTACTAGAAAGAAAAAAAAAAAGGAGGAGATTAACAAGGTCTACAGCCAATCGGGATGAAGAACACAATGTGCTGTGAGGAAAAAAGAAAAAAACTGCAACACAGCAATACTGTGAAAGATAAATCGCAATATGGCGAGGGAACACTCTAATGAAATAGAAAGAAGTAGATAATGTGTTGATGTACTTTTTAGACTCAACTGTTCCATGGTGCTAAATCCACATCGTGAAGTTTGTGTGCAGCCTGGGAGATAAAACCGTACCAAGGTCAACCTAGTAGTCAAAGCTGTGCCAAACTGGTCCCAGCAGAAGGAATGTGAAACATCCCAGGTGTGACTTGTCACATGGGAAACAGGACTTCTGAACCCCTTCCCCCCCAGTGGGACCTGTTATTGAACTTGAAATAGAACATATTTGTGGCACAGCTGAACCAGAGCCCTTTTACCGACCAATGAGACCTCCATATTCCCCATTTTGCATTTTTTATTATCATGATGAAAAATAGCTTAATACCAGATCTTAAAGATCCACTCAATAAAAATTGTGTTTTTTGGTATTTTTAGCATCCATCTCATGATGGAGGACATAAATAATTTAGCTTCAAGTTTCTTTGTATTTTCTTTTCATTCAAATCATTGTGAATCAAGAGCAGATGCAAAAATGCTGTTAAAAAAAGCTTGTAGGTGTGACATAGAAGCTACTATGGCAACCCACAAGCTTCCTGCTACACTCTATTCTTTATTCTCCACTAATAGACAACGAGATCCATGGACATCTTTGTTTTCCTCATTCGAGCTGTCATTTGGCTCAAAACTGTACAGCGGGAAAGCTCCACTATTGCTCGCCATGTTAGGTTGGAGCCTTAAGCTAATGGGAGATCATTTAAACAGACAAATGATGGGGCTTACTCTGCACCAACAGTCCAGCCCACAACTCAGAGGTGAATATCTAATGAACTATTGCTGCTCTGCAGAAACTATGTTCTAGAAAACAACAGTTTTTTTATTTTTATTTTGACAAAAAACTGCATAATTATAATTAAGACGCTTTTACAAAAGAACAAAATGGGAATTAAAGCTGACACGAGCCCAGCTAGCTGTGTACCACTGTCGCTACCACTTTCTAATGCTCTTCATCAAATCAAGATATGTGTCATAGATGTTTTGTTTTAAGCTTCCAGAAATCCTTCTAACTGTATTTTTAAAATATACCGGTAAAGATTTATCCTATTTTTTTGTTTTATGGTAAATGGGCAGTTTAGGTTATTTACATGAATGCATTATATTACTAACATGTGCTTGATCCATAAATGTGTCAACTTTAAGGTTTAAGTCCTGGATTATTTTGAGTTTAAATTAGTCTGTTTAATACACCATGATTTTTACACTTTAAGTAATATTTTACGGTGCGCACTGCACATAGCTTGCCCTGGAAGTGTCATCTGTTTGTAACTATAATTTGCATTAATGATCTGTGCACCTCTCCCCTGATTGTAGTCTGATTTCTTCACAAGTCCTAATGGTTTGAAGAATTAATCTGGATGGGTGCTGAGTCAGCAGTCGTTGAGCATACTGCAGGAAATGCATCATATCTTGATCATAACTTCAGATGTCAGAGAGAGTTTAGCTGCTGGCAGTGGTGGCCTGTTGATGCGCACAGACAAACATGCAGACGCTGCTGCTACAGGGTTATCTCAGAGTGCAATTATGTGTGTTTTTTCACTGCTGGTTCTGTGTGCTTTGTATTTTAGTCAGCACTTTTTTTTTAATTACTCAAATTGGGCCAGGGCTTTGCTTCAGGCAAAGAAGGCAGAAGGAGGGCTAGTTCTGTTTTTCCTGCCCGTCACACATCATTGCACAAAGACAAACATGCTGATATGCAAGGTGACTGCACAACACCCCGTCTTGACTGTTTTTTTTCCAGGCTACTTATGATCCTTTCATCAGATCTCCCTTTTATCTGCTGCCAAGAGATATGACTATCTGCTACCTGCCTGTATCCTGCAGGATTGATGGTCTTGCATTGAAGCAGCATCTATTACCCGGGTAGTATTCTAGTGTCTAAAACTCAGGGGCACACACATTTTTTTCTCTGTTTTATATACTTGGATGGCAATAATGCTGATTAGAAAATAAATGCATGCCTCTGAGAGATACTTTTTGCATCACACATCAATCTATATTTAGTTGCACTCCCTTTGCAAAGAGCTTCAAAGGAAAAAAAACAACCAAGTAGATGGACAACCCTGTGGAGAAAGATAAAACATATTTTGCATGTTTTCTACTTATGTTTCTATTAGTATATTGAGTTTTATTTATAAGTCATTTTAGGTTTTTTTTTATGTTTGTTTAGATGTTGGGATTGTTAAGAGCATACTATGTTTTATATCATTATTTTCCACTCTGCTAAGTCTGTAAAGCACTTTGCATTATTGTTGTATGAAGAGTGCTTTATAAAGTTTGATTTGATTTGAAATATATATATATTATTATATCATTTTTTAAAATCCAAACTTCTTCCGAGTTCAATCTTGAATTCAGTTCCATTGTTTGGTTTCAGAGAAGCATTACCCTACGGACACAAGGCATCTGACGCGAAAAACGCAGGTTCTTGAACGCGCATTTAACCCGTGGTGTTCATACGGGACAAACGGGGAGGGGCTTCTCCTTCTTTTCTTTTGTCTACTGTTTACTAGCGCATGTCCTCCGCCTACAGTTGGAAGACGTTAGGTACAAACTGTCAAAGTGGTGGAAATCTCGCATATCTTGCTCCAGGCTTTTTCTATCACAGCCTCATTCTGATATATGAAAGATTTGGTGTCATAGAGTTCCAGCCGGGTGGAAACTGCAATTTCTCCTTCATGATCAATTTTCAAATGGTTGGTACTTCTGTGAATTGAAAGGGACGTAGGGCATCCATACCTCACAAGCAAATATTATTATTGTATCAGTTTGGATGTTTAATTAGGGATATTGTAATAACACTAAAAAATGGTTATACCATTTCATTAGCAGATTAGTACTGACTGACAATAGAAGTGATAAAACGTTAAAATCATTGCCCATTAGGCAGACACCTTTTGAAGCTGAACTAGTTTTTGTCACCTTGGCTCATCTGCTGTGAGTAGTGATGAATTGTGTATGAAATGGTTTGTTCACTTGTACCTTTAGTCTTTGTCTGTTTTCCCGAAGCCATTGATCTCCCTGGATCCCTTTGTTTGCTTCCCTTTCATGCTCTACACTTGTTGTCCCATAATTGCTATGTTTTTGGCTGTTTTTTGTAATTACCTGAAGAAGCCCTACTTCAGCCTTAAGATGCAACCCACTGACTGACAAATAAACAACTTCATTCTGGCCTCAGAGTTTCAATGCAGTAAAGTATTTTTGCCTTTAAGTTTGAGCCTTTTGATCATGATTGAAAAGTTGGAATCAAATAAAAAAATGGCATTTTTCCATTCATTCTTATTCAGTAAAGCCACTGTTCACCACTTCCTGTTTGCTGCATTCAAAGAGACATTCACACATTTTCCACAAATTACTTTTGTTGAATCTATTTTATACATGTAATTTTTATTAATATCAAGTCCAGAGAACAATATCAAGATTGACTTTGTCAAAATTGATTTCAAACAGAAATGAAACAAATCGAATGGTTAATTCATTGTTGAACAAGTAGTTGGCTCTGTTTTGTAGGCATCGGTTTGGTCTGTGTCCATGGATTTATGTGCTTCTATAAAGTTTTCTGTCAAGGTACAAGACGTTCTCGTTCCCCAGAAAACCTTTGAAAAACAAACACGTTGTGCAACATGAAACATGTTTTTTTATATATAGATATATATTCTGTCTCTCTTTCTCTCTATATATATTTACTTTCAGTTGTTGTTTTACTTGATATTTTAAGAGTCACTACGTGGTCCAAGTCTTCCAGTGATCAGTACATTTGGGCAGTACGTCCATAGTAGTTCTGAATTTTTTTCCTGTCCTTGTAAACATTCAAGTTCAACTTTAACATGAACCCATGAGGAAAAACAGAGTCTTAAGTCACACAGAATGACCAAAACAATTGGAAAGTTGAACTCAACAGTTTGTGCTCTCCGACCATGCTACAGTATAGAGAATATTTGTAGTGAAAAAGCCTTTAACCATTTCACTCAAACTTCTATTTGGATTGGCTTAACCTGATCCGGAACTTAATAAAGTTATTTTTGTTTTAAAGCATGTCCAGAAAGCACTAAACATTTTTAGACATTGACGGAGTCTGTTTGACTGGATTTCCGATAACAAACATTCATTTACATGTGCGCACACAGGTACACTCACAAACGAAAGTTTCCAGTCCCTGTTCCATCAAGGCCACACACACTTTTACACACTTTTTTTTGTAATTAAGTCCATTATCTGACATGCAGTTTGATGTTGTCTTTCAGAAATGCACCCCTTCCATCATGTCTGCTGCACTTTGTTATCCATATCGACTCAATTGTAATCCCAGTATTTTCCCTTTAATGATGTGTATGCTCCTCTCGCTTTTTTCCAGCTTGTATCGACTGATCATGTCCAGTGAACAGCGCTTTGTACTTATCCTCCCATTATCCACACAACCAAAGCCTTGTCCAGACACAGAGGACGCCTAAAAGTCACAGTTGTAGCTTTTTTTTAAATTTGTTTGTTTTTTTTGGGGGGGGGGGTATGTCTCTAAATTGCTGTAAATGTTGGAGTCAAAACATTTTTCAGCATTATTTCTGTGTTAAATGCTTTTTTTTCCATCAGCAGTGGTGAGGTTGGTCTCCAATCCAGTATAAATCCTTGTGATAGTGTTGATGGCCAGGGAAAAACTAAGGTGTTAGCTCAAGTATTGTTCTATTAGTGGAGGGACTTAAGTGCGATCCAATCTGAGCTCGTCTCATCCCTGACTCTGCCTGATCCTCCTTGTTTTGCTGTCTTATTGATGGTCTCCACTCTTTGAATTCACTTGTCAAGCTCAGTTTTTCATCTAGTTCATGACTGGATTTTTTTTTTTTTTTGTCTAGGATTTAAGTTTTCTTTGAATACTAATGTCTACTGAAACACTTCAGTTTATTTAAAAAAATATTAAAATAATCTATAATACTTTTCTTGTCCAATTATGTTTCTCCTTTCCCATCAAAGCTTTGTTTTTAATGTTCCTTTTAAAGTCTACTTTCTGCTCTACAATAACCTTCATCTGGGATCTAATCATTCTTTTACCCTTTTTCACAAATTTTCCTCATGTATCCTCAGACGTTACACAACACTTTCCTCCAGATCTTCTGCGCTCTTTCTGCCATCCCCTTTTTCCCTGCCCTTTTCTTTTGCTTTCAAAGTAGTAATTCCAGTGTTGGAGTTGGAGTTGGATGTGTTGTAAGCGTGGAGGTATCCTCGTTTGAAATCATGAGCTCCAAAGCCTGCACCACCTTCCCCCTCATTGCTGGTTGCTGAAGAAGTGGTGCTTGTCGTCGAGGCGCACTGTACCAGCATTCCATGAAGCGACTGACTCCGTCTCGTCCAGATCACACTCAGCTTTTTGGCGTAACTCACAGCTCCATAACACCTGGCAGCAGTCACTGCAGCATCCGTTGCTAAGGCAACAGAGGATCCCATATCCAGTGAATGTCGCCGTTTGCCAACTGTCCCGCAGGCAGGGCTTAGAGGGGACAGGGGGCTTTGATAAGCCTGCGATGAGTTCCATTTGTCCCTGCCTCTGGATGTTAGTGTCCAGTCCAGCAGTTCAGAGTCCCTTAAGGGAGCAGCCAGGGAGAAGCTGGCCCGGTTTGTCAGTTCTCGCTCCAGTCTTGGACTTGGACGTCCTCTGGAACGTGACTGCCGGGGCAGGGTGGATGGAGGAGACGGGGAGTAGTAGAGGGGAGTTCTGTCTCTTTCTAAGTTGTGCGGCAATGCCTTCTCCAGTTTCCGCTGCCTCACCACCAATGCCATCTCACTCTCTGCCCCTGTTGTTGTTGAAACCACACCCCCTGCTGAGAGAAACTGCTCCAGGTTTACTTTGGGCTTTGGCCTGGGCTTTGGGGGCAGTTTTGGAGGCAGAGCAGAAGCAGCATCTTGTGCATCTTTTGCTTTTTCTTTGTCCTTCTCATTGCCCTTCTCCGCTCCTCTCTTTGAGGGCAGACCATTGGGCAGAACAACCATCATCACGTCTCCAGAACCATTTGATTGGTAGCAACCACTCACATTTTCCCCTTTGTCTCCGCCTCCTACTCCACCACCTTGACAACATGCCCCACCTCCAACTTCAGCGTTTCCATTGTGACAGATCAAGTGGTTGCCTTGATTGCAAACGCGGTGACGAACCATGAGCGCCACAGTAAATACAAGCAGTGTGACCACAACCACACCACCTACAAGAATGGTGAGTGTCCCTCCCAGAAAATGTGCTTGAAGGGAGCGGCATGCCGGATAAACGTCCTTGGTGGAGAATGTGGTGCACCCCAGAACTTTAGTTGCCGCTAGAGATGTGATGGTGTCATCAAAAATGGCCAGCACGCACAGGTTGTAGTCTGCACCGGAAACCAAGTTCTTGAGCAGAAAACGGTCACTGGTGGAGGGTAGGATTCTGAAGAGAGAGACAAACAAGAGAAGTTTGGGTTAGCTGAGTGTGCAAGACCGCTGTGCAAAGAAACATGAATCTACCAAGCGTGCTGTAATGTCACACATGACCTGAATACTTGAGCCCCCTCTGTTGTGAAATTAATGAGAAAATCATAAGGTGCATGGGAGCAAAAGGATGGCGAAAAACCAGCATGGGGTGGATGCTGCAGTGAAAGAGGGTAAAATTAGTCTATTGATGGAGAGTTAACCAGGACATGAAAAGGCAACGGTCTATTCTTTTTGCTTGTAGTTTGTGTGTATACATGTACATAATCTCATTTACACCCGTAGGAGTGACATGTTAAGTCATTTTCTTCACTTTCCTCTCTCAAGTAGCCATTTTAAATCAAACTTTGTGTGGCAAGAAAAACCTTGAGCCATGGTATCGAAGAATGGGGACAAATAGAGACTTTCCTGTATTTTTCATTGCATATAACTTTGTGGGTCTGTAATGAGCACTTGTGTGGGATAATAGAGGGAGAAGTGTTTTGAATGTGTCCTTATTTTAGGCGTTTGAGCAGATGTTAGAACTAATAAGTACGGGGAGAGGTGAGCTAAATGAGAAAGGGCAAAACAATGGGTGAGGAGGAGGAGGATGGAGAGCTCTTTGTTTGCATCATTTTTGTGTGTGGTAATGTTTACATTTACTAGGTTTTTGCAAAAACTAAAATCCTAGCAAATAAATGAAAATAATCTTAATTTGCATGAATAACCTTGAAATTAGGGGACTTTTTTTAAAGTTGGGGAGCTCTGACCTGCCAGTTTAAAGTGTGCGTGGGAGCCTGTAGCCCTGTCGGTGCTTCTTCAGCCCTTGCCGTTGATTCTTCTCCTGTTTTTATGAGAGATTCCAAAATCCTTCTTTTTTTCCCCTTTTCATGATTGTTTAAAGGGTGAATTTGTGACATGTCAGACCACATTTTAGTTCCTTTAATACTTTAGATTTATCCAAGATTTTTGTTTTTTCTTTACCAAATACATCCATTATCAGGATGTCAAGATTAGCAGTGGTCCTTTATCTTTGTTCTGTTTGACAATTCTCAGGCATGCTGATCCTAATTGAGTTTAGGTCGTGGGAATTGATGTTTAAAAATGTAAGTATGCTGGGAACCAAGTGGGTCCTTCTTCAGGCAAGCTGCAGGGCAGACGCATGGATTTTCAGTGGTGGTATTTCTGTTAAAGAATATTGATCACAGCTTCTCACCGTGTTCTCAAAGTTCAAAAGGTAACAGTTCTAAGAAGATGCTTGAAAATATGACCTTGAATTTTTTTTTTTTTTGCTGTGTCCCTACAGGAATGTTTTGTATTTTAAAGCAGGAAAGTTAGGCTTCAATTTTAAATGATTTGAGCAGGAGCAGAAATTAGCCGTGGTTCTTTTTTTTAAGAGAGCTAAAAGCAAAGACAAAGTCTCTCTTGGTTAAAACATAATCCATGCAGACCCGGGAGGCATTCTCATTAAATCCATTCATATTCAGCGGTCCAATGCGGTTGGTATAGATTTCTATTTCTGACAGTCACAGATTTGCCTGTTGAACCAACATATGTATTGAGGCAAATTAGTCTGCATGGCAAATGCTCATCGTTACACACGACAGTGCAGTGAGGTGAAAATATTTTTCCATGCAGTATCTGAAGCAGAGTTATTTTTTTAAAGCAACTTTTTTCCCAAGAATTTAAAGAACAATTCTCCTAACTGCATTAAAGTGAAACAAGCTCAACATAGTGTGCTCTTAAACAGACAATACTGTTTAACATCATAGTTTTATTTATTTTTTAATATTTTGCTTATCTAAAAAAAGCATTCTTCTAAAATTAAAGTGCGCTTTTCCAATTAATGCCTTAATATAAAAAACTTCTCTTCTTAAAGACCCACTATGATCAATTTTTGATTTATTGTAAAATCATTCCCAGTGGTCTTTTAATTAGGATTATGCTGTTTTTAGCCAAAATAAAAAAGTTGTGTGGGGTTTTTTTTTTTTTGCTAGGCCATAGTTTCTGCAGAGCGGCAGTAGTTCATGAGAAAAATCATGAGAAAAATGTTACAAGTACATTAGTTTGAAACACAAAGGACACAATTTTTACAAGAGTGGGTTTTTACAATATTAAAGCAGCTGATACTCGCAAAACATACTGGCAATCACATAAGATGAAACCACAGCAGCATGAACACGTCATTTTCACAAAACAAGCTAAAAACTGTTGTACATTCAGTCACACTATCGCCAGTTGGCTTTGGGTAAAAAGAAGCTGTATTTTTTTCTAGTTTCCAAGATAAAAATAAAGCTGAGGCCAGAACCGATAATACAGTAAAGACTGCACCAACAAAAACCCCTTGGTCATGTTATAACATTTGAAAAGCGTTAGAAATACCAGAGTGGTGTCTGTTTATCCTGAGCTTTTGTGACTTTGTGCCTGCTATGCAGACACATTTTAACACCACTGTGGGAAGCTGGATAATGGAGTAACCAAGGTTGAAGCAAACAATTTCTCTCTTTGATTCTTGAGAATGCACAAGTTTTTGTGTCCTTTTTGATATTTTTTTTCTTCCTGAGTTTAAAATGTGAAAAGGGTAAAAAAAATATATATATATATATTTATATTTTTAAATTGGAAAAAATGTTAGTAAAAATGGCTTGCCTGTTAAAAGCAGTCTATAAGCTTTTGAAAACCAAACATTTTCTGTACTGTAAAAATATAGTGGATTTTTTTTTTTTGGTAGTAGATAAAAAGTAAGTAAAAATTTTGGATTGGGTAAAGGCTCATCTGAACTTTTTTTTTTAAATGCCAAATTGGATTAAAATGAATAAAGAAAAACTCCAAACTAGAGAAAGTAGCTGCTTAGGGACCAATGCAAACTGTTAAAATTAAGTTACTAAATTTAGGGATTTTATTTCTTTGTTTTGTTTTGTTTTTCATAAATTGAAGGTAGCAGAATAATACTTTACTTGATTCCCATTAATGCACATTATTGATTTCACTTTTATATTTCAGGACAAATTTGAGGACAGATTTAGACAAGAAAAATGTTTTGGTTTGGTTCACACAGCTGTTTTGTTGTTTTGTTTTGTTTGTATTTTCACTAAACTTTCTACAAGTGAACAAAAATTCCTAAACCAAACTTTATATGCTTTAATTGGCTAGAAATCACGAGGGCGAGGGAACACAACTCTGGAAAAACAATCATGGAGCTCTCATGTGCTTCGCCTTTTGACATAGAAATAATTATCTGGTTAATTACAAATGTTTAAATATCGTTTTTATTTTCAAGAGCAGCTGTTTAAAAGCCTGCGAGACAGTTGATGGTATCAAGACTTGGCTAAATTCAGTTTAATTCAACTTTATCTATAGAGCACTTTTCTTGTTGCAGAACACCTCAAAATGCTTTACAAACAATAAATAAATAAATAATAAAAACTATTGTAAAATTACCTATCATAACAAAAGCTCCCAACACATATACAGGTTAAGCAAAAACAGAGAGAAACTGTCCATAAAATCAAATTACAGAGTCAATCATATAGCTATACCAGAAAGATGAGTTTCAGGTTAAACATCTCTACAGTGGATGAACCCTGACATTCTCAGGCAGGCTGTTCTACAGGTGAGGCCCACAGTGCTGGAACATGTTCTCACTGTGGGTTTTTGTTCTGATCCTGAGGAACACCAGCAGACCTGCACGAGGACCGGAAGGCTCTGGGAGGGTTATAAACTAAAAGCAGTTTGAATAAAAACAAAGCTCCAATGAATTCAAATAAGACCTTCATAAACTAATATTATGATCTTAAAATCAATCCAAATTTTACTGGGAGCCGGTGCAAAGACTTCAAGACTGGTGTACCGTATTTTCCGCATCATAAGGCACTTTTAAAAGCCTTATTTTTTTTTCCAAAATATGACGGTGTGCCTAAAAATCCAGAGCCTTACATATGAATACATTGTGGTTGCATTTACTAATGTCGAAGCGAATTTAAGAGCCACACAGCGCTCTGACAAAATGTCAACGTTTTTTTTACTAGTCGTAAAAAAGGTTGGGTGTTAACTTAAATGCACTAATGTGGCTAACGTGTAGCCGTGTCAGACTGTTTTATTTAAGTGTTACTAACAAGGTTGGGAATTGGCAAAGTCACATTGTTTTAGTGTTATCAGTCTGGTTTTTTTATGTGTTGCAAACAAGGTGATGGTGGCGTTACAGGTATTGTAAATACACTAACACAGGTAAGACTTCTAATGTTGCTAATGTCTGGCGCGTTACAATTAAGTTCTTGAGTGATCGCTGTTAATAAAGTCTTACTGACTTTTGTCTTGCTTAATGCACCTTATAGTTCAGTTCACCTCATACACAACATAAGTTCTAAAGTGAACCATTTATTGACAGTCTAAATAATCCGGTGCACCCTATGGTGCTGAAAATTTTGTAATGTGTTCCTTCTTTCTGGTGCAGGTTAAGAGGCATGTAGCTAAGTTTTGGCTAAACCTTGTTAGTTCCTAAAAAGCTGATTAGGTTTGCTAAATTTTGGCTGGTTCATGTTCACACAGTCAGTGAAGTGTACCTGGGTCTATTTGGAAGCAGACCAAGACCACCTCTTAAGACTGTTTTTCATTATTTGTTTTTTGCACATTTGGAAAACAAACCGTGGTCCGTTTTAACCAAACAAGTGTGAACGTGCAATATTTAAAGTTTACTACTCCCAATTAAACCGTTTTTAATACTCTACATACTTTACTTAAGTGGCTGTGGTGCCTTTTTCTAAATGAAGATGTTACTAATTTATTAGCTAATGAACTTGACGTAAATTTGTTTTGTCAGCATCCACGCTTTTTCACCTGCTTTAATTTTAGACGTCCCTCTCTGCTGGGTTCACGTTCATTGCAGTGCTCTCTGGGCTCTCCCTAACCTCCAAGCCTTTTATTTAGTCACTGTTACATCTCTATCAGTCTGAGCAATAACCATGTAGCATGATTTAGCATCCAAGGTCACTCCAGCTCCCCTTGTCTACCATCTGTACTATTCTATCATTTCATTTTTTTGGGTGCCCACACTCCTTCCTCCTTCCATTTTCCCCTCCTGCCTCCTCCTCTTCATCTATTTCTCGGCCTTCTGTCTTCTCCACCCTGCTTCTCCTCCATTCCTTATGAGATTATGAATCAAGTCCATTTTCCCCTGCACTTGCAAAGACAGAAATAGCCGAGTGAATGGAGTAAGATGTGACCTACATGGGAAGCTAAAAACGTGCACAAAACACGTCTGATTTGCTGATTCACCGCCACTTTGTCCTTTATGCATTTGAACTGTTTAACAGTGTTTTGTGCAAACACTATTCATCTGAAGCAGTAAAGCTTCATATCTCGGACATGAAATTGAATTGAAATCATAGTGGAGTCGCTCTCAAAATCCACAATTGGTTATTGTTGGCTGCTTCCTAACTAGAAAATTATCTCTTTGCTACTAATAATTGTTCAACTCCTGCAAAAGTTCAGAATTGTGTGAAGAAACTAAAAGGGGACAAAACTGTCCTTTTTTTAAAGGCCTACTCCAATCATCTTTTGAACTATTGTAGAAGCGTTCCCAGTGGTCCTGTCATTATATTTATACTGTTTTTGGCCAAAAATTAAAAAAAAAAATGTATCGTTTTCTAGGACATAGTTTCTACAGAGTGGCAGGAGTTTGTTAGAAATTCACCTGGGTTGTGGGTGGAAATGTTTGTGCAGAGTAAGCTTTCCCCCATTTTCCGTCAACCATCTGTTTACACTCTCCCGCAAGCCTACATCCCCTCACACCCCCAAGCTATTATTACCAGTGCAACAAAAATGGCAAGAAATATTGGAGCTATTCAGCCTGAACAGTTTTGAACCAGATGCCGGCTCGGACGTGGAAAACGAAGACGTACATGAATCTATTTGTCATCTACTAAGTGGAAGAAGAGCAAGGAGCTTGTACTACGATTACAGCACCTACATCAGAACTACAAGCTTTTTCCAACTACATTTTTTTCATCTGCTCCTGATTCACATTGATTTGAATAAGGACATACTTAGAAATGCAGTTATAATATACATTTTTATTTCATAAATGTCCTCTATCATGGGAGAAGAACATGTTAAAAACACAAATTTTCATTGCAGTGGGTTTTTAAGCGGTTGATAAGGAAATTGGTGATTGATGCAATCCAAGACGGAAGAGCAGAAAAGCGGGGAGCTACAGGAATGGTAAAAGCGAGGCAAAGATGTCGTCTCTTTCTTCCTCTAACCCCCTTTTTTTTAACCACCAAATCCAGTGGTCTGACACCACACATAATCGGACAAAAGAGAGGGAAGCAAGATGGGCAAAGGATGATGGAGAGACTAATTAACCCCCTTTTTCTTGCTGACATCTATACTGCTGTTATTTCCTTTTCTGTCATGTCCGTTCAGCTTTTCCTGTCTTTTGCTCTTGTAGACCTTCCTCTTCCTTTTGCCTTGAAGGTTTTGTTTTACCAACCTAACCTGGCATCTACAGTTTTTCTTGTTGTTTACCCCTCCTCCTACCTCTTCTTTTCTCCTTTTTCACGACGTGACACTACTTCTCTGTGCCCGTCATTTCTCCTCATTTTAATTTAACCGCTCAATAAAAAGGATTCCTGAATCTCCTCCCGTCTCTGAAGCTCCAGCATAATATAAGGCGACCAGGATATTGAGTGCTGACCCTTTCTCTTTCCTCTTATGGCTCTGATGCGAGTTGACACGTTTATTGACACAGTAGTTTAACACTTAATTACATCTTCCCAAGGGGTGCATTTCATCCCTGACTTCTTCCTCTTCTTTCCCCACCATATTTTTGTCTCGTTAGGTTCTTATTTTTCTCTCGTCTTCCTCCATCTCTGTCTGCACTCCTCTGCTCTGCCTCATTTATTATTTGCTTGTCACTACCTCAGCAAATGCACTTATCTTGTTTATCTTTGGCTCTCTTATACTTGTGTCAGGTCTTAAAAAAAGGTTGCTGCTCTCCTATCCTTGATTTGAATCCTTTTGAATAAAAGAACTGAAAGTACCAGAAGATGCTAGATTGCGCTCATGATACATGGGGTACGAAGGTTGTGCATTTTTAGAATAGAAATACTTGAGCTCAGTAGTTAGTCAAATATTACTCAGCATAATTAGAAAAAGGTAAATGACTTTCACCAGAATATCCAGTTCTGTTTCTTTTACTTTTCTCCCTCCAAGTGGCTCATTACTCCTGATCCCTGTCCGTGTCTCAGCATGTTCTTTTCCCAGAACTGTCTTTCTGTTCCACTTCTGTCTCTGTTTTAGAATCCATTTACATTGTCCTCGTAGTTTCTAAAAATCAGAATTTTTCTCTCGTTCAACTTACTTTTATTCTTGTGATCATTTCTGTTGGAACTGAGCTGTTTGTCCTGGTCTGTCTGCACAGAATTTACATTTATATTGTTAAAATCCTTTTATCTCTAAACTTTTGTGAACAAAAAACTATGTAAGTGTGAATTATTCACTATGTACAAGGTCATGTGCTGAAGTTGTGGTTTGTAATATTTTGTTAAAGGACTGTGCGATAAACCGATTTTATTGACAAATTCGCATTTGTAGTTTCAGAAGATTTTTAATTTGGAAACATCAGGATTTTACTTAACCAGCATTCTGCTTTCTTTGGCTACTGTTGTTTGGAGTAAAACTTACCTTCCTGTTTCTTGCTACTCTCAAATGTTAAAAAGTGAAGGCGGTTATTAAAATAATCAGGCATTTTGTGGTGGTACATGCACCAAATTGTGCATGGATGAACCATAACTTCATTCACTTGTAGTTCTAAACAATGATATTATAAGACAGAAGTTTTCAAATGGTAGCCAAGGAGAAACCCCTAAATTTCCCAGAGCTCAATCGCCTAAAACAATAATGATTAAAAATGGCAACAACAAAAAACATGAATGAATAAAACAAAAAGAAAACATTATGCTTGAAACAGCATTGGCGTGTGCTTCAATGTCCACCAATTATCCCATGAAAATAAGGAAGGAACTTCTCCTTCTTAACCCTTCAGAATAAAAGTCCCACTCGAGCATACCTGTCAACCTAAAAGCATAGCATTTGATTCTTCCATAACCTACTCTAGCAACACTTGCCCTGAATGCAAAGCCACAATTATGGCTTGTGTCAAATCCAGGCGTTATGCCAAGGTCCGCAGGCCATGGTTTACATCTCTGCAAACCCCTCAAGCAAACTATTTGTACAAAAAAATGTTCAACAGAAATCCACATTGATGATAAATGTAGTATTCCATATTTTTATGATAATTTTTGGACATTCAAAGGATCTGTGTTTTATTACCTTAAAATAATACTGTTTACTTCTTGTTAACACTTTTAAAAACAAAGAAATCACAGTTTGTTTGTTTTTTTTTTTTACCAGAATTCAAAGATGTTTTGGCAAAGTTATAGTATAAACCTACTGTAGAAGGAACTTAACAGCTTCTCTTTTCAACTGAAAGATTCTCTCAGGAGCTATTGAAGACCCAGAGCATCATAAACTTCATAACCTCTTCAAGCACTACTACAAAGGTTGTAGTGGATCATAACAGTGAGCCCTCCCAGCACTTTGCTTAGTTTCAAAACTGTAGCTCCCAATAAGAATTCTTGTAACCAAAAGGTTGGTGTGGAATTTTGTCTCACCTTGTGTTGTCACTTGTGATTTCGCCATCCAGTAGTGCAAAATTGGAGGCTGCTGTGGTCTGCTGACCTCACATATTAAATGTTGCAGTCCTTACACTGCAGACTGCTGTTGGACAGTCTATGAAACCACCTCACTTTGGTCTAGCACTAGTCAAACTTGCCATGTTCACTCTGTTTGCCTTTGTTTGTGGTTGTGTTTTCCATCTGTGGATTCTTAGCTCAATTTTCAGCAGGGATAGTTTTGCTTTACCTGCAAAAGCTGATAAAAAGCAGCAGCAACAAGACAAATTTAGCAGAAGCTCATCACATAGTTCAGTATAGTTCAGAAAATATTTAATAAGTAAAGAACTATTAGACAAATATTAGACAGATGGGACCTATTTTCCCCCAAAAAAGTATCTAGCTTTAACTATTAGAAGAAAATGCCAAATCTGACTTGTAAAAGCATTCCCAGTGGTCTTTTAATTATGATCATGTCATTTTTAGTCAAAATAGAAAAACCTGTGTGGTTTTCTTGGACATAGTCCCTGCAGAGTAGCAGTGGTTCAGAACAGTAGGTTGTTTTGTAAGTTGTTCAGGACTGTTGGCGCAATGGAACCCCGCTCCCACTTCCCATCACCCATAACTGATAGCTCTCCGTTTACGCACTCTCCCGCAAGCCTACAGCTCCTCACAAGCCCAACCTAACATTACTGGTGCAAAACAAAACCAAAAAAAAGGCAAGCAATATTGTAACAGTAAGACAGTTTTGAGCCAGATGCTGGTTTGGACCAGGAAAACAAAGACATGCATAGAGCTTGTGGTCTACAAGTGGATGCCTCTGAATGGAGTGAAGCAGGGAGCTTATGGCTTGTATGTCACAAATACGATCTTTTTCAAACAGCATTTTCTCTTTTGTTCCTGACTCACAACGATTTCAGTAAAGAAATACTCAGAAATGCAGTTTTCGTGATTCTTCACTAGAGGTCTATTCATCTCTTTTATCGTTTTTGATACTGCTTAACATGATGGTAACACTTCCCACTGTAAGAAATAAATCCAGAATTTTCTGTATATTAAGCTGCTCGTATAATATAAGGGTGTAAATGATTACAAAGCCTGAATACAAAGGCATGTGCATTTAAAAAAATGCAAAGATCTTCATCAGACTTGATTTTTTTTTCTTGATTACTAGTTAAACTAGTTAAAAGCATGGAATCAATTTTCAGTTTTAAACTGTTTGGACTTGTGTTTTAAGCTGTAGTCTCCACAGAATCCATGTCTTCACACAGTTAAACAGGGACCCATTTTTTAATAGTGTTTTTCTGTGGAGGAATTAACACAGCTGATTAGCAGGGGGACCAAGGATCCCATTCAGTTCATTTAATTCAATCATTTAATTAGTTTTTCATGTGTTATTGCCAGAGATATGCCATGGGACTACACAGAACCAAACGCATTGGCTCTGATGTGGCATTTAAGTGGGCCACCATTTCCACCCTTTTAAACACCCAGCAGGGTTTACACCACATCCCTCTTGTCTGCATCTTCCTGCTCCCTGTCACATGACTGCTTCACATCCGAAGTTTAAATTCTTTAAAAACCTCAGTTTTAGCTTTCATAAAATCGGCATAATGGGATGGTTTTCTAGCTTATCTTGATTGATTTTTAAAAAAAAAAGATTTTGAAAGGATTTGAGACCATATCTCCTCTTACTGTCACTTTGTTTGCTTTTGCACATCCTTCCCTCATCTCATTTTCTTCTAAGGTAATTTGGGCAGAGCCTTTCTCCCATCTTCCCTTTCAGCCTCAGCCACTCTCCCCGACCTGCTGAGATCTTGGAGGCTTCATATTCATCTAAAAATTCACACTTTCTTCTCCTCTGACTGATTATATCAAGTCTTTCATACTTCCAATCCAGCCTCCATCTGTCTTACTTGCCCTCTTACTGTCATTTGGTTGGCTCCCTTCAGCCCTTCTCAATACCCCTCACATCTCGATGCCTTCTTTATCATACCTGAGGGGAACAGCAATGAAAGCTCAATATTATTAGAGCCACCCGGAGGGCGGGGGGATAAGGTAAAACGACACGACAACCACTCTAAGCCTGCTTTCAGGTTCTTATTCCGCCTACCTCACTCTTACCAACACTGTACTGCTGTTGCAATCATCCCACTCATAAATATTGCATCAGAATATGCTTTTACGTTCTGAGGCAGTAAACAAAGTGTGTTTAGAGTCATGAGCACAACAGTGCTATGCTGCATTGTATTGCTATAAGCCATTTGAAGACATTTCAGTACTAAACTTGTACCTCTTTTCCATTTGTTTCTACTGATGGATTGTTTGACGTGTTGACTGCAGAAAATCTCATCATCTTTTGATCTATTTATCCCAGTGGTCTTTTAGTTATAAACATGCAATTTTTAGCCAAAATCAAACGTTTGTCACTTTCTAGGACATAGTTTCTGCTGAACAGCACGAGTTCATTAGTGCATAAGACTACCTCTATTTCACATCATCCCTTTGTTTACATGCTCTCCTGCTAGCTTAAGGCCCCTTACACCCTCAAGCTAACATTACCAGTGCAACAAAAATGGTGAGCAATATTGGAACTTTCCTGTCGTACAGTTCTGAGCCACATGTCAGCTCGGACGAGGAAAATGAAGACGTACATGGATCTATTTGTCTGTAAGTGGATACATCAGAATAAAGCGGAGCAGGGAGCTTGTGGCTTGCTTTTGTAGGTCCCACATCACAGCTACAAGCTTTTACCAGCAGCATTTTTTCATCTGCTCCTGATTCACAGTGATTTGAACAAAGAGATGCTCAGAAATGCTATTTGAAGCTTAATTTTCTTTATATGTCTTCCATCTTGAGAGAAATGCTACAAGAACATGTTAAAAACACCAAAAAGCAGTTTGTTTTTGGAGTGGGTCTTTAAACGGCTTTCTTTTTTTGCTGTCATAAATTTTGTATTTATTCTTGTTTTCTGTCCGATAAATTGACTTAGTACTTCTCATATGAAATGCAAATCAAAATATGTTGTTTTTACAAAATGAGTTTCCTTTCGTCCATCTGCATGCTTTCTGTACAAGAATTTGGCAAGTTAACCTAGTGTGAGGAAGCCCTGCTGTTGAACTCAAAAGGAAACTTGATTTTAGCCCAACATTCATTGTTTGTAGAGGATATCATGATGGGCACCATTTGATGGGCAGATTTTAGTCCCACAGCATTGATCTTTTCGTAGCTCCATTATGCACTCTTCCACATGCTCTGATTATTCAGTTGTGCAATTTTAGTGACACGGAGCGACTGATTTGAATTATTAACAAGTCCCTTCCGCTGTCTTCCCAGTCATCCTTCCCCTCAGCGATTTGCTTGTCCATGCACAAGATGAGCAGTTTAACCGCTGACGTGTGATGTTGGGAGGAATAAATATTTAAAAGGTTTTGCATGAAAATGGGTTTCACTTTTTTGGGGAGATGACATTCAGAAAATGACCTGTGGTTGCCTACACAGAGATAAATGACAACCCGCTTTGAAGTTTTAAATGAATGTTCTGCTTGTCATAATTTGATTGATAATGTAAAAACATGAGGAGGGTTGTCCTACCTGTAGATGAGGGTCTCGTCTGCAGTGCAGTTGTACTGTATCTGATACATCCACACAACGTAAGTTGCAGACAAACGTCCCAAATCCCATCGGACTTGTGCCGAGGTGGAGGTCACTCCCTGTACTCCAACCATTCTGCCTTCTTTTTCTTCAACCTCCTCTTCCTCCATGCTTCCTCCGTCAGCCCTGTCTCCTTCCGAAGTCTTTCCACTGGCGCTTTCAGGCCCCTCTTTTTCTCCTCCTTTGCCATCCTCCATTTCTCCTCCACGTCCTGCTCCATTATTAATCCCACCATTTTTTCCCGTGCTGATATCTGATGAGCCCGGATCAGTCCGTAAAATCCCATTGGTCACATTTCTGTTCACGCTGCCGGTGTTTCCACCAACCCCACCTCGATGAGGTAATGGGATTATCTTCAGGTCCACCGTGGCAGTTGCCTCACCTGCTGCATTTATTGCAATACAGGTGTAAGCCCCATCATCCCGAGCAACTGTCACCAGCATATCCAAGGTGCCATTGCTGAAGGAGCTTATCCGGGATGAGTTGGCAACAATTCGGTCATCTGGTGAAACCCAGTGGACCACAGGCTCCGGGTCTCCGATTGCACGGCATTTTAAAGTGGCCCGCTGGCCTTCCAGCACCCACAGCTTATGGGTGTGCCGAGTGATGAGAGGTGGCTCGCAAGTGAACTCCTCCTCAGGAATTGTCCAGAAATATCTGAGGAAACAAAATATAGTTTCCATCAAAGGGACAATGCATGTTTGATTCTATTTTGTATGGCTTATTAAAGTGAATGTCTAACTATCAATGTTTCAGGAGCTTTTAAATTCAATCATGAAGCATAAAGTTGTAATACTGTGTTTACACAGGAAGGGACAATTCAGTGTGAACGCCGTTTGCTAAAGACGCGTTCAAGAACCCATGTTCAGCACATTCTTGAACGTGCATCACATGCCCAGTGTGAATGTAACATGAAACAAAAGCCCCCGTTGGATGAGAAACACTACTCTTACCTTCCAGCCAGGTGGGCAGGAGTGGCACATGTCTCCATGTCGTCTCCACGAGCAAGACGTCTCAACCACAGCAGCTCACAGTTACAGTGTAGTGGGTTTCCTCCAAAGTTTAGGCTTATGACGGCGTTGTAGGGTGTGGGACTTATGGCACCGGTCTGAGACCTGACAACAGAAGTGGATTTATGCTCAACAGAACCAACGTTTTTATAATCTTGTAACCTTATAAGCCCCTTTATTTGCAAACTGATAGTTTGGTGGTTAATGAGGAAGCAGGTTTCTTTTTGCAGACCTTTGTGGTGGATTTTACTTATCCTTCATTTAAAAACCAGAGAGCTCATTTGGTCTGCACGATTTTGGCTTTTAACGCCGCTGCACTGATTAAGGCTTTTTAAATAGCTGAATTAAGTAAAGCCTCACCTTCATAGTTTGAGGACAAATCAGGCTTTTTGTTGTGCAACATGAGTGGCTGGCACACTTTGGAGTAAACATGCTCTGAATGAATTAGGCAAATTTATTCTGCATTGTGTTTTGAGTCTACAGCTTGTGTAGTATCAAACGTAGTGAAGCAAATACATAAAAGTAGTAAAAAAAAAATATATTTGATTATGGAAGAGGTTTTGTTTTTGACCTTTAGTTCCTTTAGTTAATTCAAATGATTTTTAAAAAATGGTTTCAGCAGAAGCTAAAAAAAAGAAAAAAAACTCGGCAGTGAAATAAACAAACTTTACATAAAATGCTGCCTTACTTAATGGGACCTTGATTTACAAGATTTAGTTACTAAAGCTGCAATGAGTTTTTACCTTCATAATTACTAGAAAAATAAAATGAGGCTTAACTTTTTGTTTGTTTTGCTTCCAGTGAAGTGACCTAGCAACTGGTTTTGTTAATTCTGAAATGAGGATCTGCCTTCAGGTTGGAACAGCCAAATGAAAAAAGCAAATAGCTGTGCTCACATGTTCATATTAGTGCAAACATTAGTTAGAGCAGATTAGGCAGTAAATGAAGTGACAAAGTTCTACGGATTGCTTGTATATTATCAGGATCTCCAAAGAGCTTCTGGGCTGGAACACCACTGATTTCAGAGCACACTGATGGCTCAGCAGTACTGATGTGGGCCCTAGAGTGATCCCAGTAAACCATTCCCAAGGAAACTCCAAGGATAAATCTTAAGACATACCTTGCAAAGAGAGGATCGGGTGGCAGGGTCCGGAGCCTGTTGGAGGTCATGTCCAGCCGTGCGAGCTTGTAAAGCTCTCCAAACACTCCCTCTGCTATGTTATCTATTAGGTTGTGGTCCAGGTTCAAGGTGTGCAGACTGGCCATGTTCTGAATGGATTCCCAGGGTACCCTGTATTAAAAAAAGGTGTTATTTACTATGGTTTATCAGAGATTAACAATTTAACACTTAAATGGCTTGTCATGTGAGCTAGAGATGTGGTCCACAACCCCCTGTCCGTAGGACAGTTGGCACTGGGCCGTAAAAGAAAAAACAAGACCAACATTTTTTTTTGTTTTATTTATTATCTGAGTTTAAAGGAAGTTTTATTTTGGAAAGCTACTGAATTCTCTGCACCCCAATCGACTCATTCTTGATGCATGTAAAAGTATTTACAAAATACCAGTTTTAGTGACAGTTTTGTGTTGTATTCGTCATACCTTAAAAGTCGGGCAAGGCTGAAGTTGACGACCGAGTTATTTTTTAGCTTTCATTTTGCTAGTAATGGGTTAAGAGAAAATCTATTTCACAATTGAATGGTTCCTGCATGAAATCTAGAGTACAAATAGGCTTCAAAACAGCTGCCGATATTTTATATAGGATGAAGATAAACTTTACATGCAAAAGTTGAGGGAAATTGGAAGCTAATTTAAAAAAAATAAAAAATCAGAGGTTTACTTTTGTCTCGTACAAGGCCGGTCCGTGAAAATATTGTCTGACACTAAACCAGTCCATGACCTGAACAAGGTGTGAGACTTGAAATAATTTAATATTGATTGGAAGTAAAGGCAGATTGATTCCTCTAGTTGTTTAAATTATCTTTGTAGCTGCATTGATTTCAGGAGTAGCACCTTTAAATCAGCCAAAGTCCAGTCTTGATGTCCTGAGTACATGTTACCCCCCAGACAGCAAAGACTAAGCCATGCTAGCCATGTAGATGGACAGTAATGGCTGTTAACTTTGCACATTAAACCCTTTCTTTCTTTTGTGACTGTCTGTGTTGTTCTTTGATGCACATGAGACTCCTACAAGGATTAACACATCCTCTTATCGTGGCTTTTTTAAGCAGTGGAAATTTTCATGCACACAAAGGAAAACTCAGAATTATCTCCTAACAAGAAACGATCCCGGTGTACCAACAGGAGAAAAGGGGTGAAGACAAAATCTTTAGTTCACTGCTGCTTGCTGAGGAGCAAATGTAATGTTTTAAGATTATTCATTGTTCCATGGAGGTGCTATCAAAATGAGACAAGCTCGCTCGGGACTCATAAACTATAGGAATTTATTGCAATTTAGGGAAGTGAGCTCATACATGCTTACATCAGAACTTAACCAAATCGTTGTCAAAGGCAATTACAAGCTCATCAAAATTGATTGAAATCCCTGAGCTTTCATTCTTGTCCACCAGCCTCAGCAGTTTGAAGCACTTCCTGTTCAGAGCCGCTGCTGACTCACACACTTCCTGAAAGGCTTGTTGCCATTGTGCTTTGAGAATTTGGGAGCCAAGTTGTCTGCAGCACACACCTTTAGACGGGGGAGCTGAGCTCAGGGAAAAATCCAGACTCTTTGTTTTTCGGAACAAAGCAGAAAGCACAGAAGGCGTGGGTGGCCCATACTCACTTCCTGAGGTTGTTGTAGGACAGATCGAGATCTTCCAGAGTGAGCAGGAAGTCATCAAAAGCTTGAATGGAGACCTTAATCAGCTGGTTGTTGTTGACGATCAAGTGTTGCAGGTTGACCAGACCTGCCAGGTCCCTGGGTCCAATTGTGGTTAAGCGGTTACCTGCAGAGGAAACAACCACCAGCTGTTTCAGAGACTCACCCAATCATCTTGAAGCTTTTTAAAAGCATTTCCAGTGGTCTTTCAATAACAATGATGCTGTTTTTAGCCAAAATCTAAATCTGGTATTTTATCATAAATTTGCATCTGATCTGTGGGCGGGACCATCTGCTCCTGATTTACAGTTTAAATAAAAAAAATACTCAAATTCAATTTTAATCCTAATTTTCCAAATATATGTCCTTCATCATCAGAAAAAGTCCACAAGAACATTTTGAAAGCAACAAAAACTTAATTTTGATTGGAGTGGGTCCAAGATGGTTTTGTATTTTTATTTGTGTTTTATTGGCTAAACGGCTAAAGTCATAACTCTTATTGATGCTCACCATCCAGATGAAGAGATCGCAAACTCTCCAGGTCAGCAAAGGTCATCGGTCGAATAAGATGGATTGTGTTCCTTGATAGAGTTAAGTCCACTAATCCGGACATGTTAACAAAGTCATTCCCGCCCACTTCCGTTATGAAGTTGTCAGCCAGCCTCAGCTCCACTGTACGGCGGTCAACATGCGGCGGTACAAAGAGGAGGCCTTTGTCGGCGCATAGCGTGCTGAGAGATTCTGAAAGGTTTCGGCACACGCAATGGAAAGGACAGGCTGAGACCACGCCCCACGTTTCTCCTGCTCCAACCAGAGAAGGCAGCAGACAGCATGTGACCAGAGCCAGCCAGTGAAACACAGGGAAAGTAACTGATTCGGGAAGGGTTCTTCTTGCAGTCCTGGGACAGGCACAGTGGATTATATGGGATGCAGAGGAGAGAGATGGGATGAGAAGACTGGGAAGAAGGAAGAAAGAGAGAATGGATGGAAGGAAAATGGAGAGAAAGGTGGATCCCTCTGCTCTTTGTTCAGAGTGGAGATGTGTGAGGGGCTGGTGTGTTTGTCTGCGGGGATTGGGGGGTGGGGGGACAGGCATGGTAGAATGCCTGTCTATCCACAGACCTAGAAAGACAAAAAAAAAAAGAATTATAATCTGTAATACTAATCTGTTTTTGCTTTCTGAAATGTATCTGAGCTCCACTCTGACTAGACACAGCTGGAAAGTCTTGACTTCATATTTCAGCTTCTGAAGCAAAAAGAAAACATTCTGTGCAAGTTCAAGCATATTCACGACACTTGGATCCACATTTGTTAAACTCTATCCTGTCTCTGAAAATGAACTTTAATTTTTAAAGGAAAATATGACTGCTCCATTGGGTCCAGTTTTATTTACGAACCCTCACTTGATCAACGACAACGGTACACAAAAACAGTAGTTGTGAGAAATAACCACCAGAAAGTCCAAACGCCTGCTTCGTCTGTCTTTTATACACTCCTCCCAATGCACGTCACACATTATGACTTTATACAAGGATGTGAACATCAGACATTTTTGTTTTGTTGTTGCCTAATTTAAGTTTACAAATCCCTTTTCTGTGCTGCAGAGTTCACCAATACTGAAATGTCAGTGAATGGAGTATACTGCCACAGCACACTGCCTAGCAACAACATCCCAAAAAACTGAACACAGGCTGTCCCCATGGAAACGGTCACCTAGAAACCTGTAAGAGGGGATTAGACGACTGTTGTATCATAAGACCCTTAATAAAATATTGTATAGGCCTAGAAATTAAATTGGGTCACAGGCCTGTCATTCTTAATTTCCCAGCAAACTTTGACTAGAGTGTAAAATTTGTGCCATCAAAGTGTTGGTCCAAGAATTGTTGAAGTTTTGTCAGCAGTGATGGGCTCCTGCTTCGCATTTGGCAGCAGCAACGATCACTGTGTGGTGAAAATGTAGATGAGACGGGGAGTCAGAGATAATTCTATGTGGAGATATCTGGAACAAAGAGCCCGGGTTATTATGTATTGATGTGCAGTGAAATAAATGCAACCTCATACTTTGAGTAACCACTCCGCATAACCATACATCAGGCTAAATTTGCAGGTTGACACAAATTGCTACTTCTGTTTCCATTAGTCTGTCTCTGCTCTTTCTGCTCAAAAACCAGAGGAGAGTTTACCACGTGTCTCAGAAGTTGATGCTGTGTTGTTGTGGGGAGCTATGTTTGTGCTCTCCTTTCCTAACTGCGCTTTCTTTGATCTATTCTCAGTTAACTCTGCATTTCATCAGGCTCCAGTGTCCCATTTTTGAACCTTTCACTTGAAAAGATAGAGGGAATAAAGAACCCATGAAATGATTTTACATTTTATCTGACGCTCCAAAATGTTCTCATTTAGAGCGAAGAGAGGGCGTAAAATTAAACAGAATTGCAGCAGATAGTGGGAAAAGATTAAATAGGAGTTACATTTATAGATCCAGAGAGCAGTTTTTGAAGCGATAGGTGGGTTTTCATTCCAAAAGACTTATTAGAGCAGAATATTAGGGATTTGTTTTATTAATTTCAGAATGAGAGTGCTGTTTGTTACAGAAAGAAGTTTAGGAATGTTGAACAGAAACAATGATTTCCAGAACTTGATGATTCTAATGCAGGGGTGTCCAATTCCAGGCCTCGAGGACCGGCCTCCTGCTGGTTTTTCAGAAATCCTGTCTTATCTGCTGCAGATTACCTGGATTAGGTGTGTTTAGTCAATAAGGAGCTTCAATGGCAGGTTGGTTGGAAAACATGGAGGACACCGGCCCTCTAGGCCTGGATTTGGACACCACTGGTCTGATATGTTCACACTGAATGCCATTTGCACTTTTCTCTGCTTCTCTTTTGATGCACATCACATTCACTGTTCGGCGCGTGTCTTAAAATGTAAATTAAAATAAATGTGATGCTCACACTGCATATGGGAGGAGCTTATGTCAAAAGTTTTTAGCCCCCTTTGCTATATGGAAGCATTGACCTAATATATGCATACATACAATTCACAAAAGACACAGATGATGTTGAGAGATCAGGTATGCTTAAATGGTAAAATGTCAAATAGCGTATACTTGTATAGCAGGATGGGCCCAAAGTGCTTTACAGTCACAGTCCCAAACATTCACACACTGATCCTGGCTTTGCTGCCGAACACTGACGCCAACCTATAACCACCAAGAGCAATGTGGGGTTCAGTGTCTTGCCCAAGGACGCTTCGACACAAAGGCTGGAAAGGCCTGCGATCTTCCGATCAGAAGTTGACCGCTCTACCTCTGCAGCGCAGCAGCTCCTTATTTTTAAAAACTCTAGAAAATCATCGATGATTACGTCTCCATGTCCGGGTTCATTAGATCCTTCAGAGACTCTCCCAGTAAACCGAGGTTCACCATCTACTGCAGAAGCTGCGTCTGGATGACGACTGCTTTCAGCTATACTTCTGTCTGTCTGTGACCAAGTGTAATGACTTGCTGCATTAGTCCAAGGAAGGAAAAAAATAAAAATTATAAACCACCCATTGATCATGTCATCAACACATCACAGGCCTGAGACTGAGTTACTAATCGGTCAACTTGACATTAATTTGACGCTAAAGTTCAGATATTTGAACTCTGAAGACATTGCGCCACATGACCTCTGATCACTAGGGATACCACAATTTGCAATTGAAAACTGAACTGTGTGTTGCATCATGAGGTTTACCGAACCGTGGGGGAAAGTGAATCCCTAGTGATCACGTATGTACATGAATTTGTCAATGAATGGACAACCTTGCTGCGAGAATTGCGATCAGTGTGAACGTAGCTTAATAAGAAAGTAATGTTGTAACACAGATGTATTCCTTTTGCTTGGCAGAAGAAAAGGATCAGGAGAAAGTGACAGCCAGTCATTAGTGCAATTGAAACTGGGAGTAAAAGTGTCGTGAGTTGTTGTCAAATGAAGTCGCAATATAAAAAGAATGGACTCCAGTAAAGTGAAATGTCTCTATAAATGTGTCTGCTTGGCAGCAGTCCTTGACGGAAGCCAAGGAATTCACTCCAGCTCCCCCTGTTCTTTGCTAATGCTCTCTGTGTCATTCCTTCCTTTTTGTCTTTTTTAACCAATTAATTCACTTGATTGCTCCTAGTCTTTTTTTCAGTCACGTAAAAGCACCCCTGCAGCATCTCATTTTCCTTCACCTGGTCTTTAATTCCTCCCACCTTCTTCCTGGTGGCCAGATCTTTCTCTCCATGGCCTCCTAAACCTCCCCGTCTTCCTGGCTCACCTTCTATCTCTGAAACTGCCTCTGGCTGCTCTGTAAATTTCCACATTTCCTTTCTTTACGTCTCATTCCCTCTGCGTGTCTTTTTTTTTTTCTCCTGTTGTCTGCCCTTGAGGCAACCTGAGTGCGACAATGTTATCAGTCAACGCTCCTACGCCCCCCCCACCACCACCACCTTCTGTGTCTTCTCTTGTCTCCCTGTCGCTTGCTGACTCTGCTGCTGACCTCCACGTCTCCTTGTATCTTTACCTTGTATCATGCTCTTAAAACTCACTTCCCCCCCACACACTCTGTGCTCCACACAATTTTTCCCCTCTTTTTTTTTACCCCAAACCCCTTCCTTCCTTTCTTACCATTTAATTTATCGAACTTCCTCACCCATCTTTCCAAGTCATCTCCCCCATCCCTCCATTTTCTATAGTACCTATTTTTCCCCACAGATCACACTTAAGCATCTCCCCTCCCCTCATCTTTTGCACTTCCTCCAATAAGAGTTGGAGCATAGATCTCATTTGCAACTGTAGCAGTGCAGCTTGGAAGCTTTTCTTTCTTTCTTTTTTTTTTTCAGTACACACACAAAGTGGGATGTAACTGATCCCTTCACTTACTGATCGATGTGACCCAGAGATGGATTACACTCTGTCCAATTCATTTTACCTCACCCTTGTGCTCTTTTCTCTTTCAGTGCCTACTTTCATGCTCCCACTCCAGATTAGGTCTGCTCAATTCTTTCCAGCAGTGGCAAATGTACAAGTACTTGTTTTGTATTGCTTTATTTCAACACATTTGTGTGGAGTGGCATATCGGTGCTGCTTTTAGATGGAGTTTTTTGTTTTAAGAGTGTTGCAGTGGTAGGCAGTTAAAGCCAAACAATCTTCTGGGAGGTTTTTCTTGCAATATTTGTCACTTTTACTGTTTTGTTTTGCTATTATGATGTAGCCAGAACATTTTATATATTTTATTCTTCTTACTTTATTCAAGAGGATAGATTTTTAAGCTGAAGGACAGTTTATTCAAAAATTTAAGAAGTTTGCAAAACAACATGTATTTTTCCTGATTTTCTTGCTAAAAAAAACTGTTGGAATTTAATCTTTCTGTTTCACAAAACAGTTTGCACTGCCACTTTCTCCTCTTGAAATCAATAAATTCTCATCTTACTCAATGTACAGATGCAGAATAAAGGTTTAACTGTCCAAACACAAATGTTTACAGTGTTACTAAAATCTGTTTGTAAATTAATTACATCAACCTCCGGGTGTCAGCTAATCGTCTAACAAATCTCCTATGGATTCTGGTTGATTAAAGCTGGTGTATTGCTCTGAATTTAGAGGGCAGAAACGGATACTTGGTATAGACGGTGGACATGATTTCTCTAATGGGTTATTTGATAAACAGATTATAAAGGTAACAACAAAAAGACCCAACAGAGAAGATGGTAACTTTTTTTGTTTTTTACTTTGAAGTTGAATCTTTCTACTTGTTTTTTTCTTCTATTTTTTGGACATCTTTTGTTGCACTGCCTGAACCTTTAACCCTCCAGAGAGCCAGAAACAGACAGATACAGAGAAGCGAGGCTGCATGAAAAAAGTTCTGGAGCTGAAAGCATTGGTGGAAGAAACTGCTCAGTTTCCCACAGTGCTGGAGCACAACTTAGCGCTATGAAGTTGCACTTAATGTCACCCTAACTTTATAACTTTATAACTTTTTAACGCCCTCAACTCATCCAGGAGCCTCCAAGATAGCTTTGGGAGACTAGAGTTTACTAATCATAGATCCACTAACAGTTGGATAACATATTTTAGTATTGCTTCTAAAATAATTCTCAAAGCACTTTTCTTAGTTTCTGATTGTAAAAATGTCAAATGAAGCTTTATTTATTTAAAAAAAAAAGCTTATGTTTTGAGCAGTTCAAAGTTCTTTACAGTTAAAAACAAAATAAAACATTTAAATAAAACACCAACCCACCACTTGGCCCTCTCTCCCCTCCACTGACACATATACTCCATGACCCCACACTCACATTGAATACTGGAACACGGTCATGAAGTTGCATTTAAGTAAGGGATAATGCCCTCCGCTTCACATCAGACAGTTCACGCCTTGGCGTCGTCCATTGATTTCTGATAATGGACACATGGAAGGTCATTATCATGCTTATAATATCGTCACTTACAAAAATCAATATTAAATCACATAGTAATACTTAATTTTTTTTGTTATTGTTTAGGTTTAAATTGTCTTTCACAAAGAGATTTGATACAGTGTGACACATTGTCATGTGATACCGAGCCTGCACCTGCCTTGCTCTTCTGCAGCAAAGGCATACATGCTAAACGTCATGTTAGATGATGCAAAACATCGTTTTAGAGGAAAAGCACACCTCTTCGTTTGTTTTTGACCAGATGATGAAGCTGAAGTGTGCTTAACAAAACCCATAGATGACCAGTAGTTTCCAAGATTGACTTTAGTGCAAGAAATATCCACCCTTAAATCTGATCTCTAGATGTGCATCAACAAATAAACACTTTATTTCATTCATTAATTGTAAAATTATTTGTAATCATGTATTCATTCAGTATCAAGAAATAAGGTAAGCAGGACAGGCAATGAACTTTTAAAACGAAATGCAACAATGCCCTAGATAACAAAATCTGAGATACTGGCATGCTCAAAATGTCCATTTAAAGCACATAGAACTTTTGTCTTTGTTCTAAGTTTATGTTGTTCCTTTTACCAAATGGCATTCACGCCAGCGCAGGTATATGAAACCTTCAGGCTGTGTGACCACAACTTCTTCTAGGTATTTATAATGACTTTTTACACCTTACAGCCAATCAGAATTGAAGGTTCACTCAGACCATGGTATAAAATGTTTTAACTACCTGCCAACGGCAACAGTTTCCTACACTTCTCATAGTTTAATTTTTTTCCACATTTAAGGCTCATTACACTTGAAATCTTAATTTCCTTGTTGGTCTCATCTTTTAATTCTAAATGTCAGGCTCTCAGACTGCATGGGTATTTCCTTTTATATTTACAGATCTGTGTACTGAATTGTGTGTTTTTTCCATCCACTCTGGCAACCCACAAATGCCATTAGCTCATAATCGACTTAAATCGACTTGGGGAATGTTGCAGTGTTTATAAACAAGCGGATTTGCATTAGCTTTGAAAAGCCACTTATCACCAGCACAGTAATCCAGGGATCTGATTGGGTTGTGGCTGGTACATCGCACTGGGAGAAAAATATATTTAAAAATACTCAAAGTCCTGAAGAAGTTTGCAGAAAGCTGAGGAGAGGAATGCTGTAATGTAGCGATCAGCACTCGATTGTGCGTCTTTTTTTTTTAAACCAGCAGAAACGAGAGCAGCGATTGAACACCGAGGCAGACGTTCGCATGTCGTTTCTTTTGAATGACACAAAGCCCTTCTACAGTTTGCTTTCACTTAGAATCCGCACTCGATATTAGGTGAGCGCTAACATACCGAAGCAACCACAAGCATACCAAAACAGACTTCCCACACACTCGTAATTATAGGGGGCTGAGACACACACACACACACTTTAGACAAGAAGCAAAAGCACGCCCACAGAGCCTCCTCTTGCAGCTACCGTGTACTGTAAGCCCACTCATCCTTTTGATACTATTGCCTTTCTGTGGCATTGTCCTTTTAGTCATCGAGAGTGCAGATAAAGCGCGCGGAGTGCTATACAAAATGAATATAGAAACAAGTGCAAGAGAGTCTTGCATTTGTGTGACATGTAGACAAAGAAAATGGGAGAGTAGTGCATAAAATGGAGGAGGCAAAATGAAAGTCTTGGTGTAAAGAGCTGAGGAAGATAGGAGGGAATAAGGGATGACGAGTCAGCATGTAGGAATGTATGCCATTAAGCAGACGGGCAAGAAATATGTAAAGGCGATAAACAGGTGAAGGCCGCCATCCATCAATGTCACTAGGAGGGAGTCTGCATTTGATGAAGGGAAAAGTGGGTGAAGTTTTGTTAAAAAATGACTTTAAAAAATCCTGATGGTGGGAGAAGCAGGTAGATCGCAAAGAAAAGAGGGGAAGCATGACAAGTTAGCAAACCAGCGGGTTAAAGAGTGGGAGGATCTTTGAGTTACTGATGGAGAAAAGAAACGGTTTAGACAGGTGAATTTGGAGAATTAAGGCTGGCCTCCTTTGTATTCTTCCTGTACTGATGCTCTCTCGGGACATAGAAGGTAATATGCAAATGCAGCAAACACACCAATATAGGTCACAGATAACTGGACATGAAGTCCACCCTCTAGAGAAAGTTCTCTGTCTCACACAAATACTCCTTTGTTTTACACCACCACATTGTTGCTACCCAACTCACTCGCCCCCTTTGAAGCTGAGGTTCCTATATTTGGTATAGTTGTTTTCAAAAGTCCTCAACTCTTTTTAAACCACACACTGCTTTATTACTTTCAGAAACTGCATGTAGTTTTGGTTTCCCTTCATTTTTGAGGGAAAAATTCATCTTCATTCGATGTAAAATATTTGCAGTCGATTCAAACTTTCTATGTCTTCAGATGTGGTGTAAGACAGGAGAGTTGGGGTTATTGCAGCTTCAAAGAATATCAGAACTGGACTTTTGGTTCGAAGCCCAGCTACAGTTGGAACTGAAGAAGATTGGAGGAGAGAAAACTCAAGGGAAATCACAGGCAAACACGATTTGTTGTTTAGTAGGAGAGACAGGGAAGTATTAAAAGAGTAGAGTGGAGTTGGTGCAAAGAAATGGAGCTGATGGTTGAAATAAATTCAGGAAATAAAGGTGGTGGAGGAGTGAGAGATGTTAACTAAAGCAGAAAGGTGGAGACGTCTTACAGCAAAAGCTCTGCTAACTCCACTTTACGTTTTCTCTTCATTCCTTTTACCTTTGTGATTTCTTAATATCAAGCTTGTAAATCATTCCTGGCTTCTTTTTTTGCTTTCTCTTATGGAGCTCTTTATTACAGTCTCCAGTTATTTTAATTCTAAATATAATGGACCTGTTTTAGTCATTCTGGATCATTCTTGTCTTAAAGCTGTTTGTCTTTGTGTCTGATTTTATCCTAACCTGCAGTATTTCATTTTATCTCTGTGTTTTTCTTCTGTTCTTCCTCCTTCTCTTCTCATGCAGATTTTCTTTAGGTTCTCTTGTGGTTTTCCTTCTCAGTGGGGCAGATGTAATTGAACTGATTATCTCTAACATCACTGATTGTATACTGCTGGGTGAAAATGAATTCAGAAGTGGGAAGGACACAATGACCGGAGTTTACTTTGCCCTTGTTGTTTGGAAAGCTACTTTTTGGCTGAATGAAGTAAAGCTTAAGACTGTAGAAAAAATATTCACGCCTAAAAATACATGAGTACTAATTAAGTAAAAATGACAGATTAGAAAAATGTCTGTCAAGAATTGGACAATGAAGCAACATGCTTTGAAAAGATCCTTTAAATTGAAATGTAAATATATTTTTATTGTAACGTCTTCTCTCTTAATGTTATGTCACTCATCCAAATCTCTGTCTTCCATTTAACGTTTTTTCTAGCTATTTCAGAAGCTTTGACATTTTTCTCCAGCTCCTTTCTTTTTTCTTGATTTGTATTTTCCATCCTTCAGCTTTGACATTTAGCATTTTACGTCTTAACATTCTAATGCTGGTTTAAGATGAGTCATTAAGCTGCCCACTTGTCAAAAGTTGATATTGCGACTGATAAATGCATCGAAATAAACAAATTAAGACTTCTGCCCAAATAAGTGAACTAAGTGGGAAGTGTAGGCTTGTTGACAGGAAAAGTCATCGTCTTATACCTGTTTATTTCATACCCTCTGCAGACTTTTAATTTTTTTTAAGCTATCTAAAACGAGAGCGCTAACGAAAAGGTTTGCAGAACCTCTGAGGTTAAAGGTGGTAATATTAAGAAATAAATGAAAAATTGTAGTGTGTTTTCTTTAAAAGGCTGTGGTTTTCTCTCAGCATGAAGCCACAAGAGTTGTTTTTCTAATAATCCACTCAAGTCTTTTTTTTTTTCTCCTTCTCCAAGGCCCCTGTGTTGCACTTGAAAGGGAAAAACTAGCACGTTTCTGCTTGAGTGTTGGTTGGCAAGTGTCTGCTTATGTGCTACCAAATGCAGCTAGTTTGTTCTGCTGGGGAGAGTTTACTGGATGATTTACTGTTGCTGGAACACTGTAGGTTCTAGTTTCCCTTCCAATAACAAAGCAGGAGTTACAGTGGGGAAAAAAAAACTTTGCTCTTCAGATACTTGGCTTAAAGACCCACTCCAGTGAATATCATGTTTCTGGTGTTTTTAACATGTCCTTGTTTACTCATGATGTAAGAAATATATATATATAAAATAAGATTAAAACAGCATTTTTGAGTATTTCTTTTTTCATGTTGGATCAGGAGCAGATGAAAACTGGATGTTAGAAAATTATCGGGTTTGTGATGTAGTCACTGGCACGGGCGGGCAAAAGTCCCTCTTTTCCACTGCAATTTTGATGCATCCACTTGCAGACAAATAGATCCATGTACATCTTTATTTTCCTCGTCTGAGCTGCCATCTGACTCAAAACTGTACGGCTGTTCGCCGTTTGTTAGCTTGGGCTTGTGAGATGCTTGTTGCTCGCGGAAGAGAGAATGTAAACAAAGGCATGCTGGAAAATTAGCAAGAATAACTTATGTATATTGTATTTTTATAAAACATCCAAGTTTTTATCATTAGAACACAGTGGATTCATAAATAGTCTTCATGAAATGTTCATATTTATTAGGATTCTACTTCCGGAAATTGGTGATGTCATATTTACTGTTTGAAAAAAATAAGTAGTTAACATGGTGGCCAAATTGCTTTTAAAATCCAGGGCACTAGATTTTCCCGTACTATAAAGTTTTTTTTTAAAGTTGGGGAGTTAGGAGGGAACACTAAATAGCCTTCACTTTGTTCTTTGCCGGAAAAAAGCCGTTTCTATGGGTGACATCACACTTGCTCTGTCCAGTTCTCACATATAGTCAATGCGTTTGAGCCATCATGAATGAGGAAACATACAAACCATAGTAATATATATACCTTTCTCTCATTTCTTTTGTATTATTAAAGCATTGTTTCATAGATAAACTCAAATCTTACATCAGTTTGACTCTTTTGGCCATCCTTATTAATGTTTAACCTCTGAGTAGCTGCTGTTTTTCTAAAGTAAAATGTAGCAATAAAGTTTACAATTAAAAACATGAACATTAGAAAGTCTTAACAAGTTGCATCACAGACAACGGAAACTCTTCCTCCTTATCAAGTAGCTCTGAAAGTTTTCCTCCTAGTTTTCTAACTGTGTTAACACCTTAATAGAGATGGCAGCTAAAGTGCCCCCCTCACAGAAATGCTCTAATTTAGTTTCCTCCTTTGGAAAGGCTTGAGGATTCCATTTTCTGGGAGGTAAATTGAATTGGCAGCTGCAGTGACAGTGATTTTCTTTGGCACTTTCAGCAGCACAGAGGGACAGGGAGGGGTCTTGTCATGATCTGTTAAGAAACTCATTTGAATATGTGTTTCCATTAGCTGAACTGATTTTACTGTCACATCGCTATGTTTGCTAACACAGTCTTGTGTTTGATGTTTTCTGTTACAGGAAGGGTGTTCTTCCTTGTTCAAGCCTTCGGTATGGCTGATCGTTAAAAGTATCACCCACTTTGAAGATATTTTAGTAAATATTGTACTTTTTATATATGTATATGCTGCGCACATGAGCTGGAAAACGAGGAGGCAGCTCTGTCACTGTGCTCTCCCTCAAATTTGTTTCTTTTTCTCCTTATGGTAGAATCCCTTTTGTATCCTAACTGTCACTTTTTGCATCTCAATACATTTCAGTTTTGAATTATATTTACCACTTAAAATGGCAAATGCTGAGCTGCATCTTATTAAATTGCAAAGTGGTTTGAGATGAAGGCCAATAAATGGCTGTAATTAACAGCCGACAGCCTTTATTGCTGCATGCGCATCTTTTGTAAGAATGCCATATTGCATGGAATCTGAGGGGAAATTAATTTAGGTGGGAACGTGAATTATTCTGAACACGACTTTCATTAATATTTGAAAAACCCTAACAGATTTACTAAAGTTCCTTTTATTCTGAAGTTTTTCAACAAATATGCAAGAAGCACCAAAATTGGGTTTTAAAAGTGCATTGAAATAGTTAAACATGTACATTTTAATTTTCTTGTGCTTTTGGTGAAAATGACAAAAACTTCAGAAATCATGTCTTATAAAACAGCACAGGTTTTTTGATTTTGGCTAAAAATGGCTGAACCATCATTGCAAGACCACTGGGAACGCTTTGAAAATAGATCCAAAGATGATCGGGGTGGGACTTTCAATAAAGGCTGTTTTAAAAGGCAACATAATGTCAGCAAGAAATAACATAAAGTTCTTTTCCCACTTTTACTGCATTTGTGCCCTTCAGGAGTGTTTTATTTATTGATTTTTTTTTAGCCCTTTTCTGAGAGTGCTTCCAGCTGTTTCCTGTGGTTTGCATTCTCATCTTTCACATTAAAAGCTATGCTAAGAACAAAAAAGCTTTTATAATATGTGATTATTTGTCATTCATTCATCTTCTATACCGTTCTGTCCCTTTCAGGGTCACAGGGCTGCCAGAGCCTAACCGGGCCACTCATGGGCGAAGGCAGGGGACATAATATGTAATATCTGATTAACATTTTCATATATTCTGTTACTGGCAGGCTTTCCTTTGAGATGTTTAACTAAAAATCTGAATTACCAACACTACTTTAAGTTGGTAGGTAAAAAAAAAAAAAGTGTTGGTCTTTTCTCAGATGACTGTCATCACAGCAAACATTTTTGTGCTTTTTGATTTATTTCCAGGCTCTTTCCTATTTTAATTGGGATCTTATTTTAAAAAAAAAGCCTGCCATCATATTACTGAGCAATGAAAACTGTTGATTTGTCATTGACTTTTATCTAGTAATTATCTTGGCATCTCTTTGCTTGCTTGTAGTTTATTTAAGTCCAACACACTGGTAAAAATAGACATTTTATTCCATTCTTTTTGTTGATTTTCTACTTTAAAGGAGTTTATAACCGTTTACATTGTTTTAACAGACAGCTCACTTGTAAGGCCTGTTTCATGTGCTGCTCATTAAAGGCTGCAGGGATTCTTAGTTTCTCTGCAAATTAAAATTCAGGTACAAGGAGATATTTGTGTGAGAAATGCAAATTTTTAAGGTGACTGCTGGCTTTTCTGTGATCTGGGAGGAAAACAATATGACTGCTGATTCCAATTTTTGAATACTTTTTTTTAAATTAAAGCTTAAAAACAGATTATTAAAGGAAAGTTAGTGCTTTGCATCACTGAGGCTTTTAGATTTTCTATAGAATATCTTGCGCACAAATAGGAATATGTGAACAACTTAATTAGTTATTTTTAGACAGTTAAAATTTTAGTAAACAGAAGTGTCTCCAGGAAGTTGGGTACCTAATTTGGTAGAATTTGTTTTAACAACGACATAAAAACACTTCTTTTTCCTTTTAAGTGTACTGCATTTTTCAGAGTACAAGTCAGTTTTTTTTTCATATGCATAGTTTGGCCAGGGATGTGACTTATGCACTGTAGTTGTGTGTATCAGTAATTGCTACCGACAGCAACGCAGAAGAAGAAGCTGCGCTTACACCGGGCTTAGTGATTTGAAGTGATATAAAGAGTTTAGCTGACTTGTTAGCATGTTTTTTATGCTATGGTTATCTGAATAATTGTTCATATGTTGATAATATACTAGACAAAAATTATTGACCAAACTGAGCACAAACTCCTAATTTGATCATATTTTCTTTCCTTCTATGCCTAATTAGAAGTAATTTTCTTATGTCTGTAGAAGCAAATTCTTCAACTTTGCCATTTCCATTGGGGGGTTGTTTGTGTGGACCTGTGAACATCTGTCTCACAAAAGAGCTAATCCACAACAGACTGAGGCGGGAAGCCGGCATTGAAAGCCCACAGCCGCTGCACTGTGGGCATTTGCCAACTCGGTCAGAAACCCTGCAGCGGTAATGATATGGACCCTGATTGGCTGAAACGACAGGACCGTGTGCGTTCAAATGGCAGCTTGATGATTTTGCAGAGTTTCCTGCGTTCTAAGGGGAAAGCCTGTGTTAAAACAGAACAATTACCAGATTTGTCCTCTGTATCCACCTCAGCGGGTCAGTGACAACCTTCTCAATCCTTCATGGATGCACTGATTGATGCTGCTGACATGCATGCGGGTGATTTCACAAAACATTTTTTATCTTTACTGTTTTATTGACCTTCTAGCATGTTTTTTGTATTGATAGTCAAGGGAATAACCTAACTTTTTCACCCTGTGAGGCAAAAAAGCAGAATTGGGCAACTAAATTACACCATTAAAGATTAGGAGAAACTCTTTTAGGATTTTCTGAATGGATCCTTGTTGAGGCCTGTTTATAGCAAGTGTGTTTGATCATAGGCCGTTCTTCCACATAAGGAATCACAGCCTGCATGTTGTGTTCAAATGCCTCGTATTTCTGGTTCAGACAGAGACGGTGAGTCTTAAGGCATTAGAGACGATGTACAAGCTGGTTTCTTTTGACAGTGATCACCCACGCTTTATCTTCTGTACAGTGATTCACTTGAGCGTTTCCCACTTTACATTTGCTGACAATACTCGTAATGCAGACAGCCACGAGTGTGTTTGCAGAAAAAGCAGCACTCACCCCCCCGTCTACTCTCATTTTTACCCCTTAAAATCAATAAGTAATGAAGGAATAATGCTGAAAGTACGCATTACTGGACTTGACAGATTAAGGGTACCTTTGATTTGTCTTGGAGTAAAATAGAGCTTGAGCGTTCAACCCATCTATCACTCAAATGCTTGGGCTCTGGGAATTAATTGGGACACTTTTCACATTTCCCTCACATTTATAGACTGTGAACTATAAAGATATTCAAGTGCATAACTTTCTGCTTTTTAAAGCTCTAAGAAAAAAATTAAGGAATAGCAACACTTATCGTATTTTTCCCACTATAGGGTGCAGCAGATTAAATGGTGCAATGTGCTCTACTTTTGAAATGATGTCATATATATATAGAAGGTGCACCAAACCATAAAGCTCTACACGATAGCCATATTAGCATATTAACAATAACACTCCAACCTATTTGCAACTCGTTAAAAAAGCAGACCGATATTTTGACAGGGCTCCTTGTAGCTACCAAAATCACTTCGACATTGGTGATAACACCCAGAATAACCCATGTTTAAGTCCTTTTGGATTATAAGACCCACTGTTGTTTTTTTGGAAAAAAAAAAAACTAAGGCTTTTAGGTGTGCCTTATAATGTTAAAAATACGGTAAGTTTGTTATTGTAAATCCCCTCACTTTTTTTTCTTTTTAGATTAGTAGGATTGCAAAGTTGGTCAGACGTGTTACTATTGGAAAGAAATTCAGTGATTCTTAGACATTTTGCTAGCTTTCTATTCCATCTTAGGTTTGGGGATTTGGATCAGTATCATCAAAAGTACCAGATGATCTTTCACTAATAATTCAGGAAGTTACTGATCTCAAACTGTAAAAACTCCTCTTCAAGAGCTCATAAAAGAAAATGGTCTCAGTCTTATCTTAGTCTTGTTTCTCGATCTCCTGTCTTTCATCCCAGACCTTCCACCTCTCCTCGTCTTTCTCAAATGCTCCCGCTGTTGCTCTCACTTTTAAACTTCGCTCTCCCCCATTTCTTCTCTTTTTCTATATAGCTCATCCCAAAACCCAACCCACCGTCTGTCTCCTGTGGTTGCCATGACTACAGTTTGTTCTCCTCATCAAGCGCCTGCTGTGCCTAAACAGCCTGTCAACAGTTTAATTACTCATCCTTTCATCCTTCTTTCCTTACTTCTGTGGCACACTCTTGCTTGTTGTTGCCATCTCCTACCGGTTAGCCTCTTTATGTCAAAGATTCATCTCCTTTCTTCGTTTACCACCTTCCCACTTCATTCTATCCTTGTTCTTTTGCTCCTTTTGTCATGTCATCCCTCCTTTACTTCCTTTTACTCTGTTTGACTAACGCTCCAATTACTCATCCATTTTGCATTCATTCCTCCTTCCACTCTTCCCCCTCTGCCTGTGTCCCACTGCTTTGTTTTCTTTCAAGTATTGTTACTACTCAATTCCCTTATTCCCGCTGTCTCTCATCATCCTCCTCAAGTGTCATTTCTTGCCTGTTCATATATCATTACTCAGTCCATTTACATCCGCTGAGTGTCGCTTGTGTTCTTGTTATAACTCTTCATCACGTTCCTTCAGTACCTCTGTCCATCACTCTCTTCCTTATGGGCAAAGGCCTTGCTCTTCACCCTTTGGCCCCCTTGCCATTCGACAGCACAACTCTTCACATCCACACCTCTGCCATTTGTCATTCATTTGTCCATCCATCAAATACCAGGCTTCCAGTGTAGAGGTTTCAATTGTTTTGTCATTTTAAACCTTAAACACTTTGATAGTAATCAAGATGTTGACCCCTCTTCCCTCGTGTGCGAAACAGGAAGTACCCAGTGGTTCCAAGAAGCCAAAATCCCTTAGACTTGTACTGAAAAGTAAACATCTATTATTCAGTCATTATATTTGTCAGAATCATCATTCTTGCTCTGATACCATTTTTTGTACACAATCTTGCTAATCCTAATTTTTTTTTTAATATTTGTTGTGTTGTTCAAGTTATTCAAGATATAAGCTGATCAATCAGATGCCTCAATAAAAGTGTCATGTCAGACGTTTAAAACGATTGACAGATTGTCCTGAGCCCACTTTCAAGTGGTAGGGCTGTGGTCTAACATTTGATTGACATATTGTGTGTAGTCTGCTTACAAGTGGTAGGGGGGTGTGGCCTTCCAACAAGCTTACTCCTGACTGGTGAAAGTGGTTGCCATAGAAATGATGGCTCTGACCTATCACTGCTTACTGACTTCGTCTGGCTACAACATGCTGCTGTCCGTAGCAAATAAAAAATGGGCGACTGAATTGACTTAATTTGATTGGCGGCATGTAAACCATTTTCTATGGGTGACATTGCATTTGCTTTGTCCAATTCTCATATACAGTCAATTGATTTCATCCTGTTTGCTGCACTACCAACACTATTATGTTGTGGATTTACATATAAATACATATAAATAGTCTGAGTTCTAACCTTCCACTTCTGGATCTAATATTACTTGATGGTCTGTCCATCATGTTCCAACAGGTTAAATTCTTATCAGGAAAGATCACCCAACTTTTTACAAGTTGTCTGTTGATTTTATAAATGTAAATGTTTACTCTTATTCCTGTTTTCTACACTGTTCCTCCATTCCTCCATGCACTTGGCAGACTGTTGGGTTTGACAAGGCTCTGACTTGGAACAGTGAACATCCCATGTGTTCCTATCCCTTTACTGGAGCCTGAGTACAGCAGACATTCTTAGTAACAATGAGCCGCACAGTTCAATAACAAGATAATTGTGAAAATGTTCCTTTGTTGCGCCTTTATTCTAGTCTTTAAAGCAGATCACTCTTGCCTGCTCTGCGTTCGTTGTGCATTCTCCAGCAAAGTGAATAATGGAACTATGACTTGGTTAATGCAAATTAAAATGCCTTTTCGTTGCACTTCAAAAGATTCAGTTATCAGCTTGTCAGAGAAGGTGCTACACCAGACAAAAGTGCTGTAAATGATTACGAGGCAAACAAAAGGGCATCGACAAAAAGCTTATTGTTCAAAAAAAAACTTCCAGCTTTAGTTAAATTAGTTTTATTTCAAGTGTAATTAGGTTATTTTTATGAAGTCTTTCTCTGGCTTGCTTCTTAGCCTAAAACAGGTTCACCAAAGCCCCCTGTAGCAGAATCTGTAAATAGCTCATTACTCGTGTTGGTGATCTTTAACAGACTTTCCAGAGTCACGTAAAACTAATTGTAGCCGGTGGCATGACGGCAAAAACCAACATACTGACGGCCATCTGTCTTTTTTAATTAATTCGTTTTCATCTTATCTCTCCATCTTTATCTCCACTTCATTAAAATCAACATTCATTTATCAGCATAATTTGTCTTTACACTCCAATCACTTTGTCATCCGTGAAGCGTTCATATTTCAGCTTCATCATTCTTTAGCCCTCCCTTTTCTTCAACACCTTGTTTCAGTTTTTTTTAAAGTCACCCATTTTTAAGATGGACCTTCCCTTTATCATTTGAATCCCTCTAATCCAGCAACTTTTCCCATCATTCAAAGCTCCATTCACTTATCTTCCCGCCTCTGCAAGCTTTTCCTCTGCCCCACGCTCGCCTTTAGTGCCCTGCTCCTCCTTCCTGTCTTTCTTCACCCCCCTCATCTTTCTCTTTTCTTCCTTTCTCACCGCCCTTTTATCCCCCTCTATCCAGTCAGCCTGATCTCATGTGTCAGTGTGCCAGATCTGTTTGTGCACACGCTCAGACGCGGCTTACGTAAAGAGCCTCAGATGAATGGAGGCTAGAGCGTTTCTCTGCCGCTGGCGGCACACAAACACTCCCTGCCCGTCCTCCACACGCTCGCCGCACAACGCGCCAGGTGAGCTCGCATTGAGGTTAGCTGATGAAAGCCAGGGTGAGATGAACCTGTGAGTAATCTGATACAGGACAGCTGGCTCAAACACATAAAGGAAGGAACTGACTCTGCATGGTGGAGGTATACAGAGCAAGAGGCAGTGAAGTCTGAGATGTATCAGGATTAAAGTGGAATATTTGATGGCGCTGTCATCTGGGCCATATGGGAAGTTTCATGTGTGTTCGGGCTTGTGTACTATATTTGCCACATCTGTTCATCATTCACAGTCTGGAGTGCGTTGTTTTTGAGAAACTGAGCACAGAGTTCCCCCGTTCAGTGAGAAATTGTGCTCACCGCAGTGATGTACTCAGTGATTCAGCACAAGAGAGCTAACCATGCAGATGTGGATCTGCCGCTGCTGGACTATTATGACACTTCATGTATGCGTGTGTGTGTCTATTAAACTGCATGAACTTTACCTTTTCCGTCTGTGCAGCTCTATAATTCGAATCAGCTCCACATGGTATCCAGGTTAAAGAGTGTATGTGTGTGTGTGCGCAGATGTGTGTCAGATCTCGCCCCAGGTGTTTCTGTTTCTGTCAGGCCAGAACAGGGGTAGTTGCGTTTACGCTGAACCCGTCCCACTCCCTGTCCACACTCTCATACTCCTCCACATCAAAAGAAGGCGGATGTAGGTCAGTGTCAGACAACCGAGGAGTTGAAGAAATTCCAATCCCACAATATCCTCTTAGGCTTTTAAAGACAAAGCAAACCTGGAAAATCCAGAATAACTCTTTCCATCCCGAGTCGGTATTCCAAAATCTGAAAAATGATCCAAAAGTCCAGTTTGCTTAGAATCCAGTTCATTGGGTCTTTGTGTGATTTCCTCATGACTGTTTGGAACTCTCTATTGATGCAAGTCTCCCTCTTCTTCCTCCCCTTTCCTTCATTATTCAATCATTTGGCCATATTCACTGTTTTCATGCATCAGCTGGAGTAATTTCCAGTGTGGTCAGTGTGCTTCCTGTTAATTGTACAGTGTTTGAGTCGTTCTTTGACCTTGGAGGGAGGGATGCTCCGCGAAGGGGGTTTGGAGGGGAACCAAAGACGAACAAATGTGTAGAAACCTAAGACAAAACAAAAAGTGGGCACGGCATTAAATCACACCTTCATTCTTTTTCTCTGCCTTCTCTGTTTTTCCTTCTCTCCGTTCCCTCACGTCCCCACCCTGTCATGAATCCTTTAATTTTTTTTTTTTTTTTTTTTTCCTACCCCCCGCGTCCTCACTCTCAATCACCTGTCTGTCAAAGAGAATCAATACCTGTGAGACCCCAAAGCTTCCCAGCAGGCTTCATTGGCTTATTGCTGCACACACACTCAGGAGCGTGCACACACACACACACACACACAGAGTCGTGCAACACTTTGGCACATGCACACCTCCACAGTCGCCACCACCGCATCCACGTCCAGTAAATAGTCATGCAGTGATACTCTACTGCCAGCACCCAGAGCCTCTGCATCTTCTCTTCCCTCGCATCTTCTTTCAACCACACACACACTAATGAAACAACTGGTCTATTGATCAACATTGTGAATGTCAGTCAGTTCAAAAGTCCCTGCCATACAAACCCAGCCATGTAAGATGTCAGTCAAACTCTAAAAGCTGACACCTTTAAGACAAAGATCTCATTATCTTTCTCTGAGGCCGTTTTTTCCGCATGTTTGACTGCAGCAGCCACAGTTTCTCTGTTTAAGGTGCAGAAATCCTTCATTTCTTTTCAGCCTTTTCCTTTCCTCAGTCTGTGCTCAGTTTTCCTCACAATAGAGCTAATTAACCACATTCAAAGTCTGCGTGTTCCAGCTGACATGCCTCCTCCTTTCGTCTTTTTTTTTTTCCCTTTCCTGCCCTACACTTGATGAAGAATTCTGGAAATACCAACCTCGTTTTCCGGATGGTTCCACCGCGACTCCTTGAGCGGTCACATCTTGGTCTCGGCAGCTCTCGCCTCCTCAGCTCGGCGGAAAAACACCCATCTCTCCCTCTCCCCCGTCTTCTATCTGTGTCTATTCCCCGCTCCCTCCCCTCCTGCCGGCCGTCCCCTCGCTCGGTCTCGACAGCTGCAGCGCTCTGTCTGCCTCCACTGTCGCTCCTCCGTCAGCCTGTAGGCTGATTGAATTTTAAGTCATGTTAATCCCACAGAACAGGTACTGAATGAAGGAGGGTACAAAGAACGGAGAGGAAGAGAGGAGAACAGAATGCATGGAGGAAGTTTGGTCATTTTCACATTTCTTTGCTCTACTTCTAAAGGATTTTATTTTACTTTTTTGTTATATATATCCTATTTTCTGCTCTGTATTTGCTTGGTTCGCTTAAAGCAAACGGCTCTGTGTGAGTGTCCATCGACTCTTAGCATCATGCTAAGAGCGCACAGGACAGACGTGACAATGAGCCTGAGAATAGAGGGGAAAACACCCGAGTGGGGGTGGAGATGTTAGGAGGGGAGATTAGGTAAGATGAAGATTTGGAGGAAAAAAAAATTACAAGGATCTCCATTAGGGGTGTTACAATTCACTTTAATGATTCGTTGTCAATTTTGGTTAGTTTTGAATGGTCCGATTTGACCAGATTGACTGACCTAAGATTGATCCAGGACATCTTTAGGCAAAAATTCTTGCAAGATAATCAAGTGTAAATTACATATCTGTACAAACAAACAACTAAACAAGAATTAATGTCAAATCTATTCACATTTTAATTTGATGAATTTCCATCGTTGTTTTTCCACATCAAAATAGTACAAACAGAACATTATTAGAACATGATTCCACACTGTGTGGTCCCATGTCTTTGTAAAATTGTGTTTCCACACATTGGACTATAATGATGGCTTGATGATTTTTCGCTGCCATCACGTGTGTTGTCTGCTGTGATGGACCTTGGTCATTTTTATGTTGTAGTAAAATAAACCTACCGTAACTCAATCCAAATATCGATATTCCAATATTGATATAATCAATTTGTTTCATTTGGAAACAATGATATAATGTTATAGGTCAATTTGATTAACAACATGCCTCAGACAGATTGATCTGGTTGGATTGTATATCAATTTAGTGGTTAATTGTTACACCCCTAATCTATGACTAAGAATGATGTAAAGGGTTTAACTGTGGCATGCAGGAATGACCAACCCTGACTTCGATGTCTTGTCACCCTTCTCGTTTTGCCAGCTGTCATTGTTGTCAGTCAGTTGGAGCCTTGAATCCACTGCTAATCAGAAGTACAGAACTAAAGATCAGTGGAAAACCAACAGGGTGGTAGAGATGAAGAACCATCAGTTGTATGTAAAAATTATTCAACTCCTTTGGTTAGAAATTATCAAGCTAAAGTATGGATAGGCAACTCCAGGCCTCGAGGGCGGCAGTGTCTGCATGGTTTCCAGATATCCAAGCCCTACTAATGACTGATTACCTGGTTTAGGTGTGTCCAGCCAACTAGAACATTGTAGAGCATTGTATGTTGGAAAACATGCAGGAATGCTGCCCTCGAGGCCTGGAGTTGCCTATACCTGAGCTAAATTATTTTCATTGGGTAATAGTTTATTAGCTGACAAGCATGAAACCATGTTGGGCTTAGTGAAAGCCAAAATGAGTGAGATGTTTTAAACAAGACTATCCAAACTTACAGAAGCTTAAATACTTAACATTTTTAAAATAAATTTTATACATTTTTGTAATGACTTAAATATTTCACAAGTCTATTCTGGTAATGCTGAAATACAAGGTGTGCTTTAGTTATGTACTCCTTAATTGATGTTAGAACCTTTGGTAATGAAACTGGCAAAACTGAGCGAATAATTTATTCTGTTTGGATATTATGTCTCTGTTATAGTAGACCTAAGAAATGACCCCAGCACTTTTTTTTTTTTACTGCTTTTCTCTTAAACTGCCAACCTGAGTTTGATGCAAATCAACGCTATTCTTAACTATCAGCCAACCCGATGGTTGGGTGACTGTAAGGTAGCTGGATCAGTTTACCAGTGAAACTACACACCAAGCCCTCCTGGTTGGTACCATTGACTGTATTTGAAAGCTGGAGTGAGTGAGTGTGACGTCACCCACAGAAGATGGTTTACTTCCGATTCCAGCCAAAGTCAATCCAATCACCATTTTGTCGCGATACAGATGCCACCATGTTGGAGCCAGAAATTGTCAGTAAGCAGTGATTAGTCTAGGTCAATCTGAGTTAATATTTCTCCTGCTTGGAACACGAAGGGGGAGGGGTCACTCAGTCCAGTTTTCATATACAGTGAGTGGTTTATACTCTATATAAAAAAAACTCTGTAGAGTGCAGTAACTCGATGGGAGTTCATGAAATACAAGCATTAATATTTTTTATAAATCATACTTTAGATTTTAACATAAATATTCTGTTTAAACAGAGTGGAGTTTTTTTCTTTAAGCTCACAGCCTGACTTCATTTATTACAGCGCAGATTACCAAAAATTCTGACCTTGGCTGCAGCTTGAGGCAAATGGAAGATTGATTGAAGACATGTGAATGAGCAAGAACAAGTTTGGAGACTTTCCTGAATACGTGAGCTTAATGACTCCTAACTACTTGACCAAAAGGGAGAAAAACAACATCTTCTTGATAGAAAAGCTTTCACCTGCTTTCAAAAGGAGCATGGATGTTTGGAGCACACGAATGGCAGAAGGGCCCTATAGTTCAATGCATAAATCAGTTTATCCGGTCTTGAATAAAACTAGCACGTAAGAGCTGACAAAGTGCATGCTGTTTTTCAGCATGATAGAAATCTTTGTTTTCTTTTATGGATTTCCAGTTGCAGTGGAATTATTTTTTTTTCTCTTTTTTTTTGGACTATGAAAGACTGGAGGGTAGAGGAAAGATGGAGGATGAGGGGGAAAGGCTATGTAGCATGACGGCAGGAAGTGCCTTTAGCAAGTGTGGGTCAGACTAGGATGAGAGTGGGAGCAGAGGAGGATTAAGAGTGATCATGAGTGCTGACTTGTGAGGAGATAGGCTCCAAAGAAAGAGGGGGCCAGAAATCCCTGGGGGTGCAAGGGAGATAATTGAGGAAGAGAGGGACTAGCAAAGGAAAAGATGGTGTGATAGGAACAACCGTAGATGATAGCACTTCAAACGGTGCCCGATTTTCCTACCATGCTGATAGCAGCTGGAAATAGCTTTTTAATGGAAAAATGTGGGTGTGAGTACATTCACATTGCTATGTTCGTCACTAAAGGAGGTGGAAAAGCCCATAATGTCAAAGCTTTTGCATGTTGAATTAAAGCCATTTCCAGTATCTACAGATGAGCTGTTCGTGTTTTTGTTTAGTTTTTTTTTTAGCATCTCAGACCGGAGATGAAACAGAAATGGGAGCGGGCACCAAAAGGTGGGCTGCCACGCGTTGTTTGCGTTATGGATAAATCAGTTTTTCATGTATCTCAATTTCAACCTGAGGTCAATTTCCTTCCTCCGTCTTCTCGGTCTCCTGTGCCATAGCGTTCATTTCCCCAAACATTCAAGAAATGATGTCTCTCTCCGCTTGCATACATCCATTTATCCCCATTTTCTCAGTTTTGCTGTTTTTCCTGCTGTGTTGCAACACATTTTAAAAGGCGCCCCAACCTTCAAAGCGGGGTCCAGCAAGAGGCGGTTTGATATTTCATTTCATCCAATTTCATTGAGCGTTCAGTGACGTCTTGATGGATGGAGTTAAATCTCCAGTTTGAAGAAAATCTCATCCCTGGATTATATTAGTGCACTTTTGAACACGCGGGAAAATGGTCTCATGGGAAAAAGGTCAAACACTTTCTGTTCCTGTAACTTCTGCTTTGACCACAGATCAGTGCGGGTGAAACTAAAGCATCTTTTCCTCCTCAGGGCTCAGAACAGAAGTTGGCCTAAATCTTTAGTCTGGGAAAAGCTGCCCTGTAACATAGTGCAGACCTGTTTGGGTTCAGTCGGTCTAAATTAACCCTCAAAGTGAGAAAGGGTGCAAGGGAGTCGTCCTACTGACCCAGGCCCGAACCAATCAATCGTTTTTTCCCCCGATCGGTTTAATAATCAGCCCACCAGTGGCGTCAACAGGCTGGACATGTGTCAATGAGATATAAAAAAAATCCTGTGGCTCACTCAGAAGTATTTTAGGATTTAGGTTTTTGCTAATTAGAGTCTAAATGAATTTTAATCAAAGTTTCTATTCCCTAACATGCAAACATGAGAAAGATCTAGTTTCAGGTTATCAGAGCAGAACTTGGGAGTTGTTTCAGTGAGGATGAACAGCAAAGCTATAAGCAAGTTTGTGATTTAGTCTCTACTCAAGTTTTCCACATTTCCAGCATCATAAATTACTGTCGAGCTGTAAAAAAATCAATTTTCTTGAACTTGAGATGGCTGCTTTTTACCTGAACTGTGTTGCTGTTTTTCCACATTGAAACAAGTAATTGCAAGAAAATGTATCGTACTTTAGAAAGTTTATTCACATATTTACAAAAATCCTTTTTGCAGCAACATATTTAAATGAAACTGTCCTATTTCGGATCTCATCACTCTCATGCTGCAAAGAAATTGCTTGCACACATTTTCCCGTCATTGCTTTATTTTCATAGCGTTTTGCAAGCGGGTAAAGAAAACTCCCTAATAGCGTTCTCAAACAGTAACTATTTTGAAGCAAATGCAATGGCAGATCATAATATGTGCATCTTAACCACCTGCTTGCGGTAAAGTGTGACCGAGTGGGAACCTTAAACTTCCAGATTGAAAGCCTTTTGGAAATGAAAAAAGAAAAAAACTTGAAGCCAGGTCTGGTTTCACATGCGATCCTATTTTGCCTGGGTAATATCTATTCACTCAAATATAAGTTGCTCTAACTTAAAACCGCAAGCAACATAGCGCATATTTACAAGTACAAGTTGGATTTTTTTTTTGCATTATTTGGCAGGGGAACTGCAACTAATGCAATTTTACAAAAAAAGGAACGTCTAGAGGGCACTGTGGGTGTGTATTAGAATCTACTGTTGACTTCTTCTGATCTACGCAGAAGAAGAAACGCCACAGTCTTGCACCAGGCTTGGCGAAATTGTTCCAAAGCGACACAATGTAGAATTTAATGCATTTAGTGATTTGAAGAGATAGTTTAGGTGACTTGTTTGCATCTTCTTTATGCTATGGTTATCTCTAAGTGTTCATATGTTGTGCTAATATACTAGATTCCTCCTGTGTTTCATGAACCCAAATGTGTTATGGTATTGAAGTCTGCATATGTATAAAAATATTGTAGACATATTTCCAAAATCCAAGTACCGGTAAATGTTTCTTTTTTTATTGTTCAAAGATGGCGGTGTGGTCATTTGCTTGTTCAGAGTTAAAGATTTGATAAATTACTGGGATAAATTCATCCATGGTTTTAAACAAAAGGGCTTCCTTCCATTGCATTTAAACATTTATGCAATTAATGTAATTCCAGTGGATTCTGAAGTAGAGAAAATCAGCTTTGCGCAAATATATAACATTGTAATATAATAATGTGTTGCATATCGGTGCAAAGCCGATAGACAAAGTTGGTTTTCTTTGCGTTAGAATCAGCTGATTGAAGTTGATCGCATAAACAGTTAAAGAGTTACGGTAGGTCAAAAAGTGTGTTATTTAGGTGTTGCCTGTAACATAACCAGTGCTAAAATGTTACCAAAGAAACAATGAATAATCTCCAACACAGCAATCTGCCTATTTCAGTTAAAACTTGACTTGTACTGTGTCACTGAGCAGAGGGAAGATCTGTTGCAAGCTAGATGTTATTTTGGGGTGGTGCACTGCCAACTAGCGGTCAGGAGTTTTAGGTGGAACAGAAATGTTTCGGCAGCATTTTGAAATCGATTCCAATGTTGCCAAATTAAACATCACAATATTTCAAAGGTTAGATTGTTTTCCTACATCTCTAATGAGAAGAAATCCTTGTTGAATGCTAAGTTTGGCCTTTTTTGTGATGAGATAACATTTGTGCACAAGCAGCTGTGAAACAGGCTCAAAGTGTGAAAGTACAAGTCTAATGTGCTCACCAGTGCACTCAAGCATAATGAGCATTTTTAAAGCAGTTATACTTGCACCCAAAAACACATTCAGCATTTATAAACACACACGTGATACACCGTTTACAGCCAGCATATGCAGCACAGTGTAAAATGCATGCACTCATTCAGAATCGAATTGTTGTATGATTTGACATGACACATAATCATGCAAATGAGGACGGTACACCCTGCTGCTAAACAAGGATCTCTCACCAAAAAAAAAAAACCACATACTCGCACCCTTCTCCAATTGTGAGGAATAACTGATGTAGAAGTTTGGATCGAAGGGCAGATTCCCCTTCTATTTGTCTCAATCTGCAGATAATGAGAGACAAGGACAGACACCCAGTTACACACGCACAACCACACAACACCGCCTTCTGTTTTTGGTCCTGCAGCAGTTAGCTAGTCATTGCGCTTTTATTTATTTCCTCTGCATTAGTCATAGTGTCTCCGAAAGATTTCTTAGTAACTGCTCGCAGACAGTTTGACCAGCCATGCGCTGCAGCAAATAAAAGACCCACAAAACATGCTCGGCCTCATTTGTCTGCATCACTTTGTTTAAAACCTTGACAAAGCCTCTGAGGCATACAGATGTGGGTCTGAAGAGGCTTCAGGGACACGTTAGCTTGAGCTGAGGCAAACGTGGTGGATAATGAATTGGAGATGTGAATACAATCAATGAGATGGTGTGATTACCTTTGTTTATGTGGACAAATGAAATGCACCTACTGGCCTACGCACAAAATGAATTAAATTTAGATGTTATAATTTGCAGTTTTCTATTTAAGCTTCTATAAAATAATTGTATTTTAAGAATATCTCGTTAATGCAAGAAGTCTTACAAATTTGTGTTGCTTTTCCTATATATTCCCTAAAAAAAAAACCTGCATTCCAGCATGAAGCACAGCATCCATTTACAATGTATTCTGTTGGAAAAAAAGGAAAGATCAAAGGTACTTATCAATGTAAGCGTTAAAAAAAAAAAAAAAACTCTGACAAATTGACTCAAAAATCCCAAATTTAAGGCTAAGAAAAATTCACATTATGTGTTAGATTTGGTGGGAAAATAGCACTCGTAGTATGTTCTGTGAAGAGGAGGAAGCTCTTAGTCATTTGCTATTCTGGGCTCCCATCTCTCCCAATATAGACAGATATTTCAGCATTCAAGGGTTTGTTTTAAACCACAGATAAAGGAGAAGCATGAAAAATGGTCTTGTTACCTGAAATGTCCACATTTTTGGTTACATTTTTAGTACGAGTCCAGTAGTTTATTTATACTAAGGAGAAGCAACCTGACTTTCTGTTTAAGGCAAGCAAGCAACTCACCCAGCAAGTTGTTCACTAGTCACTCTTCACTCAATTTTACAATACAAATAAGTATAGATTTTTCTGTCTTTTGAGCATTTTTTATTTTTTAAGACTTTTTCTGGAGCTAAATAAAATAAATGGGCCTAACTTGCTTACCAACACAAGTTTTTAACGCGGAAGCTCAAATTAAGTATACCCTTTATCTTCCAATTGTGGCCCGTCTCTATTAACACCGGTTTCCAATATCCGCCGGGTCTAACAGGTGCTAGTTACTGCTAGACGCAGTTCTTCAATAGTGGCCGGGCTCCTTTAAAATCCACCCATCTTCATGAACACACCTATCGGAGCATAATACAAGCCAGTGGGCGATATCACCACACCATCTGTCCACCTATGCATGTATACCATCTTTAAGCATAAAAACATGGACGTCTCGGTCCTAAGACTAGTCATCAGCACACAAAAGCCATTAGATGAAAAGCAAGACTTTTTTTGCAGAAATGTATTGAAGCTGAAGCTGTTATCATGAGGACAAATGGAAACTGGCTGAATTGGATTTTCTATCAGGTTCATACAGAATGTGATAAGGAAGACTCACTTTTTCATTGACAATAGAAGTACAGTTACACCCTGGACCCTTGTTTTTTTCTGTTGTTTTTGTCTTGCTTCCCATCTTAAGGTGGTTGTTTGATGGATGCAGCAGATCCCAAATGTCTTAAAGAATGGTCATTCCATTCTGTAGCAGTTTCTCTATTACATTTATTTAGTCTGGTGTTTTATGGAAACATTTTAGAGAACTGTTGACGAAATAAAAACGTTTCAAAGTGTTTTTTTTTTTTTAATCTTTCACTTAGCTGACAGAAATTGAACTAATAAAAAGGGCATTTAATGTTCTGCTGGAAACTTCAAAGTGAAGGTCATAACTCGTCTCCCGCTCCAGAAAAGCAGCCCATTTTGCCCAGTTTTTGTACACTATTTTAAAGCTTCTCTGTTTTGTTTAATAACACCTTCAGGTTGTTTTTTTGACGGCTAACCTTTATACACGTATGACTGTTATTTTTTATTTTTTTTACTTTGATTTAAAAGTCAAAGACATGCGGCTTTTGACTACATTTATATCTTTTAATCGTCTGAATTTGAGACTCTGGTCCATTGTGATTAACCGTCAGCAAATGACTGCAATAATAAATAGAATATGTGTCTGTCAATAAAAGTCAACCTTTTTTTTTTTTTCTCATACTTGTTTATAAAATGAAGTTGCATTGTTTATTTTTTTTCTATGCCATTGGGATTTAGATTTTTTTTTCTTTTACCTTTGGTATTTTTTTATATTATATATTTATTATATATATATATATATTTTTTTTTGGACGTTCAAATATATTTTAATACAAACTTTCCAGTTTCTACACACTGTGGCCTTTTAGAATAACTGTGTGGTATCAGTTTCAGTTGTATTTCTGCATGAAAAAATTATGACGCTTTAATCTGCAGCTGCATCATAAACCAGCAATTTCTGTTTGGCAAGTACAAATTCAATCTGTGCTCTTAAACTCGCTGCTGAGCAGCCCGTGGAAAAAACGCTCACCATCAACCCTTAAACCAAAATGAAACTGAACAGGTCAACAAGACTACTGGTGAAAGTAAAAGTCGACCAGCAGAAAAACCATCAGAAACCGCTTTCATCAAAACGCTGCTGCCTGAAGCTCATCTGCTCACTGTAATTTGAAGTAGCAGAGGGAAAGTTCTTCTGCATGTATGTGCAAATTAAATTCATCACACTACCAGTAGTTTGGGGTTTGAGTAGTGATGCCCACCCTGTTAAAAGCGTATCTGTGTTTTTGTTTCCTTTCATTCTGCAAAAACCCACAGGGGCCAAGAGTAACTGGGTCTGTTAGATCCGTGTCAAGATCCAACAGTGATGAAAGCCAACACTTTGAACATTGTAACACTTAGTACCGCTTTGAAGGCTCTTAAAGTATTTGTTCTGCCAAGTGTAGATAAACTGCCAGCTGTAATTGTAAACTGTAAAACCACACTGCTCGAGTATTAAATTTGCAACCTTCGCTCCTGTCCCTCGAGGTAAAACAGATAAGGTAACATGTGACCTGTGGAGGTCTAGTGAAAGCAAGATTACCAAAGGTTTTCGCTTAATGCTTTAATAATCAAATTGAACTGTAGCAGTTTCTCTATTACATTTATTTAGTCCAAATTTTACACAATTTTATGGGAATAAAAAGGAATTTTGTTTTTTGGTATAGATATGGATTAGGAGAAAACAAGTGCATACTATCTCGTTTGCTACCTGAAAGTTGCAGATTGGTTTTAATTTAATCTAGCATTCATAAATACACAAAATCATCCAAATCATATAGAGGTTTGTTTCTCGATTGGGGTGTGAGAGTTCCAAAAGGTTTAATCCCGGACAAGCCCCTAATATTTTTTACTGTCCAGATAAGTCAAAGACCCAATGAATGTTGGCATGCAACTCCCAATAATCATTTACAGACAAATTTAATTCCAAAACTGTAACATATAAGCAAAAGACTTGGACACCTTGGCAAAAAGAAGTGGAAGATTGACAAGAATTTGTTGCACAATGTTGTTGGATTCCAGCTGTACCAACAAAACACAACTAGCAAACCTGTTGGTAATGTCCAACTCAAATATGAATGGGCCAAAGCTGCTGGGTATCAGTAGATCAAGTAGAATCGTATCTGACATGTTATTTTTAAATTACTTTTTAAATGACTTAACTGAAAAAGAATTGGAGTATTAATTATTCTGCTTTTTTTGTTTTGTGCTTTTCTTACATATGTGTCTATTTCACTCACATAATCATTGAACTGTATCTGTTGCAAAAAGTAATGTTGCAAGTTAAGGCACAAACCTTTTTATAATTTTTTCAGAATTCCTCAATAAATTATTGATATTAAACAAATAAGAACTATTATTTTAAAAATACAGTTAAAATATGTATTTTAATATTTTTCAAGTAAATATTTGGTATTGATGTTGGCAAAGTTAGAGAGCTGATTATTGTTGGCATCATCGTATTGCACACACACAGACACGCACAGCTATTGTCTGCTTGACCAAGGCTTTCAACTTTAAATAAATCTCTAAAAACATTTCGGTTTGAACTGATATGCTGCAACCATAATGCTGACAGATCCTCTCAGGAGAAATCTTTTTTTTTTTCAGGGTGTCTGATTTAAAAAATAAATTTAAAACTGTTTCAAGAACAAAGCCTTTTTTGCCAAGCTCCCTCTTATCTCAGAATTCTTTATTTTTCTTCCATTTTGCCCTCAGAGTAAAGGGCCAAGACAGGAGACAGTTTAACTTTTGAAACTTCTCTCCTGTCTAACCTGCTGTCTGTCAATGTGCAGCACATGAAAATGCTTGACTTGTAAGACGAAATTTAAATTTTTCAACTCGATAACCTGTCTACAAAAACATTCTTTTCAAAGTCATTCTTGTTTTATTATGCTTTTCAGTTGATTTAGATTTTTCCTTGTGTTGTGTTCATGCTTTTAAATGTCCTTAAGATTAGGCTCTAGTCTGTTAGATCATGGAAACCCTTAAACATGTCGCCGGGGGTACCAGATTTTACTTCAAAGTGACATTATTCACAGGTTTATGTATAATTAACACGAGACCCAACACCTGCCAGCAGAGCTCCAGAGTACACTCTAGGGGTTTATAGCACACTGCGACTCATTGAATGCGTCATGACTTAACCACTCAAGGATTCACAAAATACCACCAAGTCAGTTTTAATCTACTCATTTCCACTACTTAAATGTCCAAGAGAATATTTTTAATCTGTGCAAGCTCTTGTTTGCTTATATGTCCAGTATTACCCAACAATGTCATTCTAAACAGCAGGGAATGCCTCCTAATTAATGAAGCTGTAATTGTTCGTCATACAAAGTTCAGCCAAATATTTATCTTTTCAAAGAAAGTGTTACAAATATTTTAAAATGTCATTGCTAACTTCATGGTTTTTATACCATAGCAGCTTCGTATGCTCCAAGCTGTCAGATGGGCTCTTGTAGCTGCTGCTGTACATGCTTTCCAAGAGCTGGTTGAACATTCACAAAAGTGAGCACAGATCCCCTTTAAAATTTATGTGCTGCTCACGCTTAACATTTATCAATTGTGATCCCCTGCTGAACACTGTACCAGAGATATCCAGATAAAAGTGCAATGTCTGTTCTTTCCTTATCCTTTGTAGCTGATATCTGGCAAGTTCAGCACCACGGTCAGCAGCGATTTCAGCAACACGGCCAGCGCCAGCTCACAGGGAGCCTGTTAAAAACACACTGCATCAAGACAGAATTAAAGAATGGTTTAGGGCACATGGTGTGTGGCATATCTTGAGGCTTGAAATTACTTCTCTGGCCTTTTGCTGTGCTTTTACATAGGTTCATGAAGTGTCTCAGGATTCATCAAGCATGTGTTTTCACTAGTGCTGTCAATCAATTAAAAAAACAAATCAGATTAATCACACTGTTGGGTTGAATTTTTAATGAAAATATGCAGCTTTTGAATAAAAAAAAAGTCAGAGATATTGTCTGAAATGTTTACATGAATGCATGTATATAAGTGTTAACTCAGAAAATGAATTTGTGTGCACAAAACACATCAACAGTAAGATGAGCAGAATTGTAAAGACTTATGTCTTCAGTATTGGTTCAGGAAAACAAAGATGCTGATATACAGCTATTAGAAGCAAACATTGTTTTTGCACTTTAAATAGTGAATAGTGAATACTCCATTTTGATTGGCTGCTGGGTGTTCCAGAAGAAGTTTTGGTCACAATGTTCTATAAGTGCAGGTGTCTTCAAAACAAATGTTTCCTTCATCTTCTGAACAAAAAAAAGCAGTAAGTGGAGAACTTTCTTTCTAAGCTGATGCTTTATTGAACCTTTGATCAGCATGTATATCACTTTCCTTTGCTGCTGCAATCGAGGTCTGCTTCGACTGTCAGGTCAGTGATGTATTGTGTTATCATGACAACGGACTGCATTACGTACCAAATAGTCTGCCTTTTGCGAAAAGCAATCAAAATCTAAAAAAAAAAACAAGAATAAAGTACTAAAATTATTTTGTAAGTGGCCTTGTTATAAGCAGAATTGTGCTCTACAAAGTGTGCATTCAGAATTTGAAGCACGCCACAGAAGCCTGAATGGCAGAGAATGGTTACTTCACTGCATGCAGTCAGTGTTAATAAATATTAATTATTTTATTTTGATTATTATTATCAGGTGCGTTAACTTTGACAGCCCAAGTTTTCACACACCTGCCTTTTAGGTACATCAAAAGATGCAAAAACTCGTATCTATTTTTATGTACATAAGAATAGTAGTTTTTTTTCAGCTATAGTTGCTTGATAATGATGGTTGTAATATAGTTTACTGTGCAAAACTTCTAAACCTATTCAGGGTAAGCACTCATAATACAGAAAAACCCTATTTAATCTATGGAAACAGTTGTTAAATATAATGCAAAACATTGCGTTTAGTTCTACATTTAAAACAAGAAGTTTATAGCACAAGAAAGCAGCTACTTATACCAGTGCTGCCTTTTCTTTAGCCTTTGGAACAGTTTTAAATTCATTTATGAGGCTGTAAATGTTTCTGAAATTAAATTAACACTGTGTGGCCACCAGCAGTTGGTTTCAGAGGACCAGATGTAAGGAAGACTTTGGAGGTCTAAATTGACTTTGTGTCTGAACAGAGCATACATTTTAGTGGTTTGTTCGACCTCCTCCTTTCTGTCCAAACACAGTCACGTAGTTAAGGATACATAGACGAGTGCAAATGAGTACATCCAGATAGTTATTAGCCTTGTGGCCGCGCAAACCAATCATTGGACTGTGCAGAAGTTTTGTTCCAGCTGAGGCCAATACAAATAAGCTTAATGACAGGGAGTTTGTTTACATATTTTCTCCTTTTCATAAATACCTGTCTTGCCACATGTTTATGCATTTGATTTTGTACGTTTTCCTGCTGCTTTGGATGAAAGTGTTTGTCTACTCGAACAAATGTGGGTCTGTGTGTTCTCTGCCCCTTGCATGTTTGTGTGTACATTTACTCCTCAGGCAGGGCATGCGTGGATCTTGTTTGTGGCTCTTCTAGTACTTAAAGCATGACGGATAAGGGAGGAAGACAGAGGTGGAAGAGAGGGCAAAGAAAAATGACCTGACAGCTTCTCAACTCCTAATCATAAAAGGGGAACTTGGAGGCTGTAAATGTATGTGAGGAGGATGCAGATCAGGTGTATTTTTGAGCATCCTACAATATGTATAAATATATATATACATATATATACAATAAAAAAAATATATATATATATATATATTATGCAAAGAACAGTAGTCTTTGTTAATAAACAAGTTAACTTAACCCTTTCATACTGGAGCTTTAGCTACAATGCTAATATTCTTGTGGCTACTGTAACTCTTCAGCTATTTATGCAGTTGACGCCATTCCAGTGGATTCTGAGGCAGAGAAAAGCAGCTTTGCACTGATATGCGACACGTTACGTTAGTTACGTCAGTAACGTGTCGTATATCATGCAAGGCTAAAATGAAAACTCCTTTTCTCTGCTTCAAAATAGGCTCATTCACTTTAATCATGTAAACGATTGAACAGTTGTGGTATGTTAAAGAGTATGTGTTATTTCAACATCTTTGCTGTTGGGCTAAGTTCACACTGCGCTCAGTAACACGCATTCAAGCGGCAACTAGATGAACCCGTTACTGTTGTCGACTTCAGAACGCTCGCATTCAGGCGTAGCTAAGCAAGTTTTTGTCATCGTTTCAGCGCTTTACGTACCAAATTTGTGGCAGCAGTATGCTCTTTGCAGTTTAAACCAGGTTGAACTTGACCAATCAGGGACTCAGATTTGATAGTGATTGATATGGATGTGGCTTATCTGGTGAACCCAGACACGGCGAGGAGCCTGACAACGTCTGCGTTTATTTTTTAAATAAATATAAACAAAGGCCACTCTCCTGACATGATGTTAATCCACATCTGGATTAATTTGGATTAAAGGCAACTTTAGGATAAGATATTATATGGTTTGACTTCAGCAAACAATGGCTACATTACCTTTAAAAATCAGCAAATATTCTTAGTAATGTTTTTGCTTTGAAAGAATCAATACGAGTACAAGTAACAGTTTCTGTTTCCAGACCTTAGGCCTGCCAGTCTTTTTTTTTCTTCCTGAAACTCCTGTGTAAAACATATTGTGGTGTGATTGGCCATTCAGCTCTTCACTATCTTCTCATTGTTTGGAGGCCTGCAGCTTCCTGCAGCAAGAATAAGTTCTGGTGAGAGAAAAGCTCCACAGGCGTGCGACTCAACACAACTTCTGTCTAACAAGTTTCTACTGAAAGCTCTGCGGAGTGTAGCTGTCCAGTCTGTAAGGTCTTACATTTTAAAATGCATTTTCAATTGATTAAAAGTCAGCTTAAAACTTTTGAGCAGCATGCAAATGTATAACAACCGTATCAAGTTTTTAATACTTCAACTAAGCACATTTTTGCGCTTTTTTATACATATATTATTGGAAGCAAACTCCTTTATGGTTTCCATTCCACACTCTCACACAAGCGATGTGTAAATTGGGAAGTGTCAGGACCGCAGCACAGTAGCAACTTTTTTTTTCCCCTTTGAAACACCATCTCATGCATTTTAAAAGTGGTGTTATTATTTTAGTGGAGTCGAATTGAAGAAAGCAATAAAGACAATCTAACAAGGGACACGTTTTTTTTTTATTTTCTTTGAGATTTCAAGTTTTATTATCTGTCAAATCAGTTTTTTTTCTAACATCTCAGGACTTAAACAATGTCCTCCTCCACACATACCCTGAAAATGAGATGCGTATTGCATACAGCTTACATCCCCTTTTAAAACCTGCAGATAGTTTTTTTTTTTTTGCTAAAGAGAAGCTGATATTAGTTCCAGAGTGGCTTATTCTGCCAAACAATGATTTTTGCATCAGTGCTGCAAAAAAAATTGACTCATTTATGGATGTGATCCACACTTACATTTTTCTCAAACTAACAAAGCAGCTTTCAAAGTTAGTTTATGTTTAAATTTAATCTGCTGTACAAAAACCCCCAAACCTCAGTACAACTGTCATTTGTATGATCTTTGTTTGATAGTGTGTATATTCAAAGACTTACTGGGATTTTTTTTTTTAATGATAACATGTTGTTGTGGCATTTTTCTGATGACAGAGGACATATATAAAGGAAAAATAAGCATTTTGTTATGTAGAAAAAATCCTGTTCCTTTCTGCAATGGGAAGGGCGGTGGGGTTGCACCGTGCCAACAGTCCTGCCCATTACTCAGAGGTACATTTTTAATGAGCTGCTGCCACTTTGCAGAAAGTGTCTCAAAAAAAGACAGATTTTTTAAAAATGTTTGCTAAACACAGCATAATAATAATTAAAATAACACTAAAAATGATATTAAAATAGATCAAAAGGTGTCTGCTTATCCCCTATTGGAGCATCTTGTTTGACTGTTTTTTTTTGGTTTTTTTTTTTAGAACTATTATATGTTTTGGCATTATTGTTTCAATGTTTTCTATCAATACATAAAATTAGTTAAAATGCTAATAGAATAAAGTGTTTTAACATGTTTAATATTAGTAAAATATTTGCTGAAACAGACAATTTTAAAGGGAAAAGTAGTTTATTCATGTAAGTACTTTTTGGTGCTTTAATCTCTCCTGGGATGTGCAGGTTTGAGTGATTGAAGACAACTTAAATGCACTTGTTTTCTTTTAACTAATTTGCATTAATAAAATAAAGTAGACCAAATCTCAAGTTTAGGTTAGATTCAGTGGAGCAACCTTAACAGTGGAATATTTGTATAAAACTAAATTGTCTTAACAGGAAATGAGTGATAAAAAGCAACAACCATAAGGTGGTTTTAGATTTTGGAAAGCTAGAGAAGTTGCACCATAATGACTCCTTTTATTTGAGCTAGAATTGCTCTGTGCTTAACTGATCGATCATCTGAGTCTTCTGCGAGGATGAATTGACATTAAAGCACAGACACTTCTGCATGATAAACCTAGCCAGTGCTTACAGGCAGTGACTGTAAGTGCTTACATTCACATATGAAATACAGTTGGACGCAGTAGCTACAAGCATTCCTCGTAGGAGTGTGTTTGTGCGATTTTTCGTGCGGTGCACACAACTCTTTGAGCTGCAACCAAATGCTTGTTTCAGGGCATCCAAATCAGAGAAGGCCTTCTGAGTGTTAATGTGACTTAACTGGTGGGGGGAGGGCGTGTGTGCTTAAATATTGATGCAAACACTGAACAGCAGTGTTGATTTGTTACACAAGTGTGTGTTCTGCAAAAAAGGAAGGCATTTAGTTTGGGGATGTCTTTGTAAAAAGCGCAGAAATCTCTAAATAAAAGTTTCCATTTTTGAAACCCAATCTACAATAAGAATAAAAAAAAGACGTTTGCTTTAGGCTTTATACTCACTGGATGAATTAACAAATATCCCATTAATTCACATCCACCATAGCAAGGACACTTGCAATGCACGAGCCGTTTCTGTTGCCCAAATGCGCTGCTTCAACATTTTGCTCCAAGCTTCTTTTCACTTGCACTAGTAAACAGTAGCAAAAGGGGAAAAAAAGAAGCCCCTCACTGCTTGTCCAGTGTGAACATTTTAAGCTTATTCTTGAACATGCGCCAAATGCCCGGTGTGTACATAGCTGTTGTTTGCAGCAGCTAGTGCAATAGAATCTGTCATCAGGATTGTGAAGTCTTGTGGTCTTTTAAGTGCAGGGATTGTTGTTTTGGCCCTCAGCTTGTAGCCCAGGGCTTGGCATCACAGCACAGCCCTGTGAATCATGCAGCACTTATGCATGGGGCTCTGAAAACACTGTTGTTCTATGTCAAAGCCTGTAAAGCACAGAAAATGCACCTCTCCTTCTTGTTAGGAAATTGATTATCTTGCAGGCTGAGACAAGATTACCAGATGCACATTTTGATGTTTTTTTAAAGCTCAAATAAACAAGCATGGGAGTGCATATACATGGATCCATCTGACTGTGATGGTGGATAGAGTATTGCTTCTTTGGGCCTTGCATTTTCAGCTGTAGTCTGTTTTGGACTCCCATTCAAGGTTAGCTTCACCCTGATGGAAGTTCTGCTCAGGGCTGAGGTTTTCTGAGCAGTGGTATTTCAATAAAAACTGAAGATAATTTTACACTGATGCTGTCAGTTAAGAGTCACTAAATCCGCATCAAAATGATCTAATGGGTAACAGCTGATGAAGACAGAATCACGGGGAATAGGTAATTGCACATCTAAGCGAGGGTTAGTCACCACGTGGCAAGTAAACATTTCTGTAAACTTAGTTATTTTTATTGACTCTTCTTTTGGTGAGTTTCTTTTGTCCTCTCCCCCTCCTCTCCTGTCTGAATTGAGTCAATAGAATTAAATTTATAAAAAATTAACTTTTAAAATCACATGCACTGCAAATTGTGCACAAGGCATGCTCCTCTTAAAACTGGAAAAACCGCCAACCTTTTTTATCACTTGAAGCAGTGCCGCCAAGTATGTTCGATCTCAGACTGAAATAAATGATAATTCTCCAGCAAAAACAAAAAAATTAAATCCTACACAGCAGCAACAGTCTAAACTACCAGAAGAAATTGTGAGAATTTGCTTTTAGTTCTTAGCTTATTAGACTTGTAAATGTCTTTGGCTTTTGCATAAAAAATCTAGAGGAAAATGGTTTTTTATAAGTCACCTTTTGCATATATTAGATATCTTCATCATCTCCTTTTGGTGTGACATTAAATTGTGGCATTGAAGTTGCTGCATAAATATAGACACACAAAAAGCCAGGTCTGCGCTTTTCTGTAAACAAATCTCTTCTTTTTATATATAACTTGTTTCTATTCTACCCTTACTCTACTCCTTTTAGGTATTAAGTGCAGCTATCGGCACAGAAACAAATCATATAAAATAGTAAAAAATTATTATTTTTTAAATTTTGCATCTCTCTCATTTTAAGAGCTTAATTAGCATGATTATTATTTTGCAGCAAACAAGCGGCAACAAATGAAATGTAATTATAATCGCCTACTTCTGTGTTTGTGTTTGTGGTGGTTCAACTAGTTTGATTGCAGTGTTCAGATCTGGTTTGCATAAAGCTGCAGTTCAGTTTGTCCAACACACGTCTATGATATAGCAAAAATGAAGAAAAGTGAAGACCCTGTGTCCAGTTTTTTCCTAAAAACTTTTTTTTTGTGTGTGGAATGTTATAGTTTTTGTCTCCTGTCTTTAGACCAACATCCCCTTCCTCCAGAACGTCCTGTCCAACAATCAGTTCCTGCACTCCACCGTGGACACCCAGTTCATTGACGAGAACCCTGAGCTCTTCAACCTGAAACCCACACAGAACCGAGCCCAGAAGCTGCTGCATTACCTCGGTGAGAGCCCGCCGTACACAAACACTTCAGCAGGAGTGCAAATGGGGGAAATCATTTCATATTTAGATGGTGTTAATCAAGCAAAAACACTATCAAACACTGACACTGCAGCTGTGTTTTCTATTTTAAATTTAATAATGCATTTACTGCACCGCCAATTCAAACTGTTAAATTGGCGTGCAGAAATGGGTCATTGTGAGCAGAAATTAAAGGTTAATAACTCTGCAAGCATCTGGAGCAGAGCTGTCCTGATTGTGTTTGTGGCTTTAGACACAGGAATATATTTTCCTTCCATGTGTTAAGCAGCTGATTTGGTCCGATAGCTTTTTGTTTTTCTCATGCAGGAGGTAATGCCCAGCCTTTCTGTTTAAATAGTGGAAGCAAAAAGCCTCTCTCCAAGTCTCATGTTCCAACAAAGAAAAAAATCAAGACTTGATGGTTTTGAATGCATTTTATAAAAGCAGAAGCCTGCAAAGGGGGGCTGCGTTTGAAATCCCCACTCCAAATATATTTTGATCTACTGTAAAAGTGTTCCCAGTGGTCTTTTAATGATGATTATGACATTTTTAGCAAAATCTAAAAATCTGTATCATTTTCTTGAACAAAGTTCATGCAGTGCGGCAGTTGGTCAATAGAAATTTGCCTCCGACTTGGCGGTGAGACGCTCTCCCGCTAACTTATAGCCCCTTACAACCCCAACCGAACAGTAGTGCAACAAATATGGCGAGCAATGTTGGTTCCATCCAGCCGTACAGCTTCAACCCAGATACCAGCTCGGACGAGGAAAACAAAGATGTTAATGGATCAATTTGTCTACAAGTGCATGCATCGGAATGGAGCCACTCTTTTTCAAACTGCATGTTTTTAGTCTGCTCCTTATTCAACTATTTAAATAAAGAAATACTCATGGTTTTCTTTATTTATGTCCTCATTCGTGAGAAACTGCTTCAAGAACAAGTTAAAAGCACCATTTTCATTGGAGTTGGTCTTTTAAACACCTTTCCTACTTTATAAACATCTGATTTATGATTGAATCTGATTTGTATTCTCTGCTCTCATACACCAGGTCATGTGATGGTGAATGGACCAACCACACCCATCCCAGTCAAGGCTAAGCCGTCCTCTATAGACCCTGTGGTTCCTCATGTGACCATGGGTGAGTAAGAGTCTATATTATTCCCCCTTAACACTGACTTTTATTTTTAAATGTTTACTTGTGCAGTGAAACAATCCCAAATCATTCCAATGGCCTTCATTTAGTTGAAGGCAAGTCGCAGCTCTTATGTGTTAAAGGTCGAAACCGTCCATTGAACTGTTTCATCAATAATGATGCTTTTAATTTATTACATTTGGATTAATTTACCTCAGAGCGGGGTAAGGGTGATCAGCTTCATTTCCTGGGGTGATCCAGTGCTAAAAATGTAAACACTTGTGGATCCACAGGTCACTTCGGATAAAAGAGCTGAACAAATGACAAATGGGCTGTTGAGCAGTCTGATTGCTGGAGGCAGAAAGTCTTTCCTGAATGGCTCAGTTTAGCACTCTGGGAGAAAAACCCTTTTCCTCCCAGAGTGCTAAACTGAGCTTTGAGTATAGCCCATTGTATGTGAAGGCAGAAGTTCACCGCTTTGCACCCTGCTCTGCACCAGTGCCCCTCAAGTCTTGCAGGAAAGGCCAATAAACAAGCTCTTTTTGATGAGCTTGTTTAGCTACTTAAAGTCCCTGGAGTGGGAGCTCCAGAGTCTTCGGCAAAAGCGCTGAATTTCTTGGATTTTCTTTTTTTTTTTTTTTTTTTTTTTTAACTTGTCCTGTCCAACAGCTGAGCAAACAGATATGAGCTGAGAACCTCTTGTATTAGACAGATTTTACTCTTACAATCAGGGGTTATAAATCATAGCGAACACAAAATGTATGTTGGTATAAGCCCCTTTTGTAATTTAAACCAAACTTTATTAATATATATATATTTTTTATTTGTGTCTTTTTTGTTGGACCGGACGGAAAAGGAAAGGGGAAAAAGGAGAGAGTTGGGGGGTGGAGGGGGGGAAAGAGAGATGGTGCATTATAGCAGTTAGAGAATGGCTACAGGGAAGGGAAGGTAGAGTTGTTAATCTACAGGCAACAAAATGCTGGAGCTTATACCCATTGCAATAGTGAATGTTGGTCTAAAATGGGCGGGGCCTGTCCACACACTCAGCTGTTACATACCTGCCGGCTCCAAGAGTGTTCACAAACTTGTCCACATCCAGTTCACACGCACACTTGTGCATACCAACCAACACATGTAAAGCATTACATTCTGTCATGCACACTATTTGAAGGTGCAAAGGTGAGCCGACGCCTGTACTCAGGTGAATGTTATGTTAAGCTGAAGTGGATGATGGAATGCACAAAAAAGGAGGGAGAACCCCCAGCCATCCCCACACCAAGACACCCGCGCCGACCAGGGCCCGCCCCCGCACCCATACTGTGGGGTCAATGGAGGAGATCCACCCGCCAGGCAGCCCAGCCAAGCACCCAGACCAGGGCCCGCAGGACAGCCACACGGGCCCCCAACACCCGAGTGCAGTGAGGTACGGAAGCGCAGAGCGCAAGGCCCAGCCCAGTCAGGAGAGCAGCCCTCCCATTGCGCCAGGTGGCCCAGCGCGGGGCCCCACCCCTGAGAGCCCCACCACCCCAGACAAGCCGCCCACCACCACCCAGGAGTTCTGGGCATCCCCCCACCCCAGCCCCGGGTACGAGCCCGGGCCCCCCACGGGAGACCCGCTCCAAAGCTCCAGGCAGCTGCGGAGATCCAGAAGAGAGCACGATGGGGGTCAGCTACCCCCATCTAGAAAAGGGATGACCAAGAGCAGTGGGAGTCCCCGAAGGTGTACATTGCCTGACCAGGCTCTCCTAATGTTGTGACCCTAATTTCTTGGATTTTCTGTTGCATTTGGGGGAAAAAGAAAAAAACATGACTGTCATCTCACTGTCAATAACTTCTCACTCTTTTTGTGATTTCAAACTTGAGTAAATTGAAGCTCCTGTCCTTTCTGACAGTGAACAGATTAGCCGCATCAATCTGACGTGTTCATCATCACTCCGCTCTGCCACACCACAAGTCCCTGCGTGCCCCATAAACAGGAATTTACACTGAAATAATGTGAATAATATGAATCATAATGAGGCATAGCTGATCAAATCTGACACCTGCAACGCGTGCTCAGTGGAATGGAATGGAGTAGAATAAGAAGGCATAATCTTCTCCGTTTGTTTACCGGCGAGTGTGCCTTTCTCTGTTCTCACTCATCATTTGTCTCGCTTATGCAGATCTTTACTTTAAACCTGGACTTGGTAAGCACACAAACCTTCACCAGCACTTACTGTACAGAGAAGCCTTTCTACATACAGCCTTTGTGCACACGCACACCCCCACCACTTACCTACTGTACCAGGCTGATGAGGTATGCAGCACATGCACGCAGGCATACCTAAAGCCTAGTAATGAGATTTGTAATGTGCTTATATCCTTTCTTTCATTTGACGGAGGGATTGAGAGAAGAGAGGGATTAAGCCTGTATTATCACACTCTGTAGAGAGGCGCAGAGGGAGGGACAGGAGCTTGAAAGGAAAAAGGGGGGTTATGATGGAAGAACATAGGGGTTTGGCAGGTGGATAATCACCATAGAAAAATGATCAGGAGACATAGTTTGGATGCTTCAAATGATGAAAGAAAAGCAAGTGACGAAAGAAGTACTTTTAGGTGCAGACAGAGGAATAAATAGTTAAAAAAAATAGCACAAGACTTCCATTAAATACACAATGATGAGAGCTTGATGGAGCTGCTCTCCACGACATCACTTCGTGATAAGGATTGGTGGCCTGAAATGTTTCTTCTGATTCCTTCTGGCTGATTGCTGGCGGTTTGTTGATAGTGCTCCAGTACACCTTGTCCCAGTGATTATCTGGATTTATTGAATGGAGGACATCTAGAGGTTAATCACCAGATGCCTTTAAGCCAGCTTTGGGGGAAAAAAGACTAATAAAAATGAGATTACTGCCCATCTTTCAATTATGCACAGAACACAGTTATATAGATTGGTAAGGAATATGCACAACATAAAAATGAGGAAGGAAATTATCTTCGTTTGATGTTTTTCTTTTAATCATTTGAATTATTTGAATTCTTTTACAAAACATGTTTGTTTGGTATTGTGTTGCTTTTTTTAAATCATTATTTATCCGTAAATGTCACTGTTGGGCAGCTCGGAAGACGCCTGAAATGTTGCTTTGTGAAACCTGAAGATACTAGGTTGTTTGTACACCATGAGAATAACTCGGGCACTTTAAAATCTCCTGTGCAAATGCTGTTTTTTACAGTACTGCCAATCAAAAGTCTTCCACCAGGGAGTCATTTGGGTGGTGAAGGAACATTTCTGAAGTCCCACTTCAATCGTCTTTTGATGTGTTTTCAAAGCGTTCCCAGTGGTCTTTTAATCACGGTTATGCCATTTTTAGCCAAAATGTAAAAAAAAAAAAAAAAGCTTTTTTTTTTTAGAACATATTTACTGCTGAGCAACAGGTGTTTTATGCTTCGTTCACGCCAAACGCAGTTTGCGCATTCAATTTCGACACTTGTCCAAAAATGCATTCAGAAACTTCATTCCCTGGCCACATGTGGGAGGAGCCACCTACAAATGTTTATAGTCTATTCCCTACATGAAGCAGTGTCTGTGTATGGAACAGATAATGTTGAGAAATCCGGTTTATTTATTTTAAAGAGCTCTCCAAAAGCACCGGTAAGCATGTTTGGGTTTCGGTGACACTGCAAGTACAGTCAGGAGCTACGTCAGAATGACGGCCGATTTCAGAAACACTTCTGTCTGTTCCTCTCTGACCCAGTTTGACGACTTGCAATAGTTCGAGGAGGGAAAAAATAAAGATGAAAATAGAATTAGTGGATTTTTATTTAAATTATTGTCTTCATGAAGAGAAGAACATCACGTGCCCCTGATTGGTTGACGCAGCACGTCGTCCTCGCCAAAGTTCAGATTTTTTAACTCAGTTGTTTTCAGCAGTGCCGTTTATTTTAATAAAGCTTTAATTAGCGGTCAAGCTCCTGAGAACAGGCATTAAACTTTTCTGCACAAAAGATCCAACAGACCTTTCAGGTGGTTGTCAGCTCGGAACAGAAGCTTGGCAAGTTGTTACTACTTTAAAATTGGTACAGCAAAGCCTCTGAATTCTGGTTCTCACCATCGAGTCATTTTCTAAGTAAAGGAGAGGAGGTGTGAGGAGAGGAGCAGACAGGTGAAGGATGTCACAGTGGAGGTATGAAAGCATCCTTAGAGAGAGGAGGGAAAACGTGAGCAGGGAAGCTGGGAAGGGTTTGTAAATGAGTGGGTTTGTTTATGTGCAAGTGGGTCATGCACAGTAAACACATTGGACTGCGGTCACTTTATTGTTTTTTTGTTTTTTTTTTTATGTCTTGGCGCTGAATGTGATACACACAAATCCACTCTAACGCTCATGTTTTCCTGGTAAATGTCACAAACTGAGGCTATGGCGTGCTTTGGTACCAGATTACCAGCACACGCGCCAGTTTTATTCACTAAAAGATGAACGTTTCAAAGATTGCACAAGCGGGAAACCATAAGAGACTGAAAAAGCAATCATTTCTGTTTCTTTGTGGAGAAACACGCAGACTTGATAAGATCAAATGTCTGCACATATTTGCTTCAGCACTATAACTTTGTATTTACATTTGTGTTTTTGTGAAGTTCATTTTGCGGGTGTTGGCCTAACAGACCATTATGTCAGGTATAATTTGTTTTCAGGAATGAGTCATGAAAGGAAAAAGGTCAAAGCAAATGTTAGTTCTGACAGAGACACTGATATGTTGTACATTATTATAGATCCACTTCAAGAAAAATCCAGTTTTTGGTGTTTTTAACAAATTCTTGTGGCATTTTTCTGATGATGGAAGAAATATTTGAACATTTGCATCAAACTACCGCTTTTTGTTAGTACAATGGGGGGAGGGGGGGGTGAAGCTGCACCGACGGTTCCGCCCATAACTCAGAGGCGAATTTCGGCATAAAAATATTTAAAATACCGCAAACAACACTTAAAATAAACCAAAGGATGACTTGGGTGGGTCTCTAAGCAGTCGAATGGAGTAAAAAAAAGACCAAAGTGGAAGTGGACATCTGATTCCACTTGAAAACCTCAGCCTATAATTCTACTTTTTTATGTGTAAACGAAAGAAGTCAAACTGTTAAGAGAGAACTCCCTAACAAGAAAGGATTTTTGTTTTAAGAAAAACAAGGAATTCTAATAAAAAAGTTGTGCCTCTTTAAAGTACATGCTTCAGAAGTGTTTGAAACAAAGTGTTTTAGAAAGATGGCATTCCAGTATTTTGGATTTTCCTTTTAAATACAGCTCACTGATTATGAGAGATTCTTGAGCGACGATCTCTGTTAGTTTCAAATCCCATTGTTTGAACACAAATAAATTGAGATGAAGTTTCCTGGAAAGTACAAAAATCCAGTTGCAATTGTTAAATGTTGAACCAACAGGGTTTTTGAGTTAGGTATTTTAAAAGCATCAAGAATGTTCTTAAAAAAAAAAAAAAAGAAAACTTAACGTGTTCTGTGAGTGTAAGGAAACGTTTTGTTTTGTTAAATAAAATGTATCTAAATTTCCTATTTAATTTCTAGCTTGACTTTATTCTGCAAAAAGAGGTAGCCTGAAAAAGAAAATAACACTGATCTTGAGAAGAAAATCATTAGAATGCAGTAAAATTATGTATCCATGCAGCAAGTCATTTCCTCTTCTCAAACCAGCCACCCCATGACCTACATAAATACCTTCTCTTTGGTCTTTCTCTGGGCCTCTTTTCTGATGGCACCAAACAGCTTTCTTTTACCAACTTCATCACTGTCTCTTCTGAGTGTCTCCAAACCATCTCAATCTTCCTACCTGCATTTATCTCCAGAACATCTAACATGAGCTGTTCCTCCGATGGATTCATTCCTGATCCTATCCATCTTTTTCATTCCCAAAGAGAACCTCAGCATCTCTGCTACCTCCAGCTCTGCCTCCTATCATTTCCCAGAGTCTCTAACCAAACAACATGGCTGCTCTCATCACAGTCTTCTACACCTTTCCTTTCATTCTTCCTCACGCTCTTATGTGACTCAGATTTGGTAGTGACATATGGGTTGCGTCCTTTTTAATTCGCAAAAGTGCCAACTGTTCGAAAAGTGATCATGAAGGAAAAATGAATAACTGCGGTTTGTTCCTAAATAAGAATTACATGACTCCAAGTCTTTAATTTGTCAGAATAGAGCTGGGGAAAAAAAAAAATACCTGGAGCGAGATTCACAAGATTTGCACCGCTTTGACATTTTGCCCCAGGCCTCTTCCAGCCGTGAGCACATGCCCTAGTATTGGGTAGCGATAGTCCAGTGTGAACAGCATATGGTAAAGGCGTGTTCTTACATGCCGTGTGTGTATGTATGTGTATGTTTCCATGATAATATAGACCCATGAAGCCGGACAGAACCGTGCCGTTTTTAGGCCCTCGTCAGTTGTAGGTTCATAGAAAAATGAGATGGACTGGTTAAGGTGGAGCAACTGTTGAAACCCAGTGATTGGCTGAAGAAAGCGGCTGTATTTTTCTTCAATGCCCACAATCTTCTCTCAATAACATTAAATGTTTTGTATATACAAAATACCAAAAGCCAAGCAGAAAAAAATTGAGCTGCTGGATGACTTCCATTGTTGTTGATAGCTTCACTTTGCTGTAGTCGCACTACTAAGACGCTAAAGCTACGTGACCGGTCTACACCCCGCACGAAGGTCCAACTTTTAGTGGAAACGCCCACCTGATTTGCCTGGACCATTGTAAACCAGACCGTACTGTACCGCTCGGCGGAAACAAGGCAGTGCTCCATCTTCTTGTCCTCTGCTTCCTATAACTTCAATGTTCCAAATGAGTCAATCCCATTTACACACAGATTTTCTGTCTTCCTGCAGCTGACCTTCATTCATTTCTTTCCAGAGCAAATCTCCACCTCTCTAGATGTTCCTCCTCCTCTCACTACAGATCCTTGATCTTCACTGTCACACCTATAGCACATCTCACCACTGCCTTACAGCTCTCATACATGTCCTGAACAACTCCAATGTACTTTTCTGCAACTTCAGACTTCCTCGTATAAACCACAGCTCCTCTCTCTGTAGCTACTGCAACATTTTGTCAAAAGTTAGTCATAAATTAAAAAGATGATCAATATGTTGCTGTCATCATTCAAATAGCCTACATATGCTGTAACAACCTACATCTGCTTGCCTTTCACACATGCATCCCCGTCTGACTCACCTGACGCGAACAGGGCCCTAATTAGCAGCCATCAGGGGCCTGGAAATGTCCCAAAACTCTCAGATACACTTGTTTTAATGGGGATTTTGTCTGGCAGATGTCAGGTCAGAACAGAAGCTAGAGGAGATGTTTTTACTGCAGAAAGAGCCGCAGAGTGAAGAGAACACCAGACAGGGGAAGGAATATGAAAGGAGAGGTATGAAATGACCCGAGCCTGACAGACAGAGGAGTGAAGTGTGCAGAGGAGCTGAACGGTGACAGTTGGGGAAGGTTTCAATGTAAATGAGAGTGTTTGTTTATGTGTTAGAGGGTCAGTTATCGTGCACGGCGGGGAACTTGCTTTTTGTTTTTTTTTTTTTTATTTTTTTTTTTTACTTGTGTTGTGACACAAAGCAAGACACTTGCATTTCCAATAATCTGTCACAAATAGAAGCCATCACAGAAGTCCCAGTGCAGCTCCTATCATTTTCTATTAACTGTGTGGAGAATGTGTCAAAAACAATACTGTTTGCAAAAAAAGGCATTTAGGAAACTATCTTCTGATGGTTTGAAATAGTTGGAAAAACAAAACTCATGGTTGTTTCTTCTGTTGGAATCTTGATGGGTTCAAATGTTTTTCTTTAGGGCTCGTCTAGCTTGTGTTGCAAAAATCTCTGTTTGAATGAGCTGTTTGTGGTTTCGCCTCCTCTGGCCTCAATTACAACAAGATCATTTGTCTGCATGGATGAGGCCTGGCTAACGTTCAGCTGCATGCAGACAGAAGGACAGAGGGTTGGAGGACGTCTAACAGGCAAAGAGTACCTCATTAACTATTTGAATTGATTGGTGGTTGTACAAACAACTGCAAAAATTGATCCAGACTCCAATATGTTCAAGCCTCGGGTTATGGTTGTTTATTTGAAGGTAGAGAGGAAAGAGAAAAATAAAGATTGGAGTTTGATCCACAATGCAGAATCTAAGAGTTTAAGGGTTCAGTGTGGTTCACTGTGTTTGGAAGCCTAATAGAGCTGTGTGGAGATGTAGCTGTGTAGCAATATTCTTTCTGTCTTCCTGATGGGGCTGGAACTGCAGATAAGACAGAGCTACACGTTATGATATATGTTATTTCTTCTGAAAGCCATGCTGGTAGAGGCATATCAATAGAAAAGCAAAACAAACAAAAAAAAAAGGCATTTTAACCATATATGAGTGAAAATGTACAAGTCTAACAAGTTTTTTTTTCCTAAGTCCAAAGAAATATCCAGATTTTTAACTAAATTCTGAGGCTTAGTTTGTAATGATCTGTAATTTAACCCTGTAAATCCCACTACATCTATGAATTGACAAACTAAATATATATTATATATATTTAAGCTTTTGATTAAATCTATTAAAAAAATTAAAATATAAATTTTATGAGAGTAAATAGTATCAATTATGACATGGTGGGTGATTTGGTACATTTTAAATATTAAATAAACAAATATTAACACGAGTGTTCAGGGGAAAAAAAGACAGTATTTACCCACTGCCTCAAATTTAATGAACACACTTTTAATATGGTGTAACTTTATGAAAAATTATTAATTAACAACACATTTGGAATTATGTTAATAACAACACATAGTCATTCATAAAATGAACAAGATGAGTTATTCTCACCATAGAGTTTTGAAAGTTAGCAAAACTTTTCCTGCTAAAAATGTCGTTGAGATTTCTTGGAGGCAGCTATTATTAAATTAACAGGAAAAGCCCTTTTACTGCCCCTAGTGGGAGGATGATGAACTACAGGGCAGACAACCTGAACCAAATTACTTAAAGTGGGTATTTAAGGAAAGTTTTGATCATGATAATGAGATTGGGGTCTTAAAATGTATCAAATATGATCTGAATAGCACTATGGGGTTCACAACAGTTAGTCCTCAGTATAGTATTTTGGGGGTTTTACCCATAGAAAAGTAAAAGAAAAGTATGAAAAACTGTTGAGATTTTTTACAGTGGCATTGCTGCTTCTGTACTACTTAACTGTAGTACTATTTGTCATTTTCAGCAGCAACTTTAAGGGATTTGATTTTCAATGAGATCAGATTTGACAAATGATAGTGCAGGTCTGCCCATTTGGGCAGAACAAACCTGTCCCACCTGTTATTTCTCATGAGAAGATACTGAGACCCATAGAAGATTTGATGAAGCGCCAACATTAGGATCCCATTTGTATTTTTTGCACATAAAAAAGTTTTTTTCTTCTTTTAACTTATATTTATTCTGACAAGATTAGATCCCCAAGATGGTTTGACCTTTTTTAATGCATATGTGTTAATGCATATGAATGTACCAGTGATGGTCAGAGGGGCCGTTTGGCGCGTACTGGCAGCCACGCCTCTGTCAGTCTGCCCGAGGGCAGCTGTAGCTACATCAGTAGCTTACAATCACCAAGTATAAACGAGATGTGTTTGGATGAATAATGGATATATACATTGTAAGCGATTTGAGTGTCTGGAAAAGCTCAGATAAATCTAGTCAATTAATATTATTATTATTATTAGGATAAGTCAAAGCATGCCCCTAATAATTATATTAAAATGAATAATTTTGCAATTGATCTCTTTTTAGCTGTGTGTTCCAAGTTCCAAAGACTTAACTTGATAAAAAAACATAGTCAAAACATCACAAATGTTTGAGTTTTGAAGCACCGCTCTGTACCAAACAGTTTTACACTCCAGTGGAAAGTTGAGTCTAAATAAAAAGGCTGGAAGCAACCGTTTATCTGTTCATCTATTTCCAGCCACTGAAATTTGATACCCCCTTTAAAGCAAGTGTTCTGTGACTCATTGGACCTAAAAACAGTCGCGAGCTGGAAAAATACTTGATGTACCAAGTTCAGTCACTTGGATCTCTCACTTTAACACAGAGGATCCCCCTTCTTTACATTTAAAACCATGACCACGTGAGTCACAGTAGTTGGTCCTTTTTCACAGATTAGTGGGTGTTGTGTCTAATAAGCCAGCTGCTGAGCTGATATGTCTCTGTTATAGCTGATTCGCTGCATGGAGGGGAGGTTACATCCACCTCAGCAACAAAACTAAACACCAGACTCGAATCACAAAAAGTATTGTTAAAGAAAAAAAATCATAAAAGAAACGTCCGACGTATTGCCTTAAATTAACCAAGCATTTCTGCATTTTATATTTAGTGTGTCCTAAATTGAAAACAAAAAGCTAGTCTCATCAAAGCAAGTTCTGATATAATGTACCCTCTAAAATAAATATTTAATCCCTTAAGATCATTTCTAAAATGTAATTCTGACTTTGCTAACAGCTGTGGTATAAAGCGAGTTGTCCTGCTTGGACCAGTCTAAAGTCTGAATTATTCATTTTGAGTCAACTCAAGGATTCGTAATTATTAAATGGCATTGCAGTATCCTTGAAGTTATGGAAGAAAAAGAAAGTTTTCAATCATCAAGCAAAATTCTTTGAAATTTTGCAACACAAAAGAAGTTATTAAAAGCTACACTAAAGACCTGAATGTGTGGTTTCAGTTATGAATCCAGGCCAACAGTTCAAGGGTTTTCTGACTGTTAGGTTACTACACTGTTGATCTACAATGCAAGTCTGCTGAAATGAAAAAATGAAATATTTCCATTTATGTGTTGTTTTGACTTAGAGTCTGCTCATGTAACACACTTTTTTTAGAGCTTCACTATAGCCTGCTGAAAGAACCACTCAGATGAAAATCACTTTTTTGTGTTTTTTACAGGTTTGTAACATGTTAAAAACATGTTATTTTAACATTTACAGCAACATTACAACACTAAAATGTTGCTGTACACGTATAAACATTAACCTGTAAGTGCACAGATGTAAATCTGTTTCAAAAATGTGTCAGTTGTTTCAAAAGAATGCTGTTCCTTCTGTTTTGCACACAGGCCCTTGTGTAGAACCTGGAGGATTGTCTTTGCTGGTTTGATGCTGCAGCCCGTAGGCATAGAGAGGCAGTTTATAACTTACTTACATGCAGACATGTACTTTGTACGCACACTCTCAATAGCATTTCATTGGAGCAAAACTTTGTAGCTGACGCTGAAGTGCTTTTAGTATCTTGTAAACTTGTAAAATTCTATAGGTATTTTCTGACCATATTTCCAAAAACATCAAGGTCAACTGGATTTCTGTCTTTACCTCTGAAGACGTGCGCATATGCATCTAAAATGTTGCTTTAAGTCAAGGTCAGTCTTTTTTGTCCCACTCAGATGAAAATGGTGTTCTTGGTTTTATTTCCATGTTCTTGTGGCATCATTCTGATGGAAGAGAAAAAAAAAGCAAAGCTTAAATTGCATTTCTGAGTATTTCTGTATTCAAATTGCTGAAATTCAGGAGCAGACAATAAAAGTGCAGTTTGAAAAAGAGCTTATTTGTTATGTAGAAAATATTCAAGCCTCTCTGCTCTGTTCTGATGCATCCACTTGTAGACTAGACCCATGTACGTCTTTGTTTTCCTCATGCGAGCTGACATCTGGATCAAAACTGTAAGGCTGGATAGCTCCAATATTGCTCGCCATTTTTGTTGCACCGCTAATGTTAGGTTGGAGGTGTGAGGGGCTGTAAGCCAGCGGGAGAGCACGTAAACAGAGAGTTCTCAGCTATTAAACTGAATCATTTTAATGTAAATCTCCAGGACTGCAGAATTTCTCTTTTCCACGTCAACTTTCTTCTTTTTGCCCTTAGGTGACCCACCTGTGGGCTTCCGGGATGTGTTGCTCCGTGACGGCCCTGAGGGCTTTGCCAAGGCTGTCCGTGCCCACCAGGGTCTGCTGCTTATGGACACAACCTTCAGAGATGCTCACCAGTCCCTCCTGGCAACCAGGGTTAGGACCCACGACCTGAAGAAGATTTCTCCGTTTGTCAGCCACAGCTTCAGCAACCTTTTCAGCCTGGAGAACTGGGGAGGTGAGCTGTTTAACTTAAGTGAAATTTACTATTTAAGTTCTGGATTTAACACTAAAATGCCCATTAAGGTCAGAACCTAAAGTTTCCCCATCATGGTAGCCTTCTAAGGTGTCAAAGTCGGCGTGTATGTGCTGCTGATTCTCCATCACGTCATTGACAGAAAACTATACATCTTTATTTTCTTGTAGAAATGGTTTCTTTGAAAACCAGCTGTGATTTCAGTCTTTGAGCTTTCCTTGATGAAACATGTTCAGAGCATTTGTCTCCCTGTAATGGAGGAGAGGGGAACACACGCCTTGAAATAAAGGCATGAGGAGCGTGTCTGAAAGTATACCGACAAAAACGTGTGCACCATGTTTGAGCAGCTGCTGAGTTATCAGCTCTTATTGAATTTGAAGTGCAATTATTTTGAGTTAGTTTCTAAGTGAATTTATTTGTCAGAAACAAACAAGAAAAAAAGCATAGTGGAAGAGTGTTTAATGTGCGTCTATTATCAAATACTCTCTGGGTGTGTGTGAGTGCTAAAACAAATATGACAAAACAAGCTTCCTTTTTGAGGCTGACTCATTGTTAGAAGACAATTAAAAAAAACACAAACCTTTGAAGTCAAAGCCCTTTGTTTGGATTAAGTTTCTTTGGTTTCAGATTAACTTGTTATTTAAAGCAGCACATTTGATTGTTGTGGGAGGAAGTACAAATTGGAATAACTTGCCGTGTTCTGTGTATTTGAACAGAGGAAAAGGTTAAAACTGAAGTTGAATAAATAGGCTCAAATGTCTCTTGACTTCCATCTCAGGATATTATAATGAGAGCAAACTGTCGCTGTGTGAGAGCAGTCTGAGCTGACCTTACTTTTTAGGTCTTTGTGCATTTCATTATATTTGATGAACACGTTCTGAGAGTGGAAAATGGACTGATCAAGGCCTTATTTATGATATGTACACATTTCCAGCTAAAACCAAAACAAATGACCTTTACCGTTATTTAGAAGCAGGTATCTCCTTTAGAGGAGGATGCCAGTGCAATGTGTCATCTCTGGGTTCGTTATGGTTCCGTTCAATCAGGTAAAAGTCTTGTTTGTTATATAAAGCATCACAATGCTGCACATTCTTAAGTCTATAGAAACAGAAAAAATGAAGAGCTAATGAAGGCCTGCTCAGTTCTAGAGCTGAGGGAGAATGCAGCATTAGGAGCAAAGCATTATGGGCAACAATGCACAGCCTCTGGCTGTGTCCAAATTCTTTCCCTACTCCCTAACTAGTAAAAAAAACATATAGTTGGGGACTACCTAGATTTTAAATGCAATTTAGACACCATGCTCACTACTTTTTTTTTTTTTAAATCAATATGACGTCAAAGATTTCACAAAGTAAAACATAGCAAATATTAACATTTTACAAATACTATTTATGAATCCACTGTGTTCTGATGATGAAAACTTGGATAATTTATAAAAGATTTTTAAAAGATGCAAAAAACGCAATGCATTGAGGTCTATATTTGTGTAATTTAGTGAAAATCAATGCACACAGTTTTTTTTGCAGAGACTTCTGGGAAATTTCTATGGCACTGCATTGTGGAGTTTTAGATTTGACCACCTTGACAAAATGGAAAATGCACTATATAAATAGTGAAGGTATTTGGAGATAACCTACAATTCCAAAATCCAGTGGCCCAGAAAGTTCCCAGGAGTCTGTGGAAATCAGCAGTGTGCATTGATGCTTACTAGATTTGCAATTATAGACCACAATGCATTGCGTTTGAAAGATTTTTATTTGAAAAAATGTTTGTAAATGTTTTTTTAATAGTTTGTTCAAGTTTTCATCCTCAAAACACAGTGGATTCATTAATAGTCTATAAAATGTTGGCTGCTACTTCAGCAAATTGGTGATGTTTGCCGTTTTGTTCCATCTTTCACATTACATATGATGTCGCACATTTGATGCTAAATTTTAAAAAGTTGTTTTTGCAAAAGAGCAACTGCACTGATTTTTGTTTGGTTAGTTGTTCTAAATAATCTCAATCGTTTTTGAGATTGTTAGGATTTATTTTTTAATTTTTGCTCAGACCAAATCCTTATGAGGGAAAGTAAAAAAACACAACATAATTAGATCTTACTGAAATTTTGGGCTCACAGATGTTTAGGACAAACGGTCTAATTGAAACAAAAAAAAATTTTCTTCTCAAGCTTTTAAAAAAAATCTCTTGCTAGTTTAAATCTCAGCTGAACTCAATTCTGCAGCTTGTAAGTCTGCAGTATCCAGATTCAGTTTCAGAAACGCATCAGGACATGTTGGTTCCTGGGATTTCAGGTTTCTATTTATGTTTTAGGAAGGTGTAATAAATGAAGCTTTCCCCTTAAAATGAGCTTTGCGATTGTTGGTTCAAAATTGTGATAAAAAATAAAACCATAAGAAAGCGCTTCGACCTGTTGTGTTGAAACTTTTGGCACCGCTGGGCTGCAGCAGTAAAAGTGTTGCATCTGGAAACATCATTTTCTCATTTTTAGCCTGCTTTCAGGATGATTGAAGAAAGGCTTTGTGACTGTGACACCTGCCAGTGATAGTGTACACCAGCCACTCACCTTCACGTGCTGGAAGCAGGAACCAAAAACCATACAGATCTGAGAGTTTCAGCCGCACTTTGATGACTACATCATGTGACGAGAGCACCTTCAGAATAACGGCGTGTTCCTTCTGAGTACTGCTTAAACACGTACAGATGACAACATCTGAGAAAGTGGGAATGCCGATGGGCTCCATAGAATCATCTGAAGTCCCATTCCGATCATCTTTTCATCCATTTTATCACGTTCCCGGAGCTCTGGAAATGCTTCACAATTAAAAAACAAGTGTTGTTTTCTTGGGCATAGTTTCTGCAGAACAGCAGTCGTTCATTTGAAATTTGCCTCTGAGTTGTGGGCAGGACTGCTGGTGCGGAGCAACCCCGTCCCCTTTCCCCTCCCCAATGATGAGAGCTCTGTGTGTTCACACTCTCCAGCCCCTCATACCTCCAACCTAACATTACTGGTGCAACAAAAATGGTGAGCAATGTTGGAGCAATCCATTTAAACCAGATACCAACTCGAACAAAGACAAAGCTGTACATGGATCTATTTGTCTACAAGTGGATGCATCAGAATGCATATTTTCTACATCACAAATACATGTTTTTCAACAGGTGGTTTTTGTCTGCTCCTGAGTCAGTATGATTTGAATGAAGACATACTCAGAAATTTCTCAGAAACGCAATATTAAGTTTATTTTTTCTTAATATATGTCCCCCCCATTGTCGGGAAAAACCACAAAAACAGATTTAAAAAAAAATGAAAAACACAATTTTCTTCGAAGTGGGTCTATAAATAATGCACAGCCACACACGTGGACACTCTTGTGGCTTTATCAGGGTTGGACAACGAAACAGCAGAACATGAGCTTATCTGTCTTTGTGCCACGTGGACTGTTGGGTGTTCTCAATCACACCAAGGAAGACTCCACTGTGAGCAGCAGAGAAGCTGATGAAAGTGATGCTCGGAGCAAAGTTTTTCTCAGAAACCCTGGAGCCCGGCAGACATATAGAGGTCCCTTTTTTCACGTATCAGCCACCTAACCACAGCGGTAGACCCTATTCTTCCAGCACTGCAAAGATATTTCCTGGTGGGAGCTACTTCTTTCAAAAGAAGCTCTCTTCTGTGTAAAATCAGGAATCTTTTCAACAATGTGACAAAATGGAGACATATTTTCAGCCTCTCCTTTTGAAGGATTTTCTCAGTGGCAGAACATGTGGTTTTAATAAAAGCAGTTCTGTTAAGTTAAGTTTTTGAATGAATGTTTTTATGATAAAAGGCAATGGGATCAACAAATATATATATTTTTCCTTTGACTTTCAGTGAGTGTTGAAGCCTTTTTGTTCACTGAAGCTGTTGAAGTTGAAATATTTGTTCTACCAAGAAAAAAAACAAAAAGGCTGCTTCAGAAAAACAAAATGGAAGACATAACCTCTTTTTAGTGTGTTCTTGAACACATGGTTAGCCCATAGTGTTCACACTGGACAATCAGGGAGGGCCTTTTTCTTTTCTTCTATTTACTAGCACATTTCCGCCACTAACAGCTGGAAGAGACTTTGTGCGAATTCTCGAAGTGGTGCAAATTTTTGCAAATCTTGCTCCGGGTTTCTACTTTCACAGCTCTATTTTGATTTATAAAAAACTTGGTGTCATATAACTCCGTCTGGGCACAAACCGCAATTATTAATTCCTCCTCCATGATCAATTTTCAAACGGTTGGTACTTCTGTGAATTAAAAAGGACGCCATCCCTATGTCACTTCCAAATCCAAGTCCCAGATTGGTCAAAGTTTGAACTGATTTAACTTGCAACGCGCGTTCAATGGCAGCGCATTTTGTGCGTAGAGCCCAAAAACGTCATAAAAACGTGTGTAGTCACACGTAAATGAAGGAGTTTTGAACACAAAAGCCTGAATCATGTGTTTACATTGATTTTTCATTGTAAGTGGCCACCTGAACGTGCGCTGAAGGGGGCAGTGTTCAGACAAACCTGTTGAAACTTCACTTTGTTGCCTCTGTTTCCTGGTCTGTTGTGTAAAAGAATCTAAGATTATGTAAAAGCATTAAGAACCGACTTAATCCATTTTTCACTAAGTCTTAACACGGTGCCTTCATGAATATTTCAATTTATTTTCGCTTGTCCCACAACTTGCAAGTCTGGCTGCTTAATATTCATTTGGAGTTGCACGTTGGTTCAGACCTCACAGGAGGATTCATTTGGTGCTCGGAATAACAAAACAGTTTGGCCCAGTTTGTCTTACAGCCTGACAGTTGTTAAAATGAAGTGACAATTGTCCTTCCCTCAGTTTTAAGCTTCTTTTAAAAATGAATAATTTTAAATGATTATTTTGCAACCTTTTTGCCCTATTTCCACCTAAAATTGTCTCAATTTCCGTTTCAAAACTGATTTTCTCTCCATCTGAAACACTGCAGTTTGTGCAAAATAGTTCCCTCTATTAGTCAAGTTTTAAACCTGCAAAATATGTGTCTAATTTATTCAGAAAAACAATTTTCCTGTTAATATCATGCTTGATTTTCAACCCAAAGTATCCAGATTGCAGGTTAGCATCAGCACTCTGGCCTCATATTGATTTAACCACTAATTAAACCACCAAGCTGAGGAGTGTTAATCTGTAGCAAACATTGTAGAGCAGTGACGGCTTTTAGGAGAACTTTCAATCATTAATCGCTAAATGACCACAGGAGGAATAACTGCTGTGCCTCTTTTGAAAGAATGTCCTTAACCAAAACTCATTTATCACAAACTGATCAGACAAGCCCCTCCATGAACCGCCACCTTAACGTGTTGGAGGGGTTTGAGCGCTCAAGTGATCTCAGGAACTATGCTGTCTGGGGCTGCAGCCCCTGGTGGGGTCACCCATGGCAGACAGGTTCTTGGTGATGAGCCAGACAATGGGCAGTTCAGAACCCCCTTTAGGAGAAGAACAGTCAATGATCCACATACGTTGCCCAGATTGGCGTTACCGGGGCCCCATCCTGGAGCCAGGCTGGCGGAGTGATCCTTCTTCAGGTGGAGGAGTTTAGGTTTCTCTGCGTCCACCGTTATGTGGTCGCTGTGTCGGTCTGTTGTGGTGAAGAGAGAGCTCAGCAAGAAAGCAAAGCTCTCAATTTTACCGGTCGGTCTACGATCCAATACTCAACTATGGTCGTGAGCTCTGGGTCATGACTGAAAGAACGAGGTCCCGGATACAAGCAGCCAAATGAGCTTCCTCTGTTGGGTGGCTGGGCGCTCCCTTAGAGATAGGGTGAGAAAGTGTTTCACCATCGGGGGTCAGTCTGGTAGCTGTCCCCGACCTTCCCTCCTTCCTCATACGAACACTTATTAGGTTGGAGGGGGGGGGCGTGCTTGCGGAATACCTCGAGGGGCCGATCCACTTAGCAGTGGTCCCCCCTCCCATGGTCTCCGCACCTTAAATGCACCTTAGACACGTAGGACCCTTGGTGGGGGGGGTGCTGGGACATCACTGCCAGCAAGCAGGAGATGTCCTCTCAGTGCTCTACCCTCCAATTTTAACTGCACCGTAGACATTTAGGGCTCCTTGGTGAGAGGGCGATTGGACATCCCTGTAAGCAATCAGGAGATGTCCTCAGTGCCCTGCTCACCAATTTTAACTGCACCCTTTATTACACACACCCTTCAGCCACAAGAAACACACCTCAACACACACACAAATACATTACACAAGGAAGGTGGGACTACTGATCTTCTGTCCCCTACTCCATCCCCGGTGGGGGGAACAGGACCTTCAGCAGCGGCGGCCTTGTCTCTTGGGTGTCGGCCTCCTGGGCCCGGCGGCCCCCTCCCCACGCAGGGAGAGGGATCCCTCAGTCCTCTGGCAAGTCCATGAGCGGGGGATCATATTCCACCTGAGCCTGGGGGGTGTCTGTGTCCTTGTGGTGCGGGTTCTGGTCCTTACCCTCGGGTGCCGGGCCCCTTCTAAGTCACAACATAGGATAGCCTGGTCAGGCTATGTACACCTTCGGGGACCCCCACTTCTCTTGGTCATCCCTCCTCTAGGTGGGGGTAGCTGACCCCCGCTGTGCTCTCTTCTGGATCTCCGCAACTGCCTGGAGCTTCGGTGCAGGTCTCCCTTGGGGGGCCCTGGCTCGTACCCGGGGCTGGGGTGGGGGGATGCTCAGAACTCCTGGGTGGTGGTGGGCGGCTTGTCTAGGGTGGTGGGGCTCTCAGGGGTGGGTCCCCGTGCTGGGCCGCCTGGCGCCGTGGGAGGGCTGCTCTCCTGACTTGGCTGGGCCTTGCGCTCTGCGCTTCCGTACCTCACTGCGCTCGGGTGTTGGGGGCCCATGTGGTGGTCCTGCGGGCCCTGGTCTGGGTGCTTGGCCGGGCTGCCTGGCGGGCGGATCTCCTCCGTTGGCCCCACAGTATGGGTGCGGGCCCTGGTCGGCGCTGCGGCCTTGGCGGGGGTCTTGGTGCCGGGATGTCTGGGAGCTCTCCCTCGTTTTTTTTTTTTTTTTTTCCTTTTCATTCCTTCATCCACTTCAGATTAACATAACATTCACCTGAGCACAGGCGTCAGCTCACCTTTGCACCTTCAAATGGTGTGCGTGTCAGAAGGTAGTGCTTTGCATGTGTTGGTTGGTATGCACAAGTTTGTGAACACTCTTGGAGCCGGCAGGTATGTTTGTGGCAGCTGAGTGTGTGGACAGGCCCCGCCCATTTTAGACCAACATTCACTATTTTAATGGGTATAGGCTCCAGCATTTTGTTGCCTGTAGATGCGCAACTCTACTTTCCCTTTCCATTAGTCATCCTCTAAAATCTATTATCCACCCCACCCCCCCCACCCCTTTCCCCCTTTCTATTTCCGTCCGGTCCAACAAAAAGAACACAAACAAAATTAATATTAATAAAGTTTCGTTTAAATTACAAAAGGGGCTTACACCAACATACAGTTTGTGTTCCCAATGATTTATAACCCCCGATTGTAAGAGTAAAATCTGTCTAATGCAAGAGGCTTTCAGCTCATATGTCTGCTCAGCTGTTGGACAGGACAAGTTAAACAAAAAAAAAAAAAAAAGAGAGAGATAGGGTGAGAAGCTCGGTTACCCGGAAAGAGCTTGGAGTAGAGCCGCTGCTCTTCCACATTGAGAGGAGCCAGTTGACGTGAATCGGGCATCTGGTTCGGATGCCTCCTGGACGCCTACCTGGGGAGGTGTTCCGGGCATGTCCTACTGGTCAGAGGCCCCGGCGAAGACCCAGGACACGCTGGAGAGACTATGTCTCTCGGCTGGACTGGGAGCATGTTGGGGTCCCCCCAGAGGAGCTGGAGGAAGTGGCCGGGGAGAGGGAAGTCTGGGCATCTTTACTTAGACTGCTGCCCCCAAAACCCAGTCCTGGATGAGCGGAAGAAGATGGATGGATGGATGATCAGACAAGTTTCTGCTGTTGGAAAAAAGAAAAGAAAGCGCCTCCCTAAGAGAGCTGAATATTGAACGTCATCACCCTGACACTTTGTTTCCATGCAGGGATGTTGTTTAACACTTGAGTGGTCTTATTCAGAGAATATTGCTTTCACATGTTTCAGTTGCTTAGAGGCTGGATGAATCCATGAAGAGATTAAGCCTGTGCAAGCCTTTTGAGGATTAAGTCTTTTCTGGATATAGCATTCCTTGCCTCTCTGTGGAAGATGCAGTCAAATGAACTGGGTCACATATTGTATCTTTATCATTTCTGAGATCTGACGCTGTAGTTTGATCAGGTTTAAATTCTAAATTACCGCATGCACTTGATTGTTATTGTTGTGATTTATTAAGTTCCACTTTTTTGATCTTTTTAAAAGCGTTTCCAGTAATCGTTTTATTTATTTATTATCGTTTTTCTGAAGCATTGTTTCTACAGAGTGGCAGTAGTTTATTAGAAATTCATCTCTTCATCTCGGTTGTGGGCAGGACTGTTGGTGCAAAGTAAGCCTTACCTGACTTCCCATCACCCCTTTGTTTACAGGCTTTCCCCCTACCTTACATCCCCATACAACCTCAACCAAACATAAGCGATGCAACAGAAATGGCGACCAAAACTGCAGCTATTCAGTCGTACAGTTTTGAGCCAGATTCCATCTTAGTTGAGGAAAAAAAAAACTTTCTTTGTATGCAAGTGGATGTATCAGAAAGGTACAATGGATCACAAAATTCAAGGTTCAGAATGCGTCGTGTTTGTAGAGTCATGGTTCAGATCATTGGGTGGGGTTCTGCAGTAGACGTGTGTGCCGAACTGTGCCTAGTGATCCGTACAGATCACAAATCAGCCGTGATCTGTAGCACCCCTAACTGGAATGGAATGGAGCAGGGAGCTTGTGACTTGCCAATTCTCGTGCCTATGTCACTGCTGTGAGCTTTTTCCAATTCACAATGATTTGATTTATATGTCTATAAATGTCCACAAGAAAATGGTAAAACACCATAAAGAAAAAACTTTAAAAATTTGGTGTTTAAATTGTATTTTTGTTGACCCCAGTTTATAGGTTTCCCTGTGCAGGAGTTTCTCTAAGTTTTTTTTCATTCAGTCGAGTGATCGGCTCCATCATGAGCATGTTACAAGCCCCTTTAATTCTGCAACACCTATTTTGTGCATTGATGCATAACAAAACAAGTCATTTTTCTTGTTCGATGCTTCCCCAGCAGTCATGGACGCTGCGTTTGTTTTCCATCTGGCTCTCAGTCCCAGTGGGTTGGAGGTTTCCTTTCCAAAAGGAGCCAGGTTACCTCGGTGCTTATGCGTTTCCAGCTGTCAGTCTTTGTGCAAGTTATCAAATGGCTGGAATATATTTTCTTCACCCAAATGAATCCCTTAGGCCCGTGTTTTTGCACCTCATGTGCTGCAAACCGTCTAATACTAATGTAAAACATCAGATGGGATTGCTTGGAGTCATTTCCGCTGCACATCAGTGTTTTTAGAGAATCTGACGTAAGCACGGGTCAAAACCAGAGTTAAAAATAAATAAAAGATCATAACAGAAAGGCTTTCCCAGGCATCCTTCCTGCTCCAACTGAACATGCATTTGTGCATGCTGTTTCTTCCTCATCTAACTGCATGAATGCTCCAAGAAAAAAAAAAAGTAATGATGACAGTGTTGGATCAGCAGAATACCACTGGAGGCTTCAATATTTCTGGCTGATATGATAAACGGGAATGAGAATTGCTAATCTTTTTCCCCAGAAAGGGAAATGAGAGATTGCTATCTTCCTTTTTTGTGCCTCCTCCACTGCAACGTTTTTTTTTTTTTTAAATGTTTTAAAATAAATGAGCGACTGTCTTCAGATCTTTTATTTGCGCGTCCATTATTGTGAAGTGTGCATCTTTTTTTTTTTTTAGGTGTTGGGGGGGGTGTTAGTGGCTTTTAGGCTAAGTCAGAAAAATGACTTTGTTGAACTGACATCAAAGTTGGAGTGATGGAGGATCTGGAGATGAAAGCTGAAAGTCTGCTTTTGTGCTTGTGTCTGCATAGGTGCTACCTTTGACGTGGCCATGCGCTTTCTGTCAGAGTGTCCATGGAAGAGGCTTCAGGAGCTGAGGGCTTTGATTCCTAATGTTCCTTTCCAGATGTTGCTCAGAGGAGCCAACGCCGTGGGCTACACCAACTACCCAGACAATGCTGTCTTCAAGTGAGTCTCAGTCTGTTTTATTGGGTCGATTTTAAACCAGCAACCCAAGATAAAGGTTGTAAGGTAACACTTTATAATAACTACCAGTTACAGCTTAAACTGTTAGTTATTAGCTGTTAGGAAATTACTTACTAATGACTTGTGAAGTATCAGTTATTAGTTTATATATGTTACTGGAACCTTTTTTTAAAGTTACAACTATGCCTCGTTTATGAAATGTTTTAAATCATTAACATATAGTTAACAGATCATTCATAATTTACTAACAGGCTGTTTACCGTTGATTATTTGGAAGGTAAATGCATAAATTCTTAAACTGTTAACTGATATTTAACAATTCATTTATTACTCGTTAACAGTTTATTAATGCTTTATTAACTAGCTACAACAAATATTTGTCTTAAGAAATAGTGTAACAAATAGTGTTACTGGTTGTAAATAATTAGATATTATGCAGGAACTTTGTCAGTAACAGAATATTACATTCTGTTAAAACTCTAGACTAAAAAAAAAAACTGTAAGCATGGGTTAATTTTGTTTACATCATTAAATAAAACTAAAAATATATCAAGTTCGTTTTATATACAGTCAAGTAATCCACTTATCTAATAAAGCAGGGATTCCAGTCCAAACCCCCAACTTCTGTTCCTAAACCAGTAAATTATCAAATGTTGCACTTCTTCCAAAGACCACTGGAGGCAGGTTGCTGAAAGGAGCAACTCTCCATTGACTCCCATGTTAAAAAGTGAAGCTTTGCAGTCCCAAACCACTGTGTATATGCTGGTTTATGAAGATTTTAATTTGACAATTTTTAAAGATGTTGTTACGTAACAGCTGTTCTGATCTTAGAGCTCAAATTTGTGAATTTTTAAAGGCAGGAATTTTTGTGGTGGACCTGTTGGCAGAGATGGGGAGAGATTATTCTTTTAGTTTTTAAATAGTTTCATGGATTGGAACCTTCCTACTTATCAGATGTCCTCAGTCCTTACAAACTCTCAGATCCTCCGGTTCTGCTCTTATCTCTATGAGAACTAGAACTGACGGCGAGGCCTCCTTTCAGTACCGTGGTCCTCATTTGTGGAGAATCTGAGAAATTCTGCCTCTGTGGAGATTTTTAAATGTTTTACTTAGCTTTTTGAGAACTCATACAGTCAACTTATTTATCTATTTATTCTTTGGTATTTTAAGTATTTTTATGACTTTTCTGGTTTATCATTTGAACATCTTTACCTTGTCTGCTATTCTATGCAGTTCCTCCTCAAATTTTGGCCACAGCGTTTCCTTCCTTCCTTTTCATGTCTGTCTTTTTTTTGCACTTGAGACTTTACTTGAGACTCAATCTCAAAGATTTGAAACTTGACTTGAGTCTTGTGAATATTGTTTGTGTTACGTTTCTTCATTTTGTATCTGCAGAACATCGCTGTCAGGTCTAAAACTAAGCATTCTCTGTACTATGGAGGATTGCACAAATATTGACTCCCTGTTATTGTGCTTCCAAAAGTTGTTTTGATGAGTCTATTGACAATATTTGACAATAACACAACTGTTTAACTGTACGTTTCAAGACTTAAGAGGTGACTTGAAATTACAGCTAAGAACTTGATTTAAGACTTCAGACTTGACTTGAATTTGCAAACCAGGACTCCTGTGCACCTCTGTTTAACAAAGCTTCAAACTTTACCAATTGTGTTTTTCTGAGGGTTGCTTGGCTCAGTGGAGTAAATTACATTGGGTTTGTCCCACTTCAGACTTAAAGTCCATCTTACAGATTCCCATTTGTGATTTCAGAGATCATAAGTCTGTTCAAACCAACAAACAAGTAGGGCCTGTTTAAAAAAAAATAAAAGCTGGATGCCAGCCCTTGAGGCCTGGAGTCCGATACCCTGCTACATGTTATCAAGAGATTTCTTTGCCTTATGGTTTGAAGCAAATACATTTATGAAAAAGTTCCATCTACAATAGCTAACTAAGATAAGAAGGCAGTCTGTTAACAAAAAAGAACTTGTTAGAATTTGAAAGGAGGTGTGGCAAAAATGTTAATGGGATACATAAGCCAAAATCAGTTCATAATGTCTGAAATAGTATTTAATTTAATTAGTTCAAATTTATAGTTTCTTTTTTAAATGCTAATTTGAAAAAGATGGCAGAGCAAATGGGTCTTTTGATTCAAATGTACCCATCTGCCTCCTGCACAAAGACAGCAATGAAAACTAAAAGGCATTTTTCATAAACATGAGAGTTCACAAGAGTCATAAGAGAGCAGGTGTGAACCAGCATGCTGATCTATTATTTTATAACATTATGGCTTCAACTTTAAAAGGATGATGTTTGGTTCACCTGGGAATCTTTTTTTGCAATAACATTCTATCATGTCTTTTAGCTGGGTTGTTTCCATGGAAACAAAACTGTATCCTGATTGTATTGTCTTTGTTTAAACTATTGGCTCCTTAAATACGTTATTGCTGTCTAGGAATGATTACAGAAATACCTATAAAATGAGTCCCAGCAGAGACATACAGGAATAATTAATGCAAGAGGTAATTTTCTGATCTCCGTAAAAATGGATTGATGCAGATTTCAACACCTAAATCCCATAGAGTTTTAAAAAGTGAATAAATGAGAGCTGATCCCTGACAGTGAATTCAGTCATAAAAACAGCAAAGAGTGAGGAGTAAAAGTGAGATTGAAATGATGATACAGGAAAAAAAACAGATGCAATCTGCCCAAAGATGCATTAAAAGATGCTAAATGTGATAAACTGTTGGAGTGTGAAGAGAACATGAAGTAGAGGCAACGTGTGCTGAATTTATCTCATAAAAATAGTGAAATAATTTCCCAAACAGGGATTCAGGTGACTGTGGACTCAGAAGGGGGTTCTGTTAGGTCGGGGGAAGATGCGCTGATTCTGCACTCCGACTGCCCCCTCCTTTCACTGTGGATGCACTTTTTTTTTTAATTTAATGCTATTTAACTCCTCTGTAATTAGTTTTAAAATTAATAAAGCCCACTTAGACCTTGTGTTAACATTTTAATCAGCAAATGGCTTTTCTAAAATGGTGAAAGGAACCTTCTCTATATTTGACCTATTGGACATTTCAAAGTAAAAGAAGTCTCTATTAGTGGTACTGATCCTGCTTTTTTTTAATTCGAGAAATCTGGGTTATTTCGTTTATATTTTACACATTTCCCCAACCTTTTTTTCCCCTGGTAATTTAAAGTTGTACCGCTGACACACATTTTCTGTCAGCGGTATAACTTGGAGAACAACTCTTTAAATCCATAAAATATTGATTTTCTTTTGCTACTTTCTACTCTTAGTTTTTTTTATCTGAACGCTTGCTAGATGTTTCATCTTTCTTAAAGTGAGGGCTTCACGGGTTGTAGGAAGTTGCCATCCTGTCAGGAATGGACACTCTTATGTCTAGAACTTTGAGTGCAAAAAGATCATTTGTTTTTCGTAAGAACAAATCACTTTGCAGAAAAAAAACACACATTTTCATGAATTATTTTATGGTTTGTTTTAAAAAACTGCATCTGTTACTAAGCTGCAGTTCACCAAATCACCAGTAGGGGTCTTCAACTAACGTATGTTACAACATTTTTACCCTAAATTAATCATTTCTATAATAAATTCTTAGTCTTCCTTTAAAAACATTTTTAAATCACCCAATACGTTTCATATACTTGCCAAATCTCACTGGGAATGAGTTACTTAAAAAACTTATAAATTTGACCTTAACCCTTTAGCACCGGCGATGTTGCCAGCACCACCTAAATAACACACGCTCTTTGACATACCGTACCTCCTCGACCATTCACACAATCAATGTGAATCAGCTGATTCTGATGTGGAGATATGCAACATATTACCACTGTGAAATGCAACATTACAACCCAAAGACACATTTTATTTACCGGTACAAGTCAGAATCAACTGATTTATGTGGATTTTATGAACACTGCTGTAAAGTGTTGCATATCACTGCAAGGCTGCTTTTTTGCGCGTTGCGAGTTTTCAAGTCTTTTTTGGGCTCTATGTACGAAACGAGCTGTCACTGAATGAGTGTTGAAAATGAAATCAGTTGATTTTTACCCTTCAGTGACTCTGATTTGGCTGTGACAGATGGATGACGTTGTTTTTAATTCACACAAGTGCCAACCATTCAAAAATTGATCATGGAGGAAAACTTCATAACTGTGGTTTGTGCCCAGATGGGATTGAATGACTGATTTATGTTGTACAAGAAGATAACCACGCAAATTTGTGCCGAAAAAAATCTGCCAAACAGCAAGACTACAATAGCTGAATATAGCAAGAAACCATTGTACATTTAAAGTTTTTTTACATATAGATCTAAACAACTCTTTTTAAAATGACTTTCCCTTTTATATTTGTTAGCCATGTTAATTAAAGGATCCCATTTTGATCCCAAGTTTATATGGCGCTGACCAAATGGAGTAAGTTTTTGTGACATTATATTTGACCGTGTTGGCTACGGTAAAACATATAAAGATAGACATAAAACACTGACTTGTTTTCAGACCCATAGAAGCAAACATGGCCACCTTTGTGACCTCCTCCCATGCCCACTCGTTTAGAGTCAATCTGAATCTGTGTATGTAACCAGCTCCGTTTGTTCAACACGCCGCCCTGTGTCGCTCATAAGATGCTAAGCACCTTCAACTCATTTCCAAATAGATTCTCAAGATGCTTCAGTGTTGTGGATTGAGAAACACATCAACATCAGCAAGGACTCCTCATAAATAAAGGATAATGCCCATCCCTTTAAAATAAATTAGCAGTGGCTAGTTTATGACTAATGTTGCTGTGCCTTCCTCCCTTCTGTTTCACTAAATCAAACACAGCGACCTCCCCCATCCTCCCAGAATTTTTCCCTCCCCACTTATGGCTCCTATAGCCATTATTTATCCCCACTGATACATCACCTTTCCTGCTTCTAGTCATCACCTTGCATTATGCACTTCTTTCCATCTTCTAGCTCCCTCTGCCTCTCCCCTCTATCTGTTCATTCTCCTTTTCATTGGTGTTTCATGGGGGGGGGGCTTTGAAATCTGCACATCATTGGGATTAATGGCTTTGATCTGTTTTCATGGTTTCCTCTTTGTCCTCCACACAGTCAGTCACTCCATCGCATCACAAGGATCTCTGCGCGACAACATGCAACCAGAGCACCTTAGCGTCTTCATTATCCAAGCTAAATTGTAATTTTGCTCGTTTTTGATTATAAAGTGCATTTTCCTCGTCACAGCACGCTGTCTGAGCCAGAAACGCTGGATTCTGAATGTTTCTTTTTTTATCAAAGCAGCGTGAGTGAAATGTCACAGACGAGACGGTTTTGTTGTCACATTATGAAGTTTGATCTATGAAATAAGTTTATCTGAATCATGGTCGAAGCTATCAGTGTCAATGCAGCGCTAATTAGATACAAAAGGGACACGAATCACCACAGATGTGTCTTTTCTACGTGGTTGAGTTGCAAATACATTGGACGGGTAATCCTGTTGTTATAACAAACTGCACACAATGCGTCTATTTGACAAAACAAAGACTCGTTAAATGCGTATTTTGCATTCACAATAACACAAGTGCTCCTCCTGGTTAAGAGAAACCTGATTAGGATACTGGAGCAAAGGCAATAAGAGGCGGGATTTACCACAAGCAGCTTAGATAATGAGAGTACACATTCCCCCCTAGTTATTGTGGACTCCTGCAGACTGTTTGAATTCTCATGAAATAGTAGGAAAACGTATGTAGAGCAATATTTATGAGCTGGGGTAAGGGAGCGGGTATAAATAGATTACCACAACAACTTATCATGTTCATTTGACCTCAGCAGTGTGAACTCGTGTGGATTTCTCTGTTCTCCAGGTTCTGTGAAGTGGCCAAAGAAAACGGCATGGACATTTTCCGCGTGTTTGATTCCCTGAACTACCTCCCCAACATGCTTCTGGGCATGGAGGCTGCAGGAGCAGCGGGTGGCGTCATCGAAGCGGCCATCTCCTACACGGGCGACGTCTCTGACCCGATGAGACAAAAATATTCCCTGGACTATTACGTGAATCTGGCAGACGAGCTGGTCAAAGCTGGAACTCACATCCTTTGCATCAAGGTGAGAATATGAAGAGACATTCAGAAGATCCAGGTGTTAATCTAAGCTAGTCTTTGACCTACAAGATTTCAAAGTTTTTGATGCTGAAAAGTGTTTTACTTTGGCTAAACTTTTTTCCTGTTTTACCTCAAGTACAAAATCTGATTACAGCCTATCTGAAAGTCCTGTAGTTTTACTTGTCAGAAATTTCACAAATGTAGAAAATTAAATTTATTTTAATAAATCCTAATTCCAATATGAATAAGACATTTTTTTGTTATTTCTTTTAGTGCTACTTCTGCAGAAAAATCTGCTGCAAGCATCAAGTGAATAATTCAGGGCTCCCATATCTAATTGCACCCATGTGTCTTGATTGATTATAGATTCTCTTAATTCAAAATTCATATGTTTAATTCGTTTTTGGAGAAATAAATTATTAAAACTCACCACTGAATCAAGATTTTGAGCTCGGTTTAAAAAGCGTCTACTTAAATAATCAGATATTACTGATAAGAATTAATTTCTTGATTTTAGGCATGACAGAATATTTCAGACAAGAGAGGATAAACTCCCACGCTGCTGCTGCAGTGTGAATCATCACACTCAGCAGTGGCAATCACATAAAAGGCTGGCATAGCTAATGACGTTCACTTGTATAGGAAGATGCTGGCGAGTGGTGTAACTTCATGGAGCGTGACAACCATCAAAGAGAGCATGACTTTACATTTGAGCTGTCTAAAATGTTGTTATTGTCAGCAAGAGAATTAAAGCTTTGCCTGTCTCTGTTGTTAAAAAAAATCATCTTAATTAATTTTCTTTCAAGGTGAGTCATATGGGGTCAAACCAGGATCAGCTTAAAATGAATGAGAAAACAGTTTGCAACATTGAAATATACACATTTTAAATTTGAAAAAAACATTTTAAAACTATTTTAATTTGAAATTTATACAGTGTAAACTTGAAAGAAATATAAAAAAATTGAAAAATTAAATTGAAAATGAAAAAAATGTATGTTTTAAACATGAAAGCATTATTGAACATATTAAAATAGGTGTAAATTTGAAAGGTGAATTAAAAACTATAAAAATGTATACCTGTTACCAAATTAAAAGTGTTTATTAGCAACAGTTGCTGTTTTGTATTTTCAGCTTTTGTTTTATTGTTTCTCGCAATCTTTCAGGTCTTACTTTACAGTTTTAAGTCAAACTTTGTGCATTCAGTATTGAGCATAATTATACATGTGGGTGAGGCTTTCAGCCCATTGGCTAACAGGACATGATTGACTTTGGGTGGTAGACATTATGATGATGTCATTTCTGCTTTAAAACATCGTCTGCTGGTGGCACCGCTTGTGTTATCCATCTTCTGATGTGGCAAACATTAGTGATAATGCTCTTCCAAAGTTTGGTACACCACAAGAGGGATTATAATTTAAAGTTTGTATTATTTTTTAAATTAAAGTTTCACATATACTTTTTTTCAATTGGTTGGGGTTGTATCACTCTAAAGGTAGAATTTTTTTTTTTTAAATTTACATTTTTAATTTTCAAACTTTTTATTTTTCCTTCCTATTATAAATTTAAGAGCTTTGAAAAGATTTTGGAGGAAATCGAGCCTCTTCAGATGAAGATTCTTGACCCACGTGAAGTGGATTTGTTGTTAGTATAAAGGCAGAGGTCCAAATGCATATATGGCATCTATCCCTTTAGTAAACTAGAGCCATTTAGCATCGCCATTAATAGCTGCATTGATTTTGAATTTGATTCTGAATTTAGCGGCTAAAATAAATAAAAAATAAAATGACCTGTGCAAAGGTTTGCACAGGTCATTTTATGCTTTTTCCTTGTAAAATTACATTTTTATCTCGAATTCACAACTGTATTCTGATAAAATGATAATTTTTTTCTTATAAATGTAACTTTGTCATAAAATTGACTTTTTTTTTTATTTTATGACTTTATGCTCACTATAACTTTTTTCTCCTAAATTTTTTCCCATAAAAATTTACTACTTGATTCTTGTAAATTATTACTTTTTCTCATAATTTTACAACCATACTCTCATGAAATTGACTTTTTTCCTCATAAATTTTCTACTTTATTCTTATAAAATGATGACTTTGTTCCTCATAATTGTACTACTTTATTTTTGTAAAATACAACTTTTTTCACATAAATTGACAACTTTATTTTCATAAAATTCTAACATTTTTTTCTCATAAATGTACTACTTCAGTCTCATAAAATGATTACACACTTCCTCATAAATGTACTACTTTATTCTTGTAAAAAAAATAATTTGTCATGAATTTACAACTTTGTCATAAACTTACTATTTTTTTCTTATAAATTGACTGCTTTGGTATCATAAAATTGACTTTTATTTAATAAATTTACACTTCTTTCTTGGATTCTTTTTTCTCACAAATTTACTTCATTCTTGTAAAACTGTGACATATTCTTATAAATCTACCACTTCATATTTTGTAAAATATATATCTTTTTTTTGGTGGCTCTAATGCTCCGTCGTACCTTCAAGTTTACAATGTGTACTTTTTGAGTTTAGGTTTTTTTTTTTAATTTAAATTGTCTATTTTTCAAATTTACAATCTAGTTTTTCCATTTACTTTAAGCTGATCTTGATTTGACCCCATAGGGTCGATCCAAACTTCCACTCAACGGAGGAGTTTTTCTTTCTGGGTTTTGTGTTTTTTTTAAACTGTCATATCCACAATCTTTCTGTTTTTTTCCAGGACATGGCAGGCCTGTTGAAGCCACAGGCCAGCCAGCTTCTTATTTGTGCTTTGAGGGACCGTTTCCCAGATGTGCCCATCCACGTGCACACTCACGACACAGCTGGAGCTGGCGTAGCAGCCATGTTGGCCTGTGCAGAGGCTGGAGCTGATGTAGTGGATGTTGCAGTGAGTGTTTTTTTTTTTTTTGCCTTAGATAGAATTTACTTAACAGCACTAAATAATTGAAATTCTTTGCAGCTTGTTTGAGTAGTATTTGTTAAATGTCCTAGAAACTAAGATGGGACTGTTTATGAGGACTGGGACCATTTCCGTTGCAGCATTCACTCTCACATCCAATGTGATCAGTCTGCCTGAAAAATATGGCCCGTCTTTTTTTCACTCATAAGACATATGCTAAGCTCTTACTTCAACTAGATCCAGCCGCAAAGTAGAGTCATGTTTAGGCATTATTTTATTATCTAAAAAATGTTGTTTTAAATTAGGATGGTTGAAGTTTTTTTAACCCACTGATCATAAATTTCATGGAGGATAAAGGAAATGAGGCTTGCAGTGTACTCCAATATCCTCTTTCTCCATAAAAATCCATGCAAATATATACGCTCTGATGTTACTGTAATGTTCTTGCAGCAAATGGATCATTAAGTCCAACGCTGCTTTTATTTTTTCTTTCTAGGTTGACTCTATGGCTGGGATGACCTCTCAGCCAAGCATGGGGGCCATTGTTGCCTGCACAAAGGGAACCGTGTTGGACACCGGTAAGTGATGCTGGACTCTCTCTGTTGCAAACAGGCTCAGTTTCACTTGAAACCACACAAGTGGTAGCACAGTTATAAATAAAATGGATGATGGTGCATTGCATCTTGAAAAATAAAACACACACAAAAAGATGTTCAAGGCATGCCTGAATTTACAACTTTAAATTATTCAAAAATCTAAGGATGTCTGCATTGTTGAAGAAGAGTGTAGACCTCTTTACAGGCACTAAAGAGGGGACAGAGGTAGCAGTCGACGACTTTCTCATGCAGCAGTGCCTGAACAGCAAGTCGTCAAACTGAGACACAGAGATGGAAGTATCGCTGAAAGCAGCCTTCATTCAGATGCAGCTCCTGCAGTAGACGGTGAACTTCACTGTTCTGGTAGAGTCTCTGAAAGATCTCATGAACCTAGACACGAATATGTGCTTGCTGCCTCTTCTGTAGAGCTCTCCCAAAAATATATACCCAAACAACTTTCTCAACATCATCCATTTCTTTCATGATATAGCAACGAGGTCAAAAAACATTTAATGGTAGTTCCTCCCACACACTGCGGTAACAACAGGTTTATTTGGACAAGCATCGAGCAGCAAATTTGGCACATCAAAACAGGCAACAAAGGGAAATTTGATGTGCGATTCACCTTTAGTGTTAATGCAGCATTACAGTTTTGATCTTTTTCCAACTAGAAAAGGCAAAGTGATTACACCCAATCCATGGTACACGTCTGTTCAGAACTGCAGCTAGTAATCTGAACAGATTATTGTTCAGCCATGCACCCCTACTTTAATGTTCTCGTAGTTGTTTCTTTAAATCAAGAACATTTTGCACCAACAATGTAATAACTTGCAGTTTTTTTCACAGCTTTCTTATTCAGATCCATGTTGATTCTGTCAGGTTCAAGCAGCAGGATAATCATATTTCTGCATCAAGCTTTGGCCGCAGAACAGAACTGATTTGAGAGTTTGTTAGATCCACAGATGTGCTCAGAAATCATTTGAGTTTTAACTTAAGAGAAGAAAATCAATCAAAAAAATCAATGACGCATTTTTAAATTCTGGACCCTAATCAAAAGAGCCTCCCTTTCTGCTGGGTGATAATGAACCCTTCCAATTATGAGAGGGCAGCCGACCAGAAACATAAATCTGGGGTTGGGAAAAACGGTTGCCTTACTAAACAAAACATTCCTGAACCATGAAATTTGTTTCTAGAGTTGTGAGGAAAAGACAGGCTTAAGCTTTTATTAAAACCTGTTTACATGGTGACTTTATTTGTGAAAACCTGCTCTCTGACAGAGGCTCTAGTCTGGTTGTTTGGCTGGAGCCGCTGAGGTTTTGTAAACTCTCCAGAGCAGCTTTGGCATCGTTATCAATCATCTGCTTTTCTAGAAACTGCCTGCCAGGTTTCAACACACATCTGTAATCTTGCTGGACCCACTCCAAAAGCCACGAGTTCTGATTGCTGTCTTCATTTTTTTTTTTAGTTATTGTTCACGTTTAATCACTTTCTGTGGAAAAGATAAAACCTGCTTACTGACGGCCAACTGGCTTCTGTGGATAATGTAGAGAATTGAATAATTCATGGTTCATGCAAATCAAATCCTTCAAGGCAGAAAAGCTAGCTTTTTGGGGGTTAAAATTGTGAAATTAATGGATAAAACCTTATTTGGTTGATTTTCCTAATTGATTTATGTTTATTCAAAAGTTGAGGTCCCCCCACCCACATTAGCATTAGCCTGCTCTGGAATTTGCTCCGCCCAACATTATTTCTAAAACACCAGTTAGGAGGGATAAAAATAAAGTTTAAAGCTCTGATAGGATCACCCATGACTCCACCTACCTGCCAATCAAATGTGGCGAGGGACGGTTGTACATTGAAAAGATCCCTACATGTTGCTTTTTTATTTTTTTTTTTTACATGGAAGTCAATGGGGAATTGCACCTGTCTGTAACCTGCCTTCAGTGGTTTTTGATGGACTTGCAATGTTTTATCCTTTTTGGTTTGCATCAAATTCTGAATTTAAAAGTGGGGGCTTGGTCGGCACCAGTGACTGTAAATGAGAACTAGACTGCTTACCAATATTGTCTAGTTGCAACATGGCAGTGCAAAAAAATGGTGACTGAACAGACTTTATTTGGTCGGAGCCAGAAATAGGACACTTTCTATGGATGACTTCACACTCAATTCAGTTTCACATATACTGTCAATGGGCTGCACCAAACAGTCCTTATGTAAATGCTCCTTCAGTGGTTAGCACCAGAGTTTGCTGGTTCCCGTACCAGAGGTTATGAGCTTTCAAGCTGTGACAAACAAAACAGACATACTCAAGAGTTTGTGGTATTTCTTTGAAATCAGCCTCTTTCACTTGAAAAACACTACATGTTTTAAACAACACTGAAAAGCGTTTTTATACTCCTGAAGTAATTTCACCTCTTCAGCTGTGATAAAAGCATTTTCTTAAGCCGTGCACCTTATCCAACAGAGCTATAGTTTGCTTTAATGCTGTACTGACACGACCTTCAGTATGTCTGTACACCGCTGCTGCAAGGTAAAAAACCAATCTTCCTTTTAACACTCGCTTATCCCAAAAATCGTTTAGCCTTATCTAATTTTAAATGGCTGATTGGCCAGACAGACAGGGTGTTGTCTTATCAATATTTCCAGTGCAGCAACAGTTTCTTTTTTTTTTTTGTTATCAAGCACAGGATAGCAGTAAACAGGAGTGCCTGGTGGTGTTAGTCCCTGTGGGTGTCCTTAAAACTGAATGGCTTCTTTGTAGCCTTGTTGTCTCTGCAGAAATATTTAACAATCATGCTGAAAAATCCATCATGGAGGGGGAGACATTCCTCTAAGAGTCTGTAAAGCCACACAGCAACAGAGCTGTTTGAAACATGCTTGGACTGTGACGAGTGACTCTTGCTCCATGAGGGAAACCTCGTGACTCACGGTTGCCACATGTTTAACCTGCAGCTAAGAGCAACAAGTCTACGTCCGCACTCCAGACCAAGGAAACAATTCTGCTTTTGGACTTTAATGTCTGGAAAATGAAGACATAACATAAGCTCATTGCTCAAGTGAGAGGGATATTTTTCTGTCTTTAATTTTCACTTGAAACTGAGCTGCTTGGTGTTTTTTTTTTTTTTTTGGTAAAGTCTAAAACAATACCAACTTCTACTCTCGTCCTGATCCCCTTGTGTCGCCTCGCTTCTTGTAGGTCGTTCCATCTGCCCATCTCCACACTTTTGTTTAGCTCTCACTTGGATACTTGCATTACATCCTGACCTCAGTCTGTTTACATCTTTCTTTCACTCCCACACTCCCTTCTTCTCCCATCTCTGCTTCAAACCAGTAATCAGTGCTGTGCGGCGTCTCTGTCGGGTCTCCCTTGTGCTTCCTATCATCTCTGCAGCCTCTTTTCTTTCTTCTTCACTTGATGACAACACAATTAGCAACATTTTCCATGCCTAATCCACTTTTTTTTGGCCTTCCCCTTTCCCTTCACATCATCTTCGCCCTAAACTAGTGCAAACTGCAGTGCATTTCTTGTTCCATCAGTCATGCTCATTCACTCACTGAGCACTTATTTCTGGGCATTTCAGATACATATTCAGGCACTGCAGTTGAATGATGATGCACTATAAAAGCAGTTCTACTGTGTTTTTGTCCGTGTTTGCTGCCTTTCCTCATGCATCATGCATGGATTTAATTGATGCTCAACAATGCGGTCGATTAGGGAGGAGCAACAAAACAGAAATGCACACAAAGACGTTGGTTTTATAGAGGCAGATAAAGCTGTCAGAGGCAGGTGAAGATGCACAGTCAACCTTTCCACAATCATGTCTCTGTCACAGTTTTAAATATTCCAGGTTTTATCCTAAACAATAAACAATAAAATGTGCAAATTTACAATTAAAAACATCTTTAGTGTCTGTAGTAATGTTTATTTTCTTTTATTTTCTTCGGTTTTTTTAGACTTCATATTACTTGATCAAAATAACCTGAAGCATTTCAAAAGACATGTCTTTGCCTTTTTGTTTAACGGTTGATTTAAAATGTAAAATCACAATCTGTTGCATGAAAATCTTTCAAATGGAACGTTTCATTCAGACTTTGTCTTTTATGATGATTTAAAGTAACCCTTCACTATTTATTTTACGTTTTTGTTCAAATTCAGGCAGTAATTATTGACTGCATCGAACGTCAGTCAAACATTGTCTTTACCAGCAGTTTTATCTGAAAGTTAGTGTTTCTCCTCTGAACGATGAGTTGGTCAAAATGTGTTTTATCCTCTAAATTAAAGTTGTTCAGGTGGAGTGTGTTTAACAAAGCCCGCTTCCTGACACCGATCACGGTGTCCCTCCTCCCCTGTGTGAGCTGAGCTATAATTTTACACTGGAAGCATAAATGAAAGCTATGAAGCAAATGGGCCAATTACCCACCGCCTTGGCAGACAGCTGAATTTTCGCCGCAGCTACATGCACATTCATTTCACATTAATTTTGCAGGAGACTTCTTTCTCTGCCAAGAAAAGTTGGTACGCTAAACCACTTTGGAGACTTTTTCTAGTCTTAAAGATGCTTTTAACTCCAGAAGCAGTTTTTGCCTCTCATCACTGGTTAAAAACAGTGAACCCCTTTTCATGAACCCCTAAAGTTACATGAATTGAAACAGTTGAGTTAGCTAAGCTATTGAAGTATTTTCAAGCACAGTAAGTCGGGGATATTGTGAAAAACTCAGTGGATGTCTACACAGTGTTTCACTTTGCAGATTTTTGGGAAAGGGGGAGATTTGTATTGGGCTGATAAGACACACCTCTTCTTGGATTTTTTTTTTTACATAATGGTCTCGCAGTGTACAGTGTGTCAAACTTATTGGGGCCAAAGCCAAAAATTCTAAAAGAAAACCTTTTCAATGTGGTATCATTTTCAACAGTATGGGGTTATAAAAAGCTGATTTTACTGATTCGACTAACCCTAACCACTTTCACTTATTTCCTTAAAAATCAGGAGAAGCACTCATGTCCCTAATTTATTATGAGTAGTGTATATCCAGGATTTTGTTTACTGCACACTTGTCTTCAAAGACTTTTTGATTCTGAGTGTGAGGTAATGTGCTGCAGGTATCGCTCTGGAAAAGGTGTTTGACTACAGCGAATACTGGGAGGTAACCAGAGGCCTGTACGCTCCCTTTGACTGCACTGCCACCATGAAATCTGGCAACGCTGACGTCTACGAGAACGAGATCCCCGGAGGACAATACACCAACCTCCACTTCCAGGTGCTGGCTGCTGTCAGCATGTATTTGATTTAATTAGCTTTTAAAATCCAATTCTGTTCCACAAAATGGTCATTTTCAGCCTCTTAAGAGCAGAGGATACTTGCTGACCTGTGCATCTCTCAATATTAGCTCAGTGTTATATGAGATATTTGCAGCTTTGTTGACTGTAGAGTCTGAAGATGTGAAATATGTTCTATATGGTAGATTTAGAGTCTATCTGGAGTGGATACGGTCACGGGCTGCTCTGAAAAGTCTCAGGGATCATTTTCAAAGTGCCAATCCAAAGTTCAGGGCCACACAATAAATCAGAAAACGACAATTTTTACATCATCGAATGTTGAGCTGAAATATGTTACAAATTAGAGTTAACAGAAAAATAGAAGAGTGAATTTAAAAGCTTTGGATCCCCACTATGCCCATTATAGGCCAGTATTTTGGACAGAATTCTTTGCCTTTCTCTGATGGGGACTCATAAAAGAAGTGTATTTACTGCTTGCTCCTTTTATTGCAGGCTCACAGTATGGGACTAGGAAACAAGTTCAAGGAGGTGAAAAAGGCTTATGCTGAAGCTAACAAACTACTGGGAGACCTCATTAAGGTGAGACTACAATTATTTTGAATTTCAGCCTAGAATGCTGCAAAATTTAGTTTACTTTTAACAGCAAAAGTTGATGATGCTGTTGGATCTGCAGGTTTCAGACCTCACTAGCACTTTTTCCCTTTCACTTTAATTCATTTAAAATAAAACATACCACCTGAGAGCCTGGACAAGGTGTACTGCTTTATATTTATTAAGTAAAAAGACTCAACGGGGGAATTTTGATCCAAACACACTGTAGTGATGTTCAGATCTATGATATTTGTGAAGCAGTGAGTGCTCTGGTGATTTTTGAGGTCCCTCTGTTGGCAGAACACTGACTAAATCTTCTAATTTTCCCTCTTTCTTGGCTTGGCTGAACCCACTAATCCGACATTAAGTCAGGTGCCCCCCTCCTGCTCTCTGCTGCTGAAACTCCACACTTTGTTTGACCTGTTCTGCCGTTCTCAACCTCAGTGGGGAGTTTGTCTAGTTGCACACCTTTGCAACTTTACCTCATGACAAATGGAGAAGCGTTTATTGGGTAGCTTCTGCTTCTCTGTATATTTTTACTGGAGCTGCCTTTGAGCTTCATTTCTTAACCCTTTGATACCAGAGATGTCGCCAGTGAAGCCTAATTAACACATGCTCTTTGACGAGTCATTACATGATCAACTTGAATCAGCTGATTCTGACAGAGAAAAGCAGATTTTTAGACAGAATCCACTGATTTACGTTGATTTACTTCACTACTGTAAATTGTTGAATATTCGCGCAAAGCTGCTTTTCCTGCTTTAGAATTCACTGGAATTATGATAGTTACACATCTATATATCTCTTCACACTGGGCATGTGATGTGCATTCAAGAACGAGCTAAATGGGTTCTGGACTATGGTGTTGACTCTGGACGGTCGCTACCCTATACTACTGCGTGTACTCACAGTCTGTAGAAGCTTGGTGCGAAATGTTGAAGTGGAGAAAATCTCACAAATCTTGCTCCAGGCTCTTTCTTTCACAGCTCTTTTCTGATATATTTAAGACTTGGTGTCAGGCCAGGAAAAACCGCAATCATTAATTCCTCCTTCATGATCAATTTTCACACAGTTGGCACTTCACGTGAATTAAAAAGAACGCTAATACGTCACTACTAATAAGTCCCTGGTTGGTGAAAATGTAACTGGTTTAACTTTGAACGCCCGTTCAACCACTGCATATTTTGTATGTAGAGCCTAAAAACACACTTAAAAACTTGGGTAGCGCACTTGAACTCAAGCTTGAAACGTGCATTTACGCGTGTTCATAGTGACTTTTTATTAAAAATGGACGCTTAAACATGCCCTCGATGTGGGAGGCAAAGCGGAGCAGGGAGCTTGAATCCTGCCCAGGGTATTACTATTTTCTACGTCAAATAAGCTCTTTTTTTTTTTTTTCTAACTGGATTTTTTTTGTGTGCTCCTGAATCAAAATTCAAATAAAGAAATACTCAAAGGAAGTTTTAAGCTTAATTTTCTTTATATAGGTCCTCTGTCATCATAAAAGGGCCAGAAGAACATGCTAAAAACACCCAAAAAAAGCACTATTTTCATTGGAGTGGATCTTCAAAAGGCTTAAACAGGCAAATGAGTAGTTGTGAAAAGAGATTCTGTTACAAAGTTTCATTCACAGCTAGAATCTGCCTTCTCGTTTCTCATTAAACTTCATTGTTTCCTGTGCTTTCATTAGTTATCATCACACCTCAGTCATTTATTCTTTTTTTTCTGCCTTGTTCACACTTGATTGCTGATATTTTTGTTCTTTCGGGCCCTACACCTCTTTCAGGCTTTTCTTCACAGCTTTATACATCTCTTCCTCAGCTGTCTTCCTCATTTCTTGCCTGTTGTACACTTGGTCCTATGGATTCCTCATTCTGACACCTTCTAGTATGTCTCCCTTTGTTTATTATTCTTCTTGTGTCTTCCTCTCAGTTTTCCATTTCTGGTCCACTCACCCAGTTTTCTGTCCCCCATTTCTGTTTCCCTCATCAACTCTCACCCCAACCTCCCCCGCCCTTTTCCTATGTTCTCTATCAATTCAATTAAGACTCAGCAGGCTTCAGTGCACAAGCCAATGTTGGCTCAATGTGCCTGCGGGTCCTGCTATGCTCTCTGTTATGTGCTGCTACCCTGACAATGGCTGCGTCTCTCACACTGTCAGCTTGTCGATAATTGGAAGGGAGACGGCTTGGCAGATCCAGACACAAAGGGGACACGCCGCATGCCGCGCCGCTGTATGCTGAAGATCCAATGTATATTCTCCCCATCATGATCTATTAAACACATACTCTTAAAGTGTGGAGACTGCAGCGAGGAAGACTGGTCAATTGATGCAACTTCACGACTATAACTATCCCATTTAGGGTTTTTCTTCCCTTTCGAAGCACTTGATGATCGGAGATTCCTCTGTAAGGGTATCTCACTTTAGGAGGTTTCTTTTTTTTTTCTTCTTGACTTTGAAATTCACGTCATCTCTGAATTATGACAGGAAAAATTGGTCTTATACCTAAAAAAAGTTAAAGTCCAATAAGCTAACACACAGCTGAGTGGGTAAAATTTGTTCTCTGCATTTGACCCATCCACTGTGAGGGCAGTGAGCTGCTCTCTGGAAGCATTTCCTTTTTGTTTGAATTTTATCGTTTCACCCTTTAAGAACAAAATTATAGCTTCAGTGTTGATTCTTTGAACTACCTTATTTTGTCGGCCATTTACGCAATTAACGTAATTCCAGCGGATAGAACATTTCATAGAACATTCTTCAAGGTTTTTCTCCGTTCAAGATGATGCTAAATTGAGACAAGTCCTGGATGTATGTTGCGACCTAGCGACATATGGCATGAAGGGGTTAGTGCTGAGTGTCAAGGGGGGAGGTTTTGGATCCTATTTTTTACAACTTTTGACTCGACCGTGAATTTGAACCTCTCGGGGCGGACACTATCCCACTAGGGATCTGTGATCTGAATAAGACTATCACCATGGACTGGTTAAAGGTGACGGAACTTAAATATATATATATATAGCCACTGATCTGATCTATACAACGAGAAATAACTTTTTTTTTTTTAGCTGTGTGAGCTTTAATTTTATCTTCTTTGGGAAAACGTTTTCAGGTCTGTTCTTGCAGCAGTCATGAAGTTTGCATGAAGATTATCAGGGACTGTGGGTGTTTGACAGGCTAGAAAAGAGACAGATACGAAAATGTGAGAGATCTGTCCGTGTCCGTGGGGCATTTATTGATCAAAGAGGCAGAAGTCGAGCCTAAAGTCCAACATTCATTTAGGGTTTTTAATGTATGTAATCTTGAAATATAGATAAGCTGCAGCAGAACTGATGCTATCAGGATGTCTTGAGGGTTTTCTTTTTCATTTTGTGCATGAAATTTGATCAATTTTCATGGGGAAAAGATTTATTTTTGTGCTACAAACTTCATGCTGTAAATGTGTATTCTTTTATTACAGTAAAAATAGCAATTATAGCAATAAATTATTCAAAAAAAATTGTCTAAACAGTGGTCCCCAACCTTTTCAGGCTCAGGACCAGTATAAAAAATATAATAATAATAATAATAACAATAATAATAATAATAATAATTATTATTATTATTATTATTATTATTATTATTATATTTTTTTTTTTTTTTTCTTAAGTTTCCCTTTAACTTTTGAGGGTAAAGTTTATCTTCGCCCGCTGTAAAACATATACAGTTCTTCTAAACTTTATTTCTACACTTGATTTTGTGTAGGAATACATAAAATGGGATGTAAATTAACCTATGTAACCCATAGCTGTAAAGGTGGAAGCTAAAAACATCCGGCGCCATTTCAACCACATCCAACTTTTAGGTGTGACGGATAAATGTCACTAAAACTGGTATTTTGTAAATAGTAAATATTAGAATATGAAACGTGAATCTACTGTTTTTGCAACTTTATTAGCAGCATCATAACATGTGACATCCACTTGCTGAATAGTTTGGTAGTGACGTGTGGATGGCGTCCCCTTTAATTAATGAGAGTGCCAACCGTTTGAAAATTGACCACGGAGGAGAAATTAATAACTGCGGTTTTTGCCCAAACAGAATTCTGACACCAAAGAATAGAGCTGTGAAAGAAAAAGCCTGGAGCAAAATTCACTGGATTTGCACCGCTTCAACATTTTGCACCAACCCTCTTCCACCTGTAGTTACATACGCTAGTATTGCTTGGAAACAGTCCAGTGTGAACACCATATGCTTAAAACGTGTTCAAGCATGCGCGTCACATGAACGTAGCACAATTTAAAGGCAGTCTCCAACCATCGTCTTGAAGGAGTGCTACCTGCCCTATTGAGTCTATTTTAATACAACTATTTATTAAAAAGGATTGAATAACTGAAGACCTATTTGCTAAAGTGACAGAAAAATGCCTGGAGGTTGTGTTTTAGTCTCGTCACCTCGGATGCTGCAACATCCAGCGAATTGGAGGAAAGCACCGGATTAATTGGCTTCGACTTTAAACTAATATTTTCTTTTTCTCGCTCCATCTCTTCTGTGTTTTCCATCTTTTAGTCGTTTCGCTGCCTTCCCCAAGTTTTCCCACCTTTCCAGGAGAATCTGTCACAACACGAGCTTTATTCCTGTTAGGCTTGGGTCTCTGTCGGATCTTTCCTCACTTTCTCAAACTTTATTACAATTACAGGCACGTATTTATTCACCCTCCACTCGCTCAAAGTGCTCGCGTTCTCATAGTTGAAGCGGGGCTTGTATCGCCTGTGGGGCTGCAGGTGTCGACAGCTCTTTTCTACTTCTTTCTCTCCTCGCCTTTCTAACCTGTCCATCCCTTTATTCCTTTCTCTGACTGTCACTCCCTCCATTCATCCCCCCGTCTCTCACCTCTCTCTCTATCCAGGTCTCCTCTGTCAATCTCTCCCACCTTCCCTCCTTTCGATTAGACTTCCTTCACGTATCTCTAATCTTTTTATCATTTCTCCCCCCTCCTCCTTTTCTTCGAGCTCCTTATTATCACTCTTCTCCTGTCTCCTCCTGTCCTGACAGGTACCATTCTTCACTCTGCTGCCACCTTGGCAGGCCTGCATTATTGCATGTGTGCAGCACGCCAGTTCTCGCTCGCACACATTCACACAGATGCACGCTCGCCCCTCTGGATGATATAATCTTTTTGCCATTAGAGAAGGCTGGGCTTCCATAGAGTTGCATTTTGAAGTAAATTTGAGCAAAGTACACAATGCACAACAGAAACCAGGCACACACAAAACAAACTGCAAGGCTCTCAATCTGAAAACCCCCTCACACGTGCCGCTGTACCAGATTTCTACTGCCAGGGAGCGTGTGGAGTCATGCATGTCCAATTAGAGGGGGCTGTACATTAGTGGTGGAAAGAGATGTGCAGACTGTGGGGGAACTGAAGTGTTGAGAGGAAAGATTCTCTGGTCTGAAAGCTGCTGGATGTAGCAGAGCAGTTGAGTCGCGGCCTGAATATGGATCAAACGGTTAAAATTCCTAGTGGATTTTGATGCTGATGAAAAAGTTTTTGGTCCGTATTGGGGAAAAAAAAGAAACAATTTTATTATATCATGTAATAGAGCTTAATAAATAGTGTTAAATCTAAAGCCTATGAGATGGTTTAGTCCATTGCCTGTCCAGACATTAAAGATCCACTCCGATCATCTTTTGATCTATTATAAAAGCATTCCCAGTGGTCTTTTAATTATGAATATGTCATTTTTAGCTAAAATCAAAAACCTATCATTTTCTAGAACATAGTTTCTGCAGAGCAACAGAAGTTCATTAGAAATTCACCTCTGAGTTGAGACTTGATGGGAGCAACCCCTGCTTACCCCTTACTTTCACTGTTACCGAAAGCTCTCTGTTTATGCTCTCTGCCACTATCTTACAGCCCCTCTCCCGTCCAACCTAACATTATCAGTGAAATAAAAATGGCAACTAATATATTGACCAGCTTTTGCTCCGCCCACCCCAACAATGTGCTGAAAAAAGTCATTTGAGCTTCAACAAACGTAAAAAGTCTGTGTTTAATGTTAAAAAAAGCATAAGATGGTAAAAGGATCCTTGAAATCAGATTGAAAATTTAAAGTCCTAATAGTTGTCACACACATCTAATTGTGTTAAAATTCTTCTCCACATTAAACTCATGTCCTGGGGAACGGTGGGCTACCATCCGACTGCACACAGTAACCATGTGGTGGTTTAACCCCCCCAATCCAACCCCTTAATGCAGAGTGTCAAGCAGGCAGCCATTGGATCCCATTTATAGAGTCTTTGGTGCAGCTCGACTGTGGATTTGAAGAACCTCCCAGTCTCAGCGCAGACACTCTTCCACAACGCCACTGATCAACTCAGTCACTTTTCTTATCGGTAGTCAAGGATAGAGGGTAACTGTTTGTAAAAATATCTGATCTACCAAGGAGGCATACCGGTGTGGTCAGATGATTAGTACTAGGAACTAGTCAACTTTCTTTTTCCTTGTCCTAGTGGCAGTAGTCTATTTGTTTTTGTTTGTCCACTTTAAGTTTAGGCACAGATCTGCAACAAGACAACCTTTCTCCCAGCATCTGTTACAAAGATGTTCATTAGGGTACCGTTTGTGCTTATATAAACAAAAGTGGAGGATGAAAACTCCCGAATCAGCAGATTCCTGCTCCCTTTTACACTATATGCACTTTAGGAGCAGCTTACATTCCCCAGGCTTTTTATGGCCGTCTAATTTGTGTCTGGAATCCTTTTCTTTCCAAATTGTCTGATAAGACCACTTAAGTTTACTGCACAATATCCAGCAGGTCTTCAGGTGTTCAAGTATTTTCATGTACCTGTTTGAGACCAAACGGGGGCCTGGCTAAGTGCTGGTTTTATCCAACTTGTGGTTGAGTGTTTGTTTTTAAATTGATTGATGCCTCCTTATACATCTGTCTGCACAATTTGTGCACATCTAAAATATATTGTAACAACTACTTGTCTAAACATAACAGCAAATCAAATTGCTTCTGAGTTTGGGGCAGGCGGGGTGACACTGAGGGAAGATGGACGAATCAGCAAATATCAGGGTATTTGATGTTGCTGTGGATTAAGAGAAAAACGATTTGTGGAAAACCACCAGGAAAAGAAAGGCCAACCAGGACCTGCTTTCCTGTGTTTTATTTAGCATCACTGTGAGCTTTTGTTCAGCTGCCGCACCAACTTAATGGCCTCTCCGGGGATTTTAACACCCCATTCAAACCTCTAAAGCTTTTCTGTAAACAGTCATTCTGTAAAAGAAATCTCTCATTATCTTCTATTCAAACTGAGCGCCAGGTTTTGCGGCTGGAGGTGGGAACGGTAAGAACACCATTATTCCAGTCATCCAAAAGCTTTTTTTGTGTGTGTCAAACCTAACAAGCAAACCCTCAGAGGAGCGCAGAAACTCCTCAGGGAAGGCAAGCGCTCCATGTCTCGCTCGGGGCAGGCTAGGATTAAAAACGAATCTACATTTTTATAAAGAAATTATCTTAGAAATTCCTGTTTCTAACATATCCGTTGCTCGTTTTTTTATTTCATCTTGTTGGTTTACTAATTATAGTGAACATTTTGCATTGGAGTGGACTTATTTCCTGACCGCCCCAAACCTTTAAGAACCAAATGGCTGTCAGATGAAAGACAAGGAACGTGAGGAATCCTGCTGAGATCTTTGATCTTGGCTAAAAAGTGCAGCTCCTCATCAGAGAGTGGGAAGGTTGTTAAGACTCTGGGATCAGTCTGTGACCGAGGACACGCACAGAGAAGTCTGTGTCGGAACTTTAGGAAACATCACACAACCTGATTGCTGGTGTTTTGTCAACTGCTCCTCACCTTTTACCTGTTCGTCTGTTCCAGACATCTCAGTTTCTAGATTTGTTTTTTAAACCTGAAGAGCAGATGAGTTGGATCAGATGAATCAGATTATTTGCTTGTTTAAAAAACAAACATGACAACTAATTTCCATTTATTCAAGAAGCACTAACTGCATAAAAAAAGTTAAAATCCAAAATAAATTATTACGTATATTTTTTGGGCAAATAAAAAACATAAGAAAATAAAATACATAGAACCCTAATGCCAGTCTAAAAGCCAGTAAATAAAACTAAACATTTTAAATGTGATTTAATAAAAGAACTCTAGCGGGGTCATTTTTTTTGGCAGAACTACTCCCATACTCATGCTGTAAACCTTACACCTAAAAAAATAATAAATAACCTGATGTAACACCCAGTTTTACTAACCTTAACACCTAAAATAATCATAATTTCAAATGGCAGAAAAACCCTTTAAAAACGGACTCAATCAAGGACCTGCGTCTGCACTTCCTGTTTGAAGCTCGTTCAAAAATAAAGCTAAGACTAGGTCAGTTATTCAGTTAATCACTAGATGGCTAGTTGCACAGTTAAGTCGAGCCCTATGCACTACAAAAAAATGGGCAAACCTGTGTGTGGCACACATGTGGCCTGCACAAAATATCAAAGTCATAGACTGCTGGGAAAACTTGTAAGGCGAAAATGTTCGTGGGCATATTTTCTACAAGGATGCTGCGAGTGACAGGTTGTAGCGGACACTTACAACACAACAGGGTGAATTAGATCAGATGCAGGCACGTTGTACAGATTTTGCTTTTTTGACCTTAAGAGAGTTGTTTGTGTGGGCATCCTACGGGCGCTGGCATATTACCTGCATACCCCATACGTGCAGCATTTGAGGACAATCAGTAAGATGCTCATCCAGGTTAACACATCCTGGATGAGCCCCCAATTTATGTTACGCCCCTTTTGCCTTGGGGATCTGGTGGAGCATAACAAAGTTGAACTAAAAATAATAATAATAATTATGACCCAACTAAATAAAAAAAACACCAAAGATTGTCTCCATAAAATGAGTGACACATTTATTTACAATAAAATGATAAACAACAAACAATAACTTCAAAGTGAAGCAAAAGGCCCACTCTGACACAAAAATAAAACACAAAATACAGGATTTAGAATAAAAACGAAACCAAAAACGGCTGAGGCCGTAACTTTACATTTTTATGACGTCCTTTAGGTGGCCGCATGAGCCACAAGGGAACTGCAAGATGCACCCCTTTAAGATGAAACCAGTTGTCTCCAGGACCCTCCACCAGCCAACAACCTCAAAACCTGCCGCTCGTTTGAGTCAACCCCCTGTTTTATTTAAACATCTTTAAATGATGAGGTAGAAGAGCCTGGTCTGAATGGGAGCATGGTCTTTTGGTTTTGGGTTCTGTTGTTATGGATCTCCGTCAAGTCCTTCTGTCAGGCTTTTTTTCTTTTTTACCTGTTTGCTCCATTCCGTATTGGTTTGTTGGCGTCCTATTCAGCTCAGGTAGCAAAAACTGCAGAGGAAAAAGTGGCCTCTAATCAGCTCAATTCATATCAGTAGATGAGATCTCAGATATTTTTTAATGCAATCAGCTACGTTTCTAAAAAACGATTAAGAGCAGCTGTTTGATTAACACATAAGAGCCTGAAAAATCAGTGTGACAAAACAAGAACCCATCCGTGAGGGAAAGCTACAATGGTTTTTGTGCAGGAAAAAAAAGTGTTTGCAAAACACTTAATATTAATTGTAAGTTTTGTTTTAGCTGTTAAAAATTAAAAGATTCCACATTTCCACCCTGACTGGTCCTTCTGAGTCACCTTGTTCGTGTGATCTATTGAAACAAATAAGCAGTGATGCAAAATGCAGAAATTTTTATTTTTTTGTTTTTCTTGTTCTGCAATTAAAGATGCAAAGTCACAGCTGCCTGTTGGTGCGGCTCTCTCCTATGACACGGGTCAGCCTGAAGTCAACCGAGCACTGAAACTGAGAGGAAACAAATAAGACTGGATTAATGTTTCATAAGTTTAGTCTGCATGTGCAAATGAGTCTTTTTCTCTGGCTTAAGTGAGGCCTCAGGAATGCTGTGGAGAAAAAGTGACCCATCTCTGAGGATCGGTGTGCTTTAACAGATTCATGAAGTCATTAGTCTCGCACATAACACACCCAGAGGCTGTTTGGCTTCATATTTAGTATTTCTGTTCATGTGGTCCCTGCTGTTAGATAAAACCTGCAAGATTCTGTGCAAACATGCTGTTTATGGGTCCAAGTCTGTGGGTCATGCTAATTAAATCCTTTCTTAATTTAACGGCCCAATTACCAGAGGGAGGTCAACACAGATCCTTAAGAATTTGTTTTTTTTTTTTTGCAAGCATTACAATACAAGAGTAATGTCTACAATTGCATCAGTGTCCTGTTCATTTAAAAAGGCTCCACTTATCACCATTATGCTAATAGGAGCTCTATTAGCATAATGGTATGTCATTATAAATGATGAAAGGAAGAACACGTGTGATTTTAATAGATGTTTTTGCAGCCTCTTTTCCTCTTGGTCCATCTGTTTTTACTAAGCCTTCATGTGTGGTCAGATTCATCACAGACAAGCAATTCAAGTGAAAATATTTCAAACGGACTCACTCAGTGCAGCTCCTTTGTAGATTAATTTTCTTTAATAAAAAGATTCCATAAATGTTGGGAATTTAATTAACTTTGACTACTTTAAGCCTCAGGCACATGCACCGGTGTGGGTGCTACAGGTTTTGGGGTTGTCTGGGCAAAGTTATAGACAGACGCAGCTGTATCCTAAGCTACGTTCATGCTGCAATACGCGTTCAAACGAAAGAGCTGTGAAAGAAAAAGCCTCCATCAAAATCTGCAACATTTGTACCACTTTGACATTTCACACCAAACCTCTCCCAACTGTAGGTGGTGGACAAGCGCTAGTATGGCATAGTGACAGTCCAGTATGAACATCATGGGCGAAATGCGTGTACAAGAATGTGCGTCACATGCCTGGCTGTGTCCCTAGCTTTAAAGGGAGGGCAGGTGTGTCTTGCTGATTCCTTGTGGCTCATACATCCACCTTAAGAAACATCTCACGTTCCACGTCTCACCTACTTCACCATTACTTGTCATTATGTGTTCAGTAACTTGTCTCTCAGGCAAGCTGCCTGTAGTAAAAATGTGCATGAACATGTTTGCTCTTTAACTGCTCTCAATGAGTGGTCTACAATTACAACATTTTGGTTAGATCACCTGCGTGCCCCGTACAGGTTTGCCCATTTTTTACCTGCATTCACTCAGTATTTACCTGTATAGGCTATTATGACTAAAGCATTACAGACCTTGAAAGCTTTACTGGAAAGCAGATGTTTTTTTTTCTGAGCAAGTTCTTAATGTGTAGAAAAATATTGTAAACAACTGTATGATGAGTCCTTTGTGTAAACATGATTCATCTTTGATTTCTCTTGTTTCTGCAGAACGAGCACAAATTCTGCAAATGAACAACTGCTGAAGTGAACTAATGATGGCTTTTTTCCATGCAGATTTCACATTTGATTCTTTTCGTTCTTAGGTGACTCCGTCTTCAAAGATCGTTGGTGACCTGGCACAGTTCATGGTGCAGAACAGTCTGACCAGACAAGAGGTAGAGGAGAGAGCCGACGAGCTCTCCTTCCCTCAGTCTGTGGTGGAGTTCCTGCAGGGGCATGTTGGGATACCCCATGGAGGCTTCCCCGAGCCCTTCCGGTCCAAGGTACTAAAGCTTTTCCTGATTTCCTTTTTCTTTTCCCTCTGCCTTTGTATTTTTAGTTTCACTTTCTAATTAATTTTTTTTATGTTGAGCCACAGTTTGAGTTTAAAGAAAGCTTTTGCTTTCATTTGACCTTCAGGAAACACACTAACATGTGGAAAGGAAAAAGTGCACTGATATCATCCAAACATCTCTGACACACTGGTGGTTACACCTGACAGTTGAGTCTCTGACACAAAACCAATCGCTCCCCAGTTCTTTACCTTTTTTCTTTTTCTCACCTTTCGTCATGCCTACAATGTTAAGGTGGAGGCACATCAGAGTGCAGCTTGAAGTCTTCTTCAGAGGTGCACAAACACAAGAATAAAGACAAAATGTGTCAGACTGTTCCAACAACTGTTTGACAGATGTGACATTTTGACATCTCCAAAAAAGAAACAAGACTTTTCTCAAGAAGTGATCCGGTAGTCTTCCACATGCAGAGTTTACATGCTGACTGTGGAACATCCTGCTGGAGAAAGCCCCTGATCTCTGCAAAGGTCACCTGTTTAGTCTCTCCCTGCAGCTGCCTGTATTTGGATAACTCCAAAAGAGAACTTTTCAGGAAATGTTTTAATAACCAATTCCATTTTCTGTGCTTTTGTGTCAACTTCATCTTTATCTCATGTTGTTCACTTGGAAGTTGTGGCATTTTAAAACTGTCAATCATCTTGTTTGTGCAGTCATCTGGTTACTTTTTCTTTGTTTACCTCAGTGAAGTCAACTCCTCCTCACTGTCGCCAAATTCTGGGAGATGAGATGATCAAATGTTTGTCACATGGCTTGTGAGACAAACGTTGTCATTTTCCAGTTTTGATGCACACTGTCCAAACGTCTCTGAGAGACTCGGGTGTCTCTCTGGCTAAATAGATGTCAAGCTTTTTAATGGGGGAAAGACGATCAGCAGATGATGCAAGAACACTTTCCAAGTATTTCCTGGTATTTCAAAAGTCTGGATCCTGCATTAAACTGTGTTGGGAATAAATATTGCACACATTACCTTCTCCCAGAGGTTTCCTCAAATCCTCCATTTGATGTTTTGCTATACAAATTCAAATGTCTGCATGCTCAAAGAACTCATTCAGACACTTTTTACAGTCATTTATTTATACTTTTAGATGCCTAAAATCCAAAGTGTATTTTTTTCTTCAGCTGGTTTTTGGGAGTGCATTAAGCCATTTCATAGATGTCGCAAAACAATTAAAAGATTAGTAAATATTAAAAGAATAAATATTTGTTGTAATAGTTTTAAAGAAGGATTAATTCACACATTTTTGTTTACCATTTAGAAATATAAAAAGGTCACAAGTGAATGCATCAGGATCGAGCGGAGCAGGAAGTTAGTGGCCAACCCAGTGTATTTTCTACATCAAAAATAAGATATTTTTCAAAATGCATTTTTCGTCTGATTCACGCAAACTTCAATAAAGAAATACTCAGAAACGCAGAAAAAACCCCAACTGTCTTTACATATGACCATCATCATCATCAAAGTGCCACAGGAACATGTTAAAAACACCAAAGACACATTTTTCATCAGAGTTGGTATTTAGGATGCAAGGCATCTCAGAAGAGGTGGTTTTGAGGAACAGGTTGACCGTCTCTAAAGCAGCTCTCACAAAAACAAACTGTGTGACTAATGGCTTTGCAGCAGCTCTCTTATCTGCATATTTCCATGATGCCATGCAGCTTTCTGCAATGGAAACATGGTGTTCCATTGTGGATGTGCCATATGTGTCCACTGGGATCATCAGACTCTTTAGGTAAATGCAACCTACTTTAATAAGAAAAGGATACAAGTTTAGAGAAAGAAATTCAGACAATTAAAGTGGGTCACGCACAAAGCAGCAGAGGTCCTTCTGCTTTCACACTCTTGAACTTAAAATGTTGCCAATTACAATTTGATTTAAAACCTTGATCAGAAAAGTAGTATTCTTTGTGTTCAGTGGCGGTTCTGGCACAAATGACGACCTAAATGTACAGTTCAAATATTAAAAAAATACTTATTACATAAAGTACAACTAGAAGTTTATAAATTCTTACAGCTTATTGAACTGTTATAAAAATTACTAAACGTAAGAGTAACTCTGAGGATAACATCACTGATGTTTGCTTGAAGTTTAAAATGAATTCCATTATAATATTAAAGAAAAAAACTATATACAACTAGTGCAACTTAAAGCTTGAAAATTCTTAGATTATTAGGCTGTCACTAAATGACTTAAAATTGAAAAATAGCAACTCTTTTAAGGAAAACATCACACGTGTGTCTAAGGTTTAAAAATATAAAAATCACAAATCAACCTAGAAAATACACTATAAACTTGGTCTGCTTCTCTTAGTAAAAACTAAAAATGTGCCACAAATATTTTAGAAGTGCATCTAATATGAATAGAAAAATGGAACATTCTTACAAAATATTTAAACCAAAGTAGAGAAGATTGAAGCTGTATATTTTAAAATCAATTTCCGACAACAAGCTGAGGAACCGCCACAAAGTAATTCTAATAATACTGAGAATAAGAAACAAAGTACTGGATATATGTCATTACAAATATCTATATAACGTGACAGCAGGTCATCATGTTGTGTTATGCTACTTTAATGAAAGCATGAGTGAAGAAATTAATTAAAATTGGTTTAATATGAGTGAATATAACATTTTATTTAGTTTGCTACATTTAATGCACAAATTGAGTTTGGCTTAACTAAACGTTAAATGTACAAGCTAACAGAAGCCTTATCCTAACTTCTAAGATTTTTGTTCATGTGTAATTAAGTTGTCTTTGGCTTAAATAAGAACATTAACAATGTTCAATATCATACCTTTCTGCTTTTCATGTTTCTCTTGGTCTTTCCTCCTTTTTTTTTTTTTTTTTTTAAACTGGGCACCTGATAGTTTTGTCGTTTTCTTTTTATTGCAAGTTAACATCCTCTGACACCAACTTCGCTTAGCGTCGCTTCAGCTCGGCCTTGGACTAAACCAATGCTTGTTATATTTTATTTGATTAGAATTGAGTTTTAAAATTACATTTATGATCAATGTAATCTGTAATTTGGTGTGATGAACTAAAGTGGTTTGAATTGCAAGTAATTTGAGCTTGCGATGGGTGTTTCCCTGAAAAATGTTCCTAATTTCCTGTGTGTGACCCACACAGCCACTGGTGAATTTTGCCCCCCTCTTGGATTTTTTGACTTGGTATATTCCGCAGTGTACCGCAATGAGGTGAGGGCGCCAGTTTGAGTGTCGTGCAGCAGAGGACGCTGTTTGACATTTTAATTCACCTTCAGATAACAAGAACAGGCTTGCTGTGCTATTCATGTTAAAGAAACAGAATTATTTTTTTCCCTCGTCCTTGTCGTCCTCTGGAAAATGCCGCCCTGGGGGACTCCCCACGTCGCCCATATCAAAAGCCGCCACTTTTTGTTTTCATACAATGCTGCCGATAGAAGATAACCCTGACTGAAAAGCAGTCACAGGTGAAAAATGCTTCAATGAGTTTCCACATCATTTATTTAATTAAAAACAACATTTTTGAGTATGACAGAAAGGCAGACGGACGCAAAACCAAGAAAGAACAACAAAAGATGTAAATTTGAAGTTAAAATAAAATTAAATGAAAGATCAGCAAATAAAGTCTCTGCCTTGCCATATGCTGGTGTCCTAGAGTCAAACCCACCACTAAAACCAAAAATTGTGGTCTGGTGGGTAAATGGGAATCCGGCTGTAAAGTTATGAGTGTGGAAAAGGTTTGTTTTATGTCAAACTCTGAAGGAAGTCTCTTCATCTCTGGTCTTGTTTCTCAGTGATTTCACTGGCTCTTTTCTTCTGGTTGTTTGCCTTAAGGGCTCCACATACTCTTCTAGATAAGAGACTTTTTCTTCATTTTCTCCACGAACAACTGTTGGGTTCAGTCTTTCAAACTCCACAAGCATCCCAGCTGCAGCAAGTCACATGACTTTGGAGGGTCGCCGCTGGATTTTCTCTGCATGGTTATCACTGAAGAAGAATAGTTGCCATGAGAATCCAGAGTAGACAAAATGAGAGCAGGGAAAACAGTTTCTATGGTGAATTGGTTTATAGAAAGAAGCACTTTTTCAGCTTTTTGGTCAATTTGATGACTTATTTTATGGGATCACACTCTACTGTCATTATTTAACTTTTTCTTTTTGCCCATTTTTCATGTTCGCTTTAAAACTCTTTCAAATGACACCACAGTTCCTGAACAAAAAAATAAAAACAAAACAAAACAAAAATCAAACATTTTGCCAGCGTTTTCTAGAGAACTTCTAGAAGCTTTTTTTCTTGCATCACTGGAAGAGCAAAAATTATGTAGAGTATAGATAAACAGTGAAGTTGCTGATCTTTTCTATCCTCCCTATTCCAGGTGCTGAAGTCCCTCCCCCGTATCGAAGGCCGTCCCGGTGCTTCTCTGCCGTCAATGGATTTCAATACTCTGGAGACAGGGCTCCGAGAGGCACATGGTGATGACATCACCCCTGAGGATGTGATGTCAGCAGCCATGTACCCTAAAGTCTTCCAAGAGTTCAAGGAGTTTACAGGTGAGCTGAAGCACCTTTGACTGTACATGAAAACTGGACAGTGTGAGTGTGACATCATCCATAGAAAATTATTTACTTCTGGCATCGACAAAATTCAATTCAGTCGCTACTTTTTTGCGATACGGTGCTGCGACGTTGGAGTCAGGATATTGTCAGGAAGCAGTGATTGGTCCGAGTCATTCTGAGTCATCGTTTCTATGGCAACCGCTCTCACCAATCAGGAGCGAGGTGGTTGGAAATCCACACCCCTACCACTTGAAACCGGGTTTAAAGTGGTCTTGTTCAATGTGAGACCACATGCTTTTACTGAGGCATCTGATTGGCCAGTTTGTAACTTTCATTACTGAAAAAATGTCTTGGAAAAAAATGGGATTAGCAAAAACATTTTATTAAAAAAGGTGGTAGAGCAAGAATGGTTTTTCTGACAAATAGAATGAGAAAGAGCTGTTTACTGCTCTCTAGAAATCCATGGGAGTTTGGGTTCTTGGAGTCAGCGGGAACTTCCGTTTTGGAACACCTGGGGGGGTCACATTTCTCATATAAAGTCAATAGTCGGCCCTCATTGCAGTTATTCACAGAACCACAAATGTGTGAAAATTCATTGATCTGATTTGTTAACAAGCATTTTGAAAATCGGATGAGTAAAACATTCTGGTTTCAGTTCGTGATCAGAATTCTTCTGGAGTCGTGTGTACATGGAGACTTAAGGCAGAAATATTTATGTTTGTAGCAGCCATGACTTTTAATTTAAAGTTCATCAGCATGCAAAACAAGCCAGGTGCTCCTACTTTCTCGTGTTTGTTCCTTGTTAAAGGGAAATGTTTACAAGTAAACAGTCTATTCTTAGTCTTATTGTTTAGACTCTGGTTATGACAGAGACAGGAAAAAAAAATCTCATAACCTCATAATCTCATAAATGTATTAAAATGCTCAAAAATATCTTCAGATGAACAAATGTACGGAATAAATTAAAATCCCAATATGTTAATCATCTTTTCATAATCCATTTATGCGGTTGAGATTGACCACATGAATAATTTAACAACTCCAATGATCAGATTTTTGTTGTGCATGTAAAGAGAATCAGTCATTTACTGTTAGAGGTTAAAAAATGAGAAATTAGTCATCCTGTTGCAGTTTGAAGGTAGGAGTTGAGCGAGACATGGCTGATGCTGGAGATCCAAAACTGAAGCTCTCAGAGGAATTCTTCCCCGACGGAAGCTGCCGCAGACACTCAGTGCCTGGATTAACCTGAGCTTTATTACTGCTTTGAAAAGGAAGGCAGTGACTGCCGTAAACTGCTGTTGCTCCCGTGTGAGGGTGTTTAATTAGCGCATAGTCGTTTCTATGCTCCTGCGGTGAAGAATGCACACGGCCATGAACCTAATCTCTGCAGACATTTCTAATTACACTTCTGCTTTCAATTACTGTTCACAGGGAAGTTTCTGTTGATTTCACATATCTGTGTGGCGGTTGAGTGTTAAGAAAATCTGTCTTTAAGTTAACTGTGTTTTACAAGTCGCACGGCAACAACAAATAATGAGAAAAACTGCTTTCATCTCTTTCATTCAGCAAACTTTGGGCCTGTGGATTGTCTCAGCACCAGGCTGTTCCTAGATGGACCCAAGATCGCAGAAGAATTTGAGGTACGGAACACAACGGTTTAATCTGTCGAGCTACATTCACACCAGCCTCAGCAACGTGCGTAAAAATCTAAAAAAGAGAGGAGTTTTACTGCAAAGGCAAAATAAAAGACGAATGAATTATAAAATGTTTTTTTTTATTTAAATAAATCTCTGAATTTATGTTGAATGCTGCTCAAGCTCTCAAAACAGAGTGATAGATAATAGCTTAGAAAACCTGAAAATATTATCCACAATAAAGCAGTAGAAACCTGTACGTGTCTGAGTCATTTGCAATGAAATATTTGTTTTCAGAAGCTGTATTTAGTTATTGGTTACCAGTTAAATGATATAGCGCAGTTAACTTCTGCAGGATTGTTTCTATGCAGCAGACTTTTGTGTATAATCAGCACAGGTAGATGAGCCTGTTGGTTAAAGTTTTCTTCACGGCTGGCGACACATTTTAAGCAGAAAGTGCATCCCAGAGCGGGGCGTTTAGAAGAATGACAGGATAAGGCTGTTTGAGCAAAACCGCGACTGAACTGTTCAAATCCAGACAAAAGGCTGAATAACAAAAAGACTGTTGAGACGACTGACGGAAAACGTTCCCAGTGATCAAACGGCTTCAGCGTTTCAGGTGACACCCGCCAGGAGTCGTAATAATAAATAAATAAAAACATCATTCCCTTTTGGTAAAACTAAAAAGAGAATTCAATATATTGTTTTTGCTAATTAAAAAATAATGGGATACAATAGGTGTTGATTTATCTTTTAATCTGTGTTATAGTAAACACATTTGTACATCAAAAGGGTTTTTTTTATTTAAAGAGATGTCTTTTTTCCTTAAAAATCAGAGACAATGTTTTAGGTGACATTTTAAAAAATGTGTTTGTTTATCAAACTCCTTCTGATAACAGTGGCTTCACCTTTACCTCTCTTAACCATGGTGATGAATAGCATGGATCCCTTCTTGCCCGCTGCTTAGTCACAACTGCCCTTATGGGTGAATATGGGCTGTCTGTTGTTGATACACAGGTGGCCCACACAAAAAATCAAAGTTGTTGACGGCTCAGCAACCTCATAGAGAGAAAATGTTCATGCACATTTTTTCCTACGGGCATGCAAGCTGTAGCGAACACAAGCAACATGTAAGGGTAAAGTAGGTGAGACGCAGGCACGTTGTATGGATTTTTCAATTTTCAAGCTTGCTGTTCAAGTGATGAGTGCACACTTCTTGCACACAGCCTGTCTGTAAGACCAAATCCAAATTCTTCTCCTACGGCTTCTACCTACCCCTACATGTAGCCCTCCAAACGGAGAGATATGGAAAAACGGTGTCCTCAAATTCAGACATTACTAACCCTCGATGACGTCATTAATAGTCCCGGGTCATTTACATTGGCGCGTAGCTGCCAGCGCTCAGAAAATACATAACATTGGTTTTATAACTTTCAAAAAGTCATTACTTACTTTTAAATGTAAACTTCTGTGTGAAGAAATACATTTCTCCTCCACATCATGGCGCCACGCAGATCACCTTACCAGCCTTCCCCTTAAAAATGCCTCTGCGCCTCGCCTCTGTGTGACATAAGTTCACTGTACGACAGCATCACCCGTACGCCATAAGAAATTTAATTAATTTATTGAAATTTGCATTATCCTTACAAATGCTTCATGATAAACCTACCACACGAATGACAATAATATGCACAAGCCTAAAGGGAACAACAAGACACAACTGCACCCCTCTCTATAACCCTCAATGGGGCGGACACCTAGAAATCCACTGCGTCCATACTGGTTAACCCTGTACAGGTGCATGTGACTAAGGGTTTAGAAGTGACGGCATGAGGTTTTTGTTTTTTTACCTATCAGGATATTTGATAATTCATCAGAAATATGCTTTGAACTGTAATAAACAGCATTTTTTTTGTCTGAACTAGGCTGCAGTGGATGCAATTTGTTTTTTTGTAGACAAAAACCTTATTTTGAAGACTGTTTGTTTTACTTGGCAGATAATTAATGCTGGGAGGAAAGTATCTTACCAAGGCCAGCATGGCCTTTAATTGGTGTTTTCTGTTTTACACATTATTAATAATGTATTAATTAGGAGACTGAGTCATCATGGCTTTATATTCATAAAATGAGTCATCGCATAAGTATAGTAAGAACGCTGACACTTCTGCCCACTGTCCTGCATGTTTTCCTGCAAATTTAAAACCAGCCGTGTTCTGCAGAGACCTGGTGGGGAACGTCAACATGGAAAAAGGCAAGATGAAGAGCAGGAATGAGAATAACTGCTGTAAGGGCTCAACAAGAGATTTTATACATGATTTGACAACAGCTGTCTGCTCCTGTAAAGACCAGTGCAGGAGTCCCTGTACGTGTAAACTAAGCTTCCCTTCTCTGAGCTGTGGCAACTGATCCAGTCATGCATGCGGGTAGAGTCCATGCTGAGCCCCCTCACATATCAGCTTTCACTAAGTACGGCTCAAAGTTTCAGGTCAGACTGTAGTCAGCCCTGCTTCTAAGTTTTGGATAGTCAGTAGTCAGAATGGTGTCTGAGGAACGTCATGAGGGTACATTTAAAATATTTAAAGCTTTTTGTTTGTAAGAAGTCTTAACACAAACTGAGGTTTATTTTTAGAAGTAATTGAAAAGCAGCGCTTTGAAAGAAATGAACTTTTGCAAACACTGAAAGTGAGCTGGGTTGCTGCAGGGTTGGCTCAGTCACACTTTTCCCTCAGCCTTTATACATCGCTATTAATTTGTTTTCATTGGTTAAATTAATTTTGTCTTGTGAAAAGCTCTTTTGTGCTCTGAAATTGAAAGGAGCCAGAGTGAAAAATAGAAATGAGTTAATTTTCCCTGAATTTAACTTTCACAGCTTTTAAAAAGAATCTTCTTTCAGCATTACATTTTTATGTTTTTTGAATGAGTTTAGTTTACATGAACGTATGCCAAACACACCCTGTAAATTGTAAATCTCTTTCTACCAGTGTCTCCTTTTCTTTATTCTCATCTTACTGTCTCTGACTTGCAGCAAGCAGAGACAAACATGTTTAATTACAGAGTCTTTTAATAGTTCCAGGCTACTGTGAATTCATCCTTCCTCAGAGAAATATACTACAGAAATATAAAATATTCACCTCAGCCTTGATCTTACAATTTTGCATCCTGAGCCATAAATGAATGAATACGTTCTGACTTTACGATTCAGACCTTTCTGCAGGATTTAATGCAGTTATCAGTGTATTTATGAATCCACATCTTTACTACAACTCTACCAAAGTGGACACAAGGCGACGTGGGGATCATTTGTTCAAGTGCACACAGTTGACATTTAACCCGTCTTGGGGTTTAGTTGTTGAATGTACTTATTGCCAAAGGAGACATTTTATTTGAACAGTGTTGACCTTCGGTTTTAACCCTTCTCACTGTTTGTCTGATCTCCAGCCCATCTCAGCTTGTTCAATTCAGATGACTTGTAGGCATTGGTCATGTTGTCATGATGATGTGTACTCCTCTCAGATCCTCTTTGATTAGCTTTCCGAGGTGAGACATGAGATGAAAATGTCTCCAAAAAAAGTGGCTTAAGATGATTCGAGGGATTGCAGCTGAGCAGCTCATTTCACTGAGACTTCATGGGTTTAAACAGCTGAATAAACAGTGATGCTGCTTTTTTTTTTTTTAAAGTTACCCAAAGTACAACAAAAAATCAATCTCAAATTTCTACGTACTGTATTCTTTGTAAATAAGCCACACTGGATGATACGGCGCATGAAGTAAAATACAACACCAAGATAATGTGGCATGGTTACACTACCCAGAATGTCTAGAGGGGCCAAGAGGCAGGCCACAGGTCAGAGGGATTGATGGGAAGTTTTTCTATCAAACTGTCTTCTTCACGTTTTCTCTTTTCTCAGCAATAATCAACAGTCACAGAGAACAACATAACAGATAAGTTGAACTTCATTGACAATAACTCAACATTTTTCAGTTTTAACACATAAAATACAAAACAATACTCTAACTTTTTTAGTTCATCATACTAAAGCACTGCAAGTATCACTCCCCCAGATTCTTGATTATGGTACTCATAAGGCTCCAACCATTAAGGAGTTTGGCCTCGTAGTTTACCAAAGTCGTACTAAAACATTTAGATAGATTTTTGACCATTTACCAGTCAGTTCTAGGTCAGTGACAACAATCGATTTTATACAGAAGGTGAATTGTTGATTTTTGAGGAAATTTGTACGCGTTTTAAGTTCCTGTTGTGGTATATACCATAAGAAACATTTTACAAGAATGTCAGTGAGCTGCTCTGACATGATTGTAAAGCAGTAAACTGTGCATTACAACAATAAAGCAGCTCTGAATTGGTTTTCATTTAGTTCTACTTTGTGCTCAGATGATAGAAGGATGTATTATAGCTTAACTTCAGCTCTGCTGCTCACTTCCTCCAGCCTTCATCAGGCACATGTGATCTTCTCTTTCACGTGACATGTAAGAAAAAAACCTAACATCGAAAACGCTCCTTATGTGAAGAACAATGTCAATTTCTTTCATGCAGACTTGTTTTTGTGCAACTTAAATCTAGATGAAGTATTAAATCACCAAAATGTGTTGTTTATTTTTTGTTGTGTTTAAATCACATTCAGAAGTGCTTTAAAGTAGTGGTCCCGAACTCCTGGGCCACATACAGGTCCGTGGGACGCTCTGTACCGGGCTGCAGAGGAAAAGAAAAAACAAGGCCTCGTTCTTTTCCATTTATTTAAAAATTTGATTTGATTCTAAAAGGAAGTTTTATTTTGGAATTCTACTGTATTCTCCCCACCATGTCTGACTCATTTTTGATGCATGTCAAGTCGCTCGGTCATGTGATGAAAATCCATCAGCAACTTTCTAAAAGCGGCTGCGCCGACTGCTGAGGAACCCGCAAGCTAGCGAACTTTACAAAGAAACACGTTTTTTTCACTAAAGAGTCAGTGGAAAACAGAAGAATACTCTTTAAAAGACTTCACAATAAAATAAATCTGTATTTAACAGACAATAACCAGGAGTCTTTACTCCAAATATGGATTTAGTGTGACAGTTGTTCCCACACACTTTAATAATACAAAATATATAGGAATAGGGTGTAGCCAGAGGGGTGGGGAAGCATTTAAATATAAATTGAGTATATAAATTAACCCGGTCTTCTTATTTCACTTCAAGGTTCTAAGTCACTTAATTTCTATGTATATAGAATTGCTTCATTTTGAGATGGTTTTAGGTAAAAGAAATGAGTTTAAAATGTAGACGTTTTTTTATTCCATTGTGTTGTAAGTGATTAGTTGACCTTCAGAGGCAGATTTTGTGATCATTTTCAGCTTTTGCAACAGTGGGTAATGTTAAAACACAAAAGAGCGCAGATCATCAGTTTGGTTGTTATCAGTAGATTTAAGCACCACCTCTTTGAGCTGTGCGCTGCACTAAAGCCCGGACTTGCTGATGTTGTGGGAATTGGATATAAAGGCTCCAAGAGTAATCATTAAGTATTGTTTGGCAGTTCATTTTAATCCCGCCACAAATCCATGACAAGAGTCTTATCAGACGAGAATTAAGAGCAAGCCAGAAAGATTGCTGCTCTTGTTGTGCGTAAGACGGTGGAGCATTACCTCTACAATTCTGCAACATTTTCGAGTGGTGTAATTTTCCATGTTCTGATTCATCTGTACATTACTTCTTTTTGCTGATGAATCAGAACCCGGCAGACATTTACACTCAGGTGCCTCTGACCACATAAAACAGATGTCGTTCACCTCCACGCATGAGGAGCACAGACTGACCTAAATGCACGCTCACGACTCTGCTGAGTGTGAATCATTTCCGACAGAAAAAGCAAACACGGAACTGTTTATTCACAGCGTGTCACTGCTAATCTGCACGGACACCACCGCGTCCTGTAACAGGTGACACCAGTCATTTATAAAGTTCATCCAAAAGACGAGACGGCGAGCATAACGGGAAACTTGCCTGACAGAGCTGTTGCAGCTCGGAATAGATAAGCAGCTGAATGAGACAGATTGGAGCTCAGAGCTCGAGGGTCCCAAGACAAATGCAAGCAGCCTAAGAGGCTACAAAGGCAGACAAGAGCAGCACAGATGTATCTGTGAGATATGGAAGAGGCACAAGGGGGGCAATAACAAGTGCGGTAATGGATGGCAAAAACATCAGGCAGGCAAATGGTCATTATACGACCTTTTTTTTTGTATTATGTTTTTTTTTTTATATTTCTCTGTTGTCATAACAGGTTTTTACTGTAATTTGATCATTTGGAGAAACATGTCAAAACCTCGTCCTTTCTCTCATTCTTTCTGGTATACGCTTTCCTTTATCTGTAGCGGGCATCCAGCTGCTCATCCTCCAGCGTTGGGTTTTCCTGCACAGATGCAACGCTCGCAGCTCAAGGAGCTGCTCTCTGCTGCAGAACACACAGCTTCCCACCCTGATGTGCCTCGTTTATAATCCAGGTTTAACTGCGTTTCCTTAATGACATCCCCGTAAAACACATTTGCATAATACCTGCCCAGTGGCTGCTTTGGTAGCACAGCAACAAAGAAGGAGCACCTGTCCTGCACTCTTTAATATTTGATGAAGCAACTCACCAATCATGGAAAACTGAGCTTTTGAAGGAGCAAACCTTCAACAGGGTTTCAAAAATACTTCAATTACTAACATACTAGAAACAACTTTAAAAATGTCTTTCAATTACATTTTATCCAATTGGTCTTACATTATGTAATTAACTTGCTTGTTGTTTCTATTCTTTCTAGAAAATTCCTTATTTTTTTAACATTTCTGGAACAGGCAATTTTAGAAATGACACACTAAAGTGTATGTTCCAACTGCATTTCCTGAAGTAACTTTACTGCCAAAATTGGAAGTCCCTCAGGACCGACTCCTCTGTGAAGTAAAAAGATAATATTTGTCTTTATGAAATTTACAGCTAATGATACATCATATCAGCAAATTTGCTAAATCAAACCAAGTTTCTAGAGACTGAGTTAAGTGTAAAGATCTGCTATTTTTACAAGAACAGCTTCAGGTTTCTTTTTGTCCCTTTTGCATTACCAGAGAAGTAGTGATGCCAGAAACGGGGAATAACTTTAGAATATCTTATTTTATTGCTTAAAGCATCAAATTGTGTTGCCATTATGTCAATAAAAGCATTGCAAAGAGAGGGACAGTGATATATTGCATTATTGATATATTTGTCCTCTCCCAGTGCAGCTCCTCTTTTGGTGTCGCAAACTTTTCTGAAGTTCAGCAGCAGATTCAGTTTCTTTTGGATCTTTCTTTTACTTTTTTAACTTACTAAAATATACTTAAAAATACTATTTTAAGTTTACTGTGCTAAAGTATTTTTTGAAACATTTTGCTCATAATTTAACAGCAAAGGTTTTATATTTAATGCTAATAAGTTACATTTTTCAACCGTTATTTAGCCATGCATCAAACTTGTACTAGCTTCTACACTTTTAAACTTGTTCAGGTCTTTTTGAGGCCAGTAAAAGCAGATTTTAACTGCCATTTCAGTCTTTTTCACTGTCATACTGGGAAAAGGTGCAGAGAACCTCATATGTCCTGTCCAATGGTGTCAACCAAGAAGAGAATGAATGTTTTCCACACTAGGTTATTTTTAAACTTGCACTTTACATAGCTGCTGGTGAGTGAACAGTCACTGCTACACTGCAAAAGCTCAAAATCTCACAAGTATTTTGTCTTATTTGTAGTTTAAATATCCTATTACATTTACTGTTAGTCAAAATTAACTTATAGTAAATTATCAGTAAGCTAAAAAGACTTAAATCAGTAAATCTTGAATATCTTAATGAATCTTTTAATCTTAAAACTATCTTATTTTAGGCAATATCTTTAATGAAACACGTTGTGCCTTAAATGGTGAGTAGTCTTGCTTCAGGAAACACTCTGGCATGAACTACGCTCACATATCCCAAAATGCCACAGTGCAGTGACCTAAATGCAAGTTTGCAGCAAATTCAGCAGGTGGCCACGGAGATTTAAGAAAAATGTAAAATTTTGCGGCGACCGGACAATAAAAATTGGAGACCCAGTCTCAGGGTGCTGGATTTGGGATGGAACCATCCATGTATGGTGAGGAGCTTTCGTGTCTTAACATCCGTGGTCTGTATCTTTTCCTTTGGCCATCTGATTATTCCTGCAGGGTATCTGATGACTGGCAGCGTGTAACTGTTTATTGCCCTGGTTTTGTTCTTGCTGTTGTGCTTGCTTCTTAAGACTTACCTTACTCGTTAGAGTTATTTGGGTGTTTCAGCTTTCCTTGTTGCCTGTTCTAGGTTGCCATTTGCCTGTGGAATTCCAAGGTACTTGTAACTGTCCTCAATGTCTGCAATTGTTCCTTATGGGAGTGAGACCCCTTCTGTGTGGACTAGCTTGCCTCTCTTTGTCACCATTTGACAGAATTTCTCAAGCCCGAATGACATCCCAATGTAAGAACTGTAGGTCCTAGTGCTGTGTATCAAGGAGTCAATGTTGCATTCTCTCCTAGCTTATAGCTTAATGTCATCTATGTTGAGGAGATGCATCTGACTGTATCTCTTCGGCACTTGCTTTTTCATTGCACCTCTATGGGCCTCTGTTATCTGACTCACTTCCCTTCGAGCTGTCATGACTTTAGCCTCCAACGGTTGCTTCTGTGGTGGGGATTGTTTTCTCCCATGGTCGCTCTTATTGCCAAGCATCTCAAGGATCACTGTTGCTGAAGTGTAAACCAGTTCATTGGTTTCTGTGATTGTAGTGGTAGGAATTGCCCTCCATGCTTCACTCACAGTTTCCAGGAGACTTTCAGGTGGTACTTCACACAACCGTTGTAGTTTTGCGTCGGAGTTGCCTGGTGTTCATTCTAGACGTGATCTTGTCTTTCAGGTCAGTTGCTACTTTGCTCAGCGTAATGGAAGTCATAGGAGCTGTGTTCCCAAGTTCTGGTTGGGAGTGTGGTATAGCTTCCTCTCTGACCTGCTGTTGTGGCTCTGCTGTGGTTTTGCATTTGTGTTGTACCACTTCAATCTCAAGTTGTGATAGCAGTTGGGGTTTTTGGATATCGGAACATCGAGCTACTTGTTGCTTTCCAGTCAGCTTTGATTGTTGGTTCCGAAGCATCCATCCAGTCCACATTCTCTGCATGTGACCTCTTTGATTAGGATTACTTGAGTAGCATTCCAACAGAACCTTGTTCTCATATCTAGTCCGTTTCCGTCTTGTTCCATTCGCCCATTTTCCATCAGGGTGCTCTGGTTCCCCAGCACCTGATGCAGACCTTGTTTGGCGACGTCTGAGCCGGCATGACGTTGTGGTATCTCTCATCTTCACCAGGTTCAATCTCTTCTGAATATTATTTGATCAACTTCAATTCACTCTAAATTCACCCATTTTTGGGAGACTACACCAAAGAATCAGCCTTTTCTAATACCTTTATTTATTTGTACAGTGAGCCTGTGTTCCAAAATGTGTTACTTTATCTCCGTCTGCAGGGTGGTATCTTTATCTGCATAAGCTTCAAAAGACCTATAAATATTTTAAATCCTCAAAGATGAACAATGTATTTTTAATGGGTACAGATGTAAGGAAATCTGTAGAAAGCAAACAGTTGGAACAAAGCGGAACAGACTTGTTTGTAACAAAGCGAGTCTGAAAGCACCACGACTTGGAAAGAAGGGGAGAATGTAGGAAGGTGCAAACACAGACTGGGAGGGATGAAGATTCAGCAACAGCCACAGAAGCTGTTTGTTACCAGATGTGGTATGCAGGAAATAGATGAAGAGCAAGATCACACCGAGGAAGACAGAGGCAGAATAAAATGGAGATCAATGCAAATCTGCAGTGGGGTGTATTTTTGTCTCTGCATTGAGGCTCAGTGTGGAATATTAATGGAGGCCCAGCCGCCAGAGATGGCAGGGTGGGGAACGGAGAGGTTGAGGGGAGAAAAGGTTGAAGAAAATGAACGGGTAAACACCACAGAGGACGTGAGGGAGTCAGACGACAGATAAGACGAGCTGAAATGGGAAGATGACGGAATCTGATAACAGTGATAGTCTGTGGACTCTGAAGAAGGCAGAAAAACAACAGTACAATCTTAGAAAGCTGGGACACTCTGGAGGACTGATGGAGATCGAAAGATGGACAGATGCAGTGACTGGAGAGAAAGAAAAGAGAAATTTCGAGGTGAAGCAAGTACAGTGACTGTCGAGGGGTTAGCATGCAGCAGCGATCAAAACTGACTTGAAAATGAAGATGTTTGAGTCAAAAGGGAAATTATCAGAAAGGGAATGCATCTGGTGTGTAGATGTGCAATCATACGAAGTTTTTTTCTCACGTCCTTTCAGACTTCATGTCTCCATCTTTCCTTCCTTCAGCCTGTCATTTGTCTGATTGTCCGTTTTGTGGCTTCTCATCTGCTTTAAAAACTAAAACATCTGAATCCTCTAATGTCCAGCAGACCACGAGGTAAACTGTAATGCTCTTTAGGGTTTATTCAGACTGGAAAAATCTGGACCCAGAACGCGTGATTTGGTCTGGATCGAGCCAGACCAAATGAGCAATGAGAGAAAGAATAATGGAAGTCCTGCAGTTTGTCATCCTTATCGGGATAGTTCACTTATTCAAACTTCAAATTTGGCCTTTTTTTGAGCGTCTGTATCAATGTCAGGTACAACACTTTTTTTTTTGCTTCTTTGATATGGCAGAGTCACGCTGCCTGGTGGTTACCGTGGAGATGTCGGCTAAGAAGGTACACTGATAAGTGTTTATGAACTCAACTCCTTCAGCTCCTGATTGTTTCTAACATGTGATTGAAATAGTCAAATAAAATGATAAAAAAGGTATGATAATAGTAAAATATTAGAGGACAAAGGTGAACACACACTAAATGTGCATTCTTGAACTGTGACTACTCGATACTAGCGCATGTATGTACAGTTGGAAGAGGCTTGGTGCAAAAATGTTGAAGCGGTGCAGATCTCGTGAATCTTTCTCCAGGTTTCTCTTTCACTGGTCTATTCTAAATATGAAAGACTTGGACTTTCCACCATGGGAATGGAGGAGAAATTGTTGGTCAAATGGTTGGCATTTCCTTGAGTTATAAAGGACGCTACCTATAAAAAGGACATGCATCACAAGTAAATTAAAGTCCTTGACTGGTCACAGATCAACTGGTTTGACTTTCATCACATGTTCAGTGACCTTGCGTTTTGTATTTAGAGCCCGAAACCAGACTTAAAACTTGTGTAGCAACACATCACTGGAGTTTTGTATGTGGAAGCCTAAAATGTGCATTTAAATAAACCTTTTATTGGAAAATGTTGCTTGAACGTGTGTTATCGAGGGCAGTGAGAACACAGCTTAGCAGAAGAGGCTACTGCACAACTTGACAAGATTCAAGCTAACGAAGAGCAAAGTCTGCCTTCACGCTTTGATTTGTCCTGAATGTCCTGCCCTGATGCTTCGTCGCTGATGACTTATCATGGTGCTCTGCAGCAGCAGCAGCTGCTCTCCCCTCTACAGAGGACTTAATAAAAAGTCGCCCCCACACACACACACACAGACGTACACACAGCAGCAGCTGTTCTCACAAAGCGTTACACCACCATCGGTGGCCTGTAAATGGTACTTTCATCAAACATGCAGGGTTAGAAAAGCAGAAACTGCAAAGATGGAAAAAAGAGCTGGTAAATATGTAAACACTAACTGAGCTATCCATCGATCTGTCTGTATTTCAACTCTTCTTTCACACAGCCCAGATTAAAAGAGCTTTCTGTCCCCCAGCCTCTTTCTGATCCAGCATGTGTCTGCTGCAGGTGGAGCTGGAGAGGGGGAAGACCCTGCACATCAAGGCTCTGGCTTTGGGTGACCTGAACAAGAACGGCCAGAGGGAAGTCTTCTTTGAGCTGAACGGGCAGCTGAGATCTGTGCTGGTCAAAGACACGGTGGCTATGAAGGTACACGGAGACGCGTGTGGACTGATAAACGATGAAAGATGGAGATGAATCTGTGACCTATGAAGGAGTGGACCCTGCATCAGAACAGATTGATAAATGTTGATGAAAACAGACGAGATGTGTGAATGGACAGATGGTTGCATGGATGGCATCCTAATGTGTGAGTTGGTTTCAGATCTGGACAGGGAGTAACAATTTTTTGTTGTTGTTTGTATCCAGGAAATGAAGTTCCACCCTAAAGCTCAAAAGTCTATCAAAGGTCAGGTGGGAGCACCCATGCCTGGAAAAGTCCTGGAGGTCAAAGTCAAAACTGGATCCAAGGTTAGCTAACGCTTTGTCCAACTTTTTTCCCATGAACAAAGATCTCCCCCAGTCCTGGGATTCATTCAGAAGCTGCTCGTCTTCCATCAATGTTAGAGGGTTTATTATGAAAGCCTAAAGGAATTTCGATGTGTACCTGCTAACCCTGATTACCCTGATTAAATAACATCTGGGAACTCTTAGAAAATAGATCTAAAGATGATTGGACTGGATCGTTCACTATGCAGTTAGATTTGTTGCAAAGGTTTTGTCCGTCTTAAAAAAGGTTTCATACTTGTAATGACTGTGTGTCTGTAAAAATATTTCATATCTGTAAAGTCAGTCTGTAAAAATGTTTTCTACTTACTGAAAAAAATTGTCCATCCTTAGACGTGTGACCTGTGACAAGCATTGATCTCCAGTGACAAAACCCAAGTTACTGATACAATTCTTTTGCTTCTCAATAAATCAACCAATCAGCAGCTTTTCAATGTCACATACTCACTGCACTGCTTGGACCAGCCAATCAGATGCATGATATCCATACCAGGAAACAAAAATATGTTTTCTTCACTCTGTCCTCATTTTACACGGAGAAGAATTTCTGAAACTAATAATGATTAACGCTTTTTCTTCTTGCAAAATCATAATGAAATACATTACTTACAGATTTTGGTTATCTTCTGCCATTTCCTCTTGTCTCTTTCATTGAGAACGAAGAAACTATTTGTTTGTTTTGTTTTTTTTACTTGCATCAATATGCATCTGACTAGCTGGCAGTGAAAGGCTGCTGATTGGTTGATTTATTGAGAAGTCAAAGAATTGTACTTGTAACTGTCATTGAATATCAGTGTGCATCCTTGTATGTGTTTGACTCAAGCATTTTTACAGACAGACAATTTATTTTCTAAAAATACAAAACATTTTTACAGGCAAAATCTTCCTACAAGTATGAAACCTTCTTACGGACTTTTTCAACAATTGTTAAATTCTCGGTCCATCAGTCTTCATCACTCCCAGCTGACTCGCTTGTCTCCGTTCCCTCCAGGTGGAGAAGGGCCAGCCTCTGTGCGTCCTCTCCGCCATGAAGATGGAGACCGTGGTCAACTCCCCCTTGGCTGGTACCATCAAGGCCATCCACGTCTCACCCGAAGCGTCTCTGGAGGGAGATGACCTCATCTTGGAAATTGAGGAGTAAAATCTGAAAGGGGGGGGGTTAAGGGGGCAGCAGCAGGTAAACCATTTGATCTGAGGAGAGAGAGGAAAGAGGAGGAACGCGCTTTTCTTCTGCACCCGCCCCCCCCAGGTGGTTCACGTGGGGTGACATCTGAGAAGCATGACACTCCACGACGTGGACATCCTGACCGCCGCTTGATGAACTGCTGGGATGAGGTGTACTTAACAGACCTGCTAGACATTTATGATAATTCTGGATGTTGTGATTACCTTAGCTACAGTACTTTTACTAACTTTCTGTCAACTAGTGAAAAATAAGTAAACATTTTAGAAGATCATTGATTTGTGACATTCCACCTCAGAGCTAGTCTTAAATGTGAAGTACTACAGTGAGCTAACTGTTTAACGTGTTCTTGGAGTTAAATGCCTGTTCTTTAGGAAACTGCTTAAGCTGCCTTTGTGATGAGCAGGGTCCCGACAAAGAGTTTCATTCTTCTCTTACACCTGTCGCTGTGCATTCTGGGAATGTGTGATCCCCACAGCTGAAGGAAACAAGTCACAGTAAGGAAGCACAACACACACACACGAAACGAGCACAGAGAAAGGCGGTTAAGGCCGTTACTGTATCAGTAATGCTGAGCTCTATTTCTTCTGGTGTTTTTCAAACCAAGACTCTGCGGAGAAGCAGCTCCAGCGTGTCTCCCAACGTCCAGGGACAACACAGACAGTCTGTGCTCTAAATTTTTTTCTACTGCTAGGTGTAAATGGGATTGAAAAGAGCTGTAATAGGGTCGCGTGGTACGTTCGGGGCGCCACTGATTCACCGAGGATTGACCGAGGATGTATTAATCCTCGGTCAAATTAGGTGAAATTAACCACACTAATAAGAGTCTCCTGAGGCTCCCGAGCGGTTTTATATTTCTGCGTGTGCACATATTTGAGATGAACCGGACCAGTCCTTTACCTCCAGAGACGGGGGGAGCACATTCACGTATGAAATATTCATCCCGCATATGCACCGCTGCAAAAACGCTCCTGCTAGCCCTCGAGTGCTGCCCCCTCGGATCAAAACCAACAAACACCCAGCGCGCTGTTGTGGCTGTTTACACCATTTGCTGCATTTAATGTTAATGTGACAAGGTTGCAGCTCTGTACACTGGGACAAAGAATTTAAGCTCGAAATTGAAGTTCCTGCAGGGTGGTTAACGGACGCTGAGGGCACCTCACGCCGGCGTCTTTCAGTGTATAACTAATGTCACAGGTGGAGGTTTCGATGACAAGAACATATCGCTCACTTTCTGAAAATATCACTATTGACTGAAATACCCAGTAAAACGCGTCTTTTTCCAGCTTTAACATGAAGTGCAGGAGTAATGGCTGGAGTTTTTTTTTTTACTTGTTGCAAAATAAGACTCCGCCTCTTCCTCCTCTTCTTTCTCGTGGTAAGTTTTTATACATTTGCACTTGTGGCATCAATTCATGCAATAATGTCGGGTGTTTTAGCCAGCAGTGCTTTAGACAGTGCACTAGTGTGTGTGAGAGGATGACCGGAGAATACTCGCAGAATGTACGCCTGTTTCAGGTGCAAATTTACAGTCTGATCATGTCGTTTTTGTCTTAAACGGAACTGTTTACCTGCCTGCTGACTCGCATCTATTTGGAATATCCCTCTGTTGTTTCTGACCCTCTGAAATAGTTTTCCTTCACTTGTTGTGGGGCCATGACACACTCAAGTCTTAAGAACAGATCAGGGGTCCAAGTGAAAGGAAAGAGTCTTGAAAGTTACCTGTTTAATCAGAACTCACAATAAACTATGATGAAATCTGCTTTGTTTTGCTGTGTTTTGTGTTTTATAGCAAAGATTTATCAAACGCTGTTGAAACCACTCGATTAGTGACGTGAATTTGCAAAAATCTTGATACTGGCCGTTCCAAACAAACTGGACAAACGACAACAGGCCTTTATTCTTTTATTGAGGTTGGACAGACGGTAGTGAACGTGCAGCCGTCACGGAAAACCTATTACCTCCAGCAGCAGCACCACTTAAGATAAAACTGCAGTCATGTTTGACAATACATGCCTAAAAGACAGAGTCCTGTTGCTTGCAACTAAAAACAAACAAAACCAGAATTGAGTCATCTGATTTATTTTTGTAATCTTTAAATGAACCAACACAATAGCAAATACACTAAACTTTCCTTCTGGCTTAACCGATCCTAAAATTCAAATGTTATAGGAGTAATAAGAGGTCCACAGCTCTTATCTGTTTTCTGTTTTTTCTGTTCTGTTTCTCTTCTTATCTCATCTCTTAGTTTTTCGAGCATGCAGACATTAAAGACGCATTTGGAAAAACGTCAAAAATCAAACGCCATCTTCCAATAGGCGATGTCCCATACAACCTACTTTCCCAGTGTCATTTAACATTTCCCTCACTTGGCTTATATCCTCACAAACCAAGATGATTCCAGTCAAAAATCTTCAATCTACCATTGTGTATATGTGTGTGTTACTGGATATAGATCTTCTGTCTCATCTCATTGTGTAAACAAGCTCTACGCGTCCACTTCTATCCACTCTGGATCAATGCCGTCTGTCATTCTGCAGGCGTTATTGATTGGCTGTCATTAGTAGGTGCTAGTACTGGTTCCAAACGACGCTAACAAGTGCACACCACCCGCACAACCGGCTCGTCAGCAGACGCTAAACTGGGTTAACTGGTGTCCAGGGGGTAAATGGGTGATAACAAATTGATGTTTGGCAGCTCTGCCGATGTTCTGACCCACTTGTTGGGTAATTTGACTGTCAGCTCTGGCGGACAACAGGACTGCCTGCAGAGGCGTCGGAATAACTCAGATTGTTTTTAAAACGACAAAACCAGCTTAAGATGAGCGATCGCCAGAAGAATTAACCTTCATCTGGAATAACCAGAATTGTTGTTTTTGAAGCTCCATTGTTTTCTTTTAAAGCAGAGTGAACTCATAAGCTCTCACTGAGTGGCCACCTGCAGCTTTAACATGCTGAGTGAATGATGTTGGCCATTGATGGATTGGCCTGCATTAAACACTGAAGCACATTTAGAACAAGAGTCCTAATTTTCTCTTAATTAGGCCTCCGGTGGCTTTCTTGTAGTCAAAGAAACAATTTGTTTCAGATGAATATTTCTGCAGTGATGATCACATTAATGGAAGGGCTACTAATCTACTATGAAAGATTAGTTTTGTCCCAGAGGAGGCATGTGGAACTTAACATTTATTTCTGACTGTCTTTATTCATTAGGTTCACTCCTGACATTTGGAATAATTTTTGCCCTTAATAATCACCCAATAGAGAATACTGGCAGCAACGCTTTTAAAGAGGCCTCAACGTATTTACAGTGACAGTATACTGTGACAGCTCTGCATTCAAACAGTCCAGAGGCATTTAGTGTCTACAGCTGATGTCTAACACTAGATCTGGAGATCATGAGAAGCAGGGAGGTTTCAGGAGACTTTATAAAGGAAAGTCGAGCAGGTTTTCAGTGCAGTTTTTTTCCAATTTTTATTTTTGTTATTTTAGGGTCAGACCACCTGACATGGGATCATTCTCCAGCTGTTTCTAAGGAATTTGTCCAATAAACAAATATAAATTTGGCTCAGCATCTGGTGCAGTGACTACAAAGACTCTGCTTGTGTGCCAAACCGAAGACACTAAAATAAAGCAAAAATATTTGGTTTGATATTTTTAATAGGCTTGGTAGGCTCTTTTGTTTTTCAGAGTTAATGTTTGGATGTCTTGTTTCAGAAGGAAAAGTACAATAGTTTTAATCTGCTTATTTTAGGGTAGTATTTGTTTTTTCTTTCTAAGGCCCAAGGGCTTCTGGTTCTTTTTTACTTCATCAATGGTAGATGGTCAATACTTAATAGTAATAATATAAGTAATAATTATAATAATAATTGTTTTGCCTTCCAGCTTAGCGGCGACGGTTTGCAGCTGGCTGGTCAGTGAGGTGATTTCCTGGACTTTAGTTTCAATATTGGAGAGATTCTGTTTGAGGGAGCTCGCCTCAACAGCTGAATCTCAGGGATGAATAATATGAATGAAGAATATTTTAAATACTGTTTTTCTGTAGAGCAATGAAAAACTTTAACATGTTCTTGTTGAAAGTACAGCGAGTGGATGCAGTTATTTGTGGCGTGAAAAAAAAACTCCATGTTCCTCAGTGTAAGTCGAAGGTACGAACCAAACGGACAGAGAAGAAAGTCTTTCTGGGTAATGTAT
>BSAI01000212.1:7879056-7933558 GCA_036245035.1 Adrianichthys oophorus | reverse complement strand
GGATGACCGTGACCACGGGGACTAGAGGCTGCTGCTGGGATGAGTTTGAGGATGTGTGACCTGTGTGTTTGAGGTGTGGGTAGAGGCTGCAGGAGTCCAGCGGGGAGCTGGCATGGGGTCTTAGCCATTCGACAGAGGGTACACTGGGTGATGTACTGTGCCACATCTTGCCTGCATGGTGGGCCACCAGAAGGAGTTCTCCATGAGTGACTGGGTAACTGCCATACCTGGGTGTGCCGCTGCCGGATTGTCATGCACCAGATGTAGGACCCACTGACAGTGAGAGGGGGTACGTACAGATGGTCGGCAGGACAGGACGATGGAGGTGATTCATGCTGATTGAGCTCTGTCAGTTCCGTCATAACATCTCACTGAATTGGGGGCCAGGATTAGCAGAGTGCAGTCCTTCACCTTCCGTCTCGTGGAGGCGGGAAAGCGCGTCCGCCTTGCCTTTCTTTGATACCGGCCGAAAGGTGATTTGGAACCGAAACGGGAGAAGAACAGAGACCAACGGGCTTGGTGAGGATTAAGTCTTTTAGCTGACTTGATGTATTCCAGATTCTTATGATCTGTCAACACCAGGAAGGTGTGTGATGCCCCCTCCAGCCAATGTCTCCACTCCGTACAGGCCTCTTTCACGGCGAGTAGCTCTTGATCCCCCACGTCAGCGGCTGTGAGTTTTCTGGAATAGAAAGCACAGGGAAGCGTTTTGGCAGGTTGACCATGCCTTTGGGAGATTACAGTCTCTATGCCTGTGTCCGAGGCGTCCATCTCCACGATGAATTGTTTGGAGGGGTCAGGATGGTGCAGAATGGGAGCGTGGGTGAATCTTTGTTTAAGTTTGTTGATGCTTCCTGAGTCCACTTTAGACGTCTGGGCGCCTAAAGAGTAGTGAGGTGAGTGGAGCTGCCACAGGTGGAGGGTGGTATGAAGCCTTTTCTGAGCTCCTCCTGGATATAGGCCTGCATAGCTTCAGTCTCTGGCTGGGATAAGGGGAATACCCTTCCTCTAGCTGGAACAACCCCTGGCAGGAGGTCAATAGCACAGTCATACGGTCGGTGTGGAGGAAGGCGTGTGGCATGTTTTTTATTAAATGCCTCCTCTAAATCCCGACACTGGGAGGGCAGGGAGTCGAGTGCGGTGTCGGACTCTGCCACTGTCATCTCGGTGGTAGCTACCTGGCATGGGAGTTGCTTAGCTGCGGTGTCGGAGGGTTGGACACAGTGACGTTGGCACGACAATGACTTGAATTGGAGGAGTCGTGTGGACCACGTGATGGTGGGGTCGTGAGTCTCGAGCCAAGGTAAGCCCAGCAGAATGTTGGCACCAAGTCTTTTGTAAATCAGAATAGAGCTGTGAAAGAAAAAACCTGGAGAAAGATTTGCACCGCTTTGACTTTTTGCATCAAGCCTCTTCCACTGTAGATACGTGTGCTGGTATCGCATAGCGACTGTCCCGTGGGAACACCGTATGCTAAACGCGTTCTTGAACATGCATAACATGCCCAGTATAAAAGTAGCATAAGAAGAGATTTATAGACGGTAGCTTTTACCTTTTACCCATAAAGTAACGGGAAGGTGTTTGGAAGTTTGAAACTAATTGGCACAGTCCTGGTTGTGACTGAAAGATTTACAGATCTTGAGGAGCCTGATCACAGAGATCTGCTTCACTGCAGTTTCTACAGCTGCATTATTTGAGTCCAGACAGCTTGTTTGAACTCGACTCCACAGTACATTGGCTTCATCTTTCACTTTAGCGCTTTACAAAAATAAGTCTTTCCTCCTACAAACTCTGCAATGTTATTTTTATTAATATTTGACCGGTGTGGGATGGAACCACACAACTGTGACATTTTTCTTTGGTCTGCGCTGTCTCAAAGCAGATCACAGACCTTTTGGATGAGGTTTTAATGTCACAAGTGAAGCAAATGTTTTCATCTGGCCGGGTCTGGAGGCTATTCACACAGTTTCTTATTTGGTTCCCAGATTGGGGTCTCCTGGCTCCGCTCTATTAATGAGTGTCATATTTTGAAATCCCCTTTGTGGTCATCAGACCTCTTCCAGCTCCTCCAGAGTTCCTGCTTCCCCGCCAGCATCTCAGTGAAGGGTAATACTCAGAGGTAGGTCTGTAAGGTCTTTTCAGCTCCGCATGTCAAGCACCCGCTGAAGAACTTTGGTTAAACTCTGGCAGAACCTTGTGGCTGCTCAGGGAGCCAACTTTCTAACCCTTACATGAGTTTCTTACACGGGCCACGGGGGTCCACCGCTGTTTGAGGTACAACTTTCCCCTTTAATCCCTTTGCTGCTGCGCAATAATCCCTTTGCTGCTTGCGTTGCTGTAATCCCACTACTTGAATAAAGACATGATAGACGCCGAGGAAGGGGTGGATGTTATGTCAGACAGAGAAGATGTAAGGCTCTGTCAGCTTATAAGCCTCCATCACTTAGAACAAACTTCATCTGATCTTTTTAAACACTAAAATAATTATAAAAATGTATTTTTAAAAATGTCCCTAAAAAAACGACATAAAATATAAAAAAATAAAAATTAACTCATTTGAAACCCAATGAACTACATTTAGTCCTGTCATTTTAATACATTAATATCCAAAGGACTCTATGCAAACTACTGTTCAGACACACAAATTGGCAACAAAACAAGTACATTTTTAAAGATAAAAACACTTAAACCAATAATAAGGGGAAAAAAGGCTTAGGTCAAAGTAATGGTGAAAAGGCATGTTGACTACGGAGTGTTGAAGCTCTTCAAAGATACAACAAAGAATGTTGAATCCCCTCTGAGCTGCCTCTTGGACCTCAACACCTCCAGGTAAGGCTAACCTGGCCAGAGTGTACGAGTTCATTTAAAGACCCCTCTCCCAGGAAAATTGTGTTTTCAACATGTTCTTGTGGCATTTTTCTGACGGAGAACATATATATATATAATGAGGCTCAAAATTGCATTTCTGAGTATTTTTACATTTAAATCACTGTGAATCAGGCGCAGACGAAAAAGTGCAGCTTGAAAAAGAGCGTATTTGTGATGTAGAAAATACAATTGGTGGGAAACAAACTCCCTGCTCCGAGCTCTCAGCAAAACGGAGGGGAAGGGGGGTCGGAGTTGCTCCATGCCAACAGTCCTGCCTACAAGTCAATGACTGTGCAGAATTGATGTCCTAAAAAAAAAGTGTTTTTTTTTTTTTTTTTTGCTAAAACGACATAATTGTAACAAAAGACCACTGGGAACGCTTTGAAAACACATCAAAAGACGATCAGAGTTGGACAAACCTGGTTCATTTTGTTTTCAAGTGACTGTTTCTCTCAGTCAGCAAATATATAAAAAGGAAGTTACAAACATTTAAGCTAGGACTTTTTGTTCAACACAAAAAGGTTTAAAAAGCTAAAACAACAGCCAAATCCAGCGTCTCCAGAGCGGTCGCTCTTTTTCTCTGTGCAGGCCTCCAAATGAATCCCATCCAAGCATGACGGGTCAATTCTGCTCAGATTAAAATAGAAATCCGACTGCTGTTTCTTATAAACAGATTAAGCTTATTCATGTGCAGATCTCCACTCAAAAACTTTTAATTTGCATCAAATATTTCACGTGAAGAGTTGGAGCTCTCCCGTGGCAGGTATGCTTCATCGACATATCTATTCCTTTTCCATTTGTCATTTTTCAAATATTGCTTTCAGGGATAATTTTCCACTTGTCTGAGAACTGCAGCCTCCTAGAGCACTGACATATATCAACGCACCACACATGTTGTTTTACAACATCCATTTAGAGAATTGTTAACCCTTTTTTCTCTTACTTTAAAAGCTGAAGAAGAGAGATTATCTGGGATAAAGGCAAACTCAAATCTCAAAGAACAGAGGGGCACTTAAAATGCATAATGGTATTTGCAGTACTGACATTAGTCTGAGGATTTACGTGTCGTGTCAGTTTTGCAAAGAAATTAAAAGCAAGTTCCAAGTTTTCACTTGGTGCAGAATTTTTGTTTTTTAAAGTCAGGTGACTCCACCTCAACATCTGACTTTTTGCTCAGTCAGTTTTAGATGTTTTTTCATAAACTGCATGAAGAATTTAGGAGTTGATTGAAACTTGAATGAGAAGCAGCACAGCAGATGTTATGTGTGGTTAAATTCCACCATTGACCCCAACAATCGCCTCTTGGGGTTTTTGCATTTTAACCATTGACTGTATATGAGAACTGGAGCAAGTGAGTGTGATGTCACCCATGGAAAATGACTTACTTCCAGCTCCAACCAAATGCTAGAGAAATGTCAATTCAGTTGGCCTTTCTTCATGATATGGATGTCACTGAGTCATTGTTTGTTTCTATTGCCCTTACCCTCCACCAATCAGGAGTGAGTTTGATGGAAACCACACTTTGACCACTTGAAAGCAGGCAACACAAAATCTGTCAAACATTTTGAACGTTCAACTTGAGACCACGTCCTTTTATTGATTAGCCGGTTTATAACGAATAACTTACAAGTCGGAATGAGTTGATTCATGTTGATGGATGGATGGATGAATAGATTGATAGATACTTTATTGATTCAAAGGGAAATTGGTGATCGCGTAAAAGATCAGAGTTATGGTAGATGAAGAGCATGTGGTATTTAGGTGTTGCTGGTGACATCTTTGGTGTTAAAGGGTTAAACTATGCTCTACAAGTTTCTGATTAATCAAAATTCAACTGGTTTAGCTCTCAATGCATGTTTAACGGCAGCGCAATTAGTACGTAAAGCCCAAAAATGGTCGTAGAAAATTGTGTCACTGCATGTGAATGTGAGAGTTTTGAACGCGGAACCCCAAAACCTGCATTTACATTTGCATAGACTTTTCATTATAAGTGGCCGCTTGAATGTGAGATGCTGAGGGGGAAGTGAATGTAGCTTTGGAATATTTAAGACAAATTATGGTCTGTTGGAGGTAAACGATTCACCGTTGACACCTAAAGGAGCAGGCGAAGGACAAACATCTGCATCGCGTCCTGGAAAACTCAGAAATAACAGGATGACTGAAAGGTTAGCCTATAACCAGTTAAAAGGCAGGTGTAGCACTTGCGTAACAATCTTGTGGAGAAGTTGATCTTTATTTAGCCAATTCAAATCAATTTAAACCAATTATTTGCAATGACGACCTGGACCACAATAAAACTTCTTTTGCTTTGATGAAGAGGAGAATGTTACCCATAACTGAACTTCCCCTCCAAGAGAAAGAGCAACCACTCTTTAGAAGAAAAAAAATGTCTGCCTCTGCAGGTTGACGGTCCATATTCTTCCACAAACATCTCAGAAACACGCATGAAAAAATAGACTGGATCCTGCAGCGTATATTTTTCTGTAAACTCTCAAAGCAAAACAGAAATGCTCCATTTTGGTTTTTAAAAATAATCTGATCAACGTACACAGCACATTTCAGGAACACCCAGGCTTCATGGGTAAAAGTTTTAGAGCTCCTCGCTTTCTTGATGAAATGATCAACCTTCAGCGTGTTCACACATGAGGCCTGCAGCCTGAGCTCCAGAGCATGCTAACCAACAGAAAACTGACCGTCTGCTCGTAGATTCAGCTGCATCATTGAACATTAGCAATAACTAGCTAGGGCAACTGCAGGCAATGAAATAACGCATTTCATCAATTAACCAGGTAAATCAATGCTGCCTGCTGACCACGTTCAAATGCAGCTTCCTAAGGATGTCCAGCAACGATGGATGCTTTCCTGCAGAATTTGTGTCCGATGCTGCAGCCAGCAACACCCCAGCGCTGATGCCAGTGATTATGGGTGCATCTGAGAGGAACCCTGTGAGTGTGTGAGCAGACACCTCATTACGAGCTAAAACCGCTCCACAGGACAAATATAGTCAGGTGTCTCAAAGGCCACAGCCAGCACACCCATGATGCATTTTGTTCTTGATCACACTCAGGCTTTCAAGTGTGCTGCTGACGTGATGAAAGTGTCACCTCCCTTCCTCGCTGCGGGTTTACAGCTCGAACCGAAGCAGCGCAGCAAACGCCAGACAAAGTCAGACGCAGAGATTCACTGCGACAGGGAGAGCAGCTTAGACTGCGACAGCCGAGCCGGAAAAGAAGAGCAGCGGGAGCCAAGAGATCAAAGGAGAGGAGGCAAAAAGCTTGTGTTGCGTTGCTTTCTTTATTATTATTTACCAGCATCACATGCAAATAACCCATCATTAGATGTCTGTTTGAGCAGCCCTATCAATCTTAATGGAAAAGTGTGTGGGGGGGTGCACAAAAAAAAACTGTGTGGTTGCCAAGGTAACGGGCATGTTCTGGGCATAACAAGTTTGAGGCTCCAGTGAGGGTGGACTCTCGTCTCCTGCACAAAGACGCATCTATGCGCCGTCTGAAACCAGAGTTTAGAGCCACTTGTGATCTCCAACAAACACTCTTTGAGCCCCAGCTGCTGGTTAAGGCTCAGCGTGAGGAGGAGGAGCAGGATCTGCTCTTTAGTCGGCAGTCTGAGAGCTCCACCTATGGAAGAAAAACTGTTCGGTCAAGACTGGAGCGAAGCTCCACCCGAAAAGTGTAGCAGTTGTCGGTCAAGGAGACGAAGCGCAGCTTCTACTACACCCCTAACGCAGGGGCCTTATTTGAACTAATTATCACTAGTGCCTGCTTTTGTTAATGAAGCTGCATTTACAGAGCATAAGTTCCTCCTTTGAATAAACAGTGATCCCAAGGTATCAGGAACCTAACTAATTAAAACATGTGCAACGCTCACAATAAAAATTAATAACCTTAAATAAAGTGACAGCATTTTTAATTATCGCCTGCCGAATGTGCATCCAACTGTTAACGCTCGTGATAAAACAGCAGCTCACACAGTCACCCCCTGCCATAACTTCAGCATGTTAATTACAATTATTTCTTTCCTCGTAATTCCTTCAGGTGAGCGTTTCCATAAGAAAACCACTTTCAATTTTTTACATTAAATCTGGTCACATGACCACTGACCTTTTCTTTCAGGGTGGGATTATATAAGCTCACTTCCTCCCACTCGCTTTCAAATGCTCTATCATTTACTGCCTAGTTATCCTGTGTTTGACATGTTTTTATGGATGTAAACCTCTGTTGATTAATTGTATGCATATGTACTATTCTTGTCTGATTGCTTGATATAAACCATTTCAAATCAAAAATCTAATCAAATTTGCACCACTTTGACTTAGCGTGGGCCTGTACTGACTGTAAGTGGCAGATGAGCGCTAGTAAACATTAAAAACACAAAAGAAGAAGAATCCGCTCCCTGCTTGTCGGCACTAGGCCAGTGTGAACACCACTGGCTGAATGTGTGTTCATAAAACCACGTGTGGCATGTTCTAACTCATGTTCTCGTAAGTATACTAACAACAGCTGCCCTGTAGCGTTTGGTTTTCACCAACAACCGCTAGAGGGTTCTTTCTGAAGGTGGATGTATCAGTATTGTCTACTGACAGCGACACAGAAGAAGCCCCGTCTGTTTTCTTACTTACACTGAGACATTACTATAGTCTTTTCTTTTTTTGGACTAATGCAGGCACCAAATCGTCACAGAGAAAGGAAGCACAGCTGACGGCGCCATCGTTCAGATGCAGCTCCGGCAGTAGAAGGCAAGGATTGATTACTGAATGATGTTTGTGTTCATGATGTTCAGGTGTTTTTACTGATGTTTTTGTAGAGCTCTTTACTCTTCATTGTCAATGAGATTTACAGTCAGTGCTTCCAGATAGCGGTGAGGCTGAAAACTTTAGACAGCATCTTCTCCCGTCGTTCTAATCGCACTTTTGGACAAGTTTTGAGCAACCAATTTGACAAGTGACACGTCCAGGTGCAACGCAGCATTATGCCGACCTTGGTGTAGTTGTTGCTCGGAAGCGTTGTACTTTTTTCTTAAAAGTGTAACTTTTATGTAATTTTTTTTTCTTCTTAGTTATACTTTTTTTTTTTTTTTTTTGCTGCTGCGACTTATACTCTGGTGCGACTTCTAGTCCAAAACACACGATAAATGTGTTCTAGAACGTCGTTCTTGGATTTAGACTAATTTTTTGTGCACATGCTGTCAGGCAGGCTGTCACGTATCCGTCCCTCAGTCGCTCTGGCTTCAGAGAAACGAACGTGTGATTGATGAAGAGCTCCTAGCAGGTTCTTCCAGGACATTTGAAACTCTGACAGATGTAGTGTGGGAACTTTGAATGTCTCTGCTTTAGCATAAATTGTTCACTTAGTATTCAGAGAAGAAGTGTCAAGCTTGGTATAAAGGACTATTTTGAACAATGGCTGTCACCACAAAGCAGGAAGTCACTGTTGTAATCACAGCTGTGAGCTGTGAAGTGCGTCTGTGTGAGGGATTTCTCGAGCTTGTTTTGGGAAAACGTTTTCTGACATTGAAAGAAATGTTGAGCCTGCATGTTTTACCAAATGAAGGAGTTCTGTTCCGCTGGGCACAATAATGTCTTTTTTTGGACAGAGCTTTTTTGAGATGATTTTATTGTTTGAAGCTAAACATTCTGCCATAAGCAGGTCAAAATCTAAGATTGCAGGTCAAAGTCTAAGATCGCATGCATAGACTGTGAGAATCCAATATGGCCACAGCATTTGTGGATGTTTCTACTGTGCAAGCAGGAGCAACACAACCATTTCTATATTTCTTTATATTCGGACGTTATTGTTCATGCTCAGGACTGCAATTTTGAATCTTTATTTACAACAGACGACAATAGCTCTAGATTATTTTGTTTTCCTGGTTTAGCAGATTTTCTTGTGAAGAAAACAAAACAAAGAAAAACGAGATTGGACCTGCCTTGATGCCAGCTAAAACTGTTTTTTTTTTACACACAAAGGGAGACAGGAGAAGAGCTAACTGTTCTTCTAAGCTTTCACAAAAAGCACATGCTAGAGTAAAGGTACATACTTAGGGTTCGACCCATTTTTTCATAACACAGACGCTGCCACGCTGGAGGCATACAAGGTCAGTAATAGAGTCATCGTTTTCTATAGCAACCACTTTCACCAACTCAGTTGGAATTTTGGCTTCTTGGAGCCAGCAGGTACTTCCTGTTTGGAATGCAGGAGGGGAGGAGTCACTCAGTCCAGTTCTTTTATACAGTTAATAGTTGATAGTCTTTAAACAGCAAATATTTGACTCAATAGACAATGCTAATCTTTTATGAACTTCCTGTGGTTTAAATCTGAACTGCTGTTTTCTTGTTGATGGAGATATAGTTATATGACTTGCTTTTTAGACTAAAAGACATAAGTTTTCAGCTCAAACTCAGTCGGTCACAGAGAGCAGGGATTTCTCCTCTACATCCCTATAAATAAACCTGTTTCTTGTCTGTCACCGTCTCCGTGCTCGTATGGCAGGCACTACACAGGCTGCACGGTGAGTGCTGCAACTTTAGAAACTCTTAAGACCTCGCTGTACTTTGCATGCACAGCTGGATAGCAAATAATAAACTAGACAGCTCCCTTTCTTAGAGCAGCCAGGAGTTCTTTGAAATCAGCGTCTTGAGGGGAAGCAGGTGAGGCTGAAGTGGATCCAGAAAGAAAAGCACCCTGTAAATTACAGCACTTCATCACAAAGACATACCAAGAATGCGTCATCAGACAAAGATGATGGGTGTCTTGTTTCTGAGGGAGAAGTTTCTCTAAACACAGACAAGGGCGCACAACCAAAATGGTCACTTATGTCTTCAGATGAGAGGTTTTGCTCTGTAAAGGTTAATGTTGCGGCTCCTAGTCTCACTGCAGAAAAGTAATGGAGAGGAAAAGATCCACTTCATTTTAGCAGCAAATGAGTGTCTGACACCTTTCTCTCTCAGTTACAAAGGGAGCATTAGTGTGGTTTGTATAACTTTAGTATAATGACGTTCCGCTCATTTGGATTTAATGCATAAACATGTCAAAGATATAACGCTGTGTATAGAAAAGGTTTGAGTGTAAAAATGTTTTTAGGACTTACTTCAGAATCAATTTAGCAATTGTTAAAAAAAACTGCCTTTTGGTTTATTTTTCAGAGGTGGGAACCACTGTATCTGTCTGGTCAGAAACATGGGGAATGATTTGTAAACAAAAACAATCTGCTCGTGCATCTGTTTATCCAGTTAAAATCATTACTAAATGGTTATATATTTCTATAGTGCATTTCTTTAGGTCCAAGCATTAACTGTATATAGAAAATTGGACTGAGTGACCCCTCCCCCCCCTTGCGTTCCAAATAGGAAGTACCTGCTGGCTTCAAGAAGTCAAAATCCCATAGGCTTTTATGGAGAAATAACCAGCTGTTACTGAGTCAATATATTTATATATTCCTGCTCTGATACATTTTCTTAACATCTTCTTGCCACGTTTTTTTCTTTATCACCAGTTACTCAAGCTATGAAGCATGTGATGCCCGCTGGTCCCCCACCTTGAACGCTTGATTGGCAGATTCCCCCTAGCTGCTTTCAGTAGAAAAGGATGTGGATTTCCAACAAGATTACTCCTGATTAGCGACAGTAGTTGCCCTAGAAATATGACTCAGACCAACTCACTCTCGTCTGGCTCCAACACAGCAACGTCCGTATCGCAGAAAAACGGCAATGGAATTGGCTTCATTTCACTGGAGCTGGAGGTAAGGCATTTTTTATGTGTTACGTCACACCCGCTATGTCCAGTTGTATAAAGAGTCATGTGACACAGTGTCACATGACTCATGACTGTATATAGTCAGAGGCTCCAAGGAGCTCTAGAGTCACACACTGATGGTGGTTCTGCTGCCATACATGATGCCATCCCATGGCCACTAGGGAGGGTTCAATGTCCTCCCCAAGGACACTTTAATAAATGGACAAGTAAGGTGGTAACTAAACCTGCGATCCTCTGAGTAAGGGTTGACTGCTATGCCACTGCACCACAATTGGCCCGCTATCTACCACTTTACATCTCTATTTTGATTTGTATTTTTATTTTCAATGTTTTTGTTTTTTTTCCAGAAGATCCGTGGCCATTTAAAATCGGACCCTAATTTAAGCATCCATCCATCTTCAGAACCTGCTGAATCAGTCTCAGGGTCACAGGGTTACTGGAGCCAACCCAGCCACTGTTTGGAAAAGGTACACCTTGAACAGGTCACCATTCTGCTGCTGGGCCACACACACACACAGATTCACACCTAGAGACAGTTTAGAATCATCAATTTACCAATGAAGCATGGCTATGAAGGAAGCTGGAGTCCCTGGAGAAACCCACATATGCACAGGGAGAACGTGCAAAACTCCACACAGAAAGGTCCCAGCTGGGATTTGAACTACGGCCCTCTTGCTGTGAGGAGAGAGTGCTAACCACTACACCACCATGCAGCCTATTTGAGAAGCAGCGTATGGGTAGTTTTGATCAAAAACCTCGATCTTTTAATAAGAAGTAAAAAAAACAAAAGTCTCTTTCTGTCTAGGATTAACAAACTGCATCCACTGCTGTCTGGAGTAAATAACTATTTGAAATACTAAATTGCTTTGGATATCTTCCAAGCCAATGCCAAACTTATTTAGCACCTTGGGCTATTACCCCTCCATGTTATTGTGCCAACACCCTTTGGTCTGCTTTCTCTCATTCCTTGAGAAAAGAATTGATAATGTCCAACAGGACAAACTAAATTAGAGGTCATGTTGAAGTTGATCTTTTGAACAATACAAAAACTGAGAAAGATATAATTTTTTTTGTTTAAATGTCAATCTCTTCAACATTGTAAATGAATTTGTAAACATTCAACAATTATTTAAAATAATATAAACTATCAGAGATTAATGTCATAGTTTCAACTAGTTAGACGCTATTTATTTGTCATGAAACATTGTGCCAAAGTACATAAGACCAGTTTCACTTTGGGTGCTGTTTTGTTACGTATTTACGAGTTGGTTTTTGCTTTAATCTGACGTTTTTTCAGTATTAAGGCAGAATTTTAAACAACTATTGAGCCCCTTGACTCTTGTTTTTGTGTTTTCACATCTAATACAGTGTGTACATTTGAGACAGCAGCTGCAGTAACATTCCTCTTGTTTTTCTGTCCAATTTCAGAAAATAAATGGAAGAAACAGAACAAACACCATCTTTCTCATACCTTGCTTTCATCTCTGTCTATATGTGTGTATACACACACACACACACACACACACACACACACACACACACACACACACACTTGTCCTTTAAAACTTTCTCACAACCACAGCTTTGTGTTTATCATCTATTCCTTTGTGTTTCTGTGATGAATTAGCTTTTCCCCTCTCACCAAGCAAAGCTCGATCTATTGATTTTTCAAGGGTGCACTCACTTTTTGGTTAATCTGATTGTGCCTTGGGAGTAAAACAAGTACTTCAGAGAGTCATCGCCTCGCTCCTGTAAGGAAGTTTGACTGTGATTAAATGCTGGGAAAACCTTCTTTCAATACAACCAGCATTAGTTTGTGAAAGCAAATGTAAAAAATGAGATAATATTGAAACAAATTACAATTAACGATTTTGTTGGCTTATAATTGCCTTAAAAAATAGTTTTTTTTTCATTTGGTCTACCTTAAAGACAATAGCAGTTTATATTAAGGAAATAAAAGATATAAAGATCTGCAGAAATGTGAGGGATGCACTTACTTTGCAAGAAACTCTATTAAAAACTGGATGAATGTTGGCAATAGTAACATATATTTCAAATGTGTCTTATCTTTTGGCTTTATCAGAAAATGAAACTGTAATTCTCACCTGTAATTAAATCAGGTCCAAATTCGAATTTGGAAATTGTTCATTTTCTTAATTGTTCTTACAATAAGTGTCTCAGCAAGCATAACATGCCTCACTATGGAGCTCGAACACACAAACAGAAGCTAAATATAAATAATATCAAGGCAGCTGAGTGTAAAGGCAAATGCAAAACCTCACGAGATACAATCATTCCAAAAGAATATTCCGATTGTGTAGTTTAGATCCCACTTTAATCTTACATTTTCCAGCTGCAGTGTTCTGTAGAGATGTGCTGAATCCCTCAGCTGAATGTAGTTTAACAAAGCATGGAGATGAAACTGAAGTGGAGCTGAGCACATATCTGAACACACATTAATGAAGGAAAGGTTTTCATGACAGCACTAAGCACAATTGTTGTGTGTGTGGTGATGTGTTTATAGCTAACTTTATATGTTGGATTTCAAATCACCTTTAGGATTAACAAGTTCAATGCAATTAAATTAAATGTGCCTTTCGCTTCCTTGTTGTTTCACACTTCAAAATTAAATCCGTACTATTAGAACTCACTGTTCTGTCTCCCGTTCTGCTTTAGTTTCTTGACATTTTTTTAAACACGATTTATTTTGCTCTTTAAAACGCACATCTCAATGCATGTCAAAACGTTGTGATTTATTTCGACCTAACTGCACATGTGCTGCAAACTCTCATGTTCCACCACGGGCACATGCACACACACCCATGCATGCAGACAAGTATTGGCTCTGGTAGATCAAACACTCTTGTTGAGATAACCTGATGACCCGGCAAATAAAGCTGCTGGCGGCTGCTGAGAGTGAGCTTGAGTCTGTGTGAAAGCATGTGTGGACGAAGCGTCATAGATTATCTGCAGCCTTCACCCAAACGAACACGCAACACTATGATACTCCAATGTGTGACTGATGATTGTACAAATGTCCTCATGTTTGTTTGCATTTTGTAAGAAGCAACCTTCTCCCTCTGAACACATCCACTCACACACAACTTTCAAAACATTGTTTCTGTGATGTGTACCTTCAAACTTTCATCAAATGCTTTCAATCAATGGTAGAACCCAAATGATCTGTATGATGGATTATTATTATGAGAAGTAATAATTTGATTTCAGTTTGTTTTTCAGCTCAGCTGGTTGTGTACACGCATATTTGTAAAGTCCCATGATTCACCTATGGGGCCACCCAACTGCGCTAATATACTAGATTCATCCTGTGTTTCATGAAGCTACGGTAGTGAAGTTTGGATATATTCAGTCAAGTGTTATCGATTCTGTCATTATGATTAGCCTTTTAAGAGGAAATGTCTGTTCTTGTTCCTGTATTTTGTTAAGTCAATTTCTCCCAAAAGTGTGACTTAACATATGACTTTTTAAATTCTTTGTGATGCACTTTTCGCGGCTGTGACTTATACTCCGGAGTGGAAAATGTGTTACATAGATGCCAGTGTTAAACCTGATTTGGGGAAAATTTCTCCTTTTTGCAATCTGCCTCAAGTGGCCTTTTGAAGGACTGCATCATGTCCTGGTTGGAGTCAAATGTAGGAATGGGGACTATTCCTGCTCCTGTAATTAAACTTGCAGAGAAAAATGCTAAACTGGGGCTGGAGTTTAGAAAACAAAATCAATTAATCAAGGTGAAATGTCTCTTTATTCTGAATCAAAACTCAGATCCATTTTGACTCCTTTTGGGCTTTGGGGTATTGCCCTTACTAGTAAAAATCTATTCTCATCCACATTTCTCCTTTGTGGTGTCCCACTGGGCTCTATCAAGGCAACCTTTTCTTCATGTATTTGCTTTTTTTTTTGTGTGTTTTCTTGTGATCACTTTTTTCAGGGTTTTCAAGTTCCAAACTTTCTTAAGCAGAGACATTCATGCTCGACACTTTGGCATTACCTGTCAGACAAATGTTTCTTTTGACAACTTTTCTGACAATTGTGGGTAATAATATCGACTCATTTTTTGAACAAGAAATCTGCTTTCTTTCACGTGAAACTGTTGTCATTTCCTTTAGGTTCAACCCTTGTTGCTTCCAGCTTTAGTTTTTACCTCACATCTTTGATTTAGGTCGACACCACGTCTGCGGCCTCTGATCTAAAGCCCCCCAAGCTTCTCCCAGCAGAAAAACCCATCATAAAATAAGGCGACCTCTTTCCTTTTCGTGTGCGTCCTACACTTAGCAACAAGCCACTCCTGCACTCTATTTTTAAATCCCACCTGTGTCATGTTTGTATTTTAATATTGTTTCATTTTTCTATTCCGTATTTCTACAGCTCTGTGCTTTTAAAGAGCTTTTTAAAAAATTGATTATTTCCTGCTGTTGAGTCATTCGTTTTAGTTTCATCATTTTGCTCATGCTCATTTGGCTGGAGTCAACTGCTTTAAATAAACCCTTATTTCTTTAAGTGGATGTTTTTTATAATTTGGTCACAAACTCTTTCCACTATTTTTTATGTGTTTTTATTTAATTATAAATCGTATTATGTTTTTTTCTGCCTTTAAATGTCGTCTCCTCCAAAAAATACTGTTTTCACATTTGTGTTTTCACTATAACAGACTGAGAAGAACAAGAATATTTTGCAAAGAGAATTTTTATAGTGACTAATTCTAAAGCTGCTGCTTTCTTATCCATGTTTTAGTCAGAAACAGACTTTGTGTAGTGAAATCTGCACTTAATGAGGTCAAACACTTTTCCTCAAGCAACTCTATTGAAGGAAAAACAGTCAATTGTCTTTTATTTGTTGCGTTTTGTGCTAAATTGTTCTTAAATGTATTATCTGCCATTTGCTTATACGTTAAAGATCATATAAAATAGGAATCCACACAAATAAAAAAAAATAAGAAAAGTTTGTATGTATAAATGTTAGGAATTGCAAAGTGTTTAAAGTAAAACAGAAAACTTTTACCAGAAAAAAATCAGTTTATAAATGGGCACAAAGTGGTTTGATATCCAATCTCCTTATGAAGTGTTGCTGAATGAGACTTTCCTTTTCTTTCATTCCAATAATAAAACAATTTTTTTCCCCCGAACAAAAGCAAAATAGCGAGAATCTGTTAAGTCTAAAACAGAGAAACTGTCTTTTTGTTAAGTTCCATTAGACATTACATTAAAGAAACATTTCAAAATATACCAGAATGAACAAAGGGTTCTGTCAACTGATGGTAACATCAACTGTTTTTTTTTCAAGCGTTTAGTGAATAAAAACGTTCTGGTTTTCCTAAATGACCTCTATCAGCAAAAAGTTCCATCTGATTAAATTTGACAAGTAAGACAAGTGAGCTCAATCTAAAACAAACCTATTTGTAACAAGACATTTTTAATTCCAAAATATCTTAATTCTCTGACATTTTCAATTGCATTTGAGAATTTCTTTATTCAAATTGATGTGAATCAGGAGCAGACAGAAAAGGTCATTTGTAAAAGTTTGTAGTTGTGACTTAGAAGCTACAACGACAAGTCACAAGCTGCTACTTCGCTCCATTCTGATGGAACGCACGTCTTTGTTTTCCTCGTCTGAGCTGGCATCTGGATCAAAACTGTGTAAACAAGTGGATGATGGGAAGTAGAAGCAGGCTTACTCTGTGCCAACAGTTTCACCCACAACTCAGAGGGAAATTTCTAACGAACTCCTGCTGTTCTGCAAAAACTATGTCCTAGAAAATGACACAGGTTTTTCGGTTTGGGGTAAAAATTGCATTATCATAATTGAAAGACGGCGAAAATGATTTTACAATAGGTCAAAAGATGATCAGAGTGGGACTTTAAGATGGAAACCACATCAAATGGCAGAAACATTTATAGCAATGAACAACCCTAAACTGACCTGTTCAGCTAGTCGCTCAAAACAACAAAATAATCGAACTCCTACACAAGCTAATGAAAGTCTACAAAGCCTTCGCAGACGGTCGTTCTTACTTGAGCTTCCAGTCATCATCAGCGCCTAACTTTTCAGAATTTCAGCAAAGTTTCCTGCAAAACATGGCAGCGCGGTCAGGGTTTAAGGCGCTCATGTATTCACAGAGAGAATGCTGCAGCGCTTCACCTCCTGCTCCCACATTTCAATTTCCCTCAATATTTACAAGTCTTATAGCTTCCGGAGAGTGGCGTCTGAAGTTGCAAATAAATCTATTTGGAGGAGTTGACTGAATCCAGAAGGCCTGTAGTAAACAACATCAATATTGCAGCAGTGTTTTGACTGCTGCCATGTTTGTGTGTGATTGTAAGTGTTCCCCTGGGAGGTGGGCACTCACACAAACAAAAGCACAACAATACTGTTGATGCATTATTCAATTATTGTTGTTTTTTCCAAACCTTTTTAATCTTTGCTATATAAACTGACGAACCTCAGGCTTTCAGACACTCATCTGCATTAGAAAGTAGGTGAGGCGGGTTTCACTTCTGTGGCGTACGGTGATTCCAGCTCTTTACAGTGCAAAACACATCAACTAAAATCGCATCAATTATTGTGAACAAATAAAAATACAATTAGAAAAGGAGAGTGCGGATAAAACACTTGGTGGTCACACACGGGGATAAAACAAAATCATTGTTAGCCAGGACTCCATCGCTGTCACGACAATAGCTCTGTTAACGTCACAAACAGATCCAGGTCGCATACGGGTGCTGCGAGCTTTTGGGTTGTTCGGGTCTTGGACAAGAGAGGATGCATCTTAGAAGGAGCTCTGGTGACTCTTGAAGTTTCTTTGAGGCTCGTTGAAAAAAGAACATACTATTGTTGTGTGTAAGGCAGCGCTTTAAGTGGGCAGCAAGAAGTGGCGGTTCTCTCTTTCATGGAAGTCGAAACATAAAATGCAGAGAATCTTGAATGTAAATATTGATCAATAAAAAGCAATCCTTTTTTCTAAGTTAAACACACTTATGATGTACGGGTGATGCTGTCGCGGCGCACTAGTCATTATATAAAGCAATAGTAACAACTGCTTGTTGACAAAAAATAGACAAACTTGTATCGAGCACACACGTAGCATTTACAGTCCCCTTAGGCAGTCCTCAGTATTAAATATAAAAAAAACTTGCTGTAATATATTTCCGGCTGCAATTTGTCATTTCTCCTTCATGATCAATTTTTAAACGGTTGGCACTTTAATGAGTTAAAAGGGACGCCATCCAATCGTCACTAACAAATCCAAGTTCCTAATTGGTCAAAGTTCATCGGAGGTTCAATGGCTGTGTGTTGTGTACATATAGCCAAAAAAAAAAAACGATTGTAGAAACTTGCGTAGCGACACGTGAACGTGAGAGATTTGAACTCGGAAGTCCAAAATGGGCAGTTACGCACATTTACAAAAACTTTTCAATAGAAGCGGCCGCTTGAAAGTATGTTGCAGAGAGCTGTGTGAGCGTAGCTTGAATTTACCCTCACGTGTTCTATACGACCTGTCGCCAGAGAAAAACGGATCGAGAACCAGGTTTTTATTCGACAAACGTCCAACAGTGACAGATATGGGAGCTGGAAGTCTTATGAGGGCTGTGATGAGAGCAGAGGTTTGATGATGAAGATTAGACTGACTTCAGGAAGGGGGAGGGACTCACGAGTAGCTAAGGTGATGACGCCATGGATGCATGTTCAAATCGGCAATAGGAGTGGCTTTTTGCCACTTCACCGCCACACAGCAGCTTATAAAAATGCAAATACATAAACAGGCGTTTTTCGAAATATGGCTTTTCACTCACCTGGTAGCTACCAAGGCCACTGGAACACTGACGGCTCCGTCTGAACGCTCAGGCCTGCCAAATTGCAATAAAAACAGGAATAAAGCTGCTCAGCTGTAAATGCCAGCCCGTCTGTGGAAAGCTTTAAAGTCGACCAGAGATGAAAAATAAAAGTGCTCTGCGCTTATGTTTTAATGTGATCCGATATTAAGCACTGAGGCGTGACTTTTCAGCCTCGCCAAGACGACTTGTCAAGCAGTTGGAGTGTATTTAACAAAAACTAGTTTAGTCTATTTTAAAAATTCTAATTACACAGCCAACAATGGTGAGTTTTTTTTATACACAGATGGGTGTCACCTGTCATAAAGGCTTTTAGAGCACATTAATTTACTGCATCCAACCATTAACACTAAGTTAAACATTGTTAATTGTCAAAATAATAAATGTAACTGTGGATTTAAGTGTTTGGACTAAAATACTGCAGCAGAACTGTAATGCAATTATTCATGCACATTGAACAAATGCTTATTATGTGATGATGAGCATTCTCACTTCTGGTGTGCCACAGGGATCCATCTTGGGTTTTTTACTTTTCTCATAGTGTATAGTGTTCTAAAAACCTCTGCTCCTGCATCTTCTGACTAGATGGACTCAACTGATCAAAGTAATCTGTGGCAGATTGAGCATCTACGGAGTTGCCCATCCTGGTTGCATATGGTGACCTTTGCCCTTTGCACTTCTATCTGTCCCTCATGCCAAATTCCACTGATCCTCTTTTACACAGGTTGGAAAATGGATTTAAACTCTGGTTGTTTGGGAGAACTTTCTCTAAAATTTCAAAAATAAAAATAGTCGTGATGTTTGTTACCCTTAACCTGCCCTCAAATGTTGCCCCAGGGTCAAAATGAGCTGGTGCATCAAATGTGTCAGTGAAACGTTTCAGAGATCGATATAAATGTGCATATTGTGAATTTAGCCATGCAGACAGAAGAGTTTAAAACAAAGTCTCGGGGTAACAGTTCTATATACCTTTAAGAGATGCAACAATTTAATTCAAATTTTGCCACAATTTGCTGCAAAAACAATTATCAAATCTATGAACACATCTGATCACTACTAACACGGCTTTTATCACACACGACTGCAGCCCACGACACCACGAAATACAGTCACCTGCCCGGTGTAAACGTAGCATACTACGGTTTTCCCACCAGCTTTCCAAAAGCAGGAAAGATCAGTGGAGCACTGATAAGAGTCATCAATGTTGAATTACACCTGCTTGGATCAACAAACTCAGACCAAACCTGAATCAACTACAGAGCAAGCAGACGGGCAAACAGAGTGGGAGTTAAAGTTCTGCAGAAATTTATTCCGAATCCTGGAAACAACTTTGCAAAAGTTAGAGTTAATTGGAATGAAAACATGCTGCAGATTAGCTACATGGATCAAAGTGATTCTCCAACGGTCACTAAATCCTCTTTCTGAGGTGTTGTCATTATCCAGTTTTTATTTGTGACAACCCACATTCACTAAATCCCACAGCTGCTATTACAGAATGGTTACTTATAGCTACTAGAACAGTAAAGAAGTATTTCTTCCTCAGAGGGATTCATCCAGCTTGTGTCAGCATCGATTACCATTTATTTCAGGAAGCAAAATTTCTTATCTTGACATTCTCAAATGCCGAGCTTCGACTTTGGCTTGGACTGCGGATCGGGTAACAGATTACAGCGGAGAAACATTTGTTTCTGCCCGTCACAATCTTCAAAGCAGATTAAGAGCACCTTTGTTCACAGTGTTTCACTTTGATAACAGCTTGGGAATGATGATGCAGTTCTAATAGCAGCCGGGCTCACTGTGAGGAGCTCACTGAACATCAATACACGCCAAACCTCGGCGTGAGAAAGAGGTAGAGAAAGAATAACATGAATGCAGCAAAGCATCAGAAGCAAGTATCCATAAACAACCGTCTGGATCTATAAACCCACTTCACTGGGTGAAGTGTTTAGCTGGTGTTGAACTACATCGTGATGTGTTGTGTCTGAAAGTGGGAGATCATTTCACCAGATTTGCAGCAAAGAAGACGAATGAGCTATTCTCTTTAACACACAATCCTAATCCCAGATTATCATTTTGATAGATGTGTTAACCAGCGGTGTCACTTCATACTTGTCATCCTAACAGCTGACTGTTCAGAGGTGGGATGGACCAGCTCTCATTTGTGAACAGAGACTGGAGTCATTCCTGTGGAACATGATGACCACGGCTATGGTTGCTCATCAGTGAAGTGCTGACAGTCCATGTGAGGGCGCAGCTTGGACCTCCACTCACTAAGGTCAGGCATTCGCACACTTCATAAATTTGTTATAGCATTCAGTTTTCTAACTCATCTGTGTTTGAGCGTGTAAACAAATAGATGTCGGGAAGTAGGGGTGGGCATTTTCTCCGTGCTCCAATGGTCCCACCCGTGCAGGTAAATTCCAGCGGTTATTTTAGTTTGAAAGTGTTTTGCGGTTACAAGAAAAAAAAAGCCTGGGTTAAAAAATGTGCACATTGCACGTCCTTTGCACTCTTGACTGATTCTAATTTGTTCGGTTATGATCAGCAGCTTTGTTTAAGTCCCAACAAATCATCCTTTCAATCCCCTCACCTGTCTTGTGTGCAGAAACAGAACATGTTAGATAAAAACAAAAGAACAAATTAAAAACTTTAAACTTGAGATTGAATTCTGCTCGGCTGATCTGGCAGACTGTTTCTTCCGGTAAAAGACAAAACAGACTCAGCTGAACTGATGTCTTCCCCATGAATTATTTCTGACTCTGGGTTACAGCAAACATCAACAAAAAGTTTCATTTTTGGAATGAAAGAAACAACAGTCTATTCAGTTACAAGCTGAGTAAAAAATGTAACTATTTAGTACAATATTTTTCAGTACACACTGGTGAACAGTATTTTAACTGGGCAGATGTGTTAATGTACACATGAAACTCTCCATCTATCCATTTTCCAAACTTGCTTTATCCGTCTGGGTGTAATCGGGTTGCTGGAGCCTATCCCCGCTACATGGGTGAAGGTGGGATACACCTTGGGCAGTTCACCAGTCCACATGCTTCCTCTGGGGAATGTCATCAGAAGCCACAAGCTCGGCTTTACATAGCTATGTCTCCTGATGACACAAGGCCCAGGCACGCACAAGGAAAAAGGCCCCAGTTGGGAATTGAACCACTACACTAGTGCTAACCACTCAAAACATTTTTTTTAAACATTACGTAAACTTGGAGAAAAAAACCTCCACTAAACTTAAACATTACGTTTGTGAGAGAAGCAGCGAAAACAGAGGAGCAGACTCTCATCCTGATGGTAAACTAAGTAAAACAGCTGTGAAGAATCCTTGTTGATGCTCGTTTGTAATTTTCCTTTTCCTCCTGAGTCAGATGCCTGCTTCTCTTTCTGTGGTTCATTTGACCAAACAGCAAAAACACACAGTCGCCTTTTAAATGTTCACTGATTATATATGTGTTTTGTGCTGTTAACATTTTTCTCAGGGTACTATATTACTTTTCCATTCTTGTTTACTTCGTTGGTTTTTTTCTCTTTAGCATCGACTGATTCTGTCATAAATAGTTGATTTTACTTTAATTTTTATCATAACTTTCAACAGTTTGGAGTTTTTTTAATTGTAGCACATTCTTTTGTTTTACAAATGGAGATGTCTTGTAAAAAGTGACTCCTTTTTTTATAGAGTTAACAGAACATGTAATTAAACGCGTCTAAAGAACATCGTGTCCGACTGTCGCTATTCCTCAGCGGTTAATAAATTCAAAGTTTTGAGAAATGAAAGCCTTTTGAAATTATTTAATAGAGTTGTTAATAACCTTCCTTGAATGCAGCTCTCCAAATAATGAACTTCAATGATAAAGAGTGTAAAAATATTTACAATAGTCTTCAATCTCACAGGAGTTGAGGTCCTGACAGATTCACTTAAAGGTCAGACACAAAGATGAAAAAAAAAAGTCAAAACCATAATGATGAAAGTTTGTTGGAAATAAAATCAGATAAGATGCAGTAATGAGGACACACACTGTTGACAGAGTGCATCTGAACCCTGACTGAACAGCATCAAAGAAATTCTTCACAGTGAGAAACTCTAATCTGCTAAAACCACCTCTTCAAATGTCTCAACCCAGAATGGGAGCAGTGAGTCTGCAGTTCTCAAACTGAGAGAAGGTTTTTTTTGCAGGAGATATATCCAGAGAACCATTCATTGAGGCGTTTTATTGTCAATGCATTTGTGATTGCTCTCTTAACATATGATCTGGCATGTTCCATTGTCAAAGCAGATTGTAAGGCACGTGCAGTCTGGCCTGCCATAACCTCTTGTTCCTGCATACTACTGAATACCAACTAGACTCACTGATGCTGCCAGAAAGAGTTCATATATGGGCAATAGAAGACTGCTAGTCTAACACTCAAACCACAGATGAACTTTTGACAATAACTCCGTTATTGTGAAGTTATGTAGCCTGCAAGCATTACCCGCCCCTTCTTCCATCACCCTGATCAGAGCTGCGTGTGACAAATTCATTAAAATAAAAACTACTTCTTCAAGATGGCGACTTTTCTGTTGGTTCCATCTCCATAGCAACCATTTTAGTTTTTGATCACCTGGATTTCCTTTGCCAACAGAGGTTTTTTTTAATAACAATGCCCATATTCCCAATATGTATAACATCGTCGTATCGTTTAGTTCACCTTGATCCAACTGTTCATGTATTACATTTTCACAATATTCCGTTAAAAATATATGGGAGAAACAAGGGAACGCCACTTCTGCAAGATCGCCACGGTAACGCCAATAAAATAAATACAACCTTTTTTTTTTTATTTTCAAAGTAACTTCCCAATGATGCTTGAGGAGGTCAAAGGTCAACAAAACTTTGGCAGTGGTTGTAGACTTGAGTTGGCCGCCACCAAGCTGTCTGTCCTGCAGCCATCCCATAATCATTTCAAAACAGGGCCATAGCAGGAGTCAAGTTACGTGGTGGATTCATTTTATAAGCTTTAAATAAGAAGTTTCAAAATGAACGCAGGACAAAGAGTCGGATGACACCTCGCTCCTGACTTGGTTTACATTATTTTTCCGATCAGCGAAAGCCTTGCATCAGAGTTTGTTGTGTGGCTGCATTAGTTTGTCGGTGGTTGCACATCTGTGAAAGCCTAACCCTGTCAGTCCGTTGGTTGTGGCACGCTGCAGTCTGAGCCTGGAGGAGAGTCACTCTACCTTTCATAAATAAGATTTAGAGGTGTGATGTGACTGCAGCAAGCAGGCTCCTGACAGCCCGCTTGCTGCAGCTGTCAGCCAGCTCAGGTAGTTTGACACCTGTAATCTCGCTTGCCACGGTTCTCAGGCAATCCGGATGGCAGAACTCATGCTGCCCACCCAAGCAAAAATAGGGAAACTGAGCATGGATTTGTGGGTTAAAAAAAATCTTCAGCTAAATACACACCACTAAGGAGGTTTTTAGTTGCAGATCTTTACTTTTGCAAGTTTTTCTCCACCCAGCCACTTCCAAAACTTTCATTTATTGCATCTTTTGCATTCATCTGCTGTGAGTTTGGGCTTTTTAGACAGACGTCTCATCCATATGCAGGGGAGGAAACGTCTCCAAACCCCCGTGAGTTTTCTTCCCGGGTGTGTGGGGACTCCTTCAGCCTGTGACTGGGCAACAGATTGTGCCTTTATTTTTGACTCAGCCATGCATACAGCATGTATCATTTGGTGAGCCCATGCACTGAAGAGCACTTAATGGTGTTAAGTTGGAGCCAGCAGCGCGTGTCTTGCAGGATATTGTGAGTCTATCTTTCAGGAGGAGGAGTTTATTACGAGCAGACAATTACACAGCAAGTTAATACGAGTTTGAGCGTCACTTTGTTGTTTCTATTTGTTTTTGAGCATCCAGCAATCTATTTGCATGCAGGCATGAATGTCTGGCTCCTTTAATAGGCGCATGTGTGTGAAAGATTGTGTATTCAGCATTAATTTTCTCAGTAATAAAAGGGGACAGTTAGCTGTTGCCGTGGTAATGAAGCAAGGGAGCATCACCGGGCAAGATGAGAGAAATGAAACGCCATTGTATCACGCAAAGATACACACTGCAGGATGGAAGCAGATAAAGATGGATGGAAAGATGAGAGAAAATAAAAGAGCCATGGACAGACAGCATTGTACTGTGTCAAAATAGAGGTTTGTGTGATGGTAGTGACAAAAAGGGACTGACGGATGGGTTAGTCTTCACAGCCCGGGGTAAAGAAAGAGAGACTTTTGTGTCACAAGGCGATTTGATCGGGCCGATGTCCCTCGAAGAGAGACATTCAGATAGATGGATAGCCTTGACAGACTGATGGATCAAGAGAGAGGAATGCATCGAGGTGACAAACAGATGGAGAGTTAGCCACCATTTACACTTGTGCAATATCTGAAGGAAGAGGTGGAGCAGCATGGATTAGAGATCCCCCCAAAAGTCAACATTTATGCTTTTGTGAGGAGGCAGAGAGCACCAATGACTTTCTTGTGCTCTTGAGGCAGAGTGCTTTAAATGCAGTTAAGAGTGAGAGTCACCCAAAGTCAGGAACGATTTAGCAAGTTTCTGCTCAGCCGTGTGATGCTGTGCAGAGCTGTCAGTGCTCAGACCGTCAAAGGCACAGGGCAGCATTTCACGGTTCACTTGAATTTGCCTTACTGATCATTCCGGGCTAAACATTTTTTGGAAGTAAAGCAGTAAGGTGAACGGCACTGGCGCCAATACTGTCCAACTTTGAAGTCCCACTCTAATCATCTTTTGATCTATCGTAAAAGTGTTCCCAGTGGTCTTGAAATTAGGATTATGTCATTTTTAGCCCAAACAAAAAACTATCGTTTCATAAAGCTATGTTCACACCAGGTCAAAACGCGTGTTCGAGCAAATGCTTCAAATGAAAAGTTTCTGTAAATGTGCATATATGGGTGTTTCAGGCTTCTGCATTTAAAATTCTCACATAATCGTCGCTACGCAAGTTTTTAAGCTCGCTCGAGAGCTCTATGTACAAACCGCGTGACAATTGAACACTAGCTGGAAGTTATACCAGTTGAACTTTAACCAGTCAGGGATTCAAATTTGGTCGTGACGCATTTGCAGCATCCTGTAGGTTCGATTCCCACCTTGCGGGCCCATGTGTCAGTGTCTTTGGGCAAAACACTGAACCCACTTGCCTCTGATGGAAGGTTGGTGCCAGTGTTCAGTACCTGAGCTACCATCACTCTGTGAATGGGATTGTGACTGTAAAGAGCTTTGGGCCTTCAAGAAAGGTAGAAGAGCGCTATACAAGTATACGCCATTTACCATCCGTTTCAAAAAACACGGAAGTACCAACCACAGAATCAATCATGAAGGAGAAATTAATAATTGCAGTTTGTGCTCCTTGTGCTATATGAAGGATCAGTACAATAAATATCTACAGTTGTATTCTATCATATATATATATATGTGTTTAAAATACTTTTTGAAACCTTAGTTTCGAAAAGATCCCTTTTAGAAAGTACTGTGAGATAAACAATTATTTAACATGCAAATTCAACATTAACAAGGAAAAGTGGAGTACGAATGTAAAAAGCATCTTTTTATTATACCAGCTGAAACTTGGAAAATATTGCAGCAGGTTTGTGTGGTCATTTAACACATCCAAGCAGCTCAACCATGTTTGCGACGTGTAAAAAAACAGACTGATCCCGTTACTGGTACTTTGCCTGTGTGACGGGGGAGGAGCCTGGACTGTGTGACGAGGGCGGAGCTTAGCCTTTGTAATGGAGGCGGTTCCTAGCATTTGTGACGGGGGAGGAGCCTGGACTGTGTGACAGGGGGCGGAAGAGAAACACCTTACAACATTAATTATGGCAATGGTGGGATGATACATGACTAATTATTTCATGCTTTTTTCCAAATGGGGGGAAACATGGGGTTATAAAAAAAAAACAAAAAAAACAAACTCCACTAAAATATCTCAGAGAACAGGGTGAAAGTCTAACGAGAGAGTGAAAGAGACTATTTGGTCTCATATGATGATATGAGACCAAATAGTGGAGCCGGTTATTAAAATAATTGTGCATTTTGTAGGACAAGCACCAAATTTGGCATGGAAGAACTATAGGATCCCCTATTTCAAAAAAGCATGTTTACCACAAGAAAATCCAAGATAAAAAAAAATACATATATAAATATCTATTATTCTGTAGGTACCTCTCAAATTTAAATGACTGCAGTTTGTGCATGAACAGCCCATGGTGTTGAGACTGGGGAAAATAAATTGCATATTTTTGCATGATGCATTTAGAACACTTTAGTGCATGGTCCCCAACCCCGCTCATTGTTTAAAGAAAAAAGTTCACTTTGACCTCACATACACTGTGAAGCACAAGGGTGGAAACATAAGTAGGTTGATCTCATTTACCACTGGATCATCTGATTTTTCAGCTTGTTAAACAATGGTACCTTTTTTTTCCTGCCAGTTTGCTGTATATTCAAAGCTCCAATACATTTACAAACATCAGAAAAATACTGTAAAGTTGACTGACAGTAAGAAAGAAGTATGATTCCAGAATAATAAAATTATTTGCCACAATTTAAAAAAAAACGAGAAGCAAAAGTCTTCACCCCACAAGCAAATTAAACTTCAGTCTTCATCTGTTTATGCATCTCTGATAGTAAATTCTGTCTGTCAGCAAACATATCGACGTGTCACGGCCGGAAGTGCACACCCGTATTGATGATGGCTGTGTTCTGCTGCTTTATTTTTCAAGGACTGGTTGGGGGGGGGTTTCCAAAACTGCAAAATGTATTCACTCATGAAGTCTCTACTTTTTGCTGATCAAACTATTCAACATCTACTGAAGTGTGTGACTAAAAGCTATAATTAGCCGAGCGCAGCTTTGTTTTGAACACACTTTCTGCTCTGACTTTCTTGTCTCAGGTTTAAAGCTAACTTAAATAGACACAAAACCACAGTTTTGTATTCATAAAAAAACTGTAAACCAGAAATGAGAAGATCTGTTGCTTCCTCTAAACTCAAGGTCAGATACACAAATGTTTCTTTAACAAAAGTACTATAAAATTGTTTTATAAATTTTTTTTATCATCTTTCGTAATTAACTGAGTACAGTGTTTGCGTTCGCATAGATTTTCTCCACATCGTGAGGACAGAATAACTTCATTCTTTCCCTCTGAAGTGCTTTACATTTGCATTAATTTCCTTTGAATGGAGGACTTTTCAAGGTTAACAAAGGCTGAGGAAAACTGACTCATTATGTGTAGCCAACCAACCATTTAATTACACAAAACTGGTTAATTAGTACAATTAATAGAAAACAAATCAGTTTCTGAACTTAATCCAGTCTCTTATGACGATGCCAAACAAGGGTAAAAACAGGTTCTTTTATCTGTTTTTTCCTAATTTCTCTGTAAACTTTGAGCTTGTTTTTCTTCCTATAAGCGGCGTGAATATAAAATGTGCACTAAAACCCAGCAAGACCTGCATAATCTCACAGGAGAGAACAGGTGGATCCAATTGTCTGAGTCATTAACCAATATCCCACAATGTCTTGGCAAACACAAAGCGTTTGCCAAGCCACTATTTTCCTCCTCTTTCTGAAGACAGTAAACATATGCAAGAACTTGCATTTGTGCTCACAATACAGGACATCAAAAACACACAAAAGAAGCACCTGACAAACAATTACACAACCATCTGGCAATTCTTTGTGGGGTTTTTTTCTCATCAAACTGTTTTCCAGCAAAGTGTACACTGAACACTGCATCAAAGCAACATCACTGCAGAAGGAAGTACTTGTCTTTACATGGAGCATTAACGGGGAAAGTTTGTTTTTATTGCATTTTTCCACACAAATCGGTTTCATTAGCTTTCCTCAGCTGAACGTGTGCAGAAAAAACATTAGGTTTATACTTAAAATTAAATTTGCAAAAAAAATCAGATTACCCGGGCGATCCATCCCTAAAAGTAAGGGTGGAGGTACTTACTGTAGAAGAACGGAAACTATTTTACTATATGGTTCTTTGTACAGTGGCCCTGAAGTGCAAATAAAGAATATGATTATATAAAAAAAAAAAGATGGATAATACCAACATCTGCACATTCAAACTCAACTGCAGGCTTGGTTTTCTCTATTAAAATTAGTCTTCTCTGACGCCATCTGCAAAGCAGCTTCCCTTCAAAATGTCAGTTTGCCTAATTTCAGGCAAAAAAAAAAATTCAGGCTGATCTGTAATCTACAGAAACCAGTTGACACAAACCTGATAGCATCTATCGCTCTGATCCATTGTCTTACTGAAGCACATTACAACACCCGTCACTGCAGTCTGTCCTCCCTGGTTATTAGGCTCTCTCTTCCCTTTCCAGACAAATACTGTGGTTTCTGTTTATCTGCGAAAGTCAAACTGGCAGAAAACCATCTTACCTGCACACATTCATCAACATTCACAGCAGCACTGGCACCCTCCTGTCCAGTTCTTTCATTAATCTGCTTATCCCTGAAGCCCGCACTGTCTTTGGACAAACTTCATTCCACTTTTCTGCCGCAAGGAACTGTAATCTCCAACAAAGGACACTCAGACTGAGCGCGTCTATCCTATTTGTATCGCTGAAGAAGTTGTGCAAAATATGCAAATATTCAAACTTTAAAAGCACTAAATGTTGCTTTCTTTGCAGCTTCAGGCCCTAATTGTCTTTAATGACCTTATTGCTTCAAAAAGGGTTAAAAAGAATCTTTAACTCAACACAATGAAAAGCCTTGTTAAAATTGGATGTGTCTTCAGACACGATTCCAGTCAAGTCAATTCCATACATTAAAAGCATTTTTGTTATTTTTAGTATTCACATGACAACACTGCAAGGGAACTTAAATTCTCTAAAAAGGAAAATTCTAAACAAAAGTAATGTACTGTAATCCACCAGCCAGCTCCTTATCTGACGAAACAAGATGATGGGGAAAAAAAAAAAGTCCTATTCGTGACATAGAAAATGCTCAATGCTCCGCTCTATTCTGATGCATCCACTTGTAGACGACTAGATCCACGTTTCCTCATCTGAGCTGGCATCTGGCTCAAAACTGTACTGCTAAATCGCTTCCTGTTTTTGTTGTACCAGTAATGTCAGGTTGTGAGGGGCTGTAAGCTAGTGGGAGAGAATGTAAAACAGAGAACTCTCATTTATGACAGACGGAAAGGGGGGGGGGGCGCCAGTCCTGCCCCCTCAACTCAAAGGTGAATTTCTACTGAACTACTGCAGCTCTGCAGACACTACGTCTAAGAAAATGACCGTTTTTTAAATTTTGAGTAAAAACTGCATAATCATAATTAAAAGCAGAAAAACAAATGATCATAACATTATAAATGAGTCAATAGCTTAAAGAAACTGTGTTTCAATAATTAAAACAAGTGCACAACTATGACTAAAAATGCAAATGTATCTGTTATTCTTCATTTTCCTTTTTTCCATTCAAAAATTCTTTTTTTTAATGTAATTTATTCAGCTGTCAATAATTAGGGGAAGCTACTGCAAAAAAAGAAATGATTTTGGTATTAAAGATTTATGACATCTGAAACCTGGACTGAACAAAAACAATGCAGGACCCACTGAGGGACAGCCTGTAAAAGTTACATTTTTGCATCCTCTGCATTTACTTGCACTTTTTGTTCAAACATTATCGTATGTTTTGAGACAGATGAGTAAACATAACGTGTTTACGGTCAGCATCGCTCGCAGGACTGAAGGGCTGCAGCATCAGCATGGGTCTTTGGAGCATTGCGGTGAAGCTGAAGCACAGCGGCAGCATTTGATTTAACAAAGCCGAAAAAGCACGTTACATTCCAGCGCCCACTCCTACATTTCCTCCATGTCAAGAAACAAAAATGTCAGCGCTTTAGGAGGAATTATTTCCATGTGACAAATTTTTTCTAGGTCACTGACAGATGTGATACGTTAAGCTTTTCCGAATCAGTGAGGCCTGCAGTTCAGGCTCGAGGCTCCGGCATTTCTGTCAGCACCGGAAATGGTTAATGGCCCTGCAGCAGCTCGCTCCCCTCACCTGTTTAATTAAGTCAAGGAAGAGAGATGGACGAGGAAATGGAAGTGATGTATATATTTAGCTTCATGAATCCTGTCAGTCATTTTTATATGCCAGCGCTTACTTTACCATCATTTTGGAAACCTTATATGCTTCTACTCTTTGAGCAAACTTCACTTTAGCCCTTCTGACTCACAAAAGCACATAATCTGTATCTCCTTTTGGTGGTTTTCATTCGGTTGAACAATTTACATTTCATTGGGGAGAAATGGGGCGCAGTGAACACTCAACCTGATTTGAATCCCGACTGGGTCCTTTCTGGGTGGAGCTTGCGTGTTCTCCTCGTGCATGTGTGGGTTTTCTCCGGGCACTCTGGCTGCCTCTTCCAATCCAAAAATATGATTCATACCTTGTGTGACTGCGACAGACGTGACCTGTTTAGGGGGTACCCCGGCCTTTGCTCAACAGTAGCTGGCATAGGCTCCAGCAACCCCCAAAAGAGATAAAGCGGGTAAGAATTGAATGAAAACTAGAAATATTAAGAATGCAAATAAAGATTTGTGTCATGCTATGCTCACATTGCCCTCAACAACGCTCGTTAAAGCGACCACTGTCAATGAAACATCTATGTAAATGCATGTTTTGGGTTTCCACATTCAAAACTCGTGTTCACGCTCAGCTACACAAGTTGTCAAGTCTGTTTTCAGGCTCTACCTAAAAAAAAAACACACAGCCATTTAATGCGCGCTGAAAGATAAACCAGTTGAACTCCGGCTGATCAGGGACTCTGATTTAATAGGTAGTGTTTTTTTTTCCATTCACTGAAGGGCCCACTATTTGAAAATTGATCTTAGAGGAGAAATTAATAATTGCGGTTTGTGCCCGGCTGAAATGATATGAGACCAAGTTTTTCATATATCAGAATAGAGCTGAGAAAGAAAAAAACCTGCAGCAAGATTTATGTTACGCCCCATTTCTGGTCTAGGGGATCTGGAGGAGCATAACATAAATGTAAAATATGTCCAAACTAAATCAATAACAGAAATACTGAAAGACTGTCTGACACCTGAACATAAAACTACAAAGTGCAACACTGACTACATAAAGTGGAGAGGAGCGCCAAGCTCCCTTCTCACAGGCTGGAGGTCCATGTGGTGCTTTTAAAAGCTGCCCTCATCAGCCTGGGTTCAATGGAGGCCACACCCTCCAGACACACCAAACACAGAAGTCCCACTCTGACACAGAAATAAAATACACAAAACACAGAATAAAAAGAAACACTGAACCAAATATGGCTACCCCTGTGACAATTTGCAAGATTTTCACCGCTTCAACATTTCGCACCAAGCCTCTTCCAACTGTGAGAACATGTGCTCGTATTGCATAGCGACAGTTCAGTGTGAACGCCGCTTGCTACAACACGTTCAGCGTGTTCTTGAACGTAGCATCACAGAAAATGATTGATGTTCTATTTTGGAAAACTACTGGATTTTCCTCACAACATCAACCATAACTACAAGCTTTTTCCAGCAGCATTTTTTCGTCTGCTCCTTATTCACAACTATTTTAATTAAGAAATACTCAGAAACACACTTTGAAGCCAATTTCCTTATTTACATTTCCTCCACCATCAGAACAATGCCCAAGAACATGTTCAAAACACAATTTTTATAGGAGTGGGTCTTCAAACTGAGAATTGTGGTATCCCTTTTAAGAAGCCTCCTCCTGTTTTAGTGATTTGTGTCTGATTTTCATTCATAAACATGCTTCAATTAGGAAGTCACAAGCTTCCATTTAAAAAAAAACATCTTTTTAAAATACATGTTAAAGTCACATTTAAGTGCATATTTCAAGATAAATACCAAATAAGGTCGTTCATCATGAATGTTGAGATTGAATTAATCAGATGTGTTGATTTGTGAAGTGCAACAAATGTCTTCATTTCGACATGTTTGGAACTCTTTTTGAGCCAACAAACTCAGTTCTATCCTTCTTGAAGGCAGTTCTTTGGCATAAGCACTGACAGCAGGCGGCCGTCCAGCTTTTCTGACACTCCACAGTCTGTCTGCAGCCTCTGCCATCGAGCATGCTGCCGGCAAAGGTTTCGAGCCTTAATCAAAAATAGATCTCGCTTAATCTTAAAAGGTTGTGAAATACCTTCAGGACCTGCTCTGACATCTCAACACCAGCAAGACAACAACCTGAAGTAGGCCACCAGAGTGTGACAAAACCTGAAGACTATGACATTCTATCAATGCAGCTACAGGCAACCCACCCCAGAGCTGGACGGAGCATGTTTGGGATGAGTTTGATGAAAAAGCACTTGGTGACAACTGTGCAGCAGCTAAATATGTTTCTACAAAGTGCCTGAGGAGAGACTGAAGCAATCTACCTGGAAAAGGAGGTAGGGTGGTCAAGCTCTGCAGATTTGTGATAAAAGATACTCCCATGCCAGTTTGAGGAGCGAGTGGACCCCTGCAGCCAATAGGACTGCACTTCAAACATCTAGAGCTCCAGGACAAAGACTTTAAAGATGATAGTTTTCTTTAAATATTTTTTTTAAAAAAATTACACTGAAAACAAAAGTTTTTTTAAAATCCAACAGGTTACATTTTGGGTCACGTTTGGGTCAAAGTCTTCAACAATAGCTGCAGTCAGTATGCTGTTTTTATTCTTTTAGACCTAAAATCTGCATTTGATACTGTAGATCATGATATTATGATTGAGCGTCTTCATAAAGACTGGGGTTTATGTGGGTCAGTCCTTAGCTGGTTTGTTTCCCACTACAGCGGTAGAACCTATATTTTCACCATTAACTCTTTATCCAAAAAAATAAAATAAAATAAAATCCTGTCTAGTGGTGTTCCCCAAGGTTCTGTTGTGGGCCCCATTTTATTTATTCTCTATGTGATCCCTCTTAAGAGACTCTTCAGCAAATTCAGTCACATTTCCCATTATTTATTGTTTCTTTGGTGAAAACAATAATCTGTCTTATCTACTAGATTGTTTGGCCACCTTCAAAGTGTGGTTACATGACTAACTACTAACTTCTAAACCCTCAAATGACAGAGACATTCTTTTTTGCCCCGATGCTAACATACCCAACATCTAAAGACGCCTCGATTCCCTGAACTTCTCTGTTCAATCTAGTTGCAGAATTTTGGTGTCTGGTTCAACAAAGCTGTCTCTTGACTCCCATTCAAAGCTCATAGTAAAGAAGGAACGTGGCTAAACTGAAGACCATTTTATCCCGATCTGACCTGGAGCTGATTATCCATCCTTTTATCTCCTCTTGTTTAGACTACTATAACTCCCTTTTCAATGGTTCTAACAAACAGTCGCTTAAACATCCCCAATTTGTCCAAAAATCTGAAGCAGACTTTTACTGGAACTAAAAAACGAACTTATGTCAGAATAGATTTTAAGATTTCCATTTTAGTTTTTAGAGCCATGCGCGGACAAACCTTTTAACCCCCTGCACGTTCCTTGAGGTCTACTGATTAGTATATTTGTGTTCCTACATGTTATTTTTAAATAGGGGAGACCTTGCCTTTCACGCAGTTGCTCCCAAACTCTGGAGCAGCCTCACTCTGCACCAGATTGACAAAGTTGAGTATTTTAAAATTCAAGTTGAGATGCTTTTATTTAGAAGAGCTTTTTTGCCATCTTTGACCTGTCTTTACTTAAAATAACTGAATATGTTTTACTTGTTTCCTCTTATTTTAACATTGTGACGCCCTTTGGGAGACGCTCTCTGTGAAAAGTCTTGCATAAATAAAGATTTTGCTTACTTGCTTACGTTTCTGAGATTGCATGAAGTCATTAGACAACTTTCTGGCGGTGCCCAGGACTACACAACTCTGCTTCAGGACAAACGACGACATGTTTGCTGCACAGCAACACAAGCACGAAAACGAGTCGGAAACAACAACCAAAGAAGCAAACGCTAAAAAACTCAAACCTTCCACTGTCAATACTTGTAAGTGGAGTCGATTTTTAACAAGCAAAACTGGCAACCGAAAAGTATAAACTAACAAGAGCAACAGCAATTACTGTCCAAGAGTTGAGTGGAAAGCTGCACCATTCTTGTCCTTAATAGACAACCTACCCAAGCAGTAACCACTGCAAAAAGAGGAGGAGTAGGAGTTGTCAGTGATGAAGGCAATGCCAATACCAAACAGCACAGTGGTCAGAATTAGGCTTCATTTGCTGTAGTTTGTTAATCACACAAGATTCTAATCTCTACCACAACTTCCCAAAATCTATCTTTAAAAACCCACTCGGATGAAAATTGTGTTTTTAAGGAATTTTTTTGATAATGGAGGACATGTATAGATAAAATTAAGCTCTAATTTGCATTTCTAATTATTTCTCGATTCAAACAGTTGTGAATCAGGAGCAGATGAAAAAAGGCAGGTCAGAAAAAGAACTTATTTGTATATTTGTGACATAAAAAAATACGCTGGGCGGGGCACAAGCTGCCCGCTCCAAGCTCTCAGCAACGGGACAGAAAAGGGGTTCTGGGTCGCTCTGTGCCAACAGTCCTGCCCACAAGTCAGAGGTGAATTACTAATGAACTACTGCTGCTCAGCAGAAAACAACATCCTAGAAAACGACACAGCTTTTAAGAAGTGTGTTATTCAAATAACCCACAATAGGTGAAATCTGTGACGTCATCTCTACTTTTTACAATAGTAATAGATGTTTTAACGCTGTGAAACCCCCACACTCTATACATTTTTACCTCATATCCAGAACGCTTTAGCTGTGACTCTGAGCAGAGATCATTACCACAAGTCAATTAAATGTGACACATAACACGCTAAATCTTCAGGGAAAAGCTTCCTCATCCTAAAGGGAGAACTGTTCTAAAGTTTTCCTCATTCAAATCAGGAAATCAAATGGATCCATTTAAGAAAAAAAAGATAAATCAGAAAAGCATCTCCAAAGGCTTGCTGAAAAGGCATTTAAAAAAAGATAAATGGTGTCACTTCAGCAGGCTGGAGAAGTGTTGTGGCCAACATGGATGAAGCCTTGTCACTGTTTCCTGACCCAGCAGTGCCACATTTACAGCTTCAAAAGGCCCAAAAAGACGACTCAGAGGCTTTAAAAGTGAACATTTTCATGTCAAAACCAAAGCTCAACAGTCAAGCAGAGAACCCATATTTGTTCAAGATAAAAATTGTTTCATAGCACTACAAAATGTTTCAGGGGAGCAAAGTGTTGCACATGTAAAGAACGGTTTTAAAACTTTAAACAGAAAAAACTAATAATCCTGGGAAGATCAAAGTGCACGTGAAAAATAATTTTTTTTTCCAGGTACAATGTCCTCTGACTGTGTTTTCTGGGCTTAGCTGCACCGTAGCTTTAGCTCCAGAGTTGACATTCTTTCCACTACCGCAACTCTTCAACTGCTGACGCAATAACGTAATTCTAGCGGATTCTGAGGAAGAGAAAGGCTACCAACATCTAATGCTTACAAGGTGGGTTTCAAACGGTATGTCAGAGCGTGTGTTCTTGAGGTATCATCTCTGGCATGAATGGAAACATTTGTTCCGTAAATGCTTTGTATCAACAATGATTCTCTGACCCTCAGAAAGTTTAATTACCATCAACTTTGACCATCAAACACAATGAGTCCTTGTTCACTCTGTCAGAGTAATGAAACAATTAAAAACAAATGACTCCAAAGGAAAGGCATTGAATAAGGGTGCTGTGTTTTAATGATGAGGCCGATGATGATCTAAAGGATTATAACGCTGTAATAAATTCATGCGCAGAGAGAAAACTAAAGTCAGTAACCCGACCTCTAATGTCGGCTCTGCTTCCTTCAGGTCAGCTAACTTGAGATTTGGAGGGGGGGGTGATATCACGTGACACATAGGAAGCAGGGGGGAAAACGTGGAGATCTCAGCGGTTCAGCAAGGGCACAAGTGCAAAAACGCGAGGAGGCGCATTAAGCATTCCAGCTTGTGCCCTCATATATTATGTGGTAGAAATGTATGTTTTTCTCACTATTGATGTGTGTGTAAATGGGGGGGCATCAGGTTGACTGCCAGAATGAGGACGCTCCTTCAGCTCCACCTCTTGCAGCAAACCAGGGTGGAATTCTAACATCTACACGAGACATGTTTAAAATTCATGAGGAATTCAGCTCCTCTCATATAAGCACTGGGATTTTTTTTTTTTTTTTTTTACTCCTCTAAGAAAAACCCTCAAAGCTGCATTCAACGGCAAAGCATTAAACAACCGAGATGAAGATTTGAATAAAGCAAAAAGTATGACGATAAAAATAGAAATTGGTGCGATTGAGCCGTCATTCAGCCTGAAAGACGGGAGAAATGACACCAGAATTTGAAGAAACGTGCTAACGTCCAATTCCAGTTCTATCCGAATCACTCAAAAATGTGACTACGCTACAATTACATATACACTGCCTCATTGCAAAGGGTTTAGCCAGAACCATCAGACATTTAGATATGCAGAATCGCGCAGAATCTCCAGTAAAGCTAAAATACAGCATTACCAAAATGCACAATACAACTGTAAAGTTTGATTTTCTTTTAACAGGGAATTTACATATCCTCAGTCATTGGATTTGAAGATCTACAATAAAGAAGAAAAGTTCTTATTTAACGGCTTCACATGATGATTAAAAATGTTTTTTTGGTTAATTCCAGCGTCTGCTTAAGGAGATGTTTTCCTTTAACCCCCGTCACGTTAACCAAAACTGAATCCCATTATGTGAACCTTATAAAACAGATTGTTAAGGTCAAAGGTTAGGTTTTTCTACTCACTAAAGAAGAAGAAACTGCAAAAAGATAAATAAATAAGAAGCAATGCAGTGTTCCATAGAGGTAGGGGAGAGTTGGGGGGAAATAGTTGTGATTTTTTTTTCATACTCTCAAACTTAAGGAAAATAAGTTATTCAGTTTGAAAATGTTCAGTTTCGATAACTAGGGATGCATATTGTTACTAAAGTCAATCGGATTCAGTTCTCAAATTAAGAGTGGACACATTTGATTCCTTTAAGTGAACCACAGATTGTTTGCCCCGATAATCCGGAGCAAATTTTCAGACTGAACAGTTCTTATCGGCGTAGCTTCATAGCCAACGTCTCGCAGCTTGCCCCCCCCCCCCCGTACCAAAGCAGCAGTAAAAAGTGTTGTACCTGACCTTGATGCAGACGTTGCTCAGCGAAATATAAAGTTTGAATGAGTGAACTATCCCAACAAGGATTGCAGACGTATTATTCTTTCTTTATTCTTTCTCTCGTTGCCTTGCCCTGCCCATGTAATTCCTGGCCAATGACTGAAGAGATCTTTACTCACATGGTTTTGTTTACAAGCTTTGGTTCAAAACAGAAATTCCCAGCTGAAAGGCAGTCTGAACACAGACCAAACACATGGTTCAGGACTTGATTCAGACCAAATTAAGCAAAAGACTTTTCCAGTCTTAAGAGCAACAATTCACAAATCGAACTACGATTCTTACTATAAACTACATTTGTCTTCAGGGTTGCTATATGTACGTCTTTGAACTGCATGAATGAAAATTACATTGATATGTTTTTAATCACCGTCATTTATACAGTTATTTTGAACAGATGATCAGAATTAATAAAACATAATAGATAAAACCATTTATATATTGAAAAAAAACAAAGTTATCTGTCACTTTAAACAATGTCACACTTAAAAGTTTTCTGCTCAACTTCCTGGTTAACTTCTGCAGTAATCAAACCCATAAACATCTCTATTGCTTTGTATCATTGTAAAGCAAATCCTGAAAATGTTTTCCACAGATTTCCCATCTTGAAAGTTTACTATAGTTCCAGAAGAGAGATGACAAAAAGATAGCAAATGAACTTCATAGGAAATTCATCACAAATTGTTCATAATATTCCTAAATTAATTTTTGTCATATTTTAAATTCTTCTTTTTCTATGCATATTTTTTTATTCTAATCTATTTTTTGTTTTGTTTCCCAGTTTTCTTTAGTCAACCAAATTTCAGTCTCTATTTTTTTTCATCTATGAAAAACAATTGACACTTTTACTTTGAAAATGATAACCTCCAAAACGGTAGTTGAAAGAATGTCAACACTGGAGCTACAGCTCTGGTGTTAAAGGGTTAAATATGGTTTGGGGTTCCAGTAGGATCCATTTCCTTGGATAGTGCACTTTTCTTTAAGTGTGAATGCTTACCTGAACCTCTGCGTAGATCGATCAAGTGAAACCTGGTTTCAGAGGATCAAGGAGCTCTGTTCACGTCAGCCAAAATAAACTGAAAAAAAGTAAGTCAAAAAAGATGTAAACCCCACAATAATCAGATGAGCGGGGTTAGCCATTTTTCTTCTTCATGCTCTTTTACCTTGTTTGGATCAGGCAATACCGCCCCCACATGAGCAGCATGAGGAACTGCATAACGTCTCCTCAGTCTGCTTCTGAGAGGAGCATAGATGTGACACCATTACAGCATCTACTTTGTACATTTGTCTGAATGATTATTGGACCTTTTGGCTTGCCATATGGAAGTCTTAAAAGCTTTTGGCTAAATTGTCCCAAATTCCCACCCTCAGCTAGCACCCTTTACAGCTGTTTTTGCCACGCCTTACAACCATGCCCCTCCAAACGAACCCTTCTTAGGCAGGAAAATGCTAATCAAACAAACATCTGTCTTAAGAAATACCTTTGATTTGATATAAACTTTTGTTTTAACTAAAATGCTTTACACGCCAATTTCAACAAAAACTCCTGCAGTCATTGCATCTGAGGAATAGAATCGTCAACCTGAGCTTTTGAAGTGTTTGGTTTTCCATCTCTTTTTATGAAGTGTTGGAGATCATAAGTAGATCAGCTTTTTGATGCATTCTCCTCTCCTCTGCATGTGGTGGAACAGGATAAACAGCACATAATAACAGTGAACCAATCATCCCAAAGCATTCCGAACTGCAATATTGTTCATTGCCTGGAAAATGAGGTTGTGTAGAGAGGATGTGACTGCCTACACCATTTTCACGAAAACAAATGAGTTGCATTAAAGCCAGTTTATTTTGCTGTGTACTACACTTGTGGTGGTGACATAAATTAAGAAAAAAAAACTAAAAACACAGAAGTTGGACATAAATGCAACAACACACACTTCTTAAAATAGACTAAGAAAATGTGTACGCTAATGGTAGATAACACTTCTGCGTACCATCTATATATGTTTGAAAACAATATTTTAAATATGAGGATGTAAATGTAAATATTGCCATGTTTAGAGAAAAAGGTGAAACATAACTTGTGTTTGATATCGTTTTATTTTGCATTTTTTGCTGCATTTTACAAAATTTAAGTCACAAGTGAATTCCCCTTTTCTTAATGTTTTCTGTGTTTTAAAAATCTTGTTGCATTTGTTCAAGAAACATGGCAGCAATTTTATTTGTAACTGAAGTGTGCACATGCTAAAGTAAAGTGCAATCCCTTTATACATAAACAATGATAATGGTACAGTTCTGTTGCTGAGCCTTTTAGGTTCATTTAAATCAGACATACATTTTAAACAGAGACCCAAAACGTCATCTTTCCTTTTTAGAAAGAGTTTTGAAGTAACAGTCGCCTTTGAAGGCTGTATTAAAATGATAACATTTTCTGATTTAAATGTTTTTTTTTTAAACAATTTAAAAGTTACTAACACTGCACTATATTACTGTAAATCTACTGTGTTTACAATCAAATGACTTCCTGGTTGAGACACAATTTCAAATAAAATCAACTCGCAAAAGAAACAGCTCTCCAAGTAACCACTAGGTGGCTTGTTTTCCCAGACTGGGCATGTGTTGGGCGTTCAAGAACGTGCTATACGTGGCTTTATGAACATGCATTCAGCCCATGGTGTTCACACCGGATAAGCAGGGAGAGACAGGGAGGGGCTTCTTCTACTTTTGTTTTTATGTTTACTTTCGCACCACCTACAGTTAGTGCAAAATGTCAAAGTGGTACAAATGTCATTAATCCTGCTTCAAGCTTTTTCTTTCACAGCTCTATTCAGATATATGAAAGCCTCGATCCTATGCAATTCCAGCACACTGGAAAGGTTGGATGACTTCATGAAAAAACAAATAGCCAAAAACTAGAACCTAAAATAACAGAACCAAACAGTAAACATGATCAATTTAAAATAACTGAACAGAAAAAAAACAAACTAAATTATAAGTAGAGAATTAGAAGGGTATATTTAAAGAAAGTAAGAGCTACTAATAAAGAAATAACTGCTGTGGCAAGAATCCAAACCAAAGGTGAACATGGCAAGGAGTGAGCTCAACAGAATGAATGAAAGGCCAAAAAATTAAATAAAATCTACAAAACAGAAAAAGTGGTTCCTGAATTCATTCAGTTCCTATTCTCAACAACGTCAAATGGTCTGCTTCCAATAGTTGATAGATTGATCACTACCATGTTTTTCAGACTATAAAGCGCATCTAGCAAAACAAAACAACTCTTTTACTCTGCCAGGCTTTGACTACAATACCCATAATGCTCCAGCAAGCCATCAAGCAGTGCAGCTCCGTAGTTTACCAATGTTGTCCTCAAACATTCTGACAGATGTTTCAGCACCGTGTACAAAAGAACATTTTTCCAAGTCGGCAAACAATCAGAATACATATATAAGGAGCACCGTTGTTTTTTTGAGATATTTGAATGTTTTAAGCTACCTAATGATCTAAAAGAATTTCTATCTTTAAGATCTAAATTTTTCTTAAACAGAGGGTGTGAGTTGACGGTTTCTTGAAAGGCTGTTCAGTGGCATCCCATCTGGCAAAGATGGAAAATTTCAATTATTCCAATACAAACAATGGGTGATATAACAGCATGCTCTGTCCATCTCTACACTGGTTCACACAATGGACAATACAATAGTGTTTGAGTGGCTGGATTTTCAAAATCCAAGTTGAATATATGAGTCCCACTGCCCTACATGTAGAGGACACCACTGGTTCAAACAAGAAAGGAGGGATTCACAAGAGAACAGAAAAAGGCGATCAGTGCAATTCCAGAACGCGCCTCAACATTTTCTACAGCAACAAAAATGGTGCAAAATATGTTTTAACCTTTGATGTTTTAGTAGTAGATATATTTAAAAAAAACTAAAAATATGGCGTAACAGCAAATTACAACTGTGGAAATGCTATTTATTCTTCTGGGTTTTAATCAAAATTCATTCTCTGTAGTCATTTTAGGTATGCCTTAGTCACATGCAACTGTACGGCTGCTGCTGGTTTTTGGGTTGTCTGTGCCCATGGGGGGATCATAGGTCAGAGTGGCCACATTTTAAAGGGAGCACAGGTTTGTCTTGCAGGTCTAATGAGCCTTGTACAGCCAACTCAAAGGAAGTCATAAAATGGAACGTACCATCGTCGTGTGTGTGGTAAGTGTAGTCTGAATTATTTGTAAGGATAATGCAAGTTAAATGCACTAATGATGCTGTTGTTTGGCAAGGCCCATATTCCCATGATTCCCATACTTGACTAATTAGTAAGGTGTGTGCACTGGCTCATAAATGTTGCATTCATTGGGTGTGCAAGGGATAGATAATTGTCTACAGGACAAAAAGCACTATGCACTGTAGCTCTTCATTTCACCTGGACACTAAGGGGCTCCTTGCGCAGTGTTTCCATGTTTGCAGTGCATGTTTTTTTTTTTTCTTCTACTTATGTTTATTGTTTTTTGTCGGTTTATACAAGAAATACTTTTTTTTTGTCAGACTGGCTGGATAAAACTAACCACAAACCATTAAAGTGAAGGAGTAAGGTTTACAGATAAAACTGAGATTAAGGTGTTGTGTTTTTCAGGAGGAAATAGTCTCTTTTCAAGAATGCTTTCAGATGATTGTCTGATTTTTAACGATGCGTAAAAATTCTGTAAAAAAAAAAAAAAAAAAAAAAAAAAAAAAAAGATCTCAAACGAGAGGAAAAGTGCCTCTACTAGCAGCTCCAGTAGAGGAAATCTTGAAAAAGTGAAATTGCTCCACAGCCAGTGGCTTCAGTCTGCCGTCTCACTATATTCTGAGTTCCAGTCCATAATGTTTATCACAGCACAGCTGTGTCAGTCAGAAATCCCATCTGTCTCCCTGCACGCCTGTCTAATTGTGTGAAAAGGAAGACGTCCACCCTCCCCTTTTGTTGTTCTGTGTCTGCTAAAGCCTCTTTCATGTTCTACCTGGCTGAAGTAATGAGGTTCACGAGGTAAGACAGAGTGAAAGCGGGAAAAGGCTTCAGTTTGTGAGAGATCCGCTGCAGTGAAAGAATGTCGAGTTGAAACTCAAACCCAGACAGGAGAGTTGAAGCTCATGAGCTCTTTAAAGGCCCCCTTTGATACAAATTGTGTGTTCTTGTGGCATTTTTAATATGATAGAGTACACATTTATAGAAAATTAAGCTTAAAGTTGCATTTCTGAGTATTTATCTTTTCAAACGAAAAAAATGGCATTTGAGAAAGATTTCCACTTATAGACGACTAGATTCGTGAATGTCTTCGTTTTCCTTGTCTGAGCTGGTATCCGGCTGAATAGCTCTGATACTACTCGCCATTTCTTGCACCTGTAATTATTATAGTTTGAAGTTGTAAAAAAAAAAAAAAGGGATGATAGGAAGTGAGGGCAGGCTTACTCCAAGCAAACAATCCCACCCACAGTTCAGAGGGGAATTTCTAATGAACTATTGCTGCTCTGCAGAAAGGATGTCTTAAAAAATAAAGAAGGGGTTTTTGGGGGCCAAAAATGGCATAATCATACTTAAAAGACCACTGGGAATGTTTTTAAGAGGGCTCAAAACGTGATCGGAGTGGGTCTTTAAGGAGCTCCTTCCTCCACGCATGTGTAGTGCAGACAGCTGAGACCCACAAACGGCAGCAGAGTTGAGAACCTCATCCTTTGACAGCAGAGGAGGGTTGGCAGGCTGCAGCGGCACAAAGTGGAAAAGCAAGTAGGAGGGTAAGGGGGGGGAAAAAAAAAAAGCAGGATGCACACCCCAAACTGTGACTGTGCAGCAAAACAAAACACTGCAGAAAGCAGGGATGAGGGAGCATGAGAGACAAGCATTGAGACAACGCCAAACCGCAAAGACAAAGAGCATACGGAAAGAGGAATGCTTGAACGAAGGAGTGGGAGAAAAAGTGGGAGACGGAGGGAAAGCGAGGAAGACGGCGAGCCAATGACAGGAGGGGGGGGGCTGTGGAAGCAAATGCAGAGCTATTGTGAGCAAGACAGCCATAACACATTATGGCTATTATTAGAAAGAGAGAAGAGGTGTGCAGGAGGAACGGAGGGAGGAGAGATTTGGGAGCAGGAGAGGAGCATAAACAAGCAGGGGCAAGAGAAGAAAGGCACAAATGAGGGCATTCAAAACCAGATATTTTTAATCAGGTGGAAAAAAGTATAGGAATTCTCTAAAGACGTGAGGTGGGGAGGAAGAAATGAGAGGAGAGATGGGCAGAAAATACAGCAGTAGACAGAAGGAGGCAAAGATCAGTGTTGTTCTGAGGCGAGCCCCAGCATGTCCAGTTATGTCACTTCACATTTGTTATGTATTCCTCCATCACTTTAGCTCTTCTCTCCGTCCTTTCACCTCATCCTTCGTTCCACTGGCTTCAGCCTCACACAGCAAGAGCCTCCACAGCGGGCTGCTGCTCCACCTCCACTGCTATGAATGTTTGGTTGCTGAGGACAATAAGAAAACGTTATGATTGTAATGGAAATAAGTGGATTCTGCAGGTCTGAAAGAACCCACATTATGATTCCATGTTCTGTTGTTTTAAACCCTCAATGTCTGGAAGATTACATCAAATTAATTTCCATTTTCTTTGTTATCTGGAGAATTTTTAGGAAATGAAAAATACAGTTGACCGTTTCCATTACTGTCAGCTGATGTCTCCTCCTTTGAAACACCATTTCAAACTAAGCACTAATCCTTTCTGGGGAAACAAAAATGCTTGGCCGTAAAGTAGAGGCTCCACTGCTCTTTCTGGTTTCAAACTGACAGATAAAAGCCTACAACTCCACTGCCATCTAGTGGCCACAGAAGCTTAAGCTGACCAATAAAGAACAAGAGATGGGGGACTTATCACCTCAATGAAAAAAGTGTTTTAACATTTTTTTCTGATGGAGGACATAAATAAATGAAAATTCAAATTGTATTCCTGAGTATTTCTTTATTTAAATTGTTGTAAATCAGGAGCAGACGTAAAAATGCAGTTAGACAAAAGCTTGTAGTTGTGGCGTACTAACTACAATCGCAAGACCACAAGCTTCCTGCTCCGCTCCATTCCAATGCATTCACTAGCAGACAAATAGATCCATGTACGCCTTTGTTTTTCTTGTCTGAATTGGAATCTGGCTCAAAACTGTACGGCTGTACGGCAATATTGCTCATCATTTTTGTTGCAATGCTAATGTTAGGTCTGGGTTGTGAGATTTTGTAAGCTAGCAAGAGAGCCTGTAAACAAAGGGATGAGGGGAAACGAGCACAGGCTTAATCCACGGCTCCAAAACTCAGATGAATTTCTACTGAACTCTTGTCGCTCTGCAGAAACTATGTTCTGGTAACGACACAGGTGTTATATTTTGGCTTAAACCGGCATTATCATAATTAAAGACCGCTGGGAATGCTTTTGCAATAGATCAAAAGATGATCGGAGTCAGACTTTAAATAATCTGAACAGTGATGTGCTACATGTGTTGAAATGTTCAGCTGGCAGGATAATCATCTAAACTCGCATTTTAAATGGAACAAGTACAAACATATTAAAATATTAAGATTAACTGGAACAGTTTTAAATTAAAAACATGTTTTAAAAAATTACCTTATAAAAAGAATATAATGATAATACAACTGTGTATTGGGCATCAACCATCCATCCTTAGAATTCGCTGAATCCCTTTTGGGGTCTCAAGGTTGCTGGAGCCAGCCACTGACTGTATATGAGAACCGGACTGAGTGACTCCTCGTGTTCCAAACCGGAAGTACCTGCTGGTTCCAAAAGCTAAAATCCCGTAGACTTCTATAAAAAAATAAACAACTATTACTCAGTCAGTCATTCTATTCCTGCTCTGATACCCTTTTTTCTGTAGTTTAAATTATTTAGGTTATAAACTGACCAATCAGATGCCTCACATTGGTGTCACATTGAAGGTTCTCCCAAGTCACCCAGCTGGCTCACCCAGCTACTATTGGTTGAAGGTGAGGTACACCCTGAACAGGTCACCAGTCTCTTGCAGGGACAATTTAGAGACATCAATGAACCTATGAACATGTTTTTGGACTGTGGGAGGAAACTGGAAAAAAATCCACACATGTGCAACAAGGACATGCAAAATACACACAGAAAGGTCCCAACTAGGATTTGAACCAGGGCTTTGTCACTGTGAGGCTACACCACCTTGAAGCCCTAACACTTACTAGAACACCCAAAAGAAATGAGAAAAAACAAAAATAAATTGGAATCAAATCCAGAAATTACCATCAGTTTGTGAACTGCTGATTGAAATATATTTATCAAATCTGTCAAGCTATGGGAGAATATTGAGGTCTAGAACCACTTTCAAAAAGGAACACATTTGTGCCTCAATTAAATTCAAATGATTTAGTTCTGAATAGGTAAATAACAGAGCAGTATCCCTAATTTAATCCAGGCTTTCATCAATTTATTCATAGCATTTCTATACAGTTGAAATGATTTTTCTTCATCAGTATGTGTTCTGCCTGCCCCCACACTGCTCCCTTTAGTCTGAAGGGAGGGGGAAAATTAAAACAGGGGCAGCTGCGGAAAGGAGCTCAGCAAAGACAACAAAAGCAGATCTGTTGAGTGGCATGGAACATCAGAGGGTCTGTCAACAGCAGCAGCAGCTGACAGGGCCGAAAGGAGCAGAAACACAAAAACACACACATCAGGGTTGCAGAAAAGGTGTGGTGACACCCGAGGCTGTTCGTGAGGATTACACAGAGGGTGACAGCTAAACTACAGGTATAACACATTAGGAAGACTGCCGTTTTCACAGTCAGAGACAGACCTCTCGCAAACAACATAAGCTGGCAGCAGATGTGCGGTCCGAGATTTTTGCTGACAGGATAACTTGCGAGTTTTGGTGTATGGCGTTTCTATGCATAGACTTGTTTTCTTTTTGTGCTTGGAAACACACAGCAAAAAGTAAATAGTAGTTTTGTTAGCAACAAAGACAAAACAAAATAAAACTAAGACAAACTCTAGCCAAAATACTAAAAACCATAGGGGTGTAACAATTAATCAATAAATCAATTTATATTCCTTTGATCCAACCAGATTAATCTGCCTGAGATAAGTTGTTAATTGAATCGAATCAACCTGTGTAATTAAATATTCTGAAACAAACAAATCAGTTATAATGGATTCTGGAAAATACCATTTTGGATTCAGTAAGTTTATTTTACTATAACGCAAGAACGACCAAGCCCCATCACCCTGACATTTATGAACCTAAAATGTGATGGATTTGCCATTAATTTTTGTTTACTTGTTAGTTTGAACACATTAAATGTACAGTTGATTATCTTGAAAGAAATGCATGGAATTTTAAAAACTTCCCCTGCACTGCAGTACACTGGTTGAATTTTTGGCTAAAGATGTCCTGGATTCATCTTAGGTCAGTGAATCATACCGTCAATCACAAAATTTTATATGAATTGAATGAAGTTTCCGTTCTTTGAGACTAATTTGCCACCTGGTCAGTCGTGGATACAGGAGTCAGCCGTTTTCCAAATAGCCTTGTTACTTAAGTCAGAAAGTAACTAGTAAAAAAAAAAAAAAAGACTACTCAAATGATGTGCAGCAGCTTTTGATTTATCATCTAAAAACTAACTTCTGGCATTGCCAGATGTTTGCATACATTTTTTTAAATTAAAAAAACTGATTTCTTGACAGTGCCATTTTGTTTCTAAAACTAAATATAAACCTGCATTTTTCTTTGCTAGGAATAACCCCAAGTCTCTCCTGTTTCTGAGCAAATAATACATTGCTGTTTTTCTCCATCCATGTTGTTACTATGGGATGGCAGTGGTGTAGAGGTTGAGCGTTTGACCTTTGATCAGAAGATTGTGGGTTCATTGGCTCTGTCATAACATGATGTTTGTTGAAGGCCTAGGGCTGCATGGTGGCGCAGTGGTTAGCGCTCCTGCCTCACAGCAAGAAGGTTCCCGGTTCAAGTCCTGGCTGGGGGACCTTTCTGTGTGGAGTTTGCATGTTCTCCCCGTGCATGCGTGGGTTTTCTCCGGGTACTCCGGCTTCCTCCCACCGTCCAAAAACATGCTTCACAGGTTAATTGGTTACTTTAAATTGTCCCTAGGTGTGAATGTGAGTGTGCATGGGTGTGTGATCGTGGCCCCTGCGACAGACTGGCGACCAGTCCAGGGGTGTACCCTGCCTTCACCCATGAGTAGCCGGGTTAGGCTCCGGCAACCCCGTGACCCCGAAAGGGATAAAGCGGATTGGAAAATGAATGAATGAATGAATGAAGGCCTGTGGATCCATGGTGGTTATACATTCAAACCTACAGAAGTTGATTTGTCATTACTTGTATTGTGGTGACATTATTCTGCACCTCTTAAATGTATTTAACAGATGTTACAAGTAACAAAAAACTAGCTGCACAAATAAAACTAATTGTAGATAGGATAAAGTTTTGTTTTTTACTTTTCAACCTACTCAAGTTTTAAGTATTTTGTAGTAGAACTACTAGGAGTTTTTTTTTTTTTTTCCATTCTTTCATGTAAAAGCTCCTTACTTCGGGAAAGAAACTTCTTTTTTTTTAATTTGCATTGAGAAAGGTTCTAGCTACATAATGTCAATTTTTTTTTAATTCCCAGGATCATGGTAAAGAATATAATAGTTATTAATGAAAACCTGGAGGAAATGCATTCAGATGTCATATTGAGAAACAGAAAATTTCAATTAGGAACTAATTCAGAAATGTCAACTTAAACCAATAATGAAGAGATTATTAGATCAAAATCTTACCAGGAAAGCCTTGGAATGACTTTATTTGTATGATCCATAATAATTAATTGTTGCCATCATTACTGGGATCACAGCAGCAGGCGGTGTTTGCCAGCAGCTCCATCTCCTCCACCATCACCGCTCACTTGAGGCGTGTGATTACATTCTCCAAAACAGGCCCCGGACAAAAGCTACAATCTGGAGCGACACTGTGACAAACTCATTATCCGGCACAGTCATTAACTCACATGAGAGGCTCTTCACTTCCTGTCACTACAAACAACACAACCTGTACGCTCAACTGTTTTATCTCCAACACATTCAACATTTATACAAATATAAAATATTTTCTTGATTTTATTGTTGTTTTAACCTTTCAACACCGGAGCTTTAGCTCCACTGTTTACATTCTTTCGACTGTCGTGACTCTTTAAACTGTTCGCACAATTGACGCAAATTCTAGCGGAATTCTAAAGCGGACAAAAGTAGCTTTGCGCCACTATGCGACACTTAACAGTAATGAAGTTTTCGCACAATCACAAGCTGACTAAGTAGCGGAAAAAGCTGATTCAAAGCCGATGTGAAAGGATGTTTTTGTGAGCAACAGAACCAGCCAATTCAAATTGATCACCTTAACGGTTATTTGTCAGAGCGTTTTATTCAGGTGTCGGTGGCAACATCTCTGGTGTTAACAGGTTACACTAATGACCAAACACAAAAACAAACAGCCAATAAAACAACAAAACAAAAACAAGTCTGAAGCAGTGAAAACGAATACCACAAAATTGTATGGTATGCTTTATACTCCAATGGACTTTTATTGACACATTATAGTCATGTGGTAATCAGCAGTGGTTCTGAAATACAGTCATTTACCGTCTCCGTGTGCACTTAAGAAGAGGACCACCGACTGCAACCACCACACGGGCTCATTGTTCAAGTGCAGAAAAAAAAAGGCCACTGTTACTAACACATCGGGAACAAGGCGCAGCAGAGCTACCGCTGTGTTCACAACTGAAAACTGGCTATTAGTCAAAATAAAAAAAACTGTAGCCAATTTCAGCTAGTGAAGAATTTCATGAATGCAAACATCGTAAGAGAGGACATTTGAAGATTTGCCTCCTGACTTTTCAGGATTTAAAATAAGAAATCAAATTTTAAAATTGCAAGAAATAAGTAGATTTGGGTCTTGTAGATGTATTGTTTTGTTGCAACAGCTCTTTGCAATGATCTTTATTCTGCAGCACAGCTCCAGATGTGAGTTTTCACCCCTAATAATGTCTACCGAAGCTAAACTGCATCTTTTGCCCTCGACTCGATTAGTGACGAACAAAAATATCAAACGTGAAGCTTCTTGTTTGTTAAAAAGAGCCTTAGCAGCGTGTGGGAGAACTGTCCACAGCCGCAACAGCCTGGTGCCTCCTCCTAATGTGGGTCATAAGCCTGGTTACACCCGGCTGTGGGATGTCATCCCACGCTTCCACCAGCTTTTGTCTCAAGTCAGCCAACGGTCACAAACTGCACAAGCGGATCCAATACGTAGCATCTGTGGTCCAATTGTCTTAAACATTTTTCCTCGTTTCAGTTGCATCTCTCTAACACACTGCAGACGATCTGGGGTTCACTCCAAACAACATAACTTAGACAAGCCGGACAAAAGCTTGAGGTCGTCCTAAAGCTCAGGCCTTGTACCGGCAGCACCTGGAGCTACCACATTCTAACAACAGTCAATGGCAAAAAACTTGTGTTTAGAAAAGAAAACTTGTATTTTGTCATGGATAAAACTGTATTTCACAAATGTTGCTCCGTTTAATAGGAGAACAAACGAGAATTATTTATTGTCAAAGAGCACTGTTGCAACAAAACTACCCTTACTTTATGTGCTTTTGTTCAGTTATTGAAATGGGAATCTTTAGACTTTCAGTTTTTTGAAAGGATTCAGTATGATCAATAGATCCCTCTTTTTTTTTCCAGGCAGTTGGTTGAAAAAAAAAAACAATTTCAGGAGTTATTTTTACGCGTGCTAAAAGTTAACTCTGTGGCCACAGGAGAAACAGTAAAGCTACTGACAGCAATACATTGATCGTATTTGTTCAAGCGTCTCACGTTACAGTCAAGTGATGGAAGGAAGGTGGAGAAGAGCAGTCGTAAAAATTCTGCGCACAAACCCGCATTTTTCCTCCATCATTTCGTCTGAGTCAAATGAAGCAGCCAGATGATGGGTTACCCCCGGAAGATGAAGGCTCAGCCACAAAAGTGTGAAGCGCTCCTTATCTGACATGTCAACCATCAAAGCTCCCGCTGCTTGTGATGAGGACATCAGAAAAGCTGCTTAGCAACAAACACAAGTCCAGCCAGAAGTGCGAATATGAGCAACAATGCTCTGCGCCACATTCAGTCAGTTGGAGGAGGTAAATGAGACAAACGCACAATCTTGTCGTGTTGCAGTGTGTTCTAGAGAGCTGTTGTGGTGTCGCTGAAAGGTGTGTAAGAACACACCTGTGACATGCTGTTGTGTCGACCCACAAAGGCCAAACCAGCAGCTGTGCCCTCTCAACAGTTAAGACATGTCTGTGTCGGCTCAAGAGTTAAGGCTTTGCTGCCACCTAGTGGACAAAGAGAGTGGCAGCTTCGACCAAACATCTCAACGTCTTCAAACATTCTTTAGGGGGATTTGAACCATCGAACTTGTGACAAAGTGAATATAAAACAATCGTGATTAGGGAAAAGGGTGTATTTGTGTTAGCACTTTTGAGTCGCCTGTTTGTTAAAAGATGCAGCATCAACTGAAATGCAAAGGAGTTGGCAACACGGGTTAGAAAGGCAGCATTTTGGAACCATTCCACTGTGTTTGTGCATGTCTGACAGATGACCCCTAACACAAGCTGCTATAATGGCCGCTATGCTGCTCCGAGTAAACATGCAAGTGAGCAGGTGTGTGTAAGACATCATGGGCACGGGTTTTCTTGGCACACCTGAAGCGGCTGGCACACGTTTGACAGAGATATTAAAACAGCATATAAATACCCCGTTACATCAGCTGTTATACACTTGGCTCACAAACAGATGCGCAAAAGTAAAAATGTGCAAATGAGACGATAAAAACAGTTTAAAAGTTCACTTTGTGCAAAAAGAAAAAATACTCACGTGAAAAAAAATCTGGAGTGTGCAGTTGATTGAAATGCAGCAAATCAGCGAAGTCTGTTGGTGGATTAAAAAAAAATTTAAATTAAATTGTAAACAAAAAGTGTTTTTTTTTTCCTGGTTTGTTTGTTTATGGAGACTGAAATGCGATCATCCACAAACCAAGGAGATTTCAAAAATTATAATAAAAAAAAAAAAGTATTTTCCTCACACATTGTCAGTTTGTCCAGTTCTCTGTTTGCACATGAACTTTTCAGTCGTTTCATTCTATGTGCCCACTTGAGTCTGATGTCTCCATAAGCTACAGAAGATCCACAAACCAGATTTAGAGCATGTGAATGTGTGTCAGGGTGTGCATGAGGTTCTTCTGTGTGGAACCGGGTCGGCAGTCATGCTCTACTTTTCCAGAAGTTTGCAGAGAAAGCGCCGTCCTCCTCGTCCTCAGTTTGGATTTGTGTCCATCAAGTCCCTGCTTCCGGGAGGAGACCTGTGTGCATTTCCGGTGTACTTCACCCCATCAGAGGCAGAGGAGATCCGAGTGCTCCTTCAGCAGCTTTCCTGTGCTTCTTGAAGTACAAAACAAAGCGCAGATTTTTTCTGTAGATTTTTTCTGTGGCAGCAGCCTTTTTTCCTCGGCCGATTTCCCAGAAAAAGACGCTTTTTAAGACGAGGACAGAAGTCCCAAACACCCCCTGAGACCCCGCCTGCATGGACTGCAGCAGTCACTGCTCTACGAAAGCTGATTATTTTCATGGATTCCTACAAGGGCAACTTTGGGTAAACCTTGAATCAAGCAGTTTTTTAGCTGCAGATGCTTCTACAGGGAAGGGAGGGCAGCAGCCTGGCACAGCCAGACCAAATGTTTTCAATCAGACATAGAGACAAGAGAATTTATTTCATGTATTTAGCCTTTTTTGTGAGAGCTAAATAATTCTAATTCAAATGTATTCATTTTGGGTAATAGCGTAGGTGTTCTTTCTCATATAGACCAGATTTACGGACATAAATGAGACAAAAGGACGATGGTTTGATGCAAATATACATCAATATACATCATCTTTAGCATCACGTGAAAGCAAACACCTGTTTTTTACCATACCTGGAAATACACTCAAGCATCATGGGGTTAATGCTTAGAGTTAAACAATTAAAATATTTTTAAAAGAGCGGCTTCGGGTTGTATTTCCCGTCAGTTCTACCTTCTTTACGTCTGTCCAAACAGCAGAGAACTCTGTGATCACACAAATGTATCTTTTCCTTAACAATCGACCGGATTACAGCACCGTAAAATAAAAGGAAGTCGCCTAAATGCAACACTGTATAAACGTACACCGTTGTCATTACAGACTGAAGAATGACAGCCACACACGCGGAGTCAAATATGTCTGATCGATTTTAGTTTTCATATGTTGGCGACGGAAAAAAAAAAAAAGGAAAAGTGAGCGCGCTAGACTCTGAGATGTCACGCTGCCGCTTTTGTCGTTAATGATGTGTCTGCGTTAACGGAATTAATGAAGTGGCGCTTGTATCCACATACACTGGGCGTAAACTGCCATCAAACGAGACAGAAGAGAACATTTGAAGTCCTTTGTAGTATCATGCAGTCCTGATCCATAACATTTTATTTTATTTCTTGTTTTTTTTCAACATTAAAATGCACTTTTTCATTATATAAACATTTTTATGGGTTATTATTGTTAGTAACACCCCCTCTGACCTTAAAATGCTTTAGAGGAAGTTGACGCATTTTTGCGCATGTGGGAACCATTGAGGTTTTTAAGAGAAACAACAAATGTGTTTCTTAGAACGAGATTGAGTGGGAGGAGTCGTCGGGGAGAAAAAGAGCAGAGGAAGCAATTTTCTGTCATTTTGATCAGCTTCATGACAGGAATGGATGGAGTGGACGCTGATGGTGCAGGAAAGGACGAGTCAGTGTTTACCCTCTTTTATGGCGCGCCATCTGATTGGTCATTCTTTTGTTTCCACTCTGGGCACTGTGACAAAAAATTGGTTTTTTTATTCCTACTTTAGAAAATGTGTTTAATTGCTTTAAAAACTTTTTTTAAGCATCCCACCTGTTTTGGATTTTTGGACTCCAACTTTAGATGTTCATCTTCTGTCCAATCCAAATGGCTTTTCTTTTCTTTCCATCGTTGTTGTCAATTCTTGGAAAAATCTAGAAACTAACTTTAAAGCTGAACCTTTCAGGTTCTAGCTTCTCCAAGCTGCTGTCTTTAGACCCCCCCCCCCTCCTTCGACCACTGCACATTTTTCCAGTTCCATCTAAATGCATTGAAAGCTGCCAGGATGTTTTAAAAAACCTTCTTTTTTCAAAGTTTGCCCTCCATCAGATCTACTCAAACTGACAGCATGAGTCAGCTTCTCTTCACGTCTTCCTTTCCTTCCTGCAGTTTCTATTTGTGCCCCCCTCCAGTCTTACCTCTTCATATAGCCCTGTCCTCTTTCTTTCAGTTCCCCCCTGCCTGAAGAGTGTCTCCATCACATGTCATCTCCTGCATGGCAGCTCTCCTCTCCGTGAATGATGAGCACAGGGAAGAAGAACGCGTCCTGGTAGGACGGAGGTCGATCTCGCTCCCCCTCCCTCCCTTCTCCTCCCGCTCCACTCTCCTGCTCCACCTCCTCGTCCCTCTGTCTCCCTCCGTCTACTCTCCTCCTCACTTCTTCCTCCTCTTCCTCCTCATCACCTTCTCCTTCAAGCACTCCCCTGGTTTCCTCGTTGTTCTGTCTGGAGCCTAACCCCAGGAATCCCCCGCCACCACTTCCTCCACCTCCACTACTCCCTCCTGCCCCA
>BSAI01000212.1:7517760-7879046 GCA_036245035.1 Adrianichthys oophorus | reverse complement strand
GGAGGGGAGGCTGGCGCTGGACGTGGTCCTGCGGCATCTGGGGCAGGTCTGCAGGAGGTACGCAGAGTTGAACATCACAGGCAGCGCCAAAGAAAGTGGGTTGGTGGCCTGGGTGGGGGTGATGCCAGGGGGTCCAGAAATGGGGGTGGACACAGTGGGGTTTGTCCCCCCGCTTGTTTCCAGGTCCATAAGGAGAGCCTCCGAGTAACTGGGGACCATCTGCTGGTTGCAGCGAATGTGCCACTCCAGCTCCGTCATGTCCACGGTATTGACCCGGGAAATGGCTCTGTAGCTCGTCCCATTCAGGCCAACGCTGACTCCTCCCGGGGGGGCTCCATTCTCCGTCCCACCCTCAACCCTATCGCCTCTTCCCCCTCCGCCCAGCACCCCTCCTCCTCCTACGCCATCGTCCTCATCTTCTCCAAAAAGCTTCTCCACGTGATAGTGGACATATGCCGTGCGATATTCTGACACCACTCGCAACGGCCACGACAGGAGGAAAACCGAGGCCAACCAGAACACCCGGTGCCTGGAGAACCAGGGCGGGCAAGCTGGGTCCGGGAATGCCAGAATGTGCTCTCGGAAGTCCACGTTCTTTAGGTGCATTCCTTCCCTGGCCTCCATGTAGTCGTCCAGTCCTTCATTCTCCCCGAAAAAGCGAGCCCGCTGCAGAGAGACACACGGGAGCCGCAGTCAGAGCTAAAAATCTGACAAACATGAAGAAGGGCTACCGGGAAAAACCCAGAAGGTCGTAAGAAATATGAAGTCATCTTAGAAAACATTTTAACTGTGGGGAAAACAGATTTGTAGGAAACTGTTACAAAAACAATCTAAATGAATCTAACTGATTGTAAAAAAAAAAAAACAATTTAGAAGAAATCAGTCAAAACTAGGTATGGGTCCTGGATTTTATTTGGTGCAGGTGCCAAATCTGTCCTTTATATGCTTTCGGTGCCTGAACGGTGCTCGAGCCAGTGATTGCCTCAGTTTACGTTGCTTTTAATAGTAGGTGACATTTGATTTTCTTTTACTCGTTTATTGAATTCTTATCTGTTAAATATTTTATTGCCTGTAGTAACGTTATGCTTTTGTGTATTACATTGTTCTTACTTTACAAAATTTACATTTTCTTGTTATCCTTCTTCTTTATTGTAAAGCCCTTTGTTACCCTGTTGGCATTGTAAAGTGACACAGAAAAAAAGCTTTTATTTGTGCATTCATTTTAAAAAACTGCATTTTTTTCAAAAGCATTTAACTGTGATGAAATAGTGTTACAGGGTCAAGGAGAGCACTTGGATGTCCCTAAGATTCTTTATTTCCTCCTTTCTGACAGTCTGCACTGCAGCGCTGCACCTCCGTTTTCACACATGCTGAAAACACATTTCACCGCCACAAACAGTCATTTTTCAAGGCGCTGAAAACGTAACTGATCCTTTAGGTTCGCTGAATTTGAATCACTTGCTGTGAAGTACAGACAAACTTTAGCACGCTTCACCTTTGCTATTTTGACTGAAACTCCGCCCATCACCACACCCATTTTATACGAGCCCACCCACAATACATTGAAAGGTTAAACGATTGGCTAGAATTGTACAGTAAAACTTAGTGAATACAAGGGACTGACATGTCCGAAAAGAAGCACCTACATCTGTGTTTTTATATGGTAGTGGTAGTATTGCATACGTTGGTATGAGGGACACTGCAAGTCTCAATTTAAAACCAAATCATAAGTTATACCACTGAACTGCATACCAGTATGTTTATGTTGAAAGGGTCAGACAGGTGTATCTTTTTATTTACTGTTTTATTACATTACACAAGGCTAAGTAAAAGCCAATTGAAAGATTTTTATTTGTTACTTGCTTATTAGCAACCAAAAAAAAAAGGATTTTTCGGAATTTCTGGTTGTTTTTGTAGACAAATCATTTATCGAATTGAAACAAAATTGTGAAATCCCAGTTTGAACCGAATCAAGGTGAAAGTGAATCATTGCATCCCTAGTTGGCACAAATACCAACTTGGCACCGACTTTTGGTACCCATTCCTAGTAAGGTAACTCTGATTGGAGAAAATAAGCCAATGTTTTGTTTCCTGAAACAATAATGATGAGCAAAACAATCTTTGCTTGAAAAATAAGTCTTCTCAAAACAAAAAAATATCTATTTTCCATTTTTTTATACCATGTAGGCTCTTACCTGAATTATAAACTTAAAAACATGAAATGTTTCAAAAACGTGCTGAAATGTTGAATGTTTTCTCTGGTTTAGAGACGCAAATAACTGTGAATGCAACAGTTGAAGATGAGACATTTTTTCACAGTCAAGATAATCGTGTTTTCAGATTTTTGTTTTGAAGGAACATCTTTGTGACATCTCACCTGGGTGAGGTAGGCTGCTTCAGCTCGAGCACTGGAGAAGCTAGAAAAAGAAGACGACAATATTTAGACACTAAGTCAACAAATACCCACTTTGAAGATCCACTCTTCTTCTTTTCTCACATGTACCTGAAACACTTAGTGAAGCGAAGGCGAACTGCAGGATGCAGCTGGAGGTCCAGCAGCTCTTTTGACACATCTTTGACACCGTAGCGAGCGTAGTCGAACTCAGAACTGGAGGCATGAGTGTTGACCCGCTCATGGTAGACCTGATGAGGCGGAAAGGACATTTTTTTTATTAGTAGCATCAGGATGTAGTAGAAACCATCAGAAAGGAGGATTCTCCTACCTGTGTGGTCGTGTACGCATCTCCGTTGCGGTATCGAGTCACCTGCCTGGTTCTCCTCACATAATGATAGCTGATGGCCTTCCACCAAATACAGGGAGTGGCCTGCTGAAGCCTCTGCACACGCTCGAACACTTCCTTCATGACAGAGGAAGAAAGACATTACTGCTCACTGAAAAAACACAAAATCTCACCAATTATTTTGTCTAATTTCTCATTTAAAAACCTCATATCTCTTGATATCAGTAAAATAAAATTGCAGTAACTTTACAAGTGAGCTGCCACGACTTTAAATCAACAAATCTTGAAAATCTCACTGAGACATTTGATCTGGAAAACATCTTATTTGAAGCAATAGCTCTAATGAAACATGTTTTCTTTAACTTTATTTAATAGTTTGTGATGGTGCGAGTATTGTTATAAAGAAACGGACCTGCTTGATTTTGGGGGGAACTGGACAATTTTTTTGACTCACAACATTTTTATTTCGTTTTTGAAAGTATTTGTTCTTAAAATGTCTCATTCTAAACTCAAACTTTATTTATTTGTACAGCGCCTTTCCTTCTTATGAAAACCCAAGGCGCTTTACATAAAGAAAAAAAAAATAATAGTAATAATAATAAAATAAAAATATAATAAGATATATAACAATAATAATAAAAATAAAATAATAATAAAACAAATAAAAATACAATTACAATCACCCTTCCCTCCCCAGCTCTTCCCTCCATCCACCCAGCTCCCACAATACATGACACCCCCCACAGGAAAACTGAACAGCTCAAATGAAAATGTCTGGCTCAGTACTGCTGTGGAGAAACGATATTACGGGGATCCGTTTATTCCAAGCTCCAGCCCAACCACAGGGGTCATCTCCGCAGTGCCCACCCAACACAGGGCAGACCAGAGCCCCCTCTACATGGAGGTACCCCAGCTGCCCCAATGAGAATGAGCACCGCAGCACCAGCTCACCCATAGGCAGGAGGGGCCCCAGAACAGCGGATTCCCGTGAGGATTCTAGTCTTGCTGTGGGAGCCAGTAAGAAATATTTAAATTAATTTAGACTATTTTGACTTTATTTGTTGCTCAATAGTGTCTTGGAGACGTTTTTTTAAAAACGTTTGACCCTCCTGTATGTTTTGCTATCCTCCAACCTTCGAAATTACAGTAAAAAGATCCAAAAAAGTAAAAAGATCCAAAGAAGTGGATTGTTTTCATTGGGATGCATGCGAAGATGCTGGAGGTGGTGGGTGAGGAGACAGAGGAGTTCGCTCCGGCACTTCCTTTGAGATGATTTTTAGTAAAAAATAAATAAATAAATAAATAAAAAAGGATAATTGGACTGTTGTAGCACTTAAAATACAATATATTTGAGGAAAATGTGTATAAATAGACCTACTTTAAAAATATAAATTCCTTTTTTCTTTTAATACACACCTATTTATGGACACATTTTTAATTACCAAAGCAAATTACCTAAATATAAGTGTCAATGCCTAATTTCAATATTTAATTTTGTCTTAAAAATGGAAAGCCTGACTTATTCTTAAGACACATTCTGCTAGTTCCATTCTAGCTAGATCTTTTTTTACTTTTAACAAAGGAAAAACATCTATTTTTTAATTTGTTTTGAAAAGGACATTTTTTCCAGTGTAATGATAAGAAACAGAAGGAAAGGAAAGAAGAGGAAATAAGGTTGTGTTGTTGGATAATATTGGGACCGAACTGTGTGAAATCTGATGTAAAACAAACCTTGCAGTTTCATTGTTTCATTTCAGAGACAAAAATATTGACATTAAGACAAAAAAGGACATTTGCTTAAGTTTTCTAAACACCACATGACTGGGGCAGGGTTCTCACAGTCTCACAGGAAATTGTAAAATGATGTTTCATCAAGATCTATAATAAAGCTCAGTGCAAACAGCGTGAAAATGCCTTTGTTTGAGACTGCAGCATTTCTCAATGCCATTAAATGATGTTTTGAACCCAATATTTTTTTTTTCCCGTGAGATGCTTTTGCTAAAGCTGATCAGGTACCTGGAACTCTGCGTGAGCCAGCAAAGCCGTCTTGGAGAAGCAGTGCCAGCACTCCACCAGGTAAACTACATAGAGCATCGCCAGGAAGGCCAGGGGGATGTAGACATAGCCGCTGGAGCACGGGCTCTCCAAGTGCAGGATGTCGTTGTAATACGCTGCTGAAGTGGCCTCGCTGTCAGAGCCGAGGGGAATGGAGGAGGAGCCGAGGACCGGCACACGACAAAGGGCACACCAGGCCAACGTAGCAAAACAGCCGTACATGAGGAGGGTCAGGAGGAGGCACTTCCAGTGGGACTCCCTGCACAGGGAGGAGGCCAGAGACTGTTGGACTGGCCTTTGCTGTGGAAACAGAGGAAGGAGACAGGCATTAAGACGAGGAGCATCGTGTCCAAGGTCTGAAATTAACACTCGCCAGTTGCAAGCATTGTTTTTTTCTTTTTGGTGAGTAAAAAGTTAGAGGGTTTCTCGCCACACAGCAGGTTAATATTTGCATTTATGTAAATTAGCCCTCTTATGGTGATTTTTTTTTTTTTTTTATTGCTCATCTGCCGTCTGCACTAAAAGATATATGACCGTACACAACATGAGAAAACAACCCACACTACGTCACTTCAGTTAATTATAGCATTTGGCTGATGAAGTAGACATAGGAACATGTGGTGATATTCAACAGGATCCAGACAGGACTGGAGAATAAACCTGCTGGACTTGCAGCAGCAACCAGAAAAGTCATTAAAGTGTTGATTTGGAGAAAGCGGAATCTTTATGATCCTGATGCTATGCTAATGAGGTGTTCTGTTTGTCGCCAGTATGCGACCCAGGACCAGCTTAATGTCAGACAGTATTTTTATGGATTGGACTTTTAGATAAATACAAAAAATTTAATTCACCTTTTTTTTTTTAATTATAAAACATTTTATCTTTTTTTGCATAGTTTTAATGGGGGTGTGACTTATATGCATTTTTTTGGTTTGTTTGTTTTTTAATAAATAGCAACAACCACTAGAGGGCACTGTAATTGTGTGTATCAGTATTTCCTACTGACAGCCACGCAGAAGAAGTCCAGCTCAGTCTTACGCTGCGGAATTATTCAGAAGCGACACAGAGGACAAAGAATTCAACGAATTTTGTGATTTTTTAACTGATATAAAGAGTTAAATTGTTAGCACATTCTTTGTAGTACGGTTGTCGGAATAATTGTTCATATGTAACGCTAATATACTAGATTCCTCTTGTGTTTCATGAAGCTGAATACAGTTATGGTAGTGAAGCGTGCATATAGTCAGTCAATTGTTTTTTTTCCAGTGTTATGATTTGACTTTCAAGATGTAATGTCCGTTCTCGATCCTGTCTCTTCCATAATAAATTTCTCCCCAAAGTTCTTCTTTATTATTCTTTTTTTTCCCTGCTGTGACTTATACTCATTTTTATTCATTAAAAAACTGTATTTTCTTAATAGAATGTGAGACATGAATCCACTGTAAGCAACTTTATTAGCAGTGTCTTCCTAACATTACAAAGCTGGTGTTGTACAGAAAAAAGCACCCCCTCTCGTGAAAGCACTGCATCTTTATACTGTCAATGACATGACGGCAAGAATGCAAACCTTAAAACGTTTTTAGGCTGTTTGCATCATGGTTTTAAATGAAAATAATTACAGTGAGGCAGAATTATAAAGCATTACACTCCCCCTCCAACAAATCTGTCCTGGTTTTCTCAATACGTTTTAATCTGATGACACTAAAAATGTGTAAATACCATTGATGAATTACTTTAATTTACACCAAAGGAAGAAAGGATATATTCTGATTAGAAATCAATAAAATAAAGTTCAAAAAAAAAAAATCTTGTTTAATTATGTTGAGGCTTCCTCTGTATTGCATTCAACACCTGAGTTTTTTCTGTATGAAATAATGTTATATTTTGGCCAGGAAAAAAATATGTTTAAACAATAAAAATAAATGTTTGACCGCCGATAAGTTCAAAGTTAAATTTCGTCCACTGCTCGTGTCAAAGCTGGTCTTTCAAGCTCCTCTCAATCGGGTTTTAACAAGTTGCCTGTTGGGTAAACGGCGTCACATTTCTGAGCAAGCCTGTCTGATGTTTTGATCAAAGCCTCCCCAACCCATCATGGGATAAGTGCTGTTGTGTGAGTGCACACAGCCTCACTCACTCTGTGAAGACATCACATTACGGCACACTCAAACGCACGCACGGGATGTGGGCAAATACGCTTCTCTTGCTGCTGCCGTCCGTCTCTCGCGCACATTCCCAGCATTGTAATGCAGCCGGCAGAGTGTGTGTGAATAATTTAGATGACAGCGGTGCTTCTAGACTGTTCTTCAGTCCAACACCAGTGGCAGATCGGCGCGATGCAGAGAGAGATGGGGGGACAGTTTGTGTCAAAATGTATTTCTTCTGTAGTTACGGCAGCTGATGGTTCCCTTCACGGCCATCAGCTTTCTGTGAGAAGATTCTTGACAGGGACAACAGTAAACAGACAGCATGACTCTGTCCTTCCCCTCCTTCCAGCAAAGTCTACAAATGCTGTCTGCTCACTCCCCTCAAGCTCCCTCTTCATCATTCACCCCTCCTTTACAGTTTTCATCTTCTCCTCAATACGCAGCAAAAAGCCTCCACATGACTTCGGCAGTCGTGTTGTACTGTTTGCAACACAAAGTTTTTACAAAACTCCACAGAGTGAGCGGTGAAAGACAGAGGAAGGGCGCCTTCCCCTCCAGCAGGACCTAAAAACCATCCAGCTGCAGAATTTATAGATCCCAAAATAGGTTAGCTTCTTAAAGAGCAACCCTGGAAATGATCAGATAAATGCTCCTCCATTATATGCATCCTCCACCCACCCCCCCACGCAGCTTCTCCTCACTCACGTTTACTCGATTACATCCTATCCAAGTAGATTGATCGGGCTAAAAGTGTAGTGTACAGAGCCAGGCGGTGAGACCCACACCCATCCTGCTAGGAACTTCCCTTGATGGCACAAACCGACAGGAATCAAAAGACGGTACTACGCCACAGGAAGTCTCTGTGCAAAAACAATTTAAAGATCCACTCACATGAACAAGGTGTTTTAAACATGTTCTTGTGGTATTTTTCTGATGATGGAGGACATATATAAAGAAACTTAAGTTCAAATTAGCATTTCTGAGTTTTTACTTATTCAAATTATTGTAAATCAGGAGCAGATATAAAAATGCAGTTGGAAAAAGAGCTAATTTATTGTGCAGAAAGTACGATGGGTAAGTCGCAAGCTCCGCTCCATTCTGATGTGTCCACTTGTAGACAAATAGATCCGTGTACGTCTTCGTTTTCCACACCCGGGCTGGCATCTGGACCAAAAATGTACAACTGGACAGCTCCAATATTGCTTGCCATTTTTGATGCACTGGCTATGTTAGGGTGGGAATGTGAGGGGCAATAAGCTAGAGAGTAAACAAAGGGATGACGGGGAGTGGGGGTGGATTTACTCTAAACAAACAGTTCCGCCCACAACTCGTAAGTCCAAGAAAACGACAGTTTTTTTTACTTTGACTGAAAATAATCATAATTAAAAGACCACTTGGAACGCTTTTAGAACATCTTAAAATATGATTGGAGAAGGTTTATAACCTTCTCTTTCTCCACCTTTTTGTTCCTTGCCAAACACATCCCAAGAATTTCCCCTTTTACAAGCAAAAAGAAAAGGGAGAGAATATTCTAGCAATAACAGGCATACCAGAAAGGGCTTGGGCCAGCATTTCCATTAGCTTTCTGCAGCGCAGTTGTTGGCGCAAGGAAAATCAGACAGGGGTCAAATTATTCCAGTGTGCACGTCCTGTGCCAAAAGTGAATGCTTCTCCTTGAGAAGACAAAGGATACCGTCACTGAGTAACAGAGATAACTCACAAAGGCGCACCAGCAGGCCTCCTAAGTCCACACTTCACCGCTGATGTCCGTTTAAAAGAAAAAAAACAACGTAAAAACTGCAGAGATTCTCAAGCAGATGTTTTTAGACAGGGCTGCACGGTGGCGCAGTTGTTAGCGCTCCTGCCTCACAGCAAGAAGGTTCCCGGTTCAAGTCCTGGCTGGGGGACCTTTCTGTGTGGAGTTTGCATGTTCTCCCCGTGCATGCGTGGGTTTTCTCCGGGTACTCCGGCTTCCTCCCACCGTCCGAAAACATGCGTCATAGGTTAATTGGTTACTCTAAATTGTCCCTAGGTGTGAATGTGAGTGTGCATGGGTGTGTGATCGTGGCCCCTGCGACAGACTGGCGACCAGTCCAGGGGTGTCCCCTGCCTTCGCCCATGAGTAGCCGGGTTAGGCTCCGGCAACCCCGTGACCCCGAAAGGGATAAAGCGGATTGGAAGATGAATGAATGAATAAATGAATGTTTTTAGACAAATAAAATAACAAATCCCACTAGTAATTCCTAATCCTACTTTCAAAGCAACAACAACAACAACAAAAAAAACGGAATGGAAGTTCTGTGATCTCTTTGCATTATTTAATTTATTGTTTATTGTAATATAAGAATATGCATGAAATTTAAACAAACGTAAAATGAATGAAAGCATTCAAATTACACAAAAAATCTTGACACATTCTTAAGCGTTTAGATCCTAAAGCCCCAAAACAGACGTCAATTAGGAAAAATTCATTTGTTTAAAAAAAAAAAAAAAAAAAAACTGTAAAAAGCACTAAAACAAACAAAACAGAATTTGTTCTGACAGTTAAAAACCAGCCTGCAGCTGGCAGGATGATTCATCTGATGACTGGAATATTCAAGATCTGGTTAAACCTGATTAAAAGAAAATATTTATTGTTGACTTGCTGATCACATTTACCTTAATCAGTCTGCTTTGAGAAGCTGGAAATTCTTCAACAACCAATTAAACAAAGTTAAAAACACATTTATAGGCTCTGAAAATAACACAATACAATCTGTGCCAAAAAATGAGTTAGAAATAGTGGAGAGAATTAAATTAAAATAAAATTGTAAGTGAAAAAGGCAAAAAAACCAAAGAGAACACCAGTTAAGAATCAATTTTCCCTTTGTATGACCGGCTACAGTAAATAAATATGTCTATGACAACGATTTCAAAGCTTATGGGACTGTTGGAGAACTCAACATTCAGCGTTAAGCTGTCCCAAAAGTACAGTTAACACCATGTTCGTACCTGGCCCAAATTGAGAGAGCTGGATGAAAGGATAAGTCATTGAGGAAAAGCTGATGGCAGTCCATTTAAACACCTTAAAGTGATTTAATGAAAGACACTGAACCAAGAACTGCAGGTAAACAGAATGTAGGAGCTAATCTTGTAATTTTTTCCGAACATAATTTGTCTTAGGTTTTATTTGATATTACTTTGTGCATATTTCTGTTTTATTGCAGAATGACAACTACTGAATTGTTATTAACTTCAATACTTTATTATAATAATTAACACCTTGGATTTGTACCACTGATCATCATAATCATCTTCCCCAAATGGGAACACAATTCCAAAGGCTGCTTTGCCTGAATAATATCCTTGAAGTGAGTCATTGCCTCCACTTACACCCAAAGGAGAACTAAAAGCAGAATTGGATTGTGTCTACTGTACATAGAAAATATTCTTTTGTAAACAAATAAAATCAGTCTGAGACCAAATAAAGAGAGCAGAGTCGCCAGCTGACTGGTATGGAAGTCAGCCCTGAAAGTAATAAAGATTGTGATGTTTCCAAACCTAAAAACTTTTCAACCACAGGTAGAGAACATCACAGAAAAAAGGCATCTAGAGGCACAAATGGACTTCCTGATTGAAGCAGGTTCAAAAATGATTGTAGCTGGGGGTTTTTTCTAAACAAACACCAAGTGGTTTGTTACACAAGTAAGTCAGTCTCTATTAACATGAATCACCCCAACTACACAACATAATCAAACAAACGTGCACCCTGAACACCCTGAATAGGTTGTCAATCTGTCGCAAGGCCACAAACACACATGCACACCTTGGGACAATTTTGAAATCACCAATTACTTATGAAGTAGGGGTTCAACAATCACTAGCTACGACCACCGTCTTTGTTTTAACATGCGGCAAAGTCTCTGCAGGACGGTTGACCAAAAGTGTTTCAAGGTTTGATAAACCTGCCGCAACCCACCACCTGTGGGAGGAGATACTGTCAAAAGTTTTTCTCGCTCTCATCACAGCAGATGCGGAAAATGAGGGAAAATCAGGCTTATTTATTTTGAAGAACTGTACAAAAGCATTAATGAGCAGTGCACGCCTCTGACTGGATTCATGAGATCATTCCGAGACAGGAGCAGCAGCTGCGTCTAGACCACTGACATAAATAGAGATGGACAAAGCAAGGCTGTGATGTCACCAATCAAAAATGCCTTGCCTTTGGTTCAAACGAAATGAAATAAATTCAGTCGCCATTTTTCTGTGGATTGAGTCCTAAAGATTGAGTTTGGTCTGTATTCAGACTGCCGTCTACGAGAAATTTCTGTTTCGGACCAATCATCAGTCATTGGCCAGGAAGTACGAGGCGGGTCAAAACAACAAGAGAAAGTCGGAGGAGCAGCACTTTAAAGTCTTCATCTGGATGGTTAACTTATCAAAACTTTATATTTCAATTATCAGTTTTGAACGTCAGGAACAAAAATTTGTACTTGTTACTTTAGTACCTCGAAAGATGGGTCAGAGAGCGGTTCCTGGTCCCGGACCAGGGATTCAAACCGGGTACCACCTGGTAATGAGGAGAGAGAACTAACCATTACACCACCGTGCAGCAACATGTAATTGTCAATCTTTTAAAATCAGCTCAGGGTTGGTGATGTCAAATCTGTCAAAACAAAACAAAAAAATACAGAATTTAAAGAAACTAGTTTCAAGAAAAATCCATCCATCCAAAGTATTTTCTCCACATTTCAAGCTAGTAGAAAGTAATTCACTTATGTATTGCACACTTCATACTTTGATTATTCCAAGACTGACTGTTCTTTCCTCACGAAATCCTCCATAATGAGACATTCAAGTCCCACACCAACCCGTTTTTGATCTTTGTAAAACAATCCCAGTGGTCTTTTGATTACAATTATGTTTTTTTTGCCAAAATCAAAGACCGGTCATTTTCTAGGGCAAAGTTTCTGCAGAAAGTTTGGGTCATGAGAAATTTGCCTCCCAGTTGTAGGCGGGACTGTTGGCATGGAGTGAGCCTGCCCTCCATTTCCCATCATTTCTTTGTTTACACACTCCTGCTAGCTTACCGTTCTTCACAACAGTGTTTTCATCTGCTCCTGAATCACTACAATTGGAATAAAGAAATACTAAGAAATGCCATTTTCATTTTCTTTATACATGTCCTCAATCATGTTATAAAATGTTACAAGAACATGTTAAAAATACCAAAAACACCATTTTCATTGCAGTGGCTCTTAATGAGGTACGTGTTTCATTCAAAAGGTACTTGGAGGTTTGTATGAAAATATTTCCTGCTGTGAACCCCACATCTTTTGTGACTACTCTGTTTCTGCTGGAAAAGCTTCTGGGGAGCCTCCTGTGTGCAGTTTTGAGAGATCAAAGACGAATCTCGGTCTCAGTGGCATCATTGCATAAAATAATCTATTTGGCCCTTTCTCTCAAAGCTTTAGCTGTTTCCAAGCAAGAGTTTGGAGGGATTTCCTTTCAAGCTCTTGAAGAGAAACACAGCAGTTTGGTTTCATTGAAGACACAAAACTAACATGCAAATGTAAAAAAAACGTACAGGACTGAAATATTCTCCAGCAGTCACAGTCACCATGACCTAACTAGCAATAGCAGGGAGTCTTTCGTAGTAACTGTCTGTAAAAGGGAATGATGTTTTTGCTGCCTTATCTCTACTCGACAGGCTTTTATCATTGTTTTCTAAACTGACTAAACAAGAGGGCACTTCAAACCACTTCTCTACTAACTGCACAGAAATAGCATGAAAAAAAGACGAGTTGGAAACTGTACTTTTGTGCACCACACAGACAGCTTCCTCACTCCGTCTCAGCTCTGATTCAGCTGCTTAGGTGTGACTGGAGCAGCTATAATTAGCAGTCCCTGCACGTGGGTGGGAATGAGGCGAAGGGAAGGGGGAAATAAAAGTGATGCTGACGCCTGTGGAGAACTGTTAAGATTCTTCCTTTTCAAAGGGAACTGATTGAGTCATTGGGGGGGCTCCTAGTGCTGCGTGAACACCTGCAGCAGTGTGTCGCTCTCCAATCACACACTTATATCTTTTATTATTGTGGAGTGTGTTCACAGGGGAAGTCAGCTCCAAGAGCAGGTCTGAGTCTGCTGGAAGTTCAAGTTGGTTTAACCTCAGAAACATTTCAAAAAACACCAAACTGGAGGTCTGAAGCATCACAACATACATGATCAATTAAGCCCATAAGCTGTTAGCTAAACTTTTATTGGCAAATTGAGTGCAGCTAAAACTATCATTAATAATTTGTCATTTGTCACAATTATCTTGACAGAATCCATTTCAGAACTGAAAACTCCTTTAATTCTTTAAAGCTTTATAAAAAAAGATTTATTAGAGATTTTTCTTTGTTTTATAAAACTTAATTTAAATGTGATTGAAAAAAATGTCTGTGAAAAGATACTGATGGATGTGTCATGTTCTCCTAAATCTGGGTTGATTTTAGTTTCAAGTTAGTTTCAAGTTAGAATCAAAAAATAATAAAATTCAGATTTAAAGCTATTCAGTTAAATATAAAAGTGTTTGCAAAAAGTTAACTTTAAGCCCATTTTTGTTTTGCTGCCATTTAAAATTATCAAAGATGGAATTCCATTGATATAATAATGAATTCTTACAAGTAAAAGTAGATTAAAAGCTGAATTTTTTTTTTTTTTAGATGCAAGAAATTGCTTTACACATAAATTTGCAAATGTTTTATTTCTTTTACTATTTTTTAAAGCAAAAATCTTACTTTTTAAACTTGGTCCTAGCAATATTTTTCTAAAGGAACGGTGAATCTCTTACTCACTTAAGATGAAAAGATCTAGAAAAAGTAAAGATGGCTTAAGATTTGCTCCTACATATTAAGGCACAAGGACAAAACTATAACTCTTTAACACCTGAGCTTTAGCTCCAGTGCTGACATTTTTTTGACTACAGTAACGCTAGGTTCACATCAAACACAATTCGCATGTCAAGTCCATATCCTCCACTGCTATTGAGAGGCACGGCAAATTCACAGCTTGACGCTTGTTCAAAAATGTATTCATAAGCTAGACGCTCCAGCCACATGTGGGAGGAGTTACTGTCCAAAGTTTTCAGCCTCATCACTACATGGAAGTTTTGTCTGTGCATCTCATTTACAATGCATAGACGACATGGATGATTTTGAGAGATCGGGTTTATTTTGAAGAGCGCTACAAAGCCGTCGGTTGTGTCTGGACGACTGGTGATTTCAGCAGTATTCCCATCTTTATTGCTGTTCCGCATTAGTTCGAGGAGAAAAAAAATAAAAATAAAATTTCTATTATTGTCTCAAAACAAATGAGAAAAATATCATAAAGCTCAGGAGGTGAATGATCAGATTTCACGAGCCAAACATGAGCTCCTGATTGGTTGACACAAAACTAATTCTTTGCTAAAGTTCAGACATTTTAACTTGTATTCATCACGAAACACACTATCGCCAGAATGAAGTGCCCAACGCTCAAATCATGCCGCAGGATCTCAGATCTCGTCTCTACATTAATTTAACATTAAAACTGGATGCCCCTGCTGAATGAATCGCGTAGCTCTCCAACCGTTTACGAAATTAACGGAATTCCTGCAGATTCTGAAGCGGAGCAAAGTAACCATACGCTGTTAAGGAACACTTCACAATAGTCAAGTGTTTTTGCAATCAACATAAATCAACTAATCAAAGAAAAGGGGCTTTGCGTTTAACAGCACAAAACTGCTATTCTCCACGTCAGAGGGAGCTCATTCGCATTGATCATGTAAACAAATGATTACAGAACGTCAAAGAGTGTTTTATTATAAGTGTCGCCGGCAACACGTTTAAGTGCCAAAATGTAGGCCAAAAAAAAAAAGTATATTTAGAGAAAAAGTTGAAAATGCTTTAAGGTAGCTCGAAGATGTGAAAACATCAAGAGGAATTCAGCTAGCGTCACAGAATTTGCCGTGGTCAAACAAAACCCCTCATTCCACTGATTTTCACAATTAATTCAGGAAAGTTTTACTTTTTTGTAGCTGAATCCCACAGAAAAAGCTTGATTTAACTCACCATAAAAAATGTAAAATAATCTTGTGTCTGACTGACAGATGAGTGGCTTTACAACAGTCATGCTGCTCTACTTCATATGTGGCCATGCCTGAGTGGGCTCGACCTCCTGTGAGAACAGGAGCATGTAAAGTTGAGGGAGATACGAGCGTTCGGACGCTTGAGGGAGTTAAGTGGAGAGGAGAAGGGAGGCTGTAAATCTCTACGATGAAAATCTAAAACAGGAAGGAGATAAGGAGGGGCAGATGAGAGAAAGTAATAGAGGCAGAGAACAGCTGCAGGCTGAAATCATTGCATTACGGTCCACAGTGCAGACACCATAGAAGCAGAGCAAAGTGGTGGAATAAAGTGAAACGCATCATTTAACAGGCTTAGCAACAATTATGATTAGAAAGTCTGTAAATGATCACTTCTTCCAGCTCCTTCACTTAGTTAGATGAGTGTTGGGTTTCAAAGTCACTGGACAGACTGACAACTTAAAACCAGGTCAGATTTTTAAGCTATTCACAGCTAAAAAAAAAACGTTAGCAGCAAAATAACTGTTTACTAACCGGGTCATGAATGGACATGAATAAAACACCAGCTTTTTTTCTGAGTTTCTTTCACTTCTTTGTAGAGATTTAGGACATTTCACATCAAAAAGAGGAAAAATAATTTGAGGGTTTATATTTGTTGGGACAATTGGTGCAGAAGTGTGATAGTGGGGGAAAATTCTGAAGATTACAAGATGTTTGCCAGTACAAAGTCAGTGCAGAGTGGATGTTAACCCCCTGTTCTCGGGCTCTACATACAAAACGTGCAGCAATTGAACTTCAAAAGTTAAACCAGTTTCTCCAGTGAGGGACTCGGATTTCGTTGTGGCATATGGATAGCGTTCTTTTCAAAACACGAGAGTCAAACATTTGAAAAATTATCATAAAGGAGAAATAATAATCGCAGTTTGTGCTCAGCTGGAATTACATGACACAGAGTCTTTCATATATCGAAACAGAGCTGTGAAAAAAAAGCCTGGAGCAAGATTCACTAGATTTGCAACACTTTGACATTTCGCACCAAACCTCTTCCAACTGTGAGTACATGCGCTAGTGTCAGGTAGTGACATTCCAGTGGGAACACCACATGCTAAAAGCGCATAATAATGCCAATTTGGCGTGTTCTTGAACATGCATGACATACCCTGTGTGTATGTAGCTTTACATTTGAAGATGCTCAGTTCCAAATCCTACAAGTATTGTGAAGGCCACCACCCTATTCTACTTTTAGACAACTATTTTTAGGATCCGAGGTTTGTCTTTGCCATTTTTTTTTACATTTTTGTACAAGTTATTTATCAAGGATCCATCTTTTATACCAAATTCTATTCAGTCAATTAAAGATTCACTTCTATCACCTTTTAAACTATTTTCAAGTGTTCCCAATGTGTTTTATTTATGATTATGCTGTTTTTAGGTCAAATCAAAAATGTGTTTCGTTTTCTAGGACATAGTTTCTGCAGAGTGGAAGAAGTTCCTTTGAAATTCACCTGTGAGTTTTAGGCGGGGCCAATTCAGCAACTTGCCCCCCTTCCCCTCCCTGTTGGTGAGAGCTCTCCGTTTACATTCCCTCTTGCTAGCTTACAGCCCCAATCTAACATAACCAGTGCCTTGCTGTAGTAGCTTCACACCTAAAAGCTTTTTCAAACTGCATTTTTTTTGTCTGCTCCTGATTCACAACAATTTAAACAAACAAATACTCAGAAATGCAAGTTTAAGATCAATTTTCTACATATATGTCCTCCATTATCAGAAAAATCCACAAGAACATGTTAAAAACACAATGTTATGGGTGGGTCTTTGAAGAGTTGATCCCCACCTAAAACAGATCCCACACCATTCAGGGACTAGTATGGACTGTGAATGTTCTGACAATCCAAACCCAGATAACAAACTGAGAACACCGTCCAGCCGAGAACTACAAGCTAGTGGGTATGAAAGGCCTGAATAAGCATCCGTCTCACTCCGGGCCAGTATTGATTGTGAAACCTGCACTCTTCTGGTGCTGATGTCATAGTGATACTGACTCCCTAAACCAGCATAGATGTCTCTGAGCTGGCGAAAGCTCCTCGTGTCAGGTCAGGACATTTAAAATGACAAAGGCGTGCATGAAATAAGAGAAATAAGAATTGGCTGCAGTGTTTACATCCCATCCAAACAGTGCATGCAGCATGAACCTAAGGAGGTGTCTGCTCATTCACTTGTGTTTGTGTAGATGTGGGGGGGCTGGATGGCAGTGATGTAATCCTGTAGGGTTTTTCAGAGGTGACAGCTGCCACGTGACATGCTCTTAAACTGAAAAGATCTAAGCCAAAAGGGTAAAACTCAAAGGCACCATTCATACATCTCCATTCATACGAAAGTCAAGGTCCTTGCGCGTGCCCTTGCTTGTCTGGACAGTCTCAGAGCAAATTCACAGAGAGGGTGAGGGCGCGTGTCGATGCTTCACGCAGTGACTTATGTTCGGGAACCTCCAGCAATGACACAAACACAAGGTGGACCGTGAAGGTGGAGGGAGACCGGAAGGGGGGAGGGGGCTCCTATTTTAGCGTAAACAAACGCACGAGCGCAGGAGAGAAAAAGAAGAAAACATGTCCTTTCTTACCTGCTCTCGTCCCGACCCTTCCTCCAAAATGGGCTCTCGTGCGGTGGCCGTCTCCTCCTCCGTCTGCATTTTCCCTCTTGCCGCTCCTTCCTTCACCTCACATTCGGGCACAGGCGGCTCCCTCCCCGGTACCGTCCGAAGGCAGGGACCTTCCCGGCGGAGCACGCAGCCCGGTCACCCCATTCGCCGAAAGTCGGTGTCCAATTTCTCGACCGCGGGGCCTGCGGCAAACGAGCATCATCCGCTCCGGACTTGGCGGCTCTACCTCCCCTCCACCACCACCCTGCGTCCTTCCCGCTGACCCGCTCACTGGTTACCCCGCGGCCGATCCATCCCCCGCGCGCCTCCGGGAATAGAGAAGCGGAAGCGGGCACCCACACTCAGAGCTGTCTTCGTGGACGGAGCGTTTTCAGCGCCTGGGTTCTGAAGCGTCAAGCGCGAGAGGCTGTGTGCACGTGAGAGCGCGTGACCGATAACGACACAATCGATTATTCAACTCCTGGGAGCGAATTCTCTAAGACTGATTTTTATTTTTTTGTAAAGGCAGAAAAAAAACAAACGAAACACCCGGCCAGACTTCACTTACTAATCTTAACTTTGTTCAGATTTACTGCAGCTTCCGTTGGGTCCCCGCTGACGTCATACACCAACATCCCCGCCCCCATCTGTTCACCTGTGATTAGCCTCTGGCGCGCAGCTGACCCGCGTCAAATACAAACAAAAAATATATATACTTATACTAAAACGACATAAATAAAAAGATAAAGATACTAAAATGGTATATGAGACCCTGTTCTGCAGTGCCCTGGTCGCGTGTAAATATGGTTGTTACATAATGACCTCCATTCAGAGCGCATGCGACTGAAATGTCAATCAATAGTCATTTTTGATTTGTTTTCATGTCAGGTTTGAGCAATTGAGCAGGAATTGTGCTGAACAGAGGGTGTTTATTTTTTATAACAGAGCAAATAAAATATAAAAAAAAACGTCTTAACAGCTTCACAGTCAAACGAATGATCATGCGGAGCTTTAACAGCTCTCTCTGTTGTAATGAAGTCATTTGTAGGAATATTCAAAGGAAGGAATCAAAGTATTTTACAACTTATATAAGAAAGGATTGCTCTCTAATAAAATCTGAGGAAATTTGACCTCTGTAGGATAGTAGTTTGTGTTCACAAATAAGCCTGAGAACCATTTTTGCTTAATGGGTCTCCTTCTGTGCTTTAGTGTTTTCTTCATCCTTGAGATGCTCAGGAACAACAAGTGAAATTATGTAAGGAACAACATCTCTGTATTTTCTCTACATACCTGATAAAATGAAATAATTATCTGTCAATCAAAACTTTAAAGACCCACTTTGATGAAAATCTCACTTTTGGTGTTTTAACATGCTTTTGTGGCATTTTGCTAATGATGGAGGACATTTTTTTCTTCTTAACTATGCATTTTTTTATGCTACTTATACATTGAAAAATATGGTACGAGACCACTGGAAAACCTTTTACAATAGCTCAAAAGATGATCAGAGTGGGTCTTTAAATTACTCTAAAATAATACAAGCTAGTGTCATTCTAACTGAATGTAAAGAAAGTCTGGGGTTTAAAGGATATTAGCGGTCACAGGCAGATAGAGGATGTCCGTCTCAGTATGGATAGTGACATCCTGGGAGATGTACTTCTTTGGCTCTGTTTCCATTTGTGGTGAACTCATGGCAAACAGCTGAACCTTCAATTCCGTCTGCAGGCCTGCAGCCACCTGAAACAGACCATATACCTCTGGTGTAGTTACAGAAAAAAAACACTTTCAGCTTTAGTGGATTTTTGGACTTTTCCAAAGGAGAGTGTATTCCTAAATACACGGTTTGTAAAAGCATGCAAGAAATAAAGCGCAAACTTTTGAGATGGGAACTTACAAGTCCAGGGTTGTAGAGAACACGGAGACCTGTGGCTAGAGGGGGCTGCTTCACATGAAACCTGGACAAAGGGTCATTTATCACAAATGTTTACATTTTAAACCCAACGTAAAACAGTTTTTCTTTAACTTTTGACCTAAAATTTCCCAGCGGGTCTGGAGCTTTACCTGCATGTGTCAACGCCCACATTTTTCATGAACACTGCAGCACTGGAGAAGGTTCCCGCCTTCACTATGCCGAAGTCCACTCTCCACGGCAGGAGCTGGAAGCCTCTTATTATGGCCTGAGAGTCAACAAGAGACGCAGTCCGACACTTCCTCCTCACTGGCTCCTCAACTGTCAAGAACTGGACAAAAGGACACGCAAATGTATTCAGGAAAAGAACTTCAAAACTGCGGTGAGTAAAAAACAGAGGAGAAAACAATATTAATAATATTAAGGCAGTTTAAAGACCTGCTCTAATGAAAGCTGTATTTTTGTTGTCTTTAACATGTTCTTGTGGCATTTATCAAATAATAAGGACATAAGAAAATCAAGCTTAAATTTACATTCCCGAGTATTTCTTTAATCAAATTGTTGAGAATCAGGAGCAGAAAAAAAATGCTGTTAAAAAAGAACTTATTTATGATGTAGAAAAACAAGCTCTGTGGTCCACAAGCTCCCTGCTCCACTCTCTCACCAACGGCGAAGAGAAGGGGGGCGGAGTTGCTCTGCGCCAACAGTCCTGCCCACAATTCAGAAGCAAATTTCTAATGAATAAATGCCGCTCTGTAAAAAGTATGACCTAGAAAACAACAGGGTTTTTTTTTTGTTTAAAAACGGCATAATCATGGTTAAAAGACCACTGGAAACGCTTTGAAAATAGATCAAAAGAGGATTGGAGTGGGACTTTAAAAAATCCCTGCTGTTAGTGTAAACAAAGATTCAAAATATCTGTGAAAATATTTTGAAGCACAGATTAGATCCCAGAACATTTTGAGTTTTCTGTTATGGTGTATGCTTACATTTTGATTGGGCACTCTGCGAGCTTTGCAGCTGACGATGCAGTTTGGCAGCCTGACTTTAGACTTCCTGAGCTTTCCAGTCACATCCATCTTAACTGACTTGCATCGCCTGGTGGAGCCCTTCAGGTTGCCTTCACCTGGACACCAACCACAAACACATCCATTTACAGCCCGTTCCGGTTTCCCCGTCTCATCAGGCACTTTGAAATAAGACCAACTGGCGGTGTGTGGCGTCGGGTTGGACGGCCTGCTGTCAGGCAGCACATCTGTTTCTGCTGCATTACTAGAAAAGAGAAAAACAAAAATTAAGCCACCTTAAAATAGGAAATGTTCAGTTACTTTAAAATAAAAATCAGCAAATAAGCACAATAAGTAACAGCACATCGATTATTACCTCTCAGACTGAGACGGAGTTGGATTTAGGGGTCGCGGTGCTGCAGAGACAAACACAAAATAAAAAGTTCTCACTACGTTAAAATTTCTACAAAAGATCAATTACAAAGTAAACACTTTACAAATCAAGATTGCTGTTTTAAAACAACGTACTGCAGTCTTGAACAGCATCACTCGTGAAAGCCTCATCCCTTTTGGACTTGGAGATCAATGGAAGATTGTTGGAGCGCCTCACCATGAACGCTTGGTTTTGTAGCAAACTCTAAACATGCAAGCAACAGAGCTCTATCATTTTGTGAACTTCCAACAACCTGAATATCCAATGTTAATCTAAAACCAAACAAATCAGATTAAATGAGACAGTACTTGATATAATGAAAAATTTTCTGGATGAAAGTAAGGAACAATGTTTTTCCTCCTCAGTGCATCCCTGTATGTCTTCTCCTCATCCAGCTCACATCTAAAAAGATCCATATAAAGAGAGAATCAGTTCAAACTATTGACAATGATGACACTCTCACAAATGACACCTTTGTTGACATTCCTTTGCATTCTTCTGTTGGTAAAATGTATTTACAAGGATCCCTCTTGTACTGCAATAAATGAAATCTGCTAAGTAATCAGCTTAATTTTTTAACTAAGCTGAGGAACCACTGTACTACAGTACTTTAGTTTTTATATGTATTATTTACTAACAAACTCTGTCTGCAAATGTCCAAATAAAGCTCCAGTGTCCAAAATTCAACAATGAACAAGAAACACATTGAACACAGACGTTCAAACAAGGTTTCCAACTGTGTTTTTAAGTTTCTTTAAAAAACATCCCTACCTGTGTTTTGAAAGTTTTTCAGCCCATTTTGAATCAACTCCGTCGATTAAACTGAAATGAGAAAACATTAAAATCCCATACAAATTTTGAAATGTAAATCTGAGGTTGTTATACTTTTTAAAACATTACTTACGATTCAGAACTGTGTCCAGCCTTTTTGTCAGAATCTTCTGGAACACTTGTACCCCCCTTTGATGCTCTGACTCCCTGACAGTACAGGCTGCCCACTTTAGACAAACACACACTTCTTTGATCCATAAACATCACTTAAAAAACATTAATTCGATATCCTGAACATGGTTTAAAAAAAAAAAAAAAGTTTTACATTTAAAAAAACCTTTGTTTTCAAAAACAGAGATCTCGCCCACCTGACCGGCTGCTGTCAACAGGATTGTTTTGGTCATCTTCCTCTGAAAAACACTAAAAACAGCATTATTGATCATCTTTTTCATGGGGAAAAAAAGCAGCCTATGGAAGGACTGACTGCTCTTCTCTGTTAGCTGAACTGTGTGTTTATTTGTTAATTTTAGTGATTTTTCTGTCATATTTTACCAATTATGAGGAGCTTTAGGCAGAGTTAAGACTTTTAACTGGGCCTAATGAGGCAAAAATGGAAATTCTGGTCTTCTAGTTAGTTTTAGAGCTGAGATGCGACGTAAATGGCCCATTGCCTTTATGTGAGAACCCCTCCCAGAAATGCTGGCTCAGACTGGCTCGGACCATCACTGCTTACTGATGATTTCTGGTCCAACATGGCGACCAGTAAAAAAAAAAGGCGACTGAATCAACTTCATTTGGTTGGAATCAGAAGTAAGTAATTTTCTATGGGTGATGTCACATTCTCCAAATCTACTTCTCATATACAGGCAATGGGATGGACATTACCTTACGGTAGTGTGTGTGTGTTTGTGTGTGCTAACCAGGATGAGACTGCAGAGATCTTTGGCGCACTCCTTTTCCTCCTCACTGCGAGGGTCTTTCACTTGCCTCTCCTCTGACAGCTCCTCTCTCTCCATCAAACTCTCAATGTATTTCTGCAGCCACATTTTAGCAAGTTATCACCATCAAAAGTTACAGTTTCAGGAATGTCATAAGAAACAACTTTTTAATAGACAGCTCAGTGTAAGACAGGAAGTAGATGTAAAGGTTTCTGTAACATTTCAGAGAACCTTCAGTCGTGAGTCGACAGCGTCCCTGAGCGGTTTGGTGAACGCTCTGTGCTCGTGAAGCTCCCTCATCTCTAAAACTTTAGGGCAGCTCCTCACAGGTTGAAGGGGGGCTGCAGGACCCATCCTCTTCTCCCTCAGGGTCAGGCCAACCCCAACATTGGTCCCAAAAGGGGGGGCTGGGCTCCTCTTGTAAAAATACCACAATTTCAGGGTAAATTTGATGCTGGTGGGACTTAAAAAACATTTATGGGAAGGTCTGCACCTCAAGTCCTTTAAAGTCATGCCAGCTGCAGTTTTTCAGATTTGGAGGAGTGACATCAGGGACCTGTTTCCTTAGCAACCACTGGGACCACACACTCTGGGGGCTGGGCTTTAAGATGGTGATGCCAAACTCATCTGCAACCAACACAAACACATTGATAAAGCTTAGATTGCAATGACATGATCAAATGTTTTTGGGTGTAAACCTGGTTTGTTTGTCAGTGGCTCCTTTAGCAGCGCTACAGTTGGATCAGAGAATGCTTTGTCCAGCCATTCCTTCACAGAGTGAGAACTCAGGAATTCAGTGCCTGAGCCATCTGCGTGCAGCAAAAACAACCTAGAAGATCAAACACAAAAGTGAGTGCAATGCTACGTTCACACCGGGCTCGGAAATGTGCATTCAGGCAGCCACTTTCAATAGAAAGTCTATATAAAGGTGCATTTCTGGCTTCTGCGTTCAAAAATCGTGTTCATGCATCACTACACCAGCTTTAAAGTCTGTTTTCGGGCTCCAAGTATATAACGCTAAGCCAACAAGGGTTAAAAGTTAAACCAGTTGAGCTTTGACAAATTAGGGGCTCAGATTTGGTAGTGATGTATGGGATGGCATCTTTTTAAAGCCCAGAAGTGCCAACCATTTGAAAATTGATCATGGAGGAGAAATTAATAATTGCCATTTGTGCCCAGCCGGAATTATATGACACCAAAGCTTTCATATATTGGAATAGAGCAGCTGTAAAAGAAAAAGCCTGGAGCAAGATTTGCTACGCTTCTACACTTCGCACCAAGCCTTGTCCAAATGTGAGTACGTGTGCTAGTGTCAGATAGCAACAATTCAGTATGAAAGCCATATGCCCAAAGCACATCACATGCCCAGTGTGTACGTAGCATAACAGTTTCCTGTTTCAGTTGTGTCCCAAAAACACATTGAGAGCTGAATAGCAAAGGAAATCTGACATTAATGAAGGAGCTGTTGGCCTACCTGGGACAGTGATGTTTGTGTATGAATCCACTTTTTTCTCCGCCCTCTTCTTCTTCAAAGTGTTCCAATGAGCTTGAAGCAGAACTCAGTTTTAACACTGAAATCTGTCCATCCTCCATTACCTGCAACATAGATTTTTCAGTCAGCAGCTATTTCTAGGAACATGGTCAACCACTGAGACTTTTCTGAGTAGAAATGACCTGGAAGTGGTTCCCATCATCATCTGTGATGTTACAAGCCACTGTGTCTGCGTGACTCATGGTGTAAGTTCCTGCTTTGTTAGCGAGGATGAAATCCTTTTGATGAGCAGACACTAGTGGATCAGAGGAGTAGATGCACTTTCCATCACGCTGGATCTGCAGGAACCCAGCGCTGGACGGGAACACCTGAGGAATAAATACATAAACAAGCATAAATGGATGTGACAACAGTTCAGTTGTCAATGAGCTGATTTTTTTCATATCCTGAATTACCTCATACTCTCCTTGGTAGTTGCCAGTGACGGCTGTGCCGTCTGCTAAAAAGGCCTGAGCTGTGTGGCGTTGGGGGTAGATCACTATTGTAGCGTGTCCCTCTTTCTCCACCATAATTACACTCTCTTTGCTGGACGCTCCTCTTATCTCACACGCTCCTACTTTATCAGTCACAGTGTTCTGAAGGGACACAACCTGCTCGCTATGTGAAGAGCCATTTCCTGCACCGTTTCTGCTTGTCATAGCTTCCTTTTCATATCTGCAGCCACTCTGACAAGACCAGTCCAAACGGCTCACTTCTGGCTTCTGACCTTTCAAAGTAAAAGAGAACAAGTTATTGGATTGTGTGGGTTTTTACTGGACACATTGCGTTTATGTAAAGAGATAATGCCTGACGAGGTGCCCATTATTGTGTCCAATATGGGGTGTTTCACTCCTGTGCGTCACCCATTAATTTCTGAGAATGGACACTTCGTCCCGCTCATACTGAGGTCGCTAACTGTCTGCAGAAAGTGGTTCTGTCTGGATCGTCTCACAAACACGGCAGTACAAGTCCACTCTCTGCAGCACTAGAGATGGATAAGCTTATCTGTTGCGCTGAAAGGGTGGAATCAGAGTCATTTGCATCAATACAAATGAACAAGAATAATTTACCGGGAGGAAGAGGAAAGACTTTTACAAAATAGATTAGGCTTAATTTTCAAAATAAAGCATTCCACACTGTCGATGCTTGGAGTAAATAAACATGCTTCCTGCCAACAGAACAGTGTTTGGAACTGCTGCACTTTTTGCCAAGTGGGACTTGCAGATGGCTCAAAAACAAAACCACTGATATGTCTGAGCCTGGTTTGTGTAGTTATGTTTTCTCCCATCAGTCATGCAATACACATGGCTCCGTACTGTTCAATGGCCGCAGGTTCTGCAGAAAGCTGGTGATTCTGGTTCCGTCTGCATGCTCTACAACTCGAGATCCATCCGGATTCTCCACAGAAACAACCAGATCCTCTCGACTCAGCATCACCTGACACAGAACGAGCAAACAAGTTCATGTTAAGGAGAGGTTACTTTCTCAACTACAGAATATGTTTCTGTGTGGAAATAAAACCAGTTTTACCTGATTGGTGATGGGGTCTGTGGCCTTATGGGTCAGAAGTGGGGTGGTGGTGACATGTGAGGTTCCATCAGTGCAGATGCGACTTCCAGTTGGGGTTGTAGTTCGCCAACATCTTTTGAAAGCCTCAGTCTTATCTGTGTAGACAAAACAGTTGAAGGATACTCTTTCAGTCAAATCCACCCTCAGGATCAGGAATCTCGATTCTGCATGTGGACCTGCTGCAGTCTCGGTTTTCTTGGGATTCTCAACACCATCAGACCCCCACACTGGACCAGCATCATGGCAAACACTGACAGAGCCATCTGCAAACAGCACCTTCAGCAAACAGAGAAAGAGTTAGCTTTATTTAGGGCTCAGTGTACATTTGTGAAGATGGTTCTTGTGATTTTTTACCTCCCCACACTTACTGTTCTTAATATGCTGCTGGGCTATAAATAGAACTATTCTGTAAATAGTGGAATTTATATCAAATACGTCCCCTTCTTTGCTGATTTTGCATCACTCTCTGTCTGTTGTAAAGTGTGATCTGAAAATGCTGACTTGAATCTAGACTATTTCAAAACAGAAATGCTGAAAGGTTCAGAGACTAACCCTTTAATGGCGGAGATGTCGTCAGTGACACCTAAGTAACCCATGCTCTTTGACATGACGTGAGTCTTCAACCGTTTACGTGATCAATGTGAATCAGCTGATTCTGATGCAGAGAAAAGCAGCTTTTCATATCGGCTTTGCACCAACATGCAACAAGTATTGCATAGCGACGCTAAGCTGCTTTTCTCCACTTTAGTCTGCAAGAATTACATTTTTGCATAAACAGTTGAAAAAGTTACGTAGTTGAAATAATTTCAACACTGGAGCCAAAACTACAGTGTTAACTGATCAAGATGTTTGTTTATTCTTGAGATTATTTTGTTAAAATAACCACATTTGTCTAAGCTTCTGCATTTTTAAAAATAACACTAAACTTGAGCAGCATTAAAAAAAAACCAGAGTGAAAATGAATTCTTCATGCACACCTCTGTGGAGCCATCTTTCAGGAATCGAACTACAGCTCCGTGACCAGTGATGATGCGGGACAGTTCATTGGACAGGGAATTGTCTCGGAGATGCTGCGCTCCTTTCCTGGCATGAAGCGGAAAGCTCTGTCTCACTAAAATACCCTTTTTATGGAGTGGCGTTTCTGAAAATAGACACAGTTGAGACTTAGGAATTATGTCATTCAATACTGAGTGGAAATATGAACAATTATATTGTGAAATGATGGTGGTGCCTTGAAGACAAAGAAAGGTGTCAAAATATTCTTAATGTCAGGAAATGGGGGACATTTAGGTAGGGGGAGTTGTGCAGATATGTGAAATGTTGCATTGCTAAAGCAATTTCCTTTGTTTTCAAACCTTGTGTGTCCTCAGGCTGAAACTGCAGCAACAAGCCACTTGGAACTGAAACATTAAATCCGCTGATGAGACCTGAAGGTGGTGCATCTGGTTGGTCTTCACACCCCTGAAAGGACCAATCACACACACATCTTCTGTCATCAAAGGTTTATCTTTCCCCGTGCGTGCGCATAAATGTGCCATACTTTGGAATAGCAGGAGACGGAGGAGGAAGGAACAGTTGGCTCCAAAGTGAAGGCTTTTAAGGTTTCTCCTTTTTCTTCTGGGTAGCTCCCTAGAATAAAAGAATCTATAAAATCCCAGTTCTGTGGAAACCCCACATGATACTTCTGCATGTGGTCCACCTGTGTACTCTCCCGTGGGACCGTAGAAACTGTACGAAAGGTGGATTTTATTATCCAGCTCTGCTGTGAATGAGCCTTGCTTCACAAATTTCTTCTCCACAACTTCAAATACTAAAAAGGACACACAGACATTCAGTATGACTCATCATTTTACAGACACAGCCAAAGAAGACCTGGATTAAAGAGCAGCCTCAGGCCTTGGTAAGCTTCTTTTGGTCTGCATGTTTACCTCTTGGGATCTCTGATAGGTTAGTAGGTGTCTGGTCTCGTTGCCACTCAGAAGGTTTTACAGGCTCAACAACAACTTGATTGATGTGTGTGTAGAAATGATGTCCATCCTTCTTTACAGCCACTTTCATCAGCCTGGATCCTGGATCACAAAGTTTATGTGGGTAAATTATGGGTAATATGATCAGTTTTAAGTTTTTAAACTAAATATTTTACCAAAACAAAGCTGTTTTTATTTAAGAAATATGGTTTGAGTATATTTTAAGTATATTGAGTATATTATTTGAGTCCATCTTTACATTTCTTCATGTTCTGGAATTTGCAACAGCTGCTTTTCTTTCATGTCTTATAAAGGATCTTGGTTAAGTCTGAAACATTTCAAAACATTTCTAGAGAACAATTGATCCCCTGATGTAGGAAGTGTGCTAAGGCGAACAGACCACAGGGTGGTGCCACAGCAGCTCATGGGAGGCGAGCATGATTCAGCCTAATATCTAAAGTGACTTCACAATACTGCTGGGAGAGGTAACATCAATATTTCTTGCTTTAACCAGGATGTGAAGAGTCATTTCTTCTTTTCAAACAGTATTTTTACAAAGGGTAGTAGTGGATGCAGTTTCTTTTCACAAGACAGAAATAAGACTGCAGAGACTTTGTGCTTCTTCATAAAAGGAGAAATTGAAAAATACATCTCATTATGAAGCTGAATTTCTAAAATTGATTTTTTTTAAAAAACATTGAGGGTTTTAAACGACCAGAAGTCTAATTTGAAAACAAACTAAAACAAAAAAGAGTCGATGTAAAGTTTAGTGAGTTAGCATGTGTTGTGCCTGTGTTTGTAACAATAGTTGTGTGTGTTCCCATGCTATATTGCTGTTCATCTTTCACAGTCACACTTTTTTGCTGATTTTTTTGGTGCAACTTTGCATGGTTTTCTTTTTTTGTGTGCATTTTTTTCCGCATCCTGACTGGCTGCTGACCTTGTCAATCAATCTCCTCTGTGCGTGTCTCCTGTGCAGAATGGGTTCAGTTTGTCAAAATCTGCATTAATTTTTTAACTGCGAGAACATTTTGCTTTCATTCTTTAGCACGAGACTTATTTTTTTGCAAAGGTTTGAATTTTGAGAGTTTAAAAAAAGAAAGAAAAGTACGAAAATGTTCATGTTTGAGAAAAGTCTTTATAGTGTGTAGAGAGGGGTACAAATGTTTATTGGAACATAGCTTCAGCGATAAGCGAGGGAACGCAGTAATGGTATTAATATAACTGGTATTAATGCTCTACATTTATTCTAATCTAGGCAAGCAATTTTTACATTTTATGTGCAACTAAAGTCGGTCAGTTAGAACAAAACGGACAAATTTTCATATCTATCCACAAAGCAGTTATTTATTTAGACATAGACCAACACTAGCTATTCTCACTGCAATTCTACTAAAGAAAAACCTTGATGACAAGCAGATTCTTTCACGCCTACTTTTACTACTGTAATTTATTTATTTATTTTCTCATCTATATATTGTAGACTTAAAATGTTTTAGTATAAAATAATAAAATGTTTAGCATATAGTAAATAATTTAGTCTGAAGAAGTATTTAGTTAGTATACTTTACACGTACATGGTCTATAACATATTTGCTCTACTTATACTTAAGTATACTTACTAAAATAAACTTCAGGTGTACTACTTTTAGTTAAGGGAAGTGACATAAAGTCTTGATTTTTTTATATTACCTTCAACAAAGTTGACATTTTCCATTGTGATTTGTCCTCCGTCTGAAGGGAACAGGTTCTGGACATGACCCGACACGTGGATCAGCTGACTGTCCATGCTGTAGCCCCAGAAACTCTAGAAACACAAACATCTGGTGTGTTTATGAGAGCAATCTCTTTCAGGTAATGCGGCTTTTTAATCTTTTTTAACTGGAAATCTGGTTTCTTAAAGGCCCAGTGTTTTACTGAAATCAAAGAATCCAAAGCTGCTTGCTTTCAAAATAAAACTCATCCATTTTCCAATTTTTAAGTATGTCCTCACCTTTGATGGTTCCTCTGTCTGCTCTGTTGTGACTGTGGGCTCATCGGGAGCTTCTCTGTGGCTTCCAGCTGTATTTAGTCGGCTTTTCTTTCCACTGGACAAATCTTTGCCCTTCTCAGCTGAAGGCTGTGCCTCCTTCAGCTGCTTGCCCTTTGACTTTGGTGTCTTTAGCCGTTTGGCCATTTCCTCTTCCTGGAGCTGGTCTTGCTCTGCTTTCCAGGCCTGAAACAGCAACCAGCAAACACCCATTATAAAGTTCAAATGCAACACGGGATACACACTACTGACATTTTAAATAGGTGTTTTAATTTTACAAATGAAAAGAAATGATTTTAAGACAGATAAAAATCAACAAAAAAGTCAAAATGACTTTGGGTAAGACATACTGATTTAATGTTTTTCTTTGTTTTTCAATAATAAATTAAGAAAAAAAACTTTCATATTGCTTTGGAGCATAAACATCACTTGATTTCTACTAATATTTGGCTGAAAAAGTATCAAACACAATCAGAACTGCAGCTCAAAACAATCACCTGAAAACTTAAATGAAGCTTAACACAATTAACACAATCTGCAACAGAGTCACTTTTTTAGATTCAACTTTAATAATATTTCTATTTAAAATAGAGGTTTTAAAATATACCTTGCCATAAAGTAACTAACTTCTACTTTTAATGTGTGTCTTTCCTGTTTTAGGTTAGATGACTGACTTTTAAGGAGCCTTTTCTGATGACTGGTTCCAGAGTGTCTTCCTCCGTCATGACCTGATTGGCCCTGTCTTCTACAAGAAAAAAACTGTTACATTAGCGAAACTCAATGCACAACAAGCTGTGGTTTACCTCCACAATACAGAGAAAAGCTGATGGCCTCTTCCCAAGGTTAAACGTCAACAAAACTTCAGTGCTGTAGACTTAATTTTATGGCATTTTTCAACTTTTGTGGAAACCACTCAAACTAATGTTTTTTTTCCCATATTGTGTGAAAATTTAAAAATCGCAAAATGTCCTACTTTGCCACAAAATGGCCACCAAGCCACAGCTCCTGTAGCCATCCCATAATATTATTAAAACTTCCCTTAGATATCCCCAACATGTGTGTTTTGGTTTTGTAACTTGATGATTTGATTTTACATTCACTATCCCCAAAATTCAATTTAGCTGGGTACTAGATGCGTGCAGAGTTTTTGAGTGACAGGGGGTCAAATTTTTGCTCAAATAAGCAGTAAGAAAAAAGAATTGCAAAAACAATCTTGTCCCTGCAGTCTAGGACTGCTGCAGGACATGATTACCATGGTGCAGACAAATGTATTTAAAAAAACTGTTGGTTAACAGTCTGGGATTTAAAGAAACGTTTATGATGTAGTACCTTCTGGGCTCTCAGCAAGGTTGTTTTTCCTAAAGACCAGGGCCTCCTTTTTTGATTCCTCCTCTCTTGTCCAGTCTGTAATGGTTTCAGCCACATGCTCCAAGTACTTCCTATCACAGAAAATACTCCTTTTGTCAACATGTCTGCACATCTGAAAGTGTCTGTTCTTTCAAAATACTCCTCTGCTACATTTCAGCTCATTTGTCCTTAATAATTCATCCTAAGTGTAGGGGGGGTTGCTATAGCAACGCTGGTTTCATCTCTTTAAACTACCACACGAGTCCAAAACATTTTAATATTCTAAAAAAAAAAAAAAAAAGAGAGAGAACTCCGACCTGAATTTGACGTCTGTGTGAAGGGCAACGTCCCAGAATTCCTGACTCTGTCGATCTGGATTCATGGGATTGTGGCAAAAAACATACAGGGTGTCATTGTGTGTTCCTCTAAAGACGTCCAGGCAGCGGTATTCCTCCGAGGCTAAAAGAAGAACCTAAATATTTAAAATAGTTAAATTAAAGAACTTAATTTGAAACTTGAAAGCCTTTTCAAGTCCCACTCTTCTATGATTCACATTTTTTCCTTTAACAAAAATGAATTAAAATGATGAAAAGCAACAAAGCAGGAAGTCAGACCTGCTGGAGCACATTGGCGCTGTGACGCTCAGTATAGCACCAGTCATTCAGAGATCTCCGTCTGCATCTCTGCAGGTCAGATAAATCCAGCTGACTGCCGCCTTTTACAAGAAACTGATGAAGGTAAAACATTAATTAAATGGAATTTTAGAAAACAACAGTAGGAAACCGCTTCAGTTTACCTCTTTGTTGCTCAGATCTTCAGGGGGAAACATCTCATCTTTTGCTAGGTAATGTTAAGACAGGTCATTTTTAGTTTCAGAAATTAACTAATCTGGTACAGCTTTTTGATTATTCAGCCATACAGGCAACCGTTAGGGCTTCACTGAAGCCACAGACCTTTGCTCCTCAGGTTGAGAAGCTGCTGTTTGGCAAAGGCTTCAGGATCATCCCAGGGAATGAGGGTATGACTCTGCTGCTGAGCCGCTTCTAGTCTTTCCACAGGTCTGACGATATCGAGTAAGATGCCGCGCTCATCCACAGTGGTCAGCTTCATCGCCTCAAATACACTCAGGTGAAAGAGCCACTCAACCTCTGCCCAGGTGACTGTCTCTGTGGGGTTGTAGTTGAGCAGAAAACTGCAGAGCCATTCCTCAGAACTCTGCAGAAACAGGTGTGTGTGAATCTCTGACCGTCCGTGCAGAAGTGCTGCAGCTGCTGTCTGATAGGCGTCCACTTCGAAGTGTCGTTCCTCCGCTTCTCCACAGACTGAATCAGTTTCGAGACAGGGGACTGCTTCATCATGGATGCCTCCACCTCTGCCAGATTGAACCCGTGCTCCACCTGTGCAGGTCACGTGTTAAATCACACCTGCTTTTCTTATTATTATTAATCTTAAAACTGGGCATTTAGCCCATGGTGTTCACAATGGACAAGCAGGGAGGGGCTTCTTCTTCGTTTTCTTTATTTACTGTTTACAAGCGCATCTATGCCACCTACAGTTGGAAAAGGCTTGGTGCAAAATGTGAAAGCAATGCAAATCTCATGAATCTTCCTCCAGGCTTTTTCTTTCATAATTCTATTGGGATTGGGAATAGGATTGGGAAGGAGAGAGGGATATGGATGGATATGAAAGATTTTGTGTCATATAATTCCACTTAATTATAATTTCTCCTCCATGATCACTTTTCAAATGGTTGCACTTCCGTGAATTAAAAAGGACAACATCAATACGTCACCACCAAATCAGAATCCCTGATTGGTCAAAGCTTGACCTGGTTTAACTTTTGCTTTCAATCACTTTTACATTCAATGGCAGCACATTTTGTATGTAGAGCACAGCCAAACACAGTTGTGGCTATGCGTGAATGCAAGAGTTTTGAACGTGGAAGCCTGAAACATGCATTTAAGCACATTTACATAAATGTTTCATTGGAAGTGGCTGCTCGAACACGCATAACCGAGGGCGTGAAGGTAGCTTCAGAGCGATTTGTTTGTTGGAACAAACTCACAGAGATGTCCCTCAGCCGTAACCCCCTCTCGTCCAAATGTTTGATGACCAAAGGCGGCTCACTCTTCCTCTGACCTTCCCCTTCTCCAAACTCCTCCATCAACCTCTAAAACAGAACATGAAGCCAGAAACATAAGAAACCAGGTCAGTGTGTGCTCCACCGCCTGAGTCAAATGCTTCTGTAAAAGCAGAACATATGTGTCACAGTGCTTTGATTAACACCAGAAAACATCTCAAAGAAGGAAAGACAGAAGCTTCTTTTGATGGACAGATTAAAGATGAAAGAAAATCAACAAATGTGGTCCTTTCTTTAAAACCAACAGTATATCCCACTGTAAGTAGATCATAAATGTGCGATACGTATTCTAAAATTAAATACAGCATGTCTTTATAACATACACACATTGTCTAACAATCCCTTTGCTTCTTTCCACTTTGATCATAGCACCAAAAATGTACTTTAAATGATTTATTTAAAGTTGTATGAATGCTGGTACAAAATGATAATGTTTGTGTAATTTACATAAAATATGAATGAAAAATAATATAGACTTTTTTTCTACACACATGCGAAGTCTCATGCAGCTTTTTCGTTGTGGCTCTTTGGCTTTGAAGAAAAATGCTAACAATTCGAATAAAGAATGGGTTTGTAATTTTGGTTCATTTGTTTTACTTAAATGTTATTTATGCTTAAATTTTTAAGCAGACAACTGAGAAAATTATCCACAAATTAATGCATATAAAACACATTTTCTTATTTTCTAGGTCTAAAGTCTATGTCTACATCTTATGTCTAATTGCTTAAAAGAGACAAATTTCGTAAAGTGTATAATTTTGCTTATTTATAGAAGGGGAAAAAGGATGAAGGTGCATCATGGTCAACATAATAGAAAATGTAATGTTTCACTTGACTTTCTTGGGTGTTTAAAATCAAGTAAATCTGTAAATCTGCTGTAGCAAATATATCTTCTTTGACACAGGGTGGCTTATTTTGAAAGGAACTCGATGAGTTGCTTTATAAAGTAGAATGTTTAAATAGTTATTTACAGAAAAAACATCGCTTATCACTAAACTTATTTATTACTATAATTCAATTACTGTAAACATTTCAAACTACACTTTAGAAATAAATGGCTTAATGACCTCAATAACACAAAGTGTATTTTCTAAATGGTGAGGGGAAACTTTGCGGGTTTTGATCAGCAAGAAACTGGACCAAATGGCTCCTTTCGCGTTAATGTTTGCAGACCTCTGATGTGGTATTCATACAACTGTTTGAAAGAGTAATACTTTATATCTTGTGTCATAACAGCACTAAAAACATTCAAGCTAAAGTAATTTATGCCAACAAACAATATACTGTACATATAAACCTGTCTCAATATAAAAAAATAGAAGCCTGTTTAATGTTTAATGCCAAAATGTTTTCAAATATGAAGACATTTTTTTTTACCTGATTTTTCAAAAATAAGATTTACACTGAAAAGCTGACAGACTGACTGAGTCAATACATCAAAAAGTGCCCCCAAAAAAAGAAAAAAGTTTTTCTTGTTTACTAAAGAAACATAGATGATTTACTCCCGAAAGATGAAAAGAAAAGTGCATTAGCCTCAATCAAATCTGGACTAAACAATGAAAATAGTAAGCACATACACATTCAGTAACACCTTAGACTAGTATAGTAATTATTTTCCATAATTTGGACTGTGTTTATATTTATTCAACACATGTAATTATATCAAACACATAGATATGATGATAAAGATATCAAAACTAAAAACTAATTACAACAAAAATGATTAAATCGAGCGCAGTCGAGGATCAAACCAGCGTAAGAGCTTAATACAGCTAATGTCCAGATTGAAATTCAGAAGAACAGCGTTATTCAACACCTCGGACAGCGTCACAGCTTCTACAGTTTGATGGACTGTCAGCTCGATACACGTATTTGTGACTGGTCCCTGTGCAGTAAGTAAAAATTCAACCAACCCTGAATTGGCCAGCAACGTTATGGGCCAGGGTTTACTGGTGGCCACCAGAGTGCGTTTTTTCCACCAGCCATGGACATTTAGGGTTTCTACTGTACCTTCTTATCATCATCCTTCTTTACAGCAGTTAGAAGGTCACTTATTAGCTGGCGTTTTTCCTCTTCTGTGGGTATTTGAGGCAGGAAGCTCTGGAGCATGTATCTGACCAGCTGACTGTCTAACCACATGTTCTCGTCAGCTTCAGGCTCCTCTGAGTGATTGGATCTGGCGAGATGCTCTGTGGAAATCACCACCTGGATACACATGAGTGGGTGTAACCCATCACAGACTGCAGCAATGTCATGAGACACAAACATTTGTCACACAGACCTGCTCCAGCATGCAGTACAACATCAAGGGCACGGAGCAAGCTTCAGGAGGAACGAGGTCCAGCAGGGAGTCATAGTAACACATGTCCACTTTTGCAGAGAAAAGAAATTAAAAAAGGAAAATTGGCTTTTTCTGTACTAAGAATGATGAAGCTGACAAAGTTTAAAGAAAAAAAAAAAAAAAAAAAACTTTCAACCTTGGTCTCTGTGGGATTCTTCACAAAATGCATTCATCGTGCTGATTGGACTTTGAAAAGGAGGCGTTGGTGCAACCTATCGCAGTAAAAACACAAAGTAAAGCTTAAAAAACATAAACCCACTTAGAAAATGAAACTAATTGGATATTCTGAAGGATTGAGAAGAAATGTAAGGCAAGGCAGGTTACTTTGTGTAGAACACTTTGTGTACAAAAACTATTAAAAGTGCTTTACATAAAACATTAAAAAGAAACATTCAAAATAAATATTAAAGGAGTGATAGTTAAAAAAAATGTAAAGAAAATTAAAAAGACAGGCACCCAGTGTGAAGGCCATCAGAACTGATGTGGTCTACTTTACTTTCTGAGCAGAAGAGTTCTGAATAAACTGCAGTTTCCTAAATGATTTTTTTTGTAGTCCTGTAAAAACACTGTTACAGTCGTCAAGTTGACTAAAGATGAAAGCGTAAACTAGTTTATCAAGCTCCTGCAGGTCTTTAAAATGTGTTTAAGATGATAGGCTGATTTTGTGACTGTCTTTATAAAAATTTTGGTCTGCGTCCATGACTACATCCAAAGTTTCTGGCCTGCTTGGTGGTTTTTTAGCAACTTTTTTTTTCTTATTTTATTTTTCTTGAGAAGGAAAATCACATTGTCATCGCAATGAACATTGGCTGTGCCATTTCTCTGTAAGTTCAAACTGTTTCTCTCTAGTCCCAAAAGCAATAATTTACATTTTATTTTTATTTAGCTGAAGTAAATGGTGACACATCAAGTCCTTAATGTCTTTAATGCATTGACCTAAGAGCTTGTACAGGGCCTCGGTCTCCTGTATATCTGTGTGTCATCTGCATAGCTATGGTAACTGATGTTGTTCTTTATAACCTGGGCCAGTGGGAGCATGTTAAATAGAAGTGGCCCCAGGATAGAGCCTTGGGGAACAACATGTGTAATTTCCGTTGGCTCAAATGTGAAGTTACCAATTAATTCAAATTACTTTCAGTTTACCAAGTACGTTTTGGGTCAATTTCGTTCTGGCCCAGTGAGACCCACCCAGTTTTCCAGTCGTTTGAGTAGCATATTGTGATCAACTGTAAAAATGCAGCACTGAGATCCAATAAAACTAGCACTGACATTTTTTCACTATCTGTATTCAAATATATATCATTAGTCACTTTGGTCAGAGCCGTCTCAGTGCTGTGGTGCTGTTTGAAGCCTGACTGGAAGACATCATAGCAGTTGTTTCTTATTGAGAATTCATCGTTTTGATTATCTTACAAAAAGTTGTATCGGCCTGTGGGGGGGGGGGTTGATTACAGCTATTTCCAAGCCCATCACTTGCCGTTTAAATCTTTAACAGAACAATCAGCACTTGTTGAACCTTGTTCAACATTATGAGGAGGACCTTGCTGCAGACAATATGGGGCTCAGACATCATTAGCCAGAAGAGGAAATTCCACAGGTTTTCAGAGTTGTAGAACCTTTTATTAAAACTTTTTCATGTGAATAAATGGCTTAATGTGCAAACCTAAAATGGGACAAAAACTGATTATTTAATACCTTTCAGAATTGATAAACAAAAGCGTTCAGATTTGTAAAACTGTTAACCCTTTTACACCGGAGCTTTAAATGGTAAATGGTAAATGGCGTTTACTTATATAGCGCTTTTCTACCTTCATTGAAGGCCCAAAGCGCTTTACAGTCACAGACCCATTCACACACACATTCACACACTGATGGTGGCTCCGCTGCCGAAAACTGGCGCCAACCTTCCATCAGAGGCAATGTGGGGTTCAGTGTCTTGCCCAAGGACACTTCGACACATGGACGGGTAAGGCAGGAATCGAACCTGCAATCCTTCAATCACAGGCTGACTGCCCTTTCCACTGCACCATGGCCGCCGCTCCAAAATTTAAATTCCTTCATCTACGGTAACTTTTCAACCAGCGCAATCAACGTTAATCAGCTTATTCTGTCGCAGAGAAAAGCGGTTCTGTGCCGGTATGCAACACTTTATATTAGTAATGTGTTGCATTTCATTGAAAAGCTGCTTTAAAGTGTTGCTTACTGGTGCAAAGCTGCTTTTCAGCAGGTCAGCTAAGTTACGATATGTCAAAGGGCATTGTAGGTTTGTAAAGACACTTCTACTGTTAAAGGTTTAAAGCTTAAAAAGTAAAAAACATGCAACTGTTGGGGTTGCCAGTTAAATTAGTCTTTTTTGACAAAAAATGTATTTGCTGACCAAAAGGAGGTGGAAGGAACGTGGACTTCTAGTTCTGGTTCTGGTCAAAGACTTTCTGTTCCGGCTAATGATGTCTGGGCGCCATCTTGTTGTCTGCAGCAAGGTCCTCTGGCTATAAAGGCTTCTCCATGGATTTACCTCTGCAGGTTTGTGGGCTGAACCTGAAACGTTGGGAACTTCTAAAAGCTCCAGACAGTCGAGGTAGTGCTGATGCTGCCAGCGCCACTGCAAACAGTCATATATCAGATTGGCCACGCCCTCAAAAATCCGGCTCCCGAGCTCCAGCTGAAAACCGAAATGGTAAATGGTGTTTATATATCTGGCGCTCAACTTATTTTCCAATCTTCTTAGGAGGTCCAAGGTGCTTTACAGTCACAGTCCCATTCCCCCATACATTCGCACACTGATGGCGGCTTCACTGTCCAACACTGGCGCCAATCTACAACCACCAGGAGCAACGTGGAGTTAGGAGTCTTGCCCAAGGACACTTAGACAAATGACAAGGGCGGGGCGGGAACCAAACCTGTGATCTTCCGATGAGAAGTTGACCGCTTACCTCTGCACTATGACCACAGCCCAAAAGTCAGTGAGATTTTAGTTTGATTGCACTTCTACACATGAAAATCAACAAATGCACAAAAGAGACAAAACATCAGTTAAATGTAAACTCACCCCATCCTTGGGGTTCTGGGTGTGAAAGTCTTGGACAATGTAGCTGAGTGGAACCACATCATGGAGCCTGGAATGGGGCGGCCCGCTGTCCAAAACTGCTCTGAGTCCTGACCAGAACAGATTCAGCCTCCTGGCCTGAACAGCCAACTCTAAGGCGCAGTAGAACTTCCGGTGTCACAACAATCAGAACTTCCACAACTGATTTCCTTAGTTCTTTTAGTTTAGTTTATTTTAGTTAGGACAGGGAAACTATGTTCTCTGCATGATATCTTTAATACATATTGAAAACTATGCGAACTGCAGAGAATGTCTGAACATCTGCAGAGATGTTGTGTTTGAAAGACTCAACACTCTAACCTGTTTCTGAGAACGCAGAAGCTGCTTGGCTCTGCTCACTGGCGTCACAGTTCAGCTGTTCCTGCTCCTTCCTGTGGATTTGTGTTCGATCGCAGCAAAGTTTGATGACATTTGCAACATGGACACCGATGCTGTCTAGGGCAGTGATCAGGAGGGGTTGGTAGAAGCCCACCAGGAGAACATAGTGCTGAGGACCCCAGTCTGGCTCATCGTCTTTGGAAAGAAAGAGTCAAGAGATTTCAGTACTGAATCCTTTCATTGTGAAGCTTTTATTCTGTTCACAAACAAGACAGGGTTGTATTTTTCCTTTTGTTAGTCATAATGAAAAATTAACAACAGTGGTTCTTCACCATTTTGCGATCTTGCCGTTTTGTGGTTTTTATTGAGCAAACTTGCATTCTTTTTTAACACCACATTGTGTTCTGCGTTCTGATTGGCTCTTGACATTGTCAATCACTCTACTCCCTGCTGTGTCTCCAGTTCAGAATGCATTCAGTTTGCCAAATTTACAAAAATCTTCCATCACCTTAGAACTACAACCATAGAACATCTAGAATTATTCTAAAACAAATGAAGTTGACTACTTTGCGGATTCCAGCTATCGTTGGTTATTCTTAGAATGTAACTCCTCCAATAAAAGACAGACCACTGTACAAGAAAAAGCATATCCCAGGAACAGAAAACCCAAGCTTGCATTGCCAGAATTCAGTGATTTTTACCTATATATGTGGGCGGCTCAACTTCCCCCCTACGCAGAAGTTTGGTTTTCTTCTCCATGGAGGAGGTCACAGGTTTGGAGGGAGTCTTTCCCCTTTTGTCAGAGATTTTGGCTTTATCTGTGCTGTCAAGGGGAAGGTTTCCCTTTGTTTTTTCTGCCTCCATCTTTAGTTAAAATTCAAAGACATGTGTAGTAAATATACAGTATAAACAGACAAAAGAGAGACAGGGATGTAGGTGGGGTTAAAGATGTGGATAAATAAATGGACAAAGAGAGGGAAGACAGGATATCAGAGCAAAAGAAGAAAAACAAAATGTATATAAGGCAAAACATTATTATAAGGTGATCTTCTTTAAAATGAATGCATACATCCCCACACTCAAATATCTACACAAACAAAAATAGGCAAAGATAAAATACTGTAATATTTAACAATGTTGAATACTTTAAACATCTAACTTTGTGACAAACAAGGAGCAGCTCACCTGTTCAGCTTCTCGTCTTTGCTGATCACTGCTTTTAACCTGAAGCAGCTGCAGCTTTAGTATTTTTGCCATCAGGTCAAAGGGGACGTCCTCTCCTGCATCCAGACACACTCTGGCAGACTGCAGAATCTGCAGGAAATACAACAAAGACAATTCAATTCAATTAAATTTTATTTATATAGCCCAATATCACAGCCATAGCCGTATCATTGGACTGATTATCAATATATTGCAAGAAGCAAAAAAGATTATTGAACATGTAAAAGTAAACAATAGCTGGTTATAAAACAGACTAAGCTGAACAAACATCTCTGACACCCTCCTTCGCGGTGAGAAAAAACTCATAGAAAAAAAACCCTATTTTTTTTGTCGGGGGGGGGACTAAGAAACCTCAGGGTTGCCAACATGAAGGAGAGATCCTCAACCCCGGACGGACAGGTGATGTGCTAAAACTATTAAAGAAAAGTGAGCTTAATTAATTCTATAACTACATGGTTGAATAACAAGTATATGTCCAATAAACAAACACGTCTAGATAAACAGCTACAAGTTAAGGTAACAGCTAAGTATTAAATAAACAAAGACATGTTTGAATAGTGTAGTAGATGGGCTTCATCCAGTAGGAGTTGTGGTAACAGCTGGGGTTGCTGGAAGAGCCAAGGCGAGGTCACGGCCAAAGACAGGGGTGGGAGGAGCCAAAGGCGAGGTCACAGCTAAGGACAGGAGCACAGGTGAGGCGAGGTCACAGCCAAGGACAGGAGCGGGTGGGGGCCAAAGGCGAGCACACAACCACCCAGAAGCCCAGCTTCAGCCTACAGTAGCTGGAATAGGCTCCAGCAACCCCCAGCCCCGAAAGGAATTATGGGAGTGTGGAAGATGGATGGACGTTTCTGTTTATTTTTTACCCACAGGCACTTATTCCTACAAATTTCCTAAACTTACCTCATTAAACACAGAAACTTCGTCTGCCTTTTTCCCTTTTGGATTTCCCAGTTCAGAAATCTGCAGGTCGAAAAGGATAATTTCATAAAATAGTCAAAATGAAGTGAAACAGTAGCACTTTAGTGCCTCATTGAGCTCATTGCTAATGAAAACCATGCTAACAAAAATTTATTAACTTTTTAAATTTAACTTCAGTTTAAAACTCATTATGCAGTTACCCATGAAAAACAATCATGTTAAAATATAAGTTTTAAAAATAATGTACAAAAAAACACAAATATGTATAAATTGGGGGCTTTGATTTGCTATATTTTGTTGCTCTTTTTAAGAAATTTGTTAAAACGGTTAAAATGTATTTTCATAAAGTTATTATGTTTATTAAGTTTAGACTTAAATGTAACAGTTTTAATAAATCTTTGTTTGTTTTCTTTCTTTATTTTCTGACTATATCAATAAAATTCACTAATGTTACCTTCGTAAGGATGCTGCTTCGGGTTAGCAAAGTGAAGAGTTTGCGCTGTGGCTGCTGCACAGCCGAAGCTAGCGCCTGAATGAGTTCCTCATCCTCCGGACTTTTTCCAACCACCAAAGACACACAGGACCGCCATAAGTCCTGTAAGTAAGTAAGTAAGCAGGTAAAGACGTAAGTAAGTAAGCACGTAAGTAAATACATAAAGTTAATTTACTGGGGCCCCCAAAAAACTGCGTCACAAATCATGTTAACATCTTCCGGTGTGGAGCCTTCAAAATAATAGCTTTTCCGGTCACTTTAGCACAAATAACTGAAAATGTCTAGAGCTAATTCCTTTTAAATAACCCGATTACACAATCACTCTGAGCAGTGCAACGCTAATGGTTCGCTACGGAATATTTGTTTACAGGACGTGCTACGCTGCAAAAAGTGCTCAGTGGCTGGACAAACCTCGTCAAGCTGTGCACCGAGTAGTAGACTGGCCTCCTCTCCTCTCTCGTTGTTTGGAGCTGCGGGTGTAGCTCTGTTATGTTTTTTAACTGGGGTCTTCTTGGGTGGCATGGTAAGAAGAAGAAAAACAAAATAAAGCAAAAAACAAAAATCGCTGCAGTCTCAAATGTTTCCACCGTTAGTCGTGAGCTGTAATGTTTTCGTTGCCCATGGTAACCACTCGGGTGTCCCCGCGTTGTTGTGAACGTGACTTTGTCTATCCGCATTTTAAGAAAAAAGTATGGAGGACACAAAATCAAAGTGTTCTAAAGTAAATATAAATTCAAAAAATAAAATAAAATAGGCAATTAAACTAAAACTAAACTTCTAAACAAGTTTTATTAAAATTCTGCAATTTTTGAAATTTCCACTAGATGGCAGTAAAAACATCGCGTCCCAAAGTTTTCCACTGTAGTTCAATTCAACAACACATCTTTTTATTTTTACTTGCCAATTTTTTAATTATTGCAGAGGAAAAAAACAATATAAGCCTATAATAATTAAGAGCAGCACTTCATTTGTTGCATCCGGTTGTTATTTGAACAGCAACGTTCCTGCTTTGACCAGGCACTAATGAAGGCACCTCAACCGGAAAGCTTTGTTCAGCGTCATAATTTATTAACTTATTTAATTGTAGAGTCAAGAAGAAAAACTCCAGCATTTAATAATTCACTTGTGCGTGAAGAAGTCACAGAGGTTTCTGCTTTGATGTCCTTTAAAACCGTTCATAATACAAAATGGAGCTGAGGATTTAGAATTGTCACAATTAATGCAAAGATGATTAGATTGAGAATGCCAAACTATTAAATTATTGAAGCAAAAAAGGGTGTTTATTTGCATGGATTGGAAATATGGTGATCCGCAGATGAAACAAAGGATGCACAGATACTAAAGTCTAATGAGGAGAGGATTTTGAAATGGCTCACGGACACTTCCTTCCTCCCACACAAGCTCTGACAATAAGTAGATGAGCCACAATCATTCTTGACAGCAATCATTTGTATTCTGTTTATAATTCTTAAAACATATCGCAACATTCTCCAACAAATAAATCAGTAAATAAAACCAATTAACCCTCCTGTTATGTTTTGGGTCAAATTGACCCGCTTTGAAATTTACAACTCACAAATAAAAATGACCCGGTTACTCTAATTTAATTCAAACAGAACAAATATCAGTGCTCTTCCTCAGAAGTGAACATAATAGGAGGGTCTAAAGCTCATCAAAAACCTAGTTTTTGAAATCCTGCATATCTTTACTGCATTAGGTCATCTGAGGAGGTGAGGAGATCCCGTTTCTCACTGTGTATTTAGCTGAAAGCGTTCCAGCATTGATCTAATGGAATTCACATACACACAAAGTCTAAAACTACAATGCTGCTACATTAAATTAAATAAAAAAAAACATTAAAAGCATTTGATGGGGATTTTTTTCCCTGTAAAGGTTAAAAGGTGTTTTGAAGTCGGGATTTTCCAATGCAAGCAAAGTGCCTGCTATTTTCACAATGTTCTGTTATCACACATATTCAAAGGAGCTCCACCTAATTTTTTAAAAAATTATTTTTTTTCCTCACATTTCATATTGAAACAGCGTTGTGTGTTTACTTTAACTTTAAATAAGCATTAAAAATGCAAACAAAATTTTTCCTGTTTCCTATGTAGTGATCTACTTCCATCAAAATAAATGAGACGACACCCATCTGTCAGATGTCTCAGATGGCCACGTTCATGCCAGGAGCTTAGAGCTGCAGGGCCAGGTTGCTAGCTTCAAATCTTTCAGGGTCAGTGTCCTGCAAAGGTCACACAGCAGCCAGATAAACACTGTAGTGACACTTGTGTTGTGCAACAACTAAGTCACTGCAAATAGAGCGGCAACGTCTCAAAATATCCCTATTTTTGTGGGGATGCATTGCAGTTCCACTCATGTGTCTTAAAGAGATATTTATTTCACTCAGCAGTGTTCGGGATGTTCCTCTTTGCAGCGCAAAATGATGACTCCAACCAAAAGTGATCAGGCTGAGCCTCAAAGATAAAATGAGGCAACGATGCTGGGACGTAAAAACCAATTTGGAAAAAGGAAAGCTCAAGCTTCTTCAGTTGGAACATCCTGTTCTTTATTTTGTCACAAAGTGTCTGTGAGGTTTGACGACAGACTCCAGCCCACATCATAAATCACTCCAGAGTGTTATGAAGTCCAGGTAAACAGCGGAAAAAAATTAAGCCAAAATGGAGATTGAGTGAAAAAACGAACAGCTCCCAGAATGCACTTTGATCATCAGCTTCCAAACTTACCATTTTTGTGCTTCCTGGGTCAGAACATTGCAGTTTTACTAAAGTTTTGACTCTTAAGTTATGGTTCAGTTACGTCCTATCGGTGTTCTGGGTTTGGGTTATGATTTTGTGCATTAAAATGATAAAGAAACCCTTTTTAGGAACTGTAGAGGTTCCGTTAGAACAGGTGAAAAAAAGAGCAAAAGATCAAGTTTTCTCAGGCAAGTTTCAGAGTGAAAGAAATCAATCCAAATCTGTGTTTGTCTAAAATTATTAAGGACTTTCTTTCTTTGCGCAAAAAATAAACAAAAAATAAACAATTTGTTTTAATATAAAGGTTTAATGAGAAACAGAGTTTAACACCCAAAAAAGATTGTTTACATGCAACATTTTCACGTCACGGGTTGTCAACAAAACATGTTTAGACCCTCTGAAGTCCAGCATGACCGGCACGCGCTCTTTAGTCGGCTTCATCAGATTTCCTTCTTCCAAAAGGAGAAGCTGTTAAACAGGAGGAAATGTGGAGTCAAGCCCGGCATACCCGGCACTCGAAAACAGACCCCTCCTGGTCTGCCGCCCTGACCACTGACATGGAGATCACCGCACCACATCTGCTCTGAGCGATGACATGAATGTTGGGAACTGTCACTGCAGCCCACACTGAGGAGGTTGATGCTGAGCACTCGTTTGTACATAGTATTTGATTTGATTTGATTGCTTTCCTCTTTGCATTTTTAAAAAAGGAGGCATATTCCCCTGTTGATGCAAATACCCATCAAACCACTTTGGCTCCAAAATTACCTTAAAGTAGCATCTATTTTAAATCAAAAACATATTTTTTTAATAGCTGGAAATAAATTCAGAAGTAAATCAGAGATGTAAGAACTAGAAAAGTCAGAATCTGAAAGAACTTCAATCAAACTCAGCAACATTTTGATTGAAACATTTGAAATATTCCAATAAAGTCCCTAAAGAAGGGCAGTTTCATGTCTCAGAGGTTGCAGAATGTCCCCTTTAGTCTCATACTGTTGTGGATTCGGTTCATTTGGATGAAAAACGTAGTAAAAAATGTTTGCCTTCACACTAAACCTTTGAGAGAAGGCCAAACACAAACATGGGGCGGTAACTGCAGATTGGTCCTGATAGTTCTCTATCATTCATCACATTTACTGACCAAACATTTACAAAGAATTTTTTTAAATTTAACAACCTTTTAGTCGTCTGTGCTTCTTCAGCTTTGCTCTGTCAGTTAGAGGTCCATCATGTCGTCAGCTTGCATTCTCACAGAAGGAGCTCACTTCTTATTGAACTGACATCCGTCCTATCAGGTGGATCCCGGCTTGCTGGTTGGGTTTGGGCGCCGGCTTTAAAAATATCACAACATCAGAGTGAGCAAACTTTTCTCTGGGTCAGAACCTGAACGCAGGAGGTCCATTCAGAGAACCGAGAAGGAGGAGGGAACCAAAGAGAGTAATGTCATAAATGCTGCCGATTATTGGGCAGGAAAAACAGCCCACAGTGCAAATCCAAAGCAACAGTTTGGTTGTAATGGATTAATGATACAGAGGCTTTGAAGCTTCATGAAGCAGAGGTATCCCAAGCTGTTTGTCAAAGCTCGTATCAAAACACCAGCGTCACGTTACCATTGACCTTTGAAGCTCTGAACGCCATCACTGTTTCACTTCAATGAATATGAGGTTGTTCATTGGCTCATAGTCTGTCGGTGATGTCATTGGCTCATGGTGATTTACTACTCTGAAATTGTTTACGCTATTGTCGTAATTCCAGATCCTGAAGCAGAGAAAAGCAGTTTCAGTATGTCAAAGAGTGTGTGTTCTTTAGGTATCGCCTGTGACATTTCTGGTGCTAAAGGGCTCATTGGGGTTCGTTTTAGAGAATAGTTCCCCCTAGACAGGATGTTTCAGTGTAGTTTGATTTGCTCTTCAGAGGGAAAAAATAACAAATAAATGGAGTAAAACTCTTCAGCATTTCCAGTCAAACTGACCTACAGCACCATCCCAGAGGAAAGTGAGGCAGCAGTCAAGCAGAATCCACAACCCCATGAGATGAATCATTCTGTCACTGAGTCAAACTCAAAGCCGGGTGTTCCTCTGCTCTGTTTGTGTTCACAGACCCAACAATACAGGTTTGTGTTGCTGAGCCACAGTTAGCACCAGGAGGTATGAGAGCTCGCTGTGTTGGACTCGGAGGAGATGATCAGAGCTGCTTTGTCCCACACAGTGACAGTCCTGCAAAACATCATGTGATGCTTTCATGAACCTGCTGCAGCTCTGCAGTCTCATTGGTGCTTGAACGCCATCACTTTGAGTCACGCTTTTACACTGTGCGTTCACAAAAACTGATCTGGATGGAAGAAAACAGAACATGCCTCTCAGTGATGTTAAAATCATTTAGGCCTCATAAACCTGAATCACAACAACTTGTTCAAATCCCAGTGAGGGGAAGGTTACACCTTTAAGATCTTCTTTTCAGACACGCTGCTGTATTTTGTATTATATTAATATTTTTAACTCCTGACTTCTGTGGAACCTCTTATTCTTTTTTGAGTTCTAATCAAGTTGTTTTGATTGCTTGAAATAAAGCCTTTCCCAAGTTGAATATAAGTTTCTGCACAGATTTTTGTCCTTTTTTCAGCCATGTTCTTCACTTTCATTTTTATGAAGGACGTGCACGTTTGCATATTTTCTAAAAAATCTCTTATTTTACTTATTTATGTAAGCAGGTGAGTCTTTTCTATTGACTGTATATGAGAACTGGACCGAGTAAGCGTGACGTCACCCATAGAAAATGAGTGACATCATCAAAGTGGCTCCAATCAAAATAAGTCAATTCAGTCGCCTTTTTTTTTTTTTTGCGCCATGTTGGAACCAGAAATCGTCAGTGATTGGTCCGAGTCGGTCTGAGTCAACATTTCTATCTTGCCAATCAGGAGAGAGCTGGTTGGAAAGCCACATCCCAACAACTTGAAAACAGGCAACAACAAAAATCTGTCAATCAAGCCAAAAGGTACTTCCTGTTTGGAACACGAAGGGGAGGGGTCACTCAGTCCACTTCTCACATACAGTCAATGGCCTTTTCCTATCTACTCCATAAGTCAATAGCTTTTCTAACCAGTAATTTTGGATCTCCAGTCTAATTTTAATCTTTTAATTATTTATTTTACACCCTAAACAGTACATTTAGTTATTTTAAGTACATTCATTTTTTAACCTGAGCATGCTTGAGGACAGGACTTTTCGATGACAGGTGACAGTTAAATCCTCTACATCAGGGGTGTCAAACTCAAGTCCTCGACTTGCCTCAGACTGGTTTTCCGTTGTTTTTTTTCCAAAACAACGTCCCTCGAGGCATGGAATCATACCGGCGCAAAGTCAATATGAAAGTCATTAAAGTGAAGTGTTGCTTAAAGTGCAAAATCGCTTTTCTCCGCTGAAGAATCTGCTGGAATTATGATTGCACAAGAGTTCCGGTTGATGAAAAATTGTCAACACTGAAGCTAAAGATCCGTTACAAGGTTAAAGAATTGGGTCAACTTTTCATTAAACTTTAACCAGGTAAAAAAAGTTCAGTCAGATTTGTCAGGAAGTAAGAATAACATTTGTTCTGTCTTTGAGCAATGCCAGCAGCTATCGGAGCAGTGCAGCGTCTGATGAAAGGTTTGACCGGATTTATGGGATTTTTCTGGAGGAAATATGTATAAAATGTTGCTTAAAATTTTGCATTTCTTGGTATCTCTTTTCAAATAGTTGTGGATGAGAAGCAGAAAAAAAATAGTTTGATAAAGATTGTATTTGTGATGTCGAAAATATGCTAGGCAGGGCACTAGCCCCCACTGCTCCAAGCTCTTCACAGGGAGTTGAACTACTGCTGCTCTGCAGAAACTGTCCCAGAAAACGAGTTTTTAATTTAGGCTAAAGATGACCAATGCCTTCGGTCCCTTTTAAAAGCGTCCCGTGTGGATCAGTTCCACTTTTTATACAGCACACATTTTACAGAATTGTTTGGAACTGAACAATTCTTTAACAAACACACATCGAGCCTCCAGGTTTGCTTGAACCAGACTTTTAATAATAAATAAAGGTCTTTGCACTGTAAAGGTTTCTGGGGGAGGCGGTATGAAACAGTAAAACAGTCACGCAAAGTGGCTGCAATCCAAGTGAACGTACATGTCCAGGACATTCAAGGCGAGTGTGAGCAGCCCACACCTCAACAGCAGCAGCAGAGGCAGCAGCATCAGCAGCAGCACCCATAAAGCTTAAAAACCATCTGCAGCCCTTGAGGCAGCATCACACGCTGAGACTAACGCGCCTCCTCTGCAAGCCTGCGCTTCCGCTGCCCAACATTCCATGCGTCTGGAAACACAGACGCATTAACAAAGTGGCAAGTGTCATTAGCAAAAAGTGTTCCCAAAAGTACACCCCCCCCCCTCTAACATAGGGATGTGTACAGGTAACATTCATTTGACCCAAAAAAAAAGAAAAATTAAAAGTGCTTGAACAAGAAATGTTAAAATAAAATGAAAATGTTAGACTTGAACTGAAATTGTTTTACAAAAGAACCCACTAGGAAACGTGTGACCCACAAAGTTCAGCACTCCTCAATCATGGTACCAGCCGAGGAGGAGTACAGCTTCTTCTTGATGAGCCGGAAGCCCGGGCTCAGCTTCAGTACGTGTCTGAGAGTCGGGGCGAAGCACGACCCCATGAAGAGGAAGTCCCGCAAGCTGGGCCAGGCCGTGCCGTCCTGCTTGAACACGAGCGTCAGCTCGAAGGTGGGCACTACCGTGGCGTCGTACGCGATTCGCTCCAGCTGCTTGCAGCCCTTCTCCGCCTCCAGCTGGACATAGAGGTCGCAGCCACGCAGGCCGCAGGGCTCGCAGGAAGCCAGGCGCAGGACCTCTCGGGCTATCCTCCGGGTCAGCTTCTCTGGTACCAGCACGAAGGAGCAGTGCAGCGTTGTTTTCTTCGCGCGGGACAGGCAGCTCTCAAACATCTTGGCCAGTTGGTGACAGGTTCTGTCCTCTGCGACGTCCGGCGTCCTCTGTGGCTCGCCCAGGCAGTGATCCCAGAAATCCAACTCTAAAGGCAAAAGTTGTGTTAGGGAAACTCAGTCACAAAAAACTGCAAGGACATTAGATTATCATGCACTGACTCAAATTAAACTTTCAATATTTCCTCTAATGCTATTTCTAAGCATAAATAAGCCGTGACAGCTGCTGTCTGTGCAGACGTTAACCCCGCCCTCCTCTCACTGCAGCAGCGCTACACCACACAAAGAATCGAGCGCACAACTGGAAAGATCCAGCAACGAGGTCACATAAGAGAAGGGGGGGGGGGAATAACAGTAAACTCACCTTTTTCAATGCAAACCTGGTCATATCTTCGTTCAACCAACTCCGGCACACAGTCATCGTTTTTGGTCTTTAAAGTGCTGGTGGCGACCATGGTGAGAGTCGGTTTTCCTCCCGGAGTGTTGAGTTCTCAAAGCTGCCTGGAAAACAGTCAACGTAAAACAAATAAATACATGAAATAAAAATCGCATCGTGCTCGCAAAAGCCACTTTAAAAGTGACTTTTTGTCACCAAAAACCCGACACCTGATGCAAAAAGTATCTCAAAAAAACTCCTATGCAAGGTTAGCTAACAAATGCTTTCAGAAAAGGAAATAAAACTCACCTCGAAAATAATAAAGTGCACAAGAAGTTCGTTTTCGGTTCTCTTTTTCAACAACCAACCATTAAACAACCAACCATTCTCGCACGCACGCGCTTCCTCTTTCTCACGTACACGGTAACAAAGCTCACTGCATCGCCAGAAATTCCCAGGAAGTTTTATACCTTCCGCTGCTCAGCTGACTGGAGGGCTTGACCAATCACAGCACAGCATCTGACGTAGACTTTTAGCTCTTCTCTGATTGGCTGGAAGAAAGGAGCCGTATCTGTGAGGATCAAATGTGGCTCATTCATTCCAATAAAGAGTTGACTCAGTATGAAATCAAATTACAATTTACGTTTTATTTTATTGTAATCAAATGAAAAACACACGTTTGTTTTTTGTGAATTTAATGTAAGACTCACTCTGGTGAAAACTGTATTTTTGGTGTTTTTTTTCTTGATGTTACCATCGCTTGGCACTGCCACATCCACCACAACATCTTTCCTCTGTTCTTTTTCCACCACAATAATGTCTGGTTGGTTCACCATTACTATCCTGTCCGTCTGTATCTGGAAGTCCCACAGGATCTTTGCTCTCTCATTCTCTACCACTTTCAGAGGTGTTTCCCATTTTGACTTTGTGGTTTCCAGTCCAGATTCTGCACACATGTTCCTGTATACTATCTAAGCCATTTGGTTGTGGCGCTCCATGTATGCTTTCCCTGCAGTTATGTGCTGGATTGCTTCAGGCGCCTCTTGGGTCTTGTCTGGTGTGGTAGATCTGAGCCTCCATCGCTCTGGTTGGGAGTGTGGTATAGCTTCCTCTCTGACCTGCTGTTGTGGCTCTGCTGTGGTTTTGCATTTGTGTTGTACCACTTCAATCTCAAGTTGTGATAGCAGTTGGCGTTTTTGGATATCGGAACATCGAGCTACTTGTTGCTTTCCAGTCAGCTTTGATTGTTGGTTCTGAAGCATCCATCCAGTCCACATTCTCTGCATGTGACCTCTTTGATTAGGATTACTTGAGTAGCATTCCAACAGAACCTTGTTCTCATATCTAGTCTGTTTCCGTCTTGTTCCATTCGCCCATTTTCCATCAGGGTGCTCTGGTTCTCCAGCACTTGTTTGACGATGTCTGAGCTAGCATGACAGGTAGGCAGTAGCGTTAAGCATCTTGCTCAATGACCCTCACTGGATTATGTAAATTAGCTTACAATTGTTATGTTAATTGACCTGTTAATTGCTCGTTGCGCCTTCTGGGTATCGACTGGGAATCGAACCCTGGTTTCCTGCTTGCCAGTTCTACCCTTAACCAATATTTTTATATAAAATTATATTTTAAAACTTTCTTTATCCAAATGTGGCATGTGGAGGAGAAGAGATATTTGGAGTGGCTCTACGGAGCCAAAGGGTCTCGTCTTTCTGAGCTTCAGTGTGTGTGAATGTTTGGCAGGTAGCGTCCACAGTTGTTCAGCTCATCAGCAGTTGACCTCTCATCACAGCCTCACCAGAGATTTTCTTGCTGTAATTGGACACAGCTCTGCTACCTCCAGCGACTCTGCTGGCCACAGAGTCATGGAATTCAGTGGGCGCACTGGACTGCTTTTCCCAGTCACATGGAAAGAACTAGATATCCCTCAAGGGAGGAGAAAAAAGAGTCATATTTTAACTGGTGTTGCAACCTATGTGGAAGCAGATATATTAAATAAGTTACTTAAAGGCTAATCAACCATTTTGTTTGGTGAAACTTCATCAAAAGTGTAAAAAACATTTTTTTTTCTGAAACGACAAAATAAAAGTAGAAACTAAATATGCAGATAGTGTTTGCCTTCATGACAAGAAACAGGAAAAGTTTCTGGATTTTGGCCCAGTTTGATTCAGCTTAAAAATGCGCAGCCTCAGCAGCCACAGAGCCTTCATTGAAGATTTGACCTACATTTGGGTCAGTGACTTGCAGACCAGCTCAGTCATTTCACTTGTAAACCTGTAAAGTAAAACCTTTACACATGGAAGGAGATACTCAAGTGCCTTTTTTATCTCCAGCAGCAGCAGCTTTAGCTAAAAAGAAACTCCACGACGACCATGGAGTCCTTTCGGGTCATAAATGATTTTGCATCACCAAAATTTGGAAAAGATTTGGAATTTGGAAAAAAGAACCAGATCCACACCAGGCCTCCATCTACCAGGGTCATGGACGCGCTTCCATGACCTCACAGGAAGGGACAAAAGAGTTAGAAAAACACCAAGAAAAAAATGCAAACCTGCTAAACTGGATTCATGTTTAGAGAGAAACACAACGTTAGATATCATTAGAAAAAGGGGTGGGTGTGTTTTTGCCGAAGAACTTCATAAATCAACAAGTTTGCGTTTGTATTCAAGAGTTAAACATAAGAAATACTTTATAGTGTTATGGTTCCATGAAAGGTTACTGTGTTTGTTTCACTCCATAGAGGACAAACTATCCTGACTTTACCTGAATCTCCTCTGCAGATCAACACAAATACAAGTTTCACATTACTAATCCATCAGGAATCAGATCCTTCTCCTTTTAACTTTATGAAATACTGGCATGTAAGGCTGGCAGCTGCTCGCAGAGAAACGTGCTGCTAGTTAAGCCGTTTTTGCTGACTTGCACTTCACTCCTGCATGATGGGATATCATGTGCACATGTGGGGTTTGCTGCATGTGGACACGATCGTGTTGCTGTCGGCCTCACACATGTAGACAACTGCTAGTGCGCGTTACGACATTCCTCCAGACAAAATGCTCCCCCATGTGCCATGAATCCAGATGAAGCCAGTGTGTCTTTTACTATCAGCAGCAGTTCAATGTGAAACACAAAAGGTTCTTGGTTGAATTAGTGAGAGCTGGTCAGATTATAAAGCATTTGGTCCACAGACATTCCAGAAAAAAACACAAAACCTATCATTACAAAACCAAACTGAACTAGAGAATCACATGTGTCAAAGAGTCCTTGAGCAAGACACTGAAGCCCACGTTGCTCCTGGTGGTTACAGGTTGGTACCATGTATGGTGACGCAGCTGTCAGTGCTTGAACCTGTGAGTGCATGGATGAATGGGACTGAAAAGTGATTTGACACTCAGCCAAGGTAGAAACAGTGTCATATAACTATTTTCCATTTACCATTTTACAATTTAAAATGCACAAATGTAGTACTTTGTAGTAACACTTTCACAGTTTAGTCATGTGAATCAATAAAAGTGTTAAAAGACAATAAATCTATCTGTGACTGTTGACGGTTTACAGATATTGGTGGAGTTTCATGCTGAACTTTTTGGGCAAAAGCAGTTTTGTTTTCATTGGTTTTTCTGCTATATTTGAGCAGGAGAGACAGGTAATCTAAAAGGTATGACAACATACAGAAAAAAGTCATCAGAAAGCTTTAACAAGTTATCATCAGAAAGGTGTGACAGTAAGTATAGATATGATGTATAGAAATATGGTAATATTAACGAGCAGTACAAAAAATATCTACAGTTGTGTTCTAATATATATTTAATTTATTTATGATTGAAATACTTTTGAAATTTTAGTTTAGATGTGTCTGATGCTTTGCTTCCAACTTAGTTTGTTATCAATGACAGTCCATCAGAATTAGATTTCTGTGACCCTTTCAATTAAAGCCTTGTTTATTTTAATTGAGATCTCTGTATTTGCATTGTAATTTCCCACAAACGTCCTTTTGGTTTTGTCAAGGTTTAAAGATAGTTTGTTGTAATCCATACATGATTTTATTTTGTTTAACTCTGTGTGCCCCTGCGACAGACTGGCGACCAGTCCAGGGGTGTACCCTGCCTTCGCCCATGAGTAGCCGGGTTAGGCTCCGGCAACCCCGTGACCCCGAAAGGGATAAAGCGGATTGGAAAATGAATGAATGAATGAATTAACTCTGTGTTCATCACCTTGATAAGTTGACTTTGGTTTTCTGCAAAGTAGAATATATGTGTCTCGTCAGCAAATAAAATTAGTTTAAAATATTTTATAACATTAAATATGTCATTAATGTAAATATTGAATAACAGCGGGCCAAGAATTGTTCCTTGTGGGACTCCATAACAAATTGCATCTCCTTGGCTCTTATGTAAATTCATTGATCTTGACTGTTTTCTTCCCGTTAAATAGCTTTTGACTCAACTTAGCGCTAGTCCTCTTATCCCAAACACTTCCAGCTTATCAAGTAGGATGTCATGATTGGGAATGTCAAATCCTCTTTTTAAGTCAATGAAAAATCCAGCTGCATATTGGGGTCCAATACGGAGAGCCAATTGATGAGACTTTAACAGAAACCATGTGGCTTGAAAAGCAGTCGACCTTTGCCCACATAAGTGTGTCAAGGATTACGATTGCAGATAAAGATCTCTCAGGAGACCTGGTCAGCCAAATGTCGTTTACTGATGGAAGCACCGACATCACAGATATTACACAACTGTGCATATTTATTAAAGGTGTTGATGAGGCCATCACAGCAGAGGTGAACTCAGGTTGGTTCCTATGATGGACACAACAGCTGATGACCTAGTCAGCTCTCATTACTGCACTGGACAATGTGGAGTGAACTGGTCACGTGATGTCAGTCTGGCCACTGATCGTCAACGGTCAGGAAGAAGGCAGGGGTTGCCTTGAACATTTTATTTTGCACACTTGAATGACATGAAATGTGTTGCTACACGGGATTTGAATCCTGATATTGACAGCCTGAAGGCCAAACCATGCCGAGTTTCAGGAGAAAAAGGGAGGTGAACTCCAAATCCTTATGCTCACACATGTTTGCACAGTTTATTTTAGTTTAACTTTTCATCGATATTTTAGGCAAGGTGCTTCATTTTTGTTCTGTAGCCCTTTCTTGAGTTTACTATCTGGATTGCTTCCATGTCAGATGTAAAATATTCAGTCAGTATAAAATTGAATAAACCATTTTTTAAAATTTATTATTTCAAATCCATTGTTCTCTGTGAATGAATGTGAAATAATAGCTCAAAAAACCCAGAAGTTTGAAGGCATTTTGTTCCAACTGAGAAAAAAAAAACAAAAAACAAAAACAAAGCTACAGATAACAAGTTGACCGGTTATTTTGCTACTACGCCTTGGTTACTGGAGGGAGACTGTGTCTACAGGGCAAGAGGTTACAGCTGGTGGCTTCATATCATGGTTATATTTAGTAGCATCTCCTTAGTGAAAATGTGCCGGTAGTCAGAACAGTTAGCCAGTCTTATCTAATAAAGACCATAAATAATGCTGTTAAAAACCAAGGTATTAAAAAATGATATATTTGTTGTGTTCTTCTCTAGCACGTCTGTGTAGTGTAACAGTCACACGGTGAGAGCTGATATCTCACTCATCTGTCAATAAACACATGATATGGAGGAGGCAAATGCATCCGTTTTTGTGTTGGCTCCCTCTGGTGGTAAGTTGAAGTAATACATCAAACATTTGCAAACTATGACATCGAAGTTATTCTATTTTTTTTATATTTCTGTAATAGCTTTTCCTTTAGATAAAACTGTGGTTTATTAATGAAAAATATTTTTACATTTAAAGACAAATTAAGCTCCACCACAGTATTTTTCCAGCAGTTTATTATGGAAACTCAGACTGGCAGAAGTGATTCTTAACCTTTAAACACGAAGCATTTTCAAGGTTTTACAGTGAAAACATTTATCTGGATCTGAGGCATCGGTGTGTTACATACTGTATTGTTTAATCGTGTCTTACAGCAAACAAAATCTCAACATCATTTAAGACGGAACAAACTGACTCCCTTTTAAACGGGTTTCAAAAGAAGAGGAAAAAAACATCAATCTTGAGTAACAAACAGGACAACAAACCAAAAGGATGACGATTGTTTGGAAACGAGCAGGGATTTATAATAGATCAGGAAACAAGCTTTTGGATTCACATATACAACACATTTACTGCTGTTTTCCTGTTTGGGGTCTTATTTCCCTTAAAAGTGTGTCCTCAGTTTATGGGAAGTTGGCATGAAATTCTTCCTGGTTGATGAAACGTGTACCTAATGTACAAATAAAAGCCAAAAAGATGAAGTCATCCGTTTACTGTTTACCCAGAGAAGGCGACGCTCGTGGCTCTGCTGCTGTTTGCTGTTTTCCTGCGAGGATTTTTTATCTGGCTGCAGCTGAAAAAGAAGAAAAAGAGCAAAGATGGAAAAAAAAATGACTGATTTATCCATTTTAAGGTTACAAGCTGAAGCTTAAGGAAAGCAGAATGCTTTCCTTTATGTGACACAGAAGGAACTGACTGAAGGAAGGAAGGCACTTCATGCCAAAAGTAAACAGTTTTGGGTTTTAATGTGCACAAATAAACACGTGCGTTCACCAGCACACACAGCGCTGAGGGCCACGCTGACATTTACCAAGCACACAATAGCTCCAGTCCAAAATAATCTGTGTTTTTCTTAGGAAGTCCCTATCTTTCAAGCCTGGCTGCTTGTTTTAGGGTGGGGGCACAGAATCGCAGGAAACACCTTCTGCTGCCCAGAAGCCTGTACAGTACAATGTGAGACTGAACGCCTGTCGCTTCGCCAGAATGATTGCAAGTCTGCGCCCGGAGGAAAAGCCTTGCTAAAGGGATAGAAGAATGTACAAAGAGGAGGAACTCTAATAGGAAACGGGAATAATGCAGCCAACCGTGTTCCTCGCCGCCTGATGACTTCACCCCGAGGAGCATGACGCCATCTTTGCTGCTTTCCGGTCTGCTCTGGAAAGATGCGCTGCAGGAAACAGACACAAGTGATTTGTGTGTTTGTGTAAATACAAAAAAAACCATTCATTCCTTCAGGTATCAAGCATACTTCTCAGTTCCAGTATCAATGGTCTCTGCAGGGCAGAAAAAGAGGAAACATTGTCACACACAACTCTGATTAAATCATGTAAAATCACAGGGCTTCTTGCATGTGCTCATGTACCTGTGTGATGGTGAACTTTCTTGCTTTTAAATTTGAAGAAAATTCCAGCAGCTCCCACGATCACAACAACAGGAAGAACAAGCCACCAAAGCCTTTGGTCTGCAGGTACACAACAGTTACAAATGAGATGCTTCTGTTGTTTAATGCTGCAAATACCCCCTGTGTTGTTTGGAATACAAATCTGTTTTATGTCAGCCCTGTCTTGTTAGTGTTGGAGTTGTTCAATAAAAAATAAACTACATAAATACATTCAATTTATACCCAGGAACCTTTTTCAAGCATTAGTATTTCATAGGAAGGGTCAGAGGCGGAGCACCACCACCGTTCTTGAGAACAAAGTTAATCTTTCACTGGATCGCCTTTATTTTGCAAAAATTGTCCAATCTAAGGTAAGTTGTGCGAATGTAACAGGTGTTTGGTTTAGGAATGTTTAATTCCATCAAATTCATGGTAAATAGTTGTTTTGCAAAGATTCCAACCTGTGCGTTCGTCTGTCTGAGGGTACTTGAACTCACCACAGTCATGCAGAGGGCGCTGATGAGCACAGGTATGGAGAGAAAAGAGTATCAGCCGGATTTGTGCTTGCGTAATCCTCGAGATGTGTAACTTTGGATTTGTGTGTAATTCTTGATTTGTAAGTCATACAATACATTTTGTGCATAAGTACAAAAATTAATAAGTTCAAAAATACAATTTACACACGCAACTTAACTGCAAGGCAAACTTCAATGTTTTAAAACAATGCAACTCACACAAATTAAAATTTTAACAGCTAGAAACTAACTACACGCACAAATCTCTAAAAAATACACACAAATCCCTTGTTACGCACACACAAAACCACATTTACACACAAATCTCATGTGAGACTCTTTTCACGTCTCCCAGACAGAAAAGGTTTGTGTGTAAGTGACGCGTTTAAATGCTGCTAGAATGCTGGGTCATCAGAGTTTTCTTATCAGATGCTTTGAACTTAGATTGTGAATAATATCTGGTGAAAACATATATTAGTGTTATGCTAACTCATTTGGATTCTGCTGAGGTTTTATCGGTTAAATGGGCATGACTTTCTTTGCGGTTTTTGAAATGTCTTCAAATTCTTTGCAAACTTTCTGCAAATTATGCAAATGATCAAAACATTCAGCAGGTTCAGGACATTCATGCTTGTACTTTTCATTTTCATACATTCTTGCGATTTTTCAAGAAATGTTTCATTTTCTTTGTCTAATTCAGCATCTACTTGATTATAAAAACATAACTGAAAAAAAAATTATAATTGTAAATACATTGTGGTGTTAAGGGGTTAACCTCTTACAAATGATTTATTAATGATTGCTAAACACTCAATAATCTGTTAACAGGGACTCTGTTCACATATTTATTATTACAAATCATTTGTAGCATGTTACAAATGTTAACACATATTTATAAAGGATTAACAAATACTAATAAATGAGCAGCTTAATACCACCTTATTCATGCTTGTTAATGTCTTATAAGTAATTTATTAAGGACACTTATTATAAAGCGTTACCACAACACAAATGAAACTAATTGATGGACTCAGAAAACCATCAATCTTTACTGTTTTTTAGGAAAAACCTTTGCTGAAAACTGTTGACATCCTGTGTAATGAACGCTAGAACTTACCAGCACCTCCACCTGCATCCGTTTTTTCCTCCTTCACCCCGATGTTATGTTGCTTCTCAGTGGAATGTGTCTTTGCTGTCACTATAGAACACAACATCAGAGATTTTCATGAAAAAGTGGGAAAATAAGAATGTTTTATTATAAAAAGACAAATATTGAAGCATTTAACTTAGCATTCAAAAATCAAATAAGAAGACTAAACACTAATAAATATAAAAATGAACAATGAGCAAGTGAAAAATAAAAACTACCTGCAGGAAGGGTTACACCTGTGAACAACAAATATCACAGTATTATAATCTGACAAAATACTTTTAAAAAACTGTCTAAAAGATTGACTTTGTGTCATTTTCAATCAAGTTTGGAGATAATGGGTATGTTTTAAGTGAAGCAGGAAGTATAGGTAATGTTTTTGCTTTCTCTACTCATTTTGGAATTGAAAAGCATCCAACGAAGTCTCACCGTGAGCATTTGTGGTCTCATGAGCAGGCGTGGTGGGGGTTTGGTTTGGTGTGGAAACTAAAAAGGAGAAACATAATAATGGCCGACTGTAATGGATCTAAATGGCAAAGAGCGTTATAAAGACAAAAATTTTGTAAAAAATCAAATGAAGTTGAGCTGCAAATCTAAAAGGGTAAAGGGAAGTCACAGTTTGGGTTACCTGGTGATTTAGTGGACAAACTGGGATGTTGAGTACTGTTGGTCAATAACAAATACGTCTTCTCAGAGGTCGCTAGATGGACAGGGTTTGCTGTAAAAACTGTGAACAAAAATGATAAAAATATGTATTATTTGCTCTCCTATAGTTAATATAAAACTATATACTTTTATTTACTAACAGGTCATCTTTTAGTGACTTTATCTCTTTGGATTGTTTGAACTTTCACACACATCTTCACAGAGAGGGGACCTTCATCCCAGAGCAAACTAAAGAACAGGTTTTTAACGTGAGCGCGTTCAATCCGTGATACTGTATGAGCACACTCACCGTTGTTAGGCGTGGTCACGTTGGTGTTTTGAGAAGCAGTGGAGCTTGTTGGAGCTGCAGCCCTTGTTGGAGCTGTTGTAGGCTGTCCATCTGTTGATGTGGACCTTGGGATTGTTGCTGTGAAACAAAGACAAAATAATTTCATCATATATATATATATATATATATATATTGTATGAAGACATAAAATCATTTGGTTTACAGATTTGAACTCTGCATGGCTGCAAATACCATTATTTCAAATTTTTTTCTTTGTAAAACTGTTAGCTAACATGCTAACATGTAGCCTGTGTGTCAGTGAGATATTGAGATAGAAAACTGCAGAAAGCTGGAGGATACGCACGTTTAGCTGCAACAACAAGATTTGTTTGGGTTGTAAAAATAATGAAAATGTTTTAATAAAAAACATTTGTAGTTTAGCGACAGCATTAGAAGTCATTTTTAGGGACTAACAAAATAATTGAATTTGTATATAAACACAGAAATGATGATCAAAGACAAACATTGAATCCTTTTTTTGGTGAAAATGGCAGAAAAGTGTAGATTAAAAGTTAAGTTTAGGCTGTTTCTCAGTTTTGGCTAAATGTCTTTTGCCAAAAAAGTTTGGGGAAGAACTAAAGTCCCAACATCAGTCGTTGGGTCTCCGGATAAATTTATTTTATGGGACTCAAAAATATATTTTTCCCACAGGACCAACAGCTTAGCAACCATTTTTAGACAAAGTGTGAAATTTAGACATTTTTCCCACAATATGGGAAAACAATCCTTTTGTTCAAGTCTAAAGGCACTGTCAAAGCTTCGTTGACCTTTGACCTTGGAATTTAAATTGAAAATCACCTTTAATACCAGTTCTGAATTTGAACTCCTGCAGGGGATTTTAATCTTATCGCTTCATTACTCCTCGGGCATCATTGGGAAGCTACTTGGGAAAACAATTATTTCAAAGTTTGTAGATTTTGAATGGCTTTAGTGTGGCGAGGTTGCAAAAGTGGCGTTCCCCACTTGCCTCATTTTTTTTTCTCCAAAATATTGTGAAAGTTGAATTCATGAATCATTGGCTCAAGCCGAAAGAAACAATACAGCACACACGTTAGGAATGGTTAACAAAAAACCTCAGTTGCTATGGAGATAAAACCAAAAGAAGAGCCGCCATTTTGAAAATGTTTTCCTTTTCCTGAATTTATCACGTGCAGCCCTGACCAGGGTGGCAGAGAGCGAGGGGCGTGTAGCAGCTGCTCAGCCAGTAAGGGCGGCTAGAAAGGGGGCGGCGAGGGCGGGTAGCGCCTGTGAGCCATGTGACTGCTATTGAGGCAAGCGTAAACAATAAACCAAAAGAAAGGCAGAAGTTGTACTACAGCTGTGCCGTTTCTCCAGTTTTACTAACCCATCATTACTGATCTAGTCGTGAGAAATCCCATGACGCTTTGGTTACAACGTGGAGATCCTGCCTGCATCCAAACTCCTCTGCTCATCAAAAACATTCAAGCTGGAGAAACTGGACGTCAAACCTTGAAAACAAGGATTCAGTACCTACATGGTGTACTGCTTTGTTGATCATTCAGGGGGTCGGATGATAAAACTGTAAAGTGAACAAAAAAGAACAGTTTATTAGGAACACATTTATATTTCATGCTAATGTACAACACACAGGTTCATGTATTTCTGCACAGAATTAGTCAAACAATAGCTGTTAGCTCTACGCGCTCCACATCCTTACCATCAAGGTGGAGATCAGGAGGGCAAAAGTTAGCCTAAATGTGGTGCAGACATAAATGTCGGACATGTTTCCGCAGACGGACTATTTTAGGTTTTTTTTGCGGGACTACAGGAAGCCTGCTTGGCTTGACTTTAAAGGAGATTCTGAAGACAAAGACCTCCAAGTGTCAGGCTGGGGAAGAAGAGTTAATGCAGACGTGGAGGTTGTGGCACGTCGAGGTGGACATCCTCCGCTCCAAGATGAAGCTGCATCCTGTCGCCGCCACATGATTGTTGTCCACTGAACTGCAGCAGCAGAAAATGAGTCGGGGTGTTGGTTTCAGTGGAGACTGATGTTTAAGGCCCTGACGGCGAGGAGAGATTTACCATTTCGGCAGCTCAGGGTTGGCTTTTACAAGGTCGCAACTGCTCAGCGACACACTCAAATTGCACAGTTTCCTCCAGATGTTTACAGCTGAGCGTTAACTCCGGGATGCTAACCTGCTGTCCCTGTGAGAGCCGGGTAAAGCCAGGTTCCCACTGCCTATCTGCTGTTGGAGGGAAGTTACATCTTCAGGCTCCATGTGAAAATCCAGTGGTTTTTGGGTCTTTCTGCTGCACTAAAGACTTCATTTCATTCCCTTCAAATAGCAAAAATGATATTTCTGCTTGATTCCAGTGCAAATGGCCTGTCCGTACAGGGTTTAACAGAAATCCATCATAGAGATCTTAATCTTAAAGCACATGAAAGTAGTCTAAATTACACGAGGAGGAAAAAGATAAGCCTGTAATCCAAACAGCTGAAAGACGTTTAAATTTTTTGTCAAGGCAACCAGGGCACAAACAGCTCTGTGATGTTTACATCAACGATGGGAGGAAGAAGAGTGGTATATTCTGAAGCCAAAAGTCTTCCTTACCTGGACTGAAGACATGGACAGTCGCGATCAGTAGGACAAGAACCCTGGTGGACCTCATGGTTAGTCTCTGACTTGCACAAAAGGCTGTCCAAGCTCAGGCGCCCGCCCGCCGATGCTTATTTTTGCGCTTCCTTTAGAGAAAGAAGGGGAGGAAACGCACCGGCTTCCCTTCCTGATGTAAAGTGGGTGGACTAATGCTCGCCTGCCTCTGGGTGCAGACCTGAGTCCCTGTAACAATCACATCAGCTTGGAGTCAATGTTTTGGAGGCAACTCCCATGCTTTATTTTTTCCTGCCCCGGCAGCACTCAGACTCAGCAGAGGCAACAAGCAAACTCTCAGGTTCACACTTTTAAAAACGGTGAAATGACAAAACTGGTGAGGACAAAAACTGATTGATTGACGGATCTGTCCTGATTAAAGCCTTTCAAAAGAAACAGAAGAACAAAATGTCGCTCACGTTATAGTCAAACCACAAAGAATTTCTTCAGGGGATAGAACCGTGATGCTGAATGAGATTCAACCAGTTCAGAAAACAGATGGATAAATGGATGGATGGATGGAGAACTGTGAGTTGGTCAGCTCTTTACTGTAATCTTACAGAGCGTTTCATCTCCAGCTATCGGCTGATTTGTCTCATGTGAAATCAATGGAGGCCCAAACTGAGCTTGAACTTCTGAAATCACATCCTAGTGGTCATTTTTATGAACTACAGCGTTTTATAGGTTTGCTTCAACTGCACCAACAGAAGGTTTGTTTCCATCAGATCAAGAATGCTTAGACGTCAGTTTGTATCTTCAATCTGGGACAGAACTCGGACCCTAAGCCCCCGGGGGGAGTTGGACCCTAAACTTTACCATAAACAAACCAACATTTAAGAAAAAAATAAATAAATGAAACCAGGGATTTTGATCAACAAAAAAGTCATTAACTTGTCTTTAACTTGATGTGAACAAATATGTTTAGAAACCCCACTGAAGGGGGCATTTACCCCTCTTCCCCTCCCTGTTGCTGAGAGCTTGGAGCAGGGATCTTGTGGCCCACCCAGTGAGTTTTTGACATCATTAGGACAATCTTTTTCAAACTGCAGTTTTGATTCACCAAGATTTTATGAAAGGAATACTCAAAAGTGCAATTTTAAGCGGAATTTTCTTTATAAATGTCCTTTGAACACATTCAAACTCAAATGATTCGTTCTCAGCAGGGTTTTTGTAGCTAGTTTGCTAAGGAGTATAAGGAAACGGTGTACTTTAACACTAAACACTGTGAACCACACGTTAAATAAAAAGTGGATGGTTACTTTAGGGCTTCAGTTGTTGATAAAGTCTGATAATATCAAGAATTTTGAAAAAAAAGGACCTTAAGATAGTTTCTAGCATCTCCAATGTTAGCATGTGTCTGCGGTTTAGTTTAAATAAAGTTTAGAAAGATTGAAACCTTTCTGAACCTTTAGAACAGATCTGTTCTGTCATTTTGAGGCAAGACTTAAAGATGGATTTCACCACCAAAAAGTGTTCAAGAGTTCAGTCTTTCATGTAAAACTGCGACAGTGACGGAGAAAATGGGAAAAAGCTTCAAACTGGATTCATGTGTTCTCTCAGCCTCATCTCACCTTCAGGTAATCAAAGTCACCCGGTATCCACATTCTTGGTCCGGCGCTGCCAAAGCCTCACTCCTGTTTTTAGGCCGTCCCAAAAACACAGGATGTCAGAGTTTACTTCCTTTGGTTGGGGCATTGTTTTTGATCGCAGCTGAAGAAATCCATGGCAGACAGTTTGGGAAGCGAAGGACACGAACACATCAGGCATTTGTTCACCACAATGGTTTTGATAGCCAGTGATGTAAACAAATGAATTACCTGCAGGGAAACACAGAATTACCGGGAGTAGACAAAAACATGTTTATTTACTATTTTGTCTTTGTTTTTAATTAAAATAAAGCTTCAATATATATTTCACTAGATTCCAATTTAACTTTGAAACTAGAAATTCCCTCAATAGCATTTATAGTCTCCTCTATGTCCACATCAATGTCAGACCACACTGCAACAACTGAACCTTAAGAGAGTAAAAAGACCCTTGTTTCAGGAAAAAAAAAGTATTTTCTGTCTTAGAAGAAAACTAATCTATTCAAGAAAGCTTTTCAATACCAAAATAATCTTAGGTTGAGTAAACATGACTTGGTGACAGTAATTTTTCTCTTAATTTTTAATAACCTAATAATCTTACCCCACCGACAGATTTTTTTGTTTTGCTTATTTAAAGAAAATCTGCCAATGGGGTAAGAACTATTGCATATTCACCTGAAACTCCTTTATCTCACTGGTAAGCGCCATGGTAGAGGGATGTTGATCTGGGCTTGTTGGCGGTCCTTAAAAACTCTATTTCTGTGATTTTTCCCAGGGACAAATGTGGAGACAGCTGTCTGAGGCTCAGTACATATAGCATAACAGAATCAAGGCGAAGCAATTAAAATATGTAGGTGGAGCTCTGGTGGTGCACTGTACCTTCACAAGCTAATGTTTCTGGAAAGAACGTAACAGAACGACAGACCCTGACAGGAGACAAATACTTTAAACTAAAGTAACTAAATGTTTATCTAAAAGTGCAATCAAAATATTTTTCTGATTTAAAAACACAAAGAATTAATAGTAAAAAAAAATCAGTTTAAATTAGTGCAACAACCTTTTTAACCTTTCATTTTGATTTGGCTTATACCTTAAGGGTTAGAGGAAGTAATTGACATTTAAATGTTCTTCATCTGTCACAAACAATTTGCCACCTTCCTTTCACATTTGAAGCAAACCCATCAAAGGTTGCAGTTCATAAAACAACCACTACGAGCTGGTTTCAAAAGGACCCAATGTCATGTTGACTCCAACAATAAAAAAGTCCAATTTTAATAAAAAATTAAAATAAGAAGTATAATAATTTACAATCTAAAGAAATCGTAGGAACTCAGTTCTAATATATTTGAGAACCTGATAAACTTTGCAAAGGGGATTTGTTGCACCGTATGAGGCAAATGGTGGTCACACCATACACTGACCGATTTTCTAAGTCCCCTGACCCCTCCCCCAAGAAAACAAAAAGGGACGTTTCAGAGTGCCCTTTTATTGTGGCTTGTCTAAGCCACACCTGTGCAATAAGAATGTTTAATCAGCATCTTGATACGGCACATCTGTACAAAAATAATTCCTTATCATCAGGATATTGACCTGGCACACATGTATATAATCATGCTGTCTAATCAGCATCTTTGTATGGCACGCCTGTGCAATAATCATGATGTCCAATCAACATCTTGATACAGAACACCTGGGCAATAATCATGCTTTCTAACTAGCATCTTAGTATGACACACCTGCACAATAACACTATCTAATCAGCACGCTATGGCACACCTGTGCAATAATCATGCTGTCTAATCAACATATTGATATGGCATACCTGTGAATAAACAATGCTGTTTAATCAGCATATTGATATGGCACACCTGTGCAATATTTATGCTGTCCAATCAACATCTTAATACAGCCCACCTGGGCAATAATCATGCTTTCTAACTAGGATCTTAGTATGGCACACCTGCGCAATAATAACACTATCTAACCAGCATCTTAATATAACATACCTGTACAACAATTATGCTGTCTAATCAGCATCTTGATATGGCACACCTGTGCAATAACCATGATGTCCAATCAACATCTTGATATGGAACAACTAGGCAATTATCATGTTTTTTAACTAGCAACATAGTATGGCACACCTGCGCAACAATCATTCTATCCAATCACCATCTTCATACAACACATCTATGCAATACTAATGCTGCCTAATCAGCATCCTTATGTGGTACACGTGAGGTGGGATGGATAATCATAGCAAAAAAGAAGTGCTCACTATCACAAATTTAGAAGATTTGTGAACAATATTTAAGTGAAATGTTTTTCAGGTACTTGAGTTCTTCTCATGACTGATGGGAGTAAAAACAAAAATGTACGTTTGTTGACATCCAGACTTGCCTTATGAACACGTGAAGATCTTTGGCACTCTTTTTCTTAACTTCAGTGTTGAGGTGTAATCAGAAAAAGTGTGAAAGGTTAATAAAGAGGAAACACCTTTGCTGATGAGCTGCCAAAGAGCTTCCTATTCAAAAACACAGGGTAGACTGAGGATTTTAGGCGAGGATGCCAGAAAAAGGAAGAACAAGCAGTAAAAATCAGCAAAAATAATCAATAAAAATGATGAACTTTCTACTATTTCTCACTCCCGATGTCTTTTAGCTAACTTTTATTTTGAATTACGGGTAAGGGGCACTTCCTAAAAACCCGCTTTAAAAGTTCCCCTAAAAGAGGGAGCGGAGCTTTTATCCAGACACAAACAGGAAGCACAGTTTCAAGGTGAAATTCATGCACATTTTTATTGAACAGTTATATAAAATACTTCCCATAGTTGCAAGTGCATGCCTCATCTGCCAACAAGTTCTGAAGTTAAATTACAAAAAGCAAGGCTTCATGTCGTGTAGTGAATTACTTGGGCACTTAAAGCTGTTTTTTTCTCCTTTTTTAAAAAAAGACTTACGTTTTTTTTTCTCCCCATTTTCATCTTAAAGTATTGAACAGTATCAAACCTGTAACTGATATACAAAGCAGTTCCCAATAATAGGATAATAAGAATCAAATGACACGTTTTCTGTGGCACATTTACAAAAACAAAACCGTTTCACCTGTAATATGACACCAACAGCTAATCATGCAGTTTTGGAGTTTCCACATGTAACCACACACCTCACAAGAATTGTCAAACATGCGCAATTGGACTGTGTGCACTTACAAGCGCAGGTTAAAAATATCGTTTCTCATCCATCTTAGATCATTAAAAGCTTAAACTACAAAAAAAAAAAAAAAAGATTTCAAGGCATAGAGCTTCATGGTGTTAATTGAAAGTATGCAGGTATACGTTTTCCAGTATATGTTCACTAAAGCGTAATATATCTCAAAAACAGGCCCTCCACAGCCAACGTATTTCCATCTTCTATTCCCGTTGGTTGATTTTTATAAAACATGCATAGGCAGACACTTTATTGTACTCTTTTTTTTTTGTACACAATATAGGTTCTCTATTATTTTTTTACTTTGTTCGCAATACTTAAAAAGAAGAAAAAAAAATAACACTCAGTTCCAGCAAGCCACAATAAATCTACCCCTCCGCCCCTTTTAAAAGAAAAAAAATATTTGCAAATGATAGGTAAGTGTAAATTCCAGTTACGAAACTCAAGAAAATAGGTATTCATTATTATTTTGCCATTGTACAGAAAAAATCAGGTCAAAGCACACACCAAAAGAACCTGAGGTAAGCGTAATATATACAAAACCATAAAACGTTCAGTTATTTGGCATTTCCACAACATTGCAACATTCTTATTAAGACTGCCTAATTCATTTATGAGCTATTTCGTAAAAGTAGCAAAAAAAAAAATTAATAAATAGTCCTTATGTAGTTTGTACACCCTTATACGTTAAAACATGAGCTCATGTTCCGTCCTTTTTAGTGCTGTTTTTCTGTAAACGTACGTAATTTTAGTAAGAAGTTACTTTCGGTGTAAATGAACAAAGGGTCTTTGAGGAAAACTAAACTAAAGTGGACCCCTCTCCCACCCCCTCCCAGGTCTGCGTTTTTCCTGAAAAACCGATGTGGGTGAGAGCCGGGCTTGTTTTGGCTCCTCCCTTCAGAAATGTAACCCGGCATTAACTCGATTTGATGATGAACTAAAGTTATTAAGGTATTCCGAAGACTAGCACGCAAGATGCCCCCCAAGTTTCAGCCATTACTCTTTTTCCCCGACCCCCCTTATTTTCTGTGGTGGTGGGGCGTGATGAGGACCCCGGGCGAGATGGCTCCTGCCTCTTCTGGGCTTCACTGGATGCTGCTGCCGCCGCTGGTGCTCCCCTTGGCGTCTGTGCCATTGGTCTCTGAAGACAGAGCCTTGTTCAGCGAATTCAGGCTGGCATCGGAGGGCAAGGCGTCTCGTCGTGGTGGCATCCTCTCGTTAATACGGTCCAAACCCTTAGCCTCCTCAAAACTAGTGATCTTGTGCTGAGGCGAGAAACCTTTGATGGCTGTTGAGATGCAAGAAAAAGGAGAAAAAAAAAGGAAAAATCAGCGATGAGGTCATAGAAGAGCAGTGTGTAAAACAAAGCTGCCCAACTCTGATCTTTGAAATTTTCTACTGCTTGTTTTCCAGTTACCCCTGCCTCTCCATCTGCTGGATCAGAAGTGGTAATCAACCAGAACTTGGGATCACTAAATCCAGCAGGAGGTTTGTAAAAAGACAGTTGGAAAAGAAGACAGTGGAAGATCACAAGGACCAGTCGGGCAGCCCAGAAATATGAAAGATCCCACTTCCGACACCAAATCTGGCTGGTCTTTGGGTTGTCCTAACTTTAGTCAATTCAGGAAAGCCAATCATTGAGAGGATCCTTTCACACTTAAGTTGGCTTTTAATTTTAAAAAAACAATGGACCTCATCCACCAACTGTTCCATTGGAATTTTGTTTCTAAAACAGTCCCTCAAGGATCTTGCTGGCCTTTTTTTGTGACAGTTAGGACAGTTTTTCTTAAAAGTTGCGATATTTTATATTTATGGTTTTCAACTGACAAATATGGGAAACGCAAAAATTGTAAAACTGTTTTTTTTCTCCTGTAGTTTATTGAAATGCAGATTGTAACTCCAACGACATGTTGGTCAAAATGACTAGCTAGAGCAATCATATGTTAGGAATACATTTGAAGTCACAAACTTCAAATAACATTATTTCTGTTTGGTTTGTGGCTTTGACCGTCTTCTCACCTGGGATTCATAGCGAATATCATTTAGAATTTAGCTCCAAGAGCATCTCTGCTATTACAAAATTAGTTTTTGAATCTGCAGTGGATCCTCTGTAAACATTTATCTTGGCATGTGCTACAATAATCACATGAATCATCAGGACATTGAGTTGCAACTTATCAAACCTATAAATGTAAAAAAAAAATATGAAAATTCTGACATGATTTTTTTACTTTTTTAAATTTAAGTTTGAGGACAAATTTAGAAAGCCTTTTGAGAACAAATTTGTAAATGAGGCCCATTTCTTTAGAAGAAAAGTTCAACAACTTGGAAAACTAGAGTTTAGGTTCTTTAGCAAAGTGACATGAGAAGTTCCATGAAAGCTGTACAAGTTCTCTGTCTCAAGAACTTATATGGAACTAAGATGTGATAAAGGAACAATAACATTAACTGCAGTTATCAGCAACGTGGATTTAGACTTCATTGTTCATTTTCTTCTGCCTAGAACAAAAAAAAAAAATCCAGATTATTAAGTTTAAAGATATTTCCCAACCATCTAATGAAAACGACAATACATAATTTACTGAACTGAAAGACAAAGGGGCATTTCATCCATTTCTATAGTAACAACAGTGTGTTGCAAAAGAATCTATGAATGATGAACAATCTAGATGAGAAAAGGGCTAAATTCTTTTTGCTTATATATATATTTTCATCTATAAACAAGAACACTTTAACTCTAACATAATGTTTGGGCCAAATTTGAACCGTCTTGACTTTTAACAGCAGTAAATCAAATGTAAACTATATATTTATAGTATATATTTTTTGGTCAAAAAGTATGCTACTCAACATCCAAAATACTAAAACATGTATTTATCTTGAAACTTTTATAGCCTATTGCTAGGGGAGCTGACGGTTTCGGGTCAGATTTGACCCGTGTCTATTCAGATGCATTTGAAATCTACAATGTGGGTCAGATTAAAGGAAACAATAGTTTTAAGGAGACTTGAAACTTTACAAACAATGTTTGCTTTTATGTTTGATGAGGAGGCTCTGATGGAGTTCTTGATGGAGGTCCTTCAAACACAAACTTTGGGGTTTAGGCATCGAACTTCTCATGAAACTTTGCCAAGAAAACTGCAGTAATTCTTTAAATGTTGAACTATCTAGGGAACATGAACAGCCAACCACGGATACAACTGTTGGATCATCAACATATTATAACAACACTGAACATTTTAAAAATACCTACTTTAAAATGAAAAGAAAACCGTAAAAAGGAATAGAAATGTGTGTTTGAAGACTATTTATGTGAGTTTAAAGAGTGCAGCACACAGACAGAAGGATTAAATGATCTTCTAAGTCTATAAGGTGGCTGCAGGTGCCAGGGTCAACAGGTTTCCACTCTGCTTTCATCTGCTTTGGTGGATCCGGAGGAAAGTAGCACCCCACCCAATCTAGAAATATGACCGAGCACCTGAGGACCCTGAACCTGCAGGTCGCCCCTTCACATCACAGCTTCCAATGACGAAGATGAGAAGAAAAATGATCAAAGAAACAAAAAAACAAAAAACAAAAAAACGAACATAAAGGAGGGAACAGAAAGTGGAGCTCACTGAGACATTCACTGTCACAAAAAGTCGAAACCACGCTAAGACCGATCTCACGGACAGAGAGACTGCACATGTTGGGGGTGCTAACCACTTGTTTTGTCTGCTTGGAGCATGCAGCAATTTAGGGTCATGGGGAGGTAAGGGGGTGATGGGTTTTCTACCTCCCATAAAAAAAAAGGAAAAAACAAGATTTGATGGACATAAACACCTAAAGTCTCACTCCGATCATCGTTTGGTCTATTTTAGAGTGTTCCCAGTCGTCTTTTAGTCATGTTTATACCCTTTTTTGGCTAAAATTTAAAAACCTGTCATTTTGAAGAAGCCACTAAGGGGTTGGCTATCCCTCTGCCAGTAGGGTGGTCCGCGTTGCGCTTGTGGCGCGGAGCAGAAACACAAATTTTCACATGGGTGTGCTCTGAAACACAGACGTTTACACTTAAATGTAAGTTTTTATTTTTGCATGATCTTTTAAAGTTATAAAACCAATCCTATGTACTTATGGAGCGCTGAACGTCAATGACTGGTGACTATTGATGACATCATAAAGCAGTAGTAAGGTCCAAATTTGAAGACACTATATTTTCCATATCTCTCTGCTTGGAGGGATAAATGTAGGGATGGCGAGAAGCCGTAGGGGTAGGGAAGGGATTCAGCTTCTGCAGAGTTGCAGTAGTTCATTAGAAATTAATCTCTGACTGTTGGATGAGAGCTCTCTGTTTACATACTCTCCCGCTAGTTTACAGCCTCTCACACCTCCAAGCTAACATTAGCGGGGCAACAAAAATGGCGAGCAATACTGGGAGTATCTAGCCATACAGTTTTGAAGATTTGAATAAAGAAATACTCCGAACTTCAATTTTAATCTATTTTCTTTATATATGTCCTCCACCATTAGGAAAACATGCCCAAAGAAGATATTAAAAACACAGTTCTTGTCGGAGTGGGTCTTTAAGTTTCTGAAAATAAAACTACATGATCAGTTTCTAAAAAAGCAGGGAATCATTTTTAGGTCGTTTGGAGGGTAGTGGAGAGAGGGGCATGACAGGAAGTTGTGTTGCTGCATAGCACAGGTCAGACACAGGTTATTAGCAGCTCACAGGGGTGTGGGGCACTAAAAAAAAAAAAGAAAAAGGAAAAACACGAGACAGCAGGGCCACAGAGGATCCACATGAAGAGAGAAGCAGAGGAGAGCGTGGACACTACAGTGGGCCGTCCTTTATGGGGCCGGAGAATCAATACTAGACACATTTCAACGTAAATAGCAGCTGACAGACTACTATTTAGCGGGCAGTTGAGGTTGTTCTTGCGCCGGGGAGGGCAGGGAGGTCACTTGGTTTTTAGGGGAGAATCCAATTTGCATGTAGTCACACAATCATCTCTGTGGAAATTTGAGCAAAGGTTCAAAAGCAACAACAATACACAACTGCTTCAATATGTTTCAAAGGGGAAGATCCAGAGGGGGCTTTCATAGCAAGACCTCATAGTGAGTGTTGCCCTATCCTCATGTGTGATTACCTTCTTTGTAACTTTTAAAAATAACTTATATGTATATAAAATAACACACCTTAAAGGCCCTGAAAACATTACATTTTTTAGCATAAATGATAAAGTTTGATGTTGTTTTTATAGTCGCTGTTTTATTTTATTTTAATGTCAATGTCGAGGAATTTCAAAAAAGGGTGATTTCACACACTCCTACTGTTGTTTTGATCACACTTTAGGTAGGTTTTCAGTGGCTTTAAGGATGTGAATAATCTGCTCTATCCTTAGTGTTCGGCTGCCAGGAAACCTGATGATCCTCATATTTACACCTCCCACGTCGTCTGAATGTGAATGTGCGAACTCTTTTTAGTTTGCATGCAAAAGCCTTGCTGTTTAAACTAAAACAAAAAAACAAGAAGAACACCTGAGGTATTTCTGGCCCCACTCAAAACCCCCACCATCATCATGATATCTGTGCTATGAAAGCGTTCCCCTTTAAAACACGCCACGGGATTTCCTAACGTACTTACTGTTCCTCAGTCAACACTTTTGTTAGCCCCCACACCCAAACACACTCTATTCAAGCACCAGCAAGAATGGATAAAAACCCAGCGGAGCCCCCTGTCTATTGCCACGGGAAGCAACAGCAGAGGGCGGCCAGACCCATTTACCTTCGTCAGCCTCAATGGCTTCAATAGTAGCTGAAGAGAAGAAGAGGGGGGTTGCAAAATGAATGAGAGAGGTGAGCAGAGGAGTTCATTTTGTCCCAGTAAGCAGCAAAGACAGCAACATGCCAACAACAGAGGTCATCTTCACATTTCATGAGAAAAAGGACGCGTGGAGGTGAACAAAAGGAGGAGGAAGAAGGGGATGAGGCTCCTGGGCTGTGAAAAGAGGCTGGCGAGTGTTTGTGAGAGGACTGTCCTTTTGAATAAGCAAAAACATTTCAGTTAAAATCATTTTAAACCACAAAGAAAGGCCCCCCAAAACAAACAAAAAAAAAAACATCAGTCGGCCTTTTGCTGATCGAACAGGAGCGTTGATGACAAAAGCGAGAATGGGGTTAAGCTGCACATGGATCTTATGGCTGCAGCTTATTGGTTAATGTCGGGTCGGACTGTTCACACTGTCACTGCGGTGCAGTTTGAGACACGAATGGCAGCGTCTGTATAAGCAGCTTTTGATGAAAACCATCAAAAGCACCGGCTTACTCCAGCTGGGTGTTTCATTTACTTACCCATTAATCCTGAAATTGACAACATGTCAAAAAAAACTTCACAAAAATCAGCTTGAGACGAGGACAGCTTCACAACAGAAGGATGAAGAACTACATGGAAGATGAGGCCAACAACAGAACAGAAGCACACTGGTGTTTGCCTTGAAAAGAGGAGGAGCTACGCTGACTTTACCTGCGGGGAGGCTCCGGTCATCAGATTAAACTGAGCGGATGATTTTCTGATTAACTGTCCTCTAACATTTACTTTCTGCAGGTGTTATCAGTTAACTAAAATAAAAAAATCTAATGGTTTGAAGAAAATAAACAACAAAGTTTATATTTAGGTAAAAAAAATCATTTGCAGAGTAATACCACTGACAACCACTAGGGTTTGGCTCCAATTTAACATCATAACTGGGTAAATAAAGCTCCCTGGCTGCTCCAAAATAACCCTTCAGGTTCAGATGAAATTCTCAGCACAGTCAACATCTCATATGAAATTAATTTGAAGCTAAATTACTTATGATATGGCAAACAGTATAAAAATGACAAACTTTCTTAGGCGAAATGTTCTGTCATTTTGAAAAATTGTTTCTTTATGTGACATATAGATGAACAAAAGTGTTGGATGTCAAAGACACAGAGCATTTCTGTTAAAAAAAATCAGCTTACAATCTTGCAATGTGTACTTCACGACCTCACAACTTAAAAAAAGGCAAGAAAATAATGTTTCCAAAGTTACATAGTAACCAATTTTTACAAAAAACTTTTGCTAGTATGATTAGTAAGATGCAGAGAATTCAGGAAAAATAACATAAATTTGGTTATTCTGCATCAAAACTTTTTCGAAAAGTTCAAAATAATAATAAACGTTTCAGTCTTTGTCCACTAATGAATTGGGGATCTAAAGCTGCGTTCACAGCTAACGCATTCACACTTCAAATTTGCTCCTAAACGCTCATCCACAAGTGTGTTCCTGTGGGAAGAGCTACTGCAAACCATTGTTTTATGTGGAAGACATGGATGATGTTGAAAGATCGAGCTGCGCTGGAAGCTCAACTTGTGCGGCAGAATCTCTCGCCATGTCTGTATAATAACTTAACATTGAAATTGGACGGAGGAATTGCAATCGGTGTGTACGCAGCATAATAATGGCCAGATTTAAAAAAGACAATTATGCCACAAAAAAGTAGATTAGCTTAAAAAAAAGTGTTCTAGATTCATTAATCCTTCAACACCTGAGTTGGCGATGCCAAAATAACAGATGGTCTTTGAACTTCCCTAAGAATTCGACTGCTTACACGATCAATGTAATTCCAATGGGTTCTGAAGCTGAGAAAAGCGACTTTGCACTAAAATGCACTTTATTTTATAGCTGATATACTCTGATCACGTAAACACTTCACTACTGTAAAGTATTGCATATCAGCACAAAGCTTTTTCAGCTTCAAAATCTGATGGAATTATGTAAACGATTGAAGAGTCAAAAAGAATGTAAACTGTGGAGCAGTTTGAGAGGAAATATTCTCCTAACTGAACATTTTTGTTTATATGGAAAGTCCTGGCATTACTTCACAAATATGGTTCCTTAAACACGTATGTATTTTTTCTCTAATCGTCTTTCAACACACACATGACAGAATGTTTACTGATAGCACCTGCAGAACAGGAAGGAAAGGGCACGGCATAAAAATCTATTAATTTAAATATGTCCAATAAAAAGATTGTCTGACATTATCTCTAAACTTCCAATAACTTATGTTCATGTCAAGTTAACATGTTTTTAATGAAATAAAAAGATGAAATAGGAAACTTTTTTTTCACTAGTGACTTTAACTCCAAACATTCACTTTAAAGTAGGGCTGCACCACTTTAGACCTCCGATCTCCTGATCAACTATTTGATATTTGCAGTTCTCCACATTTATAGATGCTAAACATTGCTTTTTATAATACTGTGCAGCCATACTTTAAAGTATTATTACATACTACCATGCATGATGGTGACAAAAGATCTGTACAAGGAAAAGAAGTTCGCCTGGTTGATCCCAGCTCGTCCATTGGATTAAATCTGACCTGATCCATCAAAATGCATCTAATATTTCTAACTAGGGCAATTTTCTTGATTTTCCACGAGGTCTAGAGTGACTGTAAAGGCGATTCCAGCTCAAAAGTGGTTGAAAGAATGTTTGGAACTGAGAGGGTGAACTCATCTGACAGAAGTGAAAAAGAACAACCCAACCGTGTACTTGCGCAACCGATTATACCTGCAGTTTCTAGGGAGAAAAAAAGAAAGAAAAAAAGACACAAGCAATATCTGAGACAGAACCAGTGGAATACAGGAAACAGTGAGCGGAGAACAAAGTTTCAATGTCAGAAGACAAAAAAATCTTTCAAATGTGCATGAAAGTATTGTGAAAGAAATGAGCATCTAACTTTACGCTGCAGTTATCCAGGAACACACAACTGTGCTGAAGTTAGAACCAAGCCATGCAAAAGAAAAAAAAGGGATGTTCTAGAGAGGATCTTACCATTCTGGAGCTTTTCTTTGCCGCCGGACAGAACGCCGCTGGGCAGCATGCCTGTTGGGGTCAGTCCCTTCAGCGTCAGCACGCTCTCACTCTCCTCTCTGAAGCAAACAGGAACATTTTCACAGTTACCCAGGTAGCACCTCTTCTTTTTTCATCATCCTTCTCATTTTGCCACACTATCTTTTTGTAAATTAACAGCACAAAAACACTGAGGTCTGCACAGCGGTTAACACTGTCGAGTTTTCTTCTCATCTTTTCTCCAGTCTAAAACCACGAGTCAGAAGTTAGTGTTTAAACTGGGCGTCTTTGGTGGTGAATGGGGCTGATGGTCTCTGTATGTAGATCTGCAACAGACTGCTGACCTGTTGAGGAGTTTACCCTGGAATAGATTCCAGAAGACCAATAATGGATAGAAAAACACTAGAAAACCCAAACCTGACTGTTTGTGGGCTTGGGTTTTAATACACCTGAAGCAAATAGCTTTAAGTAAAGTCATGAAAACATGGTCAGGTCTGCTGCCTCTCTTCTTCCTGTTGACCAGGTAATGGGAAGTTTTGCTGTAAAACTTTGCTGTAACTCCATGATACCTTCAGCAGCTTCTGGTCCCTTTGGAAGTGTGAATTGGAGCCAAATCCTGATAGAAAAACAAATCAGCATCTCTGTACAGCAGCATAGGTTCTGTGTCTCTCCACTCTTCCTGGAGACACTAGAACCCCCATTTCCAGAGAAAAATTGAAGTTTACTTTCATCTGTTACGAGAACTTTGAATTATTGAGCAACAGTCCAGTTCTTTTGGTCCGTAGCCCAGATAAGATGCTTCTGGTGTTGTCTGTGGTTCAGAAGTGACTTGATATGAGGAGTGTAACATTTGTAGCCAATGTCTACTATGTGTGTGCGGTGACTGTTGATGCACTCACTCCAGCCTCAATCAAGTTCTCCACAACTCTCCTCATAATCCTTCAACTCTTCTGTTAATATCCTTGGATACAGCACAACCAAAAGAAAATCAACAGTTCATGGGACCGTACGGACATCCATGTCTTTGTGGTTGTTGTCTTGAAGGTGACGTGACAAGAAACTTTGATTAGATGAATAAATTAAGTAAAAAACACAAAAAATCTTTCACTTTTGCACTTTTATTATTTATCACACAACAAACTATCCCAATAAAACATGTTTCATAGATTTGTTCACCAGCACCTTGTGTAGGGTTCATACCTGAGCACAGAGAATACTCTGGCCATCTTTCCAATGGCACGGATCTTGTTGCGAATGACTTCCTTGCGAGCAGAAGCTGTGGCACCTGGAGGAACCAGAGGTGAGAAGTACGGTCACAATAACTCATTGAGTATCAGCCAAGTCATGCAAAAGCTAATCTATAGTTTGCTGTCTTGATTCAACATCGAAGCACCTCTTTAAATGCCAGATTTGATGGAAAATGAGGGGAAATGCTAAATGAAAACCAGATTTTGTAAAGAGACTGTGATGACACAGACCATGTTTGTAGGGCTATTAGTTAAGTGCACACAGTCGTGTTATTTATTAAAAAATCAAATTTTAAAAAAGTTTGAATCTATAAACACATCACAACCTGAGCATTTCCCAGCATTCAATGCATCCATGCTGCATGGCTGTTATGTACAGCAGAGGTCTCTTCAATCATTTTACACCCAATTTAACGCCATGTTAGTGCACCACATGTTTAAATCGACTGTTCTTATCCAAACATGTCTGTTCAGCCTTTTCTGTGCTGTCACACACACTTTCCTGGTCTCGGTTATTTCTTTTAACTGCAAGACTGAAGGAATTCTGTCAAGAAAAGCGAGGGAAATGGATGCAGAGCGTGTTTTAAAATATTTACCGTCATTTTTGGACACTGTTACTTTCATATAAGTTAGACTTGGTGTTACCTGAAGGCAAAATGTTGGTTTTTGAGGTTCTTGATACAAAAATATTTTACGTTGTTTTCCCTTTACTTAATGACCTATTCTGATGAAAACTGCGTTGGTATAAAGAAAATTATGCTCAAAATTGGATTTCTGAGTATTTTCTTATTCAAGCTGGCATCTGGCCCAAAACTGTACGGCTGGATAGCTCCAATTTTCCTCGTAACATGGAGGGGAAAGGGGGCGGGGTTGCTCCGTGGCAACAGTTCCATCCACAACTCAGAGGTGAATTTCTACAGAAACTGTGTCCTAGAAAACGACAGTTTTTTTTTTAAATTTGGGCTAAAAGACGTACAATCTTCACTTAAAAACCACAAGGAACACTTTGAAAATTGATCATTAGATAATCAAAGTGGGTCTTTAATAGAGACGTTTATAGAAACCCCGTTTCCTGTAAGGAAAAAGTCTTAAAAATATACTATTTCATTTATTTTAATCACTTTTTTGTAAGATTCATAGGTTTTGACTGAGCAAAATATTTTATATTCAGGTATAAATCATTAGATAAGAACAGAAAACAGTTGAAATCCTTACAGGGGTTGCATCACGCTTCTCTGTAATTACACATGGAAGCTCTTATTCTGAATATTTTATGAGTCTAGCAGCTTGAGACTTAGCAGTTGAACGCTAAAATGACTGCAGGTTTGTGAAATGTGAAACCAGTGTGTAGCCTTTTTTTCAGCAGCTTTAATCAAAAAATCCTTCTGCAAAGCTTATGTACAGTCTGGTTTGTAGCATTTCCAGAATTGTTTTTTTTTTCGGTTTTATACATACATTTCCCTATGAATGAGAAGTTTATTTTGGATTAATGTTATTCAGTGCAATACATTATTTTTCTACATTCAAGCCTCCATAAAGATTCATTTCATTAGAATGGAAAAGCAAATAGAAGGGCTGGAAAACACAGGTTTTGTGATAGAAAATTGAACTTTTCAAAAGAATGACCCAAAGTCTAAGCTCAGTTTGACTGCTCTGCACATCAGGATTTATCAAGCTCCATCAAATCTGCCAGAGGATCAGAACTGAGCAAGTCTGAGAGGTGACCTGCTGAGCAAGACTTTTCCCATCTTTAACCATGTTTTTTCTCCAAAGTGTTGTGAATACTTTCATACTTGTGAATTATCCTTTGGCTTTTTAAAATTAAGTTGGAAAGAATTGAATGATCATTTGTGTTTGTCTGATTACTGTCTTCTAAAGTGATTCACTAAACTCACAAGGAAATGATTTTAAAGATCTAAATTAAGAGAAGCTCTAACTTTGTTTTACTAGAAAAGGCACATTATGCACTAAAAATGTGGTTTCATCGTTGTAGGTCTAGTTTTTATTCACTTTCAGGAAATTATTTTTTTCACTGGATTGATTAGTGTTTTTGGAAGCTTTTATTTTGCTGTAAAAGTTAATTTGACTCTGTATTTAGTAAGATTTTCACCCAGATTTTCAATAAAGATGTTTAAACTAAGATTAACAGACAGCTTGTGAATGAAAAAAACTGACTTTTTTTCAAATCTGACATTGTTTTTTAATGTGAGTGTGTCTCATTTATGATGTCTTTCTTTTTACAAATGCTACTTTATTTGAAAAGGAGTTCAGTTGAACTTCAACTTTTTAACAACACTTGGATAATTTAAAAAGAAAACACATTTAAAATTGTTAGAACAAAAAACAACAGCAGAAGATTGTAATGACTGTTCTGTCTTTTGTGAAATGTTCTTTCTTATCAACAATAAATTAAAACAGCACCACCGTGAAACTCTCCAAAGGTTGCTCTAAATTCAGCTGGCCACTAGATGTCACAGTTTTTAGCATTTTGGTTCAAAAGTGTGAAAGTTCAAATTTTCAATTATTTCTGGTAAAATTTGAAATCAGAAAATTGAATTTGGTTTGTGTGTCTATTTGTGCAGAAGTTACAATAGTTAAAATAATCTGCATTTATATAAACTCTATGGTTTAGGTTGTAAAGTGGTGGCTCCAAACATCAAACTATGAACCCAAAAATTTAAAACCAAACTGACTGTTCCCCAAGCATCTCCTGATGACAATTCTCCCTCTATGTGTCTTTCTTATCGTTATTCAGGTTCTTGTATAGTATTTTTAAATGTGATAAAATCTTTTTTATAAGTAAATGGGTTTGTACAGACTCAATAGTTTGCCCTTTAGTGTTCTTTGTTAAATAGCATTTCAAAATAAAACTCAAGAAAAAGTGTAACTTTTAAAGACCCACTGATGAAAATTATGTTTTTAACATATTCTTCTCATAATGGAGGACATATATAAGGAAAATTAGGCTCAAAACTGTTTTTCTAAGTATTTCATTACAAAAGATGTTTCTGTTTAAAAAAAAAAACCGTATTGTTACATGGAAAATATGCTGGGCAGTTCACAAGTCCCCTGCTCTGAGCTTTCAGCAATGGGGGGCGGGGTTGCTCCGCCCACAACTTAGACATGGGTTTCTAATGATCTCCTGCTGCTCCGCTATGTTCTAGAATCTGGCAGGTTTTTAGATTTTGGCTGAAAATACCACTGGGAACACTTTAAAAATAGCTCAGTAGATGATCAGAGTGGATCTTTAACTGTCATTCCAACTAATCTAAATGGAAACTTTTAGGGATCAAGCAGGAAAGCCAGAAAAAGATTGAAACTGTGATGTTAGTTTACAGACAGCAAGCAAAAGTCCCAGCACCGCTGCGCACACCGCTACAGCCAAATGTTTGTACCTTTTTTGGGGGCATATATTAGCTGTCCTTCTCATGAAACACCCCCAGAAGAGAAGACAAGAGACATGATAAGAGATCAGAGGATGGCTGCTGAATGACAGGCAACATGGAAGAGAAGATGGGTGAAAAAAGATGCGACAAAGCACGAGTGTAAAGGAAAGAAATGCCTTGAGCACAAAAACTCTGGAAAAAAAATAGATAAAAATAAAGATTAGATGAGCAAAACCCAAAGAATGACATAATATAGCATTAGACAGACAGAAAAACAGAGAGAAAGGAGATGGAAATGTCAGAGGGAGATGTGAAAAAGTTGGTGAGGATGGACAGATCAATGTAATGGTGACTGGAAACCATGGAAACAATAGCAGGTAAAGAGCAGGGCAAGAAAAAGTACAATCGGGGACTTTGAGGGCGCTGGAAGAGAGGTCATGAGTTAGAAAGAAATGATTGAGTACTTCAAATGTCAACATTGACAACTGATTAAAAAGGAAAAAGAAAATGGCTAAACAACTCAAGAAGCAAATGAGCTCATGAGGAAAGCAGAGACAGGAGAGTCCACAATAAAAGCTCTGAGGAAATAAACTGATGAAATGCTAAAAGTTTTATAATAAACCGTGTTGAGGTTGCTTAAAAAATGGGAAAAATATTTAGGTTTGATAAAGAATTTAAAATTATGTTTAAAAATGAAGTTTTATTTTGAAAAACCTAAAACCAAAAATATCTGCCAAATTAAAGTTTATTGAATAACTATATGTAAAAACGTAATTTTTTTGTCTTTTTCTCTTCAGAGAACAGTTTCAAACGCAACTCATTTTCTGGCAACATCCTGACGCCCCACCCAGGAGTGAAGGAAACAAATTGTGTGAGAAGGGGAGGGGGGAAAGGACTGGTGAGGTAATTTCCTGTTTGACCACACATAATAGCAGGGGGAGGCAGAGGAAAATGGGCCATCTTACATTAGATAAACTCTAACCTAAGATCATGGCCTGCTACGGCTGTCGATACAGGCAAAAGATTCATCATTTTTAATTGTTTCAGTAAAAATATTTAACAAATTATGTTTGACAAAGTTAAATGCAATAAAATAATCACTCTAAAACAAAACTTTTCCAACACAATTATATAAGAATTGAGAAGTGTTGACTCAAATTTGTTAACAAAAATGTAAGAATGTATGTTTACATACTGGTGAATATGAATGAATAGAAGTAGGTCTCCCCCTGGTGGTAATAAGACAAACTGCAGTAAACCCACAAACAGGCGTGCTCACCATCCAGCTCCTCGTCAGTCGTCAGCTCATCGTTGGAACAAATGCTCAATACGTTCACCAGCATCTCAGTGACTGGAAAACAAATTAAAAGAACAGATTTAACATGGACACACAAACATCTGCAACTGTTTTGGGGGGTACATGCAGTAATGAGTTATCAAACAGTGAACAGCAGTGAACCCTTGCAGCAGGTTAGCAGTCTTCCTCTGTGAGCTTGTACATCTGTCAGGAACAAGCTTTTGAGCAAGGTTGCAAGTTTGTGTTCACTCCAAAAGGTGGAGACTCCTGAAGCAGAAAAGGTCCTCCAAGGAGATCCTTGTAGCCGTTCTCTATAAACGTTGTGAGCATTTGTAAGATTCATATTTGCTGCAGTTCTTTTGTCTTGCAAAAGCAGCTTCTCCCAGTAGACATGCTTGCTGCTGGAACACGACAATATATTTAAACAAAAGGTCTCCCTCTTTCATGAATTTTAAAGGGGAGATAATTAGAACACATATAAATTATAAACCCACATCTCCACAGATAAGGCTGATCCTGTTTTTGTTTCTCTTTTCCTCTTTTTCTTCACTGGCTTCACACTTTCATAAAGGTCAGGTAGATTTCTTTGCAGCCATCGGGTTTTCCTGTGTTTCCAATTTTTTGTAACTATCACACTTCATAAAACCTCCGCCCGACGAAACATTAAAGATGTGGAATGTGACTCATCGTCAATGTTTTTGCTTTTTCCTGCAGGGATTTGTAGCAAAAGCCAATACCTTAAGAAGTCATAAACAAAAACGAATCTGAAAGCTGCAGATTACTGTTTACCATCAATCTACCAACATTTGTTGAAGGACTTTTTTATTCCATCACAAGTCCACAAGCTTCTTTTGTCAGTTTCATAAGTTCTGATGGTATGAAGGTAAATGATAAAACTTGTCAAAAATCAGTTACATTTAGTTGCTGAAGACTGCTCGGAGCTTCAGTCTGACTCATCAAACCTGACACAGTGAAAGAATCGGTTCTTTGTCTCCTAATTTAAGGGATTCATGTCTGATAATGGAGTTTTTGTGGATTTAATTTACAGGAACTTTAAAACTGAACACCGTTTCTGTATGAATGGTGATGGGGGCCTTTGATGATGGGGAAGCAGAGGCCCCTAATATTTACGTCCATTCATATTCATATTGTTTCACATTCAAGCTTTTTAAGCTAAAACTAGGAAACTCCAAGCTCATCTTCATTCAGTAAAGGAAAGGAAATCTGATCTGGGTGCCTTTGTTCTCCTCTTGTGTTTATAATTAGTGTGTAGGCTCACCTTTCTCCCCCACAAAGGGCAGGGACCAGGTGAAGACGTCCATGAAATTGGGCAGCCAGTAAGGGTGAGGTGAGCAGTTGAACTGTCTGATGTTCATCACGTTGTTCTCGTACTTCAGCACTGCCGCTGTGGACAGTAAAAAAAAGAAATGAACATGAAATCCACGAAACGCTCAAACAGACGCAGATCGAAACCCACATTCATGAAATCTCAAGAATCACAATGGAAAAATATGTTGTTCATGAGTTAATCTTAATGTTGACAAATTTGGAGCATTGAATGCAATTTTAATGTATTTACATTAACTTTCATGTTAGTGTCAAATGATTCAATTAGTCAGCCAATATGTTCATATTGATTTCTGGAAATTACAGGCAAATGTGTCTATTTTTGCCTTTCTATTCTAAAAAGAAAAAAAACAATGTTAATAAAGTTATTGATTTTTTATAAGTTGATCCATGTTTTTTTTCCTTTTTGTGTTCTTTAATGATAACAAATTGTTTTGAAGATATACTTTTAATTTGAGCAATTTGACTGATGATAGTTGCAGGTGAAATATGTAGGGGGCGCGCGAAAGGATAAGTTCTTCAAAGAGGGGGTCATAAGAGAAAATAATTAAGAAGTACTGGCTTAGCCCATCAGTACCCGGGACAGGCTCTGGCAGCACGTCACCCAGAAAGGGATAGCAGGTTAAGACTGGAATGACTGGAATTTTAAAAAAGCAGCTGAGCTAACTCGAAGCTAAAGTAAGCTAACTGGCAGATGACCATAGCAATAGTTAAAAAGAAAGAAAGAAAAATCAGAAACAGAAAGAAAGTTGGGTATTCTGATCCTACTGTCTTCTTCAATTTTTTTATGTTTTGTTTTTCATTTTACTGCCGCAACAGTCAGCTGCCAGTTAGCCAACTTTAGCTCAGAGTTAGCTTAGCTGTTTTTGTTTCATTATAAAATCAACCAATTTTGACAGAAATGTTTCACGTTTTACTTCTTTTTTTTACACCTAAGAAAACCAAGCAAAAAAAATGTTTTGAAGAAGTGTGCGCGAGCCTGCTACAATGCTGAAGCAGCGTTTTATAGGCTGACTTTTTTCATCTTTAGTGGAAAACCAAAAAACTCCACCACACTTTAGATGAAAATGTTAGCATTTTACGTCTTCCCTGCTATGCTAGTTAGAAGACAGTCATATGACGTCACATAATTTATCACAAGACTTTTGTAATATTTATAATTTCCAATCTACATGTTTTCAAATTGTCAGCAATATTTAAAACAAAATCTGAACTTCAGTTTCATTTTTATCAATAAAAAAATGTCAATAGTTTCACTTTAAAAACGAATATCTTCACTTTGAAAATTCATTTGATTTGTTTAGTTTACGTACATGAAATCCAACATTATTCTGAAATTTTAGAGTGATAATCACACTGCACGAAGTGTATTTTAACTACAATGTATAATTAAAAAACAGCAAATGAGCGATCTTGGACGTCACCAATTTTCCAGAACAGATTGTGTAAAAGCAGTTAGGAGCTAATTTTTTTTAAATTGCTGATTTTGATCAAAGTTTGCTCTGATTACGGAGCCGTGCTTCATGTTTAGTGTTTACGGTTATAACGAGGCATCCTTGAATGCTGAAACCTTCAAGCCACACGACCTCACTCATGATTGGGGTGCAGCCCAAAAGTGGGCGCAGAGGCAAACATGAGAGCGACTGGACATAAATATATCTGTGCTTTATTTAGAAGTCTCAGCTTCACTAATGCAAAAGGACAGAGCGAAGTAAGCAGACACCGTGGCTGGGTCTTCACAGGGGACTTTCCTGCCCCCGCCTGAGCAATATTAAGATGCAAAAGCAAGTGAAACTACAGGGACGTTTAGTGTTTGAGTGCAATTGGTGAAATTTGTAGCCCACATATTTACTCAAAGCCCTTAAACTTAAACATTTTAAGTGACTTTTCTGCCAACTACTCAAAACAAGAGCAGAAATCTGCATTACAAAATTGATAAAAAATTATTGTATTATCAAATGTGAACATTTCTGCTTGCTTTGTGCAAGTTTAGCTTTGTGTTGACTTCATGAGCAGGATGGCTGAATATCTGCACCAGCATGTAGGCTGTGCAGAGGGGTTTCTGAATCTCAGAGGCCTGACTTGTTATTTTATAACGCCTGTAAACCAGCATGATGGGCTAAAGCAACATTTTCTAATACTATAATTGTATTATTAACCCCGAAAAGGGGAGAAACTTGGTGTCTTATCTCCAGTAAATGAAAACAATGCACAACATTTTATTTTTAGCTATTGGAGGAATAAAGAAGGCTTCAGATCAGCCTTTTAGAAACTGAGGGTTATATAACTGCGCCCAATTTCCAAGCAGAAGCTAGTAACATTTTACTGGTAGTATTTCCTTAATTGTGGTATGATTTCTGCATCAAATTTGTTTCCAAATTTCTTTTTTTTTTGAGTTAAGATTACTTTTTCGTCTCCTAATCAGTGGCTAAATGTTTGTAATGCAGTCACTTGGGTTCCCTTGTTTATCACAGGGGTTACGTTCTTAAATTAATCTGCAATCTGTGAAATCCGCTGCAAAATATTTCTTGAATTTAGTACATAATATGATTTGATGAGGCACAATTGTCTCAAAGCTAAATAAAAATGTTAAGGATGATTACTTAGGTCTTTGTTTTGGATTAAACATTTATAATGTCTTCTTATCCAACAATTTTTCAGATCAAATGCGGCATACCTCAGGGCAGCTCTCTGGGGGCTTCTACCTTTCTCAGTTGACACTAATAAATTATTCTCATCTTCAGTTCTTATATACTTCAATGACTAGACTATGCTTTATCAAATTGAGTTGTTCAAGAGTTGTAGAAAATTAGATGGACTTTTCATGTTGAATAATGACAATAATATGAATCTAAGTTAAATGAAAATAATCAATGTTAATTGGCGGTATGCAGTGACCACTATAGCAACACTCAGCTAAACCATAAGAACACAGCGCTCTGTATTGGAGCAAGTTAAAGCAGTGAAGCTTGGTTTCTGAGTTGATCATCAGATCTCATTGTCATATCAATTTAGACTGTAAAATCAGGAAAATTGGCATTTGCTTTTATCAAAAGATGCTCCTAAAACATATCATACAATCCCAATACTGCTTAATTTAGAATATTGTAGGACCTTGTTAATCTGGGAATTGGCAATCTAAATATAATCTGAAATGAGTGATATCCACAAAGTAGTGGTCCCTTGTTTTATCGTGGGATTGAGGTTCTAAATATAACCCAACGAATAGCTGAAATACACAAAGTAGGATTACAGATGTTTTAAGGCTATAAAACCCCTCACCCTTTATATACTTTTCTTAGACAGGATCATTCACAGATTTTTCTCCTATTATAGAATGCTTCCTGACTGGCTGTAGACATCGCGAATCAATCTCCTCCGCGCCATGTCTCTACAGCTACAGCTGTTTTTATTTTAAAACAGGCTTCAACGTGGAAGTCGAAGAATTTTACCTGGTCCAGAAAATTTCCCTTTATTACTATAAATGTCAATTTATATGTCAATTTGAATTTTTGCGCAGTTAAAATCAGTTTCGAAATTCAGCTAGCCTAAAAATCTGCACTATGATAAAAAAGATTCAATAACTTGTTTTTTTTTTTTGCTTCATTTGTTATTTCTTTGAAGAGAGATGATACATTTAAAATATGCTACATGTCAAATTAGGCAACACAAGAAAAATTGATGAGACTCATGAGTGAGCATACAAAATTGTAATATGTTTGATGTCATAAAAATCGTAGACATAAACCCAAAATATCAACATAAAACTGTGTGTTATTCATTTGAAATGTTTAAAAGGATAAATGTAATTAGTTTTGAAACAGTTATCATTTTTGTGGTGGTTTTGTGTTAAAAAGAAGACTACAACTCTGCAGGGGTTTGATTCTATGTGCTGAGATGCAGAGAACTCAGACCACCGAAGTCTACCATGACAAAATCTTGCGTGACATTGGTTTCTTTCTGGATCTGCGTCAAAAAACATCACAACTGATGAGGAAATATCTTTTCTAAACTTATTTTTGGGGTCTTTTCAAGCATCCCAAGCAGTAACCGTCCAAGCATAGTGCTGCCTACAGCACCGCATTCCTCCGCGGTCATCCCTTGGTCCTGCATGCGCACATCCTCCAACACAAACCGAAACTCTCCTGACAGGAACATCAAAGCACTCGCATAATTAATAGGGCATTATTATCAAGATCAGCAAAACATGGCATTACTCCGACAACCTTCACTCAGAGCTGGGCTGTGGGTGTTTATCCATGCGCGTTGGCGTGCGTGAAAGCAATCGCACACGTGGGCAGCCACTGGATAAACATCACATACTGCATAAACACAGTGGAGGCACTTGATTGAACACAGCCATGGAAGCCCAGAGGGAAAAAGGCAGAGCGGGGGAGAAGGTCAGCTCCCCTGCTGTTGCTCCTTCAAATCAGATTCCCTTTAAAGGAACAGAGACAACCCAACAACCTTCCCCCTGTGCGGCACAAACGCTGGCTGAGCCGCGGCGGTGAGGAGCTCAAGGCCTTCTGCCTTTTTGGCTCCGCATGCAGATGAGGGGGACTTCAACCCACTTTCCTTCTTATTCCGGAGCTTAGTTCACAGCTTCCTCCATGGCTGCCACTAGGGGTCTCTGCTGATCAGAGGGAACTCCACTCACCAGCTAAGCTGCTGCAAAGCTAACACAGATATTGCAAGACAGCCGCTCATTAATAATTTATAAGGGAGTGCCTCCAGCTGGTTTCCCAGGTAACAAGGACTATTAAATCTGCTTTGAGACCACGGGGAGATTCCCACTGTCTTTCCCCAGCACTTACTGTTGACTGCATAGCTGTCTCTAATGCCTCTGGTATAAAGTTCCACATGGTTAGTATTCCAAGGCAGCTATTTAGACCTTCTTGCTTCATTACATTCAGTACTCCACGAGTGAGTGATGGCAGATGTGTGGATGAGAGGCACTGGATGCTGTCCATTTATGAAGAAACTATTTGTGAATCCTTTTCATTTCACTTTCGGACATTTATGCTTGAAAAGAAAACACACAAAGCTGGCGAATAAAGCAAATCTATCTCTTCTTTTTTCCATCCATGGAAGACATTTACATTTTGGCTTAGAAAAACAAGATTGATGCGGCAAAACGAACCCACAGAAGTTGCTGGAAGTCTTCTTTTCTTGCAAACATGCAGCGTGATTTTCCTTACTCTGGTGCGTTACCACACGTTCTCATAGCCTCTAATTATTGCATTCCGATTTTCCGCAACCAAAAACTCTAAACTCCAAGGACTCACACGACTAGCCAGCACTAAAGATCATCTGCATGATTTTTGGATCTCCTGGTTTTTTTTTTGTCGTTGTTGTTGCTTTATGTTTTGTAACAGAGCGTGTTTACAGAAAACTAAAAGGGAGGCTCAGGAATGGAGAGAGTGATAACAGATGGATGAGCGTCTGCAGTCAGGGATACTCCTCTCTATGAATCAAGTGACGAAAAACAAGAAAATGAATTTGCTAACTGAGCTTCCAGTGTGCTGAGTGCTGCGGTTGTATTCCCTGAAGCCAATCTTCCCGTTTCATCAGAACCAGAGGAAAAGTATGCAGGCAATTCCAAAGACAAACCTCAACCCAAACCCCAACCAAAACAACAGGAAGTTCCCTTCTATTCATTCGAGATTCCACTCCATCCATGTTTCCATCCCATTAGTACACTAAACTACAATAGAGCAAAGAAATTCATACAGAGAGGGTTCATATTTCTTCATTGTGGGCTTTCTGGACTGATCAATAATGATGAAACATGGGTTAAATGCAAAGTCACAAATGTAATCTTGCATTGGCTGCATCCAGCTACAACCCCATCCCCATCCACTGCGGTCACCTCAGGATTCAAGCAGGAAAAAAGTGCTGAATCACGTCTGCATTTTCATTCAAACACAGCCTCCTTGCCAGACTGCAAGCCCCGATTCTTTGTGTTTCACTGACGGGGGTGCAGAGGTCAGGGTGGAGGCTGACAGCCGGTCAATTTCTGACGACAGCAAAAACCAACGGTCTGTCTTCAGGGAGGGATTGAGGGGATTGGTGACTTCGATGCATTACCTACATCCTTCCTTCTGACTCAGCTCCGGCTTCAATTTACTTTCGCCCCCTCTGTCCCCCGCTGACAGACGGTGATGCTTTTTCCCTCCCACGTGAAGATGCCCCATTGGACGATGGGGCCGACTCCCGGCCCAGGATTGATGGGGACTGCTGATGTCTTCTCTCTACCCCTCAAGATGTATGCCCCCACCCGGCCGGCCATCAATCACTGGGTAGTGCTTATAGCTGCAGCACGAAGCTAGGAGCTGCTCGATTCATTACGGCTGCAAACTCCACCCACATGACTGATGAGGGAAGCATCACGACCCTGGATAGTACTGTGATGGTTAGTTGTGGCTACTAAATTTAATGTTGTAGCTGTGACAGGACAAATATACATCAACCAAAGTGAATGAAGTACTTACAAAATTGATTCACTAATTTTAGGGTATCAGGGAACTGTAATGAGCGTTCTTATTATATTTATTAAAATCACAAAAAGATGCTCATTTCAAAGCTTTCCTTTGAATCTGATTTACAAGCCTTTAAAGCCCAAACTGATATGAGTGTGTTTTCTAATTTGTTGTGTTGGTGGTGATCCATGGAGGGATTAGCTGTTGACTTGAATAGCTGTGAAAAAACTGTGAAAAAACTGTCCAAACAGGACCAGAAATTAAGAAATCCCAGCGGCGGTTCAGAAAAGAGCGTAAACACTTGTAATCAAAGATTCCAACAACTGGGAATGTGAGAGAAGGAAAAACAATATGGGGCAGTCTCAGATCCTGCATCCTCATGCTAGCAGAACACACTGCAGTCTTATGGCATTTCATCACAAGATGAATAGCAGAACAGCATGCTCTAGCACCATCACCATTTCCCCTCCCATTTCCTTTGCTTTGTCCGTTATCGTCTTCCTTCCAAATTTGTCCCCACAGCTACAGGAGATGCTGTCTGTTCTGCAGAGGAAAGTGCTGACTCACAGCACAAAGGCAGGCCTGTCTTGGTGCATTGGCACAGCAGCAGAGCATTGGGCTCTATAAGGTGCCAAGAGAACCGGCACCAAGCCATTTTATTTCACACTGGTGCCCTTCCTCCAGTAGATTTGAATTAGTGTGCAAATGCTTAAAAAATGTAACTGCAAATCAGTGCTTTATCTTGTTACCCACAATGTTTATCATGTGATCTATACAATCTAATCTTATTTGAAAAATATTTCATTTAATTGATTTTTGCTTTCATGTAAAATATGGACTTCAAACAGGTTTAAAGCAGGTGTTCCTAAGTGTGAATTTTGAAAATGAATTGCGTGTGTTAATGCGTTAACGTTGACAGCACTAATTTATACAGTATATATGTGTATAATAATATTTGTAATCTAACATATTAGCATTTGAACAGTTTCAACTTTTTTGTACACAAACTATACTGTTAATGAACTGTGAGACTGTGAGATAAAATACAAGAGACCATCGCAGAAATTCTCATCGAACCTTCAAGAAAAAACAGAGCACCTCAGCTAAAATCTATACATAGGTTACCTGAAGTGTGACTGCAGATTAGGGTGTCAAAAGAAATAATGCGAGCATTAAAAATATCGGATTAAGATTAGATAAGCAAAGCAGAAAGTGGCTTCTTGAAATAATATTGTGACTTACTTCAATGTAGTACTGGGCGCCTATGAGCCATGCACAGTGGAAATGAAGCAATTCTTTTTATTTCTTTTTAGGAACTTTATTTTTCCTGAAGTTACGGCAATATGGCATCTTAAAACATCCTAAACTGGCCATTGCATGATAAATAATTACTCTATACACAATGAGGCAAACCATGAAGGTTATAAATGTTAAACGGCGTATACTTATATAGCGCTTTTCTACCTTCCTTGAAGGCTCAAAGCGCTTTACAGTCACAGACCCATTCAGTCATTCACACACGGATGGCGGCTCCACTGCCAAACACTGGTGCCAACCTTCCATCAGAGGCAATGTGGGGTTCAGTGTCTTGCCCAAGGACACTTCGACAGATGGGCGGGCAAGGCAAGAATCGAACCTGCAATGGCCACCCCAATAACATAATAATCAAAGCACATGTTACTGCATCTTACCTTTATTGTTGTAGACGTCTAGGTAGTTAGGTGCTGAAAAGATGGTGATAAGGGATGGGAAGCCGGTGGTCTGACTCTTTCTGTACATGCGATACCTGAAAAAATGTTAAAAGGCGATGCGTTGGTTTATACGAAAACAATTCAGCCTTGGGATTACTTGTTTTCACTTAAGGTGTGTGTTTGTCTGAAGCTAATGTGTAAGCATTAAGGACTCCCTCAGGACAGTTGATACCTGTGTTCTTGGTGAAACAAGCCCACAAATGATCTTAACCCTTCGTAAAGGTTCAGAGAGTTGTAATAAGTCAAAGAGCGTGCGTTATTTAAATGACGCTGGTGACATCTCCGTTGTTAAAGGGTTTAACCAAATGATTCCCAAACCCCTTTCTGCGAAGTGTTTCTGCCTTGTTTCAACCTGCAGCTTCATAACCTGGTTTGGGGGTTTGTTTGCTCAAAAGAACAGTGTATGTTAAGTGTATGTAAGAACAGGTATCTGGGGCAGAAATCTCATCTGAGATGTGTTGAGGTGTCCCATGTGACGGTGCTCTGGGGGTAAACAATGGTGAGACCCTTGCCTCCCTTTGACTCAACCTGACTCAGAACTCAACCAGCAGATTAAACCACATTGCCAAACAAAGAAAGACACTTTTCATAAAGGTTAACCTCTGCTTGATCTACCAACTGAAACACCTCTGCATCTTCTGTCATCTTTGTTTTAAAGCAGAGACTTTAGTTACACTTCTTGGTTTAACAGAATCTTTCCAGAATCTACTTGTGGTGATGGAAAAACCCAGCTATCAGAGACATCTGTATACAATACCTCACCAGAATCCCTCTGCTCTATGTAAGTGTGACAGCAAATCAAAAAATACCATTGTAACCTATCCAAAGTAAATCTCATCCCAAATGATAAAAAGATAAATTTTCGGCAAAATATTTATTGACACTAGTGCACAATATGATTTGATGAAGCACAATCTTCTCATAGATAAACATAAAATACTCTGGACGAACAAACAAATCTTTGTTTTCAATCAAAGAACTATTTAAAAATTGATAATGGCTTCTTATGTAACAGTTGTCAGATCCAATATGGAATACCTCAGAGCAGCTCTCTTGGCCCTCTACTTTTCCTAGTTGACATTAATGAAGTATCCTACACAATCTTCAGTTTTTACATACACCGATGACTCAACAACATTTACTCAAATTGAGATTTTTAAGAGTTCTGGAAAATGAGATGTCAAATGGATCTATGACAATATTATGATTTCAAATTAAATGAAAGTAATCAATACTTAATTGGCAGTGACTTTGTAGTAGATCTCAGCTGAACATAAGTACACAGCGCTCTGTTTTGTAACAAGTTAAACCACCAGTGAAACTAAATGGTTTTAGAGTTGATCATCACATCTTATGGCTGTAAAATCATGAAAATGGAAATTTATTTTTGTCAAAAGATGCTTCTAAAACATTTCATACAATAACCATTACTTGATTTTTTAGAATATTGTTCAGTCATATGATCTTTTGACATACAGATATACAAATAATGTCTACAAATAACTGAAATAAAGCTGCTTGTTTAGTTTGTGGAGGGCCGACCTGAATAAGATTGAGACAAAATATAAACCTGAAACTCAAACTTGAAACTATTGAATAATTGTACCAACACTAATTTCATACAGAAATCTGTTGTTTTGAAAGCATCTTAGGTTTGAAAGAAGCAACTAAATAAAAGCAAAATTAAAGGACAAAAAATTGAAAACTAAGCTGTTCTTCTAATTGATGTTTTTCTAACTTTTTTTTCATCTTAACTTGTGTCATCTAACAGGCTTTGGTACCCAAAGTGAACTTGGTATTATGGTTTCTCATTCAAGATGTCAACATCAATATTCTTACTGCATGTTTTACATTTATGAAATGGATCTCAGGAAGAACGATATCTACTTAAGTGGAAACTAATGGAGGATTCTATTTAATAGGCAGATAAACCATGACACTTACCCAGCATCCTGTGCTTCATGGGCCCGGATGATAGATAATAAGTTATTGTGTTGTAGAAAGTCACAGACTGCAGGGTAGCTATGGAATAAAGAGACATGTATTATTCATACAGCAAAAAAAAGTAAAAAAAAAAAAAAAATCTAAAATCTGAAAATAATTAATGAAATCATTGCTTTTATTGATTTTTTTAAGAAAACATCACTGAGTTCAAGCCAAATGTTCTCTAGAATGAGCTAAAGACTTGAAAGGTCTGTGAAAAAGAATTATCACCTGAAATTTGAACATCTTCATGAGAATTGGCAGAACATTTAATGAAAGACTTTTGGCAAACGTTACATTTGTTTTTTCAACCAAAGAATGTCAAGTGTGACTCGGCTGGTTTTTAAACTGCTTCTTCAAGAAAAGAAGCTGCTGCCACCGGGGAGTTTGGATACATGTTTCACGCTCACGCTGATCTGTTCAGCCTTCCCCTGGCTGTCAACAATCCAAACAGTGAGCGCAGAGGATTCAGAGCTTTCTGTTGCCTCGGCAGCACCTTCACTGGAAAAATGCCGTCTTGGTCTAATCGAAAGTTTCTGAAAGAAGTCTACTTTTTAGGTGAAAGCCCTGATGCAAGGAAAATGTGACTTTCAAACCACACCGAACAGCGCTCCCTCAAAACACACCGGCAGAGAAAAACACAGAGAGGTCATTGTTGTCCTAAATAACAGAGACTCAGTTCAAGTACTGTTATTTGTTGAGTTTTTCAGCTAATTACATCCATTATTCAAGGAGTGTTCAGATGCTTCACGGCCTTGTATAGAGCAGACAGAGCTTTTGAAAACTCGGGGCAGTTTAATGTCAACATGTTGTCAGTCACTCGAAGAGATTTGGAGATGTTGGTATGGTTGTGGTTGAGGACCAAACAAAGAGGATGTTTGCAAAAATGGTGGTTACGTTTGGAAGCTTTTCTACTGTCTTTGGCCACATTTTTCTAAAAAAACAACTTGAAAGAATAATTTTAAATAGAAAAGAATCATTAAAAAAAGATCAATGTCTTCCAGATGGTTCTTCACCACCTCTACATCTCTAAAGAGTTGGGCCAATGTAATTTTGGTTTGAAAATTTAAAAATTCTATCACACTGAATTCCCATAAAAACACAGTTCCACACACAGTTCAAGTTGTCTACTTTGATCACTAGAGTAAAGGCATAATCCTAATCTTTAAAATAAATCTGATTTATCCTAATACTCATTATTTCATCAAAGTCTTGACATATACGGGCTTCTGCTGGCTTTTGGGTTGTCTGTGGAGAGTCGTAAACAGGAGCGGCCACATCTTAAGCTATGTTCACACCGCCCTTGGCGACGTGCGTTCAAGCGACCGCTTGCAATGAAGAGTCTAAGTAAACGAGCCTTTTGGGATTCTGCGTTCAAAACTCTAAGCAAGTTTCTACAACCGTTTTCGGGCTCTACATACAAAATGCGCAGCCATTAAACGTGCTTTTAAAGTTAGACCAAGTCAAAGTTTGAACAATCAAGGACTGGTGGCCTGGTGGTCCCTAAGCAAGACCCTTCACGCTACGGACTTCATAAAGTCCAAAGTTTTACATTCATGTTGCACTTGTTTCTATTGTATCTGTCATCATTTATGAAGTAAAGACTTTGGCTTGATGTTTGTTGTTCCGGTCTTCACTGAAGGGAAACTCATCTCATAAAAATGTCATTATGCAGTTTTTGCACTCCTAAAGGTGAGGAGTAAAACCCCTGCACGGGCTTGTGGGTAGCAGTGGACTCTGTAAAGCGGCCAAGTACTTCAATATTCACTTCTAACCTGGAGGAAGTCAGATCGGTTCTTTTCTGAAACCTTTGGTGATGCAGAGGAGAGATGCTGCTGCAGCCGGTTTGTGTTTATAAAGAACAACTATTCTTTTCGGTACTTGAAGGTCTGGTATTGACAGGATTTAGTTAAAGTCCAAGAACACTGTGTTCTACAGACAGCTGATTGCCTCACTTTTCCTTAAGGCTTGTGCTCTTTTCCATAATTACATCTGATTTGTTGAAGACTGCTGTCTTTATTTCTTTGCACATGCTTTTTTTCTGCACCAACCTTTTCATAGTAGACAGCAACTTCAGGTGCCGGGTGGTGCAGGGATTATTGTGAAAGGACCACACTGTCTCAGCTGGGATGTGTGTTTTCAAACAGGAGCTTATAAAACTACTAAAGCATGACTTTAAACTATCTTAATCTAAATTCAGCTCATTTTTTCAGCACAATAGAGAATTGGATGAACAAATTTTCTTCCACTTGGTGTCTATATAAATAAATCCAACATATTATCATCGCCTTTAGTGAGCGAAAGCAGAGAAATGATGGCTGAAATTTTCTAAAAACACAAGCTGAGGTCTGTTTAGCAGAAAGTTCCAATCTTTGTAGAAAAAAGCCACAACACTGCATTTGTAATAACTCTCCTGTGTCTTTTTATACTGGAAACTCGTCAATCTTATTTTCCTCATGAAAATGTAAGGTAGAAATGTCCTGAAGTCCAACTCTGTTCTTGGTGTTTTTAACATGTTCTGGTTGAATTTTTCTGATGATGGAGGACATATATTTAAAAAATTAAGCCTCAAATTGCATTTCTGAGAATTTCTTTATTCAAATTGTTGTGAATTAGGAGCAGATCAAAATAATGCCAATTGAAAAAGATCGTATTTGTGAGGTAGAAAAAAATCAGCTGGGCGGGCTACAAGTTCCCTCCTTTGCTCCATTCTGATGCATCCACTTGTAGACCACAAGATCCATGCACGTCTCTGTTTTCCTGGTCTGAGCTGGCAATGGGCTCCAAAAACAGAGATTAATTATGAATGAAGGGAAGTGGGGTGGGGTTATTCTGCACCAACGCCCATCTCACACAACTCAGAGGCCAATTTCTATTGAACTCCTGCCACCCTGCAGAAACCATGTCCAAGAAAACAACACAAGTTCTTTTTTTGGCTAAAAATGGCTTAATCGTGATTAAAAATCTCCAGGGAACGCTTTTATGATTGATTGTTCATCTACTGCAAAACACCCGTAAATGTGGGTTTCTCTATAGTTTTTGAAAGGACCTGAACAGGTGAAGATCATTTAAATAAAAGAAATTATCATAAACTCCCCAAATTTCCCGAGGATGAAAAAAACTCTGCATTTGTGTGTTCAAGTGTGACGTTTTTCCCCGCAGTGAAGTTGCAGACACTAATTTTTAGGTTTCAATTGAATAAAGGAATGGCGGTTGGTCAAAAGACAAACTGGAAACCAGATGAAGGTTGATTAAAAAACAAAGTCCTGCAACATCGGAACATGGGCACCAACAACCCCCACATGGTGCAATCAAAGCGAAACTATACACTTTTCTGCCGCACAACAACGCCTACTGATTTAAAATTAGCCTTTCGACACAATTTCTCCTCTTTAATCAACACACCGCTGAGGTTTCACGAGGACTTGTGGAGTTCTGGGCAAGTGTGATACAAGTGTACTATTATGCAGCTTTATTGCATTTCTTATTGCACAGTCCTTCAGGGACAGATCATTAGAAAGAAGGCCTGTAGGAGTAAATGAACTCCCCCCTGTAAGCGAATGCATGGCTACGGCTGTTCGTTGGATTGGAAGTGATCATGAGAAGAAAGAGGACTAACATCTGCTTCAGAGGGAAATTGGATTCCCTTGGAGGGGAAAGTGGGAGGACGAGCTAAAAGGGCGAGATTTTTGTCATGCAGCAGTGGGAGACGCAAGCCCGTATGCTGACGTGTGGAAGGTGAAAGGAGTTTCAGCTCGTGCTGAGGATGCACCGTCCTGCAACAAGGTGCAGATGTTTGACGGAAATAATCTCATCAACACTGTTGTGCAGATTAAACAGCAATATGCTGGATAAGAAGGTATAAAAGACGTCTCTTAGTGTCATGACCAAAGGAAGGATCGGCCTCTACAAGGCAACTAAGGAAGCCGATAGTTCTTAAGGAGGGGGTGTCGCTCTCTTTTCTTCAGTCTGCCTGAAAAGTGGCTCGTAAATCCCTAAAGCCAGTGTGAAGCCAATTAATGACCATTCGCTAGGAGAGGTGGCGTTGGACGTTGATGAAAACAGGTCTGGGTAGGAATTTGGAGAAAAATGACAAAGAAGGGTTAACCGGAACAAGGGCAAAACGCAAATCTCCAATGCTTGGACGAGCCTTTGGAGGCTGAAAAAACCACATTCCAAACATTTGTCTCAGCTCCCAGTTTGCCTGATAAAAGGCAACACCCTTAAAGGCAGCCCCACTTGTGGCTCTGCAGTTAGATGCCTATTTTTGTGCACTTTAAAAAGACACAATCCCACAAATCTTTACTCCACAGAGTTCATTTTACAGGAAAAAACCTAAAGTATGATTAGATCTGTGTTTATGCGGCACACGCTATCACGTAAACAAGAAGGGAAAAAAAAAAGCCCGGGGACATTTCTGTGGACTGCGGGCTTCTTCACGGCCTGCCGAGGCCACGCGAGCGTCGCTCGGGCCTTAATGAGCCTAGGGAGTGCATTTCGAGACAGAACAGCGCCTTGTGGTAATATGCCAGTTCATTACCCTGTGTGACAGCGCAAGCCGCTGGCCTCCAGCGCTTCCTTCACTCCTCTTGTTACTCAGCTCAATCGATGCTTGCACAAACGCCACAGAAATCAGCATTCAATGTGCTAACCACATTGCAAACTGATCCTTGGAAAGATTAAAACCCTTTTTTTTTAGACATGTAAGATATTTTACCAAGTTTGAAGTTGTTTTAGCTTTATCTTTGCCAGACACTTTTTCAAGCTTTTCTCAAAATCAGCAAAGTTGAGAATTTTTTGTCTCATTTAGAGCTAGGATCTAGAAATAAAGACATTATTGTTCAAATTAAAGCCGCGTCTGCAGACACTACCTGCCCCCATCCTTGCAGGCTCCCTCCTCACATGCCCTCATTGAGCTGAGAGGCTGCTACACGCCCCCACTCTCCCCTTCTTTCCCCCGGTCAGAACTGTAGGTGACAAATTCCTGAAAATGGCAAAATGGCAGCTTTTATGTTGGGTGTATCTCCATAGCAACCATTTTACTTTTGATCGCTTGGGGAGATGGACAGGTTTCTTTTAGAAGACTTGGCAAAAGTAAACTTTTGGATTTCCTTGGTAACAGAGGTTTTTTGTCAACCACGTCCACATTCCCAATATGTTCATAACGTATATCATATTGTTTTGTTTGATTTGAGCCAGTGATTCATGTTAAGGTTTTTCAAAAATGTGCAAACTACAGGAGAACAGCACTTTTGAAACTTAACCACATTCAAAATTGACAAACCTTAAAACAAACATTTTTCCTAAAGTAGCTTCTCATGCTCGATGAGTCAGGAGGCAATAGATCAAAATCCCTAGGGGGAGTTTAAATTTGTAGGTGGCCTCAAACGGTCAAAGGTCACAAAAGGTCAAAGAAACTTTGCTTGTGGTTGTAGACATAACCTGTGGTGTGTGTGTGTAAAACTTTGTGACAAAAAATACAAAACATTTGCTTAGAACTAGCAAAAAACACAGTACTTATTGTATTTTTAGCCCTTTAAGACTCACTTAAAACCCTAATTTTTTACAGTATACTTTATAACAGTATGCTTTATAATCCAGTGTCTTAAATATAGATTAACTTGCAGACAAGATGGTGCCTGAGAATAGTAGAAACAAACTTTTATTAAAGCTTAAAATGAGAAAAACCATAAAAGAGTCGCCAGTTAAAATAAAGTTTTAGTTTTACATGATATGGGGGAACTTCCAGTTCTGGACATTGATTTCTGCAGGCTGCAGGCAGGCTCTTGCTGAATTCTGGTTGTGCTTACTGACGTTGAAGCCATTTTGAGAGGTACACGTCGCTCCGTCAAAATGTCAATCTATTTTTCTAGCAGGTTGCAAACAAGTTTGGGTGTTATTGTAAATACGCTAACGCGGCTAACGTGTAGCGGTGTTGGACTGTGTTTTTTTTTGTATTACAAGGAAAGTTGGGAGTTAACGTAGTCATAGTAACGTTTGTTTCATCTGTATCAGTGACAAACACCTGTTAGATCTGGAGTTTATGTGAGATCGGCTATTGGAAGATATACGGTAATAATCTTTTCCTAGTTTTAGGCTACCTTTTTTTGCAGTGCTGCGGATTGTTATTTTTCCTGGTTTCTGTTTCATCTGAGTGAGTGAAGGTGCGCCGTCTTTAAATCTGACGTTTGGAGTCACCCACCTATAGAAATAGGAACAGCCTCGCACTGTGTTGTGTGTGAAGTGCTCCTGGCTCTTCTCGTTTCCAAAGTCCTCCAGCGGGTCGGACCACAGCAGGTCGCACATGGGTCCGTAAGCTGGAGGTTCTTTGAATCTGTCTAGCTGTGAAGGAAAACATAAAGACGGCTGTCAGCTGTAACAGAATCAGAAGTCCAGTCAAACTGGAAAAAAAGTGACTGCTTTTTTTTTTCTGTCTCAAACTAAAGTGACCGAGAAGGTCTCCAGTGCTGCAGATTCTATTATCCACGTCCTGATTTCAGCCTTTAAGTCCATTTGGAGTTATTGAATTAGGTCAGAAGCCGGATCTGACTCCTCAACATTTTCTAAGCAGATGCTGGACCTTCTGTTGCTCCACACCCTGAAGACACATCCGAATCACTTCACTTCCACGAGAGGCTGAAATAACATCGTCTCTACGAGTGAAGCTGAAACAAAAGCAAACTGCAGTTTCATGCAATGGCGGAGATGTCACATCAGACACATACTTTCCTGATGTCGTCGAGATTTGTGATTTCTGGAGAGAGTCCCCCGTGTACGCACAGGAACTGCTGGTTCATTAGTGCAGCCAGAGGAAGGCAGTCGAAGGCGTCCATACATGCGTCATACACCCTCTCTGAATACTTAATTTTACCTGTCACGGAGGGAGAGAAAGCACGCCAAGTCAAACAAAGCTGGGCTCGGATGCTAGGGGTCGTGTGTCTGACAAAGATGGAAAAGTTTTAAAAAGCTGCCAAAAGACTTCCTTTGAGATTAAAAAACACCGCAATTTTCTGCTTCTCGGTCCAACAGAAACAGTTTAAACATGTCTAACTACCAAGGACACGATGATAACTATATCCTGGGAAGACTTAGCAGTGATCGTTTGAGGTTAGCGTTCAAACAGGACACGCAGTCCAGAGTTTGTTTCCAAAAAGAATCCGTGGCAGCTACATTTCATAAACAAATGGAGGTTTCTTTAGTTTTTAGAAAAACTTTTTAAGACCCACTCTGATGAAAGTGATGTTTTTTGTGTGTTTTTAACATGTTGTGACATTTTTCAGATGAGGGAGGACATTTAATAAGAAATTTAGAGCTCAAACTTTTATTTCTGAGTATTTCTTTATGCAAATCATTGTGAATTAGGAGCAGATGCAGGGCATGAATTTTGCTGTGGGACCGTGGGTATCGCGCATACGGAGCTCTTATAATGTGGGATAAAATTTATGTATGGAACATGGAACATGTTCTGGTGGATCAAGCTGGTCCTCTTACAGTAGGAACCAGAGAATGGAATAAAAGTGTTGATTTGGAGACGCAGGCGTCCACACTGACTTACACTGTCATCCCGCTGCTATGCTAATGAGCTGGAGACACACGGAGCGCTCCAATGTCGGACAACATTTTCACAGACCGGACTTACAGATGTTCTAAAGAAAACAACCACTAATTTGTGACTGAAAATAAAACACTTCATTGACGGTGTGAAAACGCCAAAAGTAGAGAACAAAGACTCTGAATAGAAATCAATAAAAGACTTACTTAGAAAAGTTACTTTAAAAATCGCTGTTTTTTATGTTTTAAATGAGTTGTGACTTCCTCTCTGTTTGCATTTAATATAATATAATTTTTTAAAATCAGACCCCTGAGGTTTTTCTATGAAGATAGTGTATTTGGCTGGTAGTTCAGACACGTGTTATTGACGCGGTGATCGCAGAGATCTTAATATGGTTCTCTGCAGCTTTAAGTGTGTTCAATTTGAAATCAAATATTTTTTGATCTTCAGCACTTTGCTTGGTCGTGGTAGCCTCCTACATTCTTCTCATTAGCCTGTGGAATAATCCGCAAGTTTGCATTACAACTGCAAAACCAGAAACAAAAAATAGGACTGAAACAATGAAGACAAAAAATATTTTAAAAATCAAATTGAAATTCAAAGACCCCCTCCGATGATAATCTGTTTTTTTTAGTTTTTGACATGTATGTGTGGCATTTTTCACCGCTGATAAGTAATTGTTGTACCAGTGACAATGAAAATTAAAGTACTACCTATCAACTATCTATCCATTTTAACATTTATTATATAGAACACTCTTTTGGTTCTTCAATAGTTGTTATAAAGTCATTTCAAAATGAAGTTGATAGAATAATTCATGTGTCTTTTTTTCAACCAAGCCCACAAATATAAAAGAAGCCAACAAAGTCTACTTACATTCCTGCTTAAATGTGAAATACTCTGTTAAATGTCGACATTCATGATTCCCACGCAGCAAAAACAGTGTTTTGGGGTAAAGGATCTTTAAGGCCCACAGGTACAGCACACACTGAAACAAAGGAGCACAGAAAGAAAGCACGGACAGTCACTTCCTCCTTTTTACCAATAATTGAAGTCAGATCATCACCTGAAACATTCATGAGGCACATTTTGTGGAACATTTCAAGATGGGAAAGGGTGACAAACCTTCAAAAGAAATCATCCGCAGGCAGGCACAGCACATTCCATTAAGAAATTATTTATTAATGAAAGGATAATGTTTCAGAGAACGGAAAAAAAGTAAGAAATATTAGTCTGAATATTAAATACAAGAGTTTTAGTCCGTATTAAAAATCTATCACTGCAGAACCCCGAGCTCTGCTCTGACATTTGCTACTGGGGCTACACTTAAACTGATCATAAAAGTCTATTAACCCCCCTGCAATATTTGCAGCCTGATTTGATCTAAGCTCAGAGACGCCTATTAATAAAGCCAGGCTCTGTGGAGCGGGTGATGCTGAGCGTTCTGCTCGGAATTGGGCGTACGCAATAACAGTAATCACACAGACTCACTTCAATACTGAAATACCCTCTGTCAACATAGTCTCCCAAGAAAAGGTAGCGCGTGGATGCCGGGGATCCTCCAACTTCAAACAGCTTCATCAGGTCGAAGAACTGCCCGTGGATGTCTCCGCACACTGGAACAGAAGAGATGGGAAACGATAAATAAAAAAGCAATATGGTGACAGCATGCCCTTTGAAATAAAAATACATTTCTAAAAGGAATCAGTGTTTCCAGAAAACGTGGCTGTACTGCTACTTCAGCGTGTTAGGTACTACTAAGGTCTTCTTAAGGCAACTTACAATGAACATTGTGACTTGAAAAAAATGGGTGCGTAAAATTTAGGTACATTATAATAGGAAAAAAAAACTGTTTTAAACAATAATAAAACAAATAAATCAGATAAAAGCTTAAAAATAACGCTTTAAATTTAACTAAAATACTATTTCTAAAGTTGCAGAATGCGTTATTAATGTAATCAATATTTTAATATGCAAATCAGATTGTTAGCACGCACGTCAACATGTAAATGAAGCATCATGCTAGCGGGATAAATGGGCAAAGTCTATTTCCTGATAACAAATATTTACAGTGAATAAACCTGACACAGGCCTTTAGAAATGCATGCAGCTGACATATTCTGTTTTTTATTTGATATTTATTTATTCTTAAACTAACAGCCAATGGTTTCACAAAACACAGCAGGAACAACCTAAAAATTAGACTTACTGAGTCAAACATTTAACTCAAAAAAAAAAAAAAACCTAAGATCCATGTTACCCATAATGCAATGCAAAACATTGACTGTACATGAGCACTTGACTAGAGATAAAACAGGCTACTTGAGTCACTTCTGATAGCAAATGAGTTCCAAACAAGAAGTACCTTCTGGCTCCAAAAAGCCAAAATCCCATAGACTTCTATTGAGAAATAAACAATTATTACTCTGTCATTCTACTGTATATCTTCCAATTGTGGCTGGTCTCTTAATTACGCCGGTTTCCAATATCCACCGGGTCTAACAAGTGCTGGTTACTGTTAGACGCAGTTCTCCAATAGTGGCCGGGCTCTTTAGAGATCCGCCCATCTTCCCCAGGTCATGCAGATGCCGGGTGGTGTCTGTGGTATTTGTCTTGTGAGCCAGTGTAGCAATGGCCAATAATTAGCGTTTAAATGTCGTGTGGTGGCATCTAACATTCTGGTGAGGAATCTGCACGACATTTTGGTCTGGATCCTACATGAATGGCGCTAGCAGATGGGTGATTTTGAGACAGAAGGCTGTAGAAAAAGGAGCAACGAGAAAACGGTTGCCTGGTGGAGGAGCAAAGAAAGCAAGCGACAAATTAGAAGAACTATTTGAACATGAACATTTGAAAAAAAGGCAACTGAATTGACTTTATTTAGTTTGAGCTCAAAGTCAACCATTATTATGGATGACGTCACGCTCACTCAATCCAGCATGTCAATTTACTGAAGGAAATTGAGAACTGGATTGAACCAAAGATGACCGAATAATCCATTTTTACCTCAACGTGCATTGCATGGAAGGAACTATAAAACATGTATTACTAAAATGAATATTAACTTTGTTACTTTATCACCTCTAACCCACTTTACTGAGGGCAGAACAGTGGCACCTGAGACAAGTCCATTAAAATGTGCTGATTTACATAAAAGGCTCGTAATTGTTGTAATTATGAGAACATTTGTCAGTTTTACTTCACATGAAACAGACAAGAAAACGTTCCTCCAGCATTTTCTCTAAAGATGCCAGACTTTACATTCAAACATAAAATATTCATCCATCCCCAGTTCTTTTTTTTTTTTTCCCACCAGTCTCCTTCAAGCGGTCTTACAAGAAGAACACATGTTGTTGTCCAATGCAGCAAGGTTTGTCAGCTCCGAAGAGCCGTCAGCTGTTCCATGCAAATATAGTTCGTCAAAGCATTTACCAGGAGATAATCACCTCTTCACCTCATATTAGTGCTAAAGTCTGTCGAATGTGACAGTAGATCCGCTCAGCTCCCTGCTCCCACTGATGTCATCTATAGTTTTCACTTACAGCAGAGGAGGCAGCTCATGAATGGTGACAAGGGAGTGTTCTGGGATGAAAACCTCAGACTTGAGCTACAAATGGTTCAGCCAAGGTTGGTTGCACGGCCTCATGTGGATCCTAAACTCCATCACTTCCCCCGGAGGGACAAAGGGAATCGGGCCAAACTTGGTTTGTCCTTATTTCTCCAACTCCAATCAATCTTTACAGATAAAATCTTACAATACAAAAAACATAAGCTGATACACGTCAGTGCGCCACACATATTTCAAATACATATACAAATATGAAAACGTTTGTTGAGAACCGAACCTGCACTCTTTCAGTCAGAGGTTGACTTCTTTAACTATGCACCACAGCTGTCCCCGAGTAACGGAGGTAACAGAGAGGCAGAATGATTAAATAGAAATTAAAAAAAAGAACATGAATAATGTTGTTCTAAAGAATTTAACAGTCAGTCCCTTGTGGCAAAAGTGGGAAGTCCACCCCTCTTGTGCATGGGAGTCCCAAGTTCGAATCTCAGAGTCAATATTCCTTTCTTTGCCCCTGCGACAGACTGGCGACCAGTCCAGGGATGTACCCTGCCTTCGCCCATGAGTAGCCGGGTTAGGCTCCGGCAACCCCGTGACCCCGAAAGGGATAAAGCGGATTGGAAAATGAATGAATGAATGAATGAAGAATTTAACAAAACAAATAGGCTGGTAATACAAAAGTAAACATCTTGTTAGAGCCAAAGGATTAAAAGTCCCACTCCCAACATCTAGTAAAAGTGTTACTGGTTGACTTTTAATTATAATTAAGCCATTTTTAGACAAAATTTAAAAAACCTGTGTCATTTTCTAGGACATACTTCTTCCAGGCAAAAATATACTACAAATTCGCCTCCAAGTTGTGGGCGAAATAGTTGGAGCAGAGTTAGCCTACCCCTACTTCCCGTTGTCCAACCGTTTACACTGTACACCCTAACCTAACATTACCGATACAACAAAAATGCTGAACAATATTTGAGCTACCCAGCCATCCAGCTTTGAGCCAGATGCCAGGTCAGACGAGCTAAACGAAGACATACATGTATCTATCTTTATCTGTAAGTGGATGTATCAGAATGGAGCAAAGTGGGGAGCTTGTTTATTAAGTAAATGGTCAAAGAGTTGCGGTACGTCAAAGAGTGTGTGCTGTTTAGGCGTTGCTGGCAACATCTTCCGTGTAAATGGGTTAACGATTAGAACTGTAAAACGTTGCATATCGTCGCACACACTTTTCTTCGCTTTAGAATCAGCTATTTTATGTTGATTGTGTCATTACTTCCCTACTATTAAGTGTCGCATATTGTTGCAAAGCCGCTTCAGAATCCGTTGGAAATAAGTTAGTTGCGTAAACGGTTGTGGAGTTCCGGCAACTAAAAAAGATAAAACACTGAAGTCCATTTGCTCTGAAGAACAGAGCTCTGTGATAACCTGACATGCGTGACTGAAAATCTTCACAGACGTCCAAACACACAGCTCATTGATTAAAAACAAGCCCTGCAAGGTGGTTTATCTCCTACTGCAGAATAAAGAAAATATCCTTATGCAAAAAAACCTCTGAACCCCATCTGCGCTCCAAGTTTTCGACCGCATCTCCTTTAATCTTCTCAGCTGTTTCATATTCCAGCTATTAATAACAGTTGCCAAGCACCAAAAGCCAGGACTGAATTTGACCAGAATATTAGACAATAAAAAGATACGAGCTTGTTCGGTTGAACCTCTCAAAATCTTTCTTTCCACTCGTTTTTTTTGTTTTGTTTCATGAACTGAGCTAAACTTTAACCTTTGGGTTTGAACAAATGTAGATTGAAAATAAACTGCCTTCTTGTTCTTTCCAGAGCAGATTTATTTTTGCTAAATCTTTAAGCAGAACTTTGATGGTTTTATTTTTTGTAATTGTTTATTTGCAATTTTAAAAAGTATATGGATTAAAAAAAGACAAGCACTGACACTGTTTAAAAACAACACTTAAGAAATATTTTTTGAACGCGTCTCTTTTGTTAAGTACATTTCAAGTAATTTTTTTTTGGAATTTTCCTCCTGCTTCCATTCAAGCAATCCTTAATTTGATTGCCTAGTTATCCTACATTTGACATGTCTTTGGATGTAAACTGCATTATATGTATTATTATTGCTTTCATTGCTTGAAATAAGACATTTCTAATCTAATCTAAGTACATTTAAAACAAATTCATTCATTTACTGGAACACGTTTTGCAAGAAGACAGTAATTTATTACGTTTTCCAATAATTTCTGATAATGGACATTTCAAAGGGCATTGTCTCCCTTGTATCGTGGTCACTTAGAAAACAAATAAATACTGCATCCATTTTCTATTTCTTTAATCTTTTAATTTTCAAAGTTTAAATAGTTTTCACTAGAAGCAACTATTTGATAAGTGGTTTGACGCGTCATCATTGTAACGGCAACACAGTCTGCAGCTCACTCTGGTGCAGCTGGTGTATGAGACCTAACCAGCAGACGAACTGGGATATATGCTAAACATCATGTTAAGTGATTCAAAGCATCATTTCAGAGAGAAAGTTAATCCCTTACTTGTTTTTGACTAGATGATGACACAAAAGTTTGCTTCAAAGAAAAAAAGTCCATAAGTTGTTTCCTCGATCACTTTGAGTGCAAGAAATTTCCACCATTAACTATTTAACCCTCAGTGGTCTCTGAACTCACTAGTGACTTCGCCAATCACATTGGCTGTTTGCAATGACCAATCCCCCCATTAGCATTGTTTTCTTTAAAAAAAAATAGTGTGAAGGTTTCAAATATATTTTTGCTTTGACATTTTTGGCTTAAAACAAACACAAGAGCCATGACACATAATTGTGAGACCCTTTGGAATAAATCCTTGGAACTTTGAGTGGAGCTTTATCTAGTTTTAAGCCAATTTTTACCTTGCCTTTGTTTTGTTTGTGGATTTAAACATTTTTACTTTGTCTCTACATGTTTGATTTTTTGTTATAAACCATAAAAACTGTTTGATCTACATTTTTGTGGGTTTTTGCAGTAAAAAATGACTTACTTCACCACTCATAATTGAATATTTGAACACTTTTAGGTTTATTGTTGAATTATTGTGTAAAATAATCAAAAATATCTCTTTAAAATAGAAGCTGGATGAATATCAAGCATTGCTACACACAAAAAAAATAAGAAAACAGTTTTCAAGGTAAATTATTATAGCAAACTGTAAAGTAGTAAAAAAAAATGCAAAGTAATGTAAAGTAGTGATTGTGAAAAATCTGGTTAGTTGGAGCCCAAGTGTTCAGTTCTATCCATTTCATTCATTAATCCACACAATACTAGAGATGCTTTGATGGGTTCAGTTCTGCAACACAACACTGACCCTGAACGTGCAGCCTGAGTCACAATGAACCATCTTCTGCCATATCATCAAACAAAACCATGCAACAGATGGCACCGCCCCCACAGCTCCATGAACTCTGTATCATCCACAGAAACTCAAGCACAGCCTCCAAAAAAAACCCCACAAATAACTCAAACCTCTAAGTAAAACTGAATGTAACCGTGCCTGACTGAATTATGAGGTGGTTTGTTTGGAAGAGTTGTGTCCCAGTGAGAGGTTTCCTGGTTTTAATTTTGCTTCAATACTGAGCAGTATGAAGCGGTAAGAGGAGAATAGACGGGTTGGATGAAGCCCTCTTACGCAACAGTGTTCGGTTCAAGGTCAAATCCTGGCTCCAAAGCAACTTTCTACTGCTGCAGCTGTTGGTTTTACTGCCCGTTTATACATCCTAAGGTGAAAATCAACCAAAAGTGAAGGTTTTGTGTGCGACGTAAACTCAGGTTCACTTCTTTTTAGCTTTTATTTCGTGGATTGAAATGAAAGATTTCTTCCTCACAAATCTACAGTATGGAGAATTTCTCCCATAAGCTTCAGTTGGGAGATTCTAATCCCAGCGAGACAACGGTCTACAAATAATGTGCAACCACACGCTAATGTGCCTTTGTCTAATTAAGTTTTTCATCGCTGGAGCGATCAAAACGACAACTCCAACAGCTTCTTCTCTGAATCAAAGCCCTTTGAATTGACTAAACCTGTTAGGAAACTCATTTTTCTTACGAACAAGATCACAATCGAAATAGTTTACTGAAGCGCAGTGACATCGGTGATAAGGCCGCTGTTCTTCTAGTCTGCCAATTGAGTCATTAACAAAAGGGTGAAGACTTTTCCAGCCACTTTGATCAGAGTTGCAGATGTGATCCTCTCCTTCAGCTGCTTAAATTGCATCAAATATAAAGAAATAACTTACCAACCTTACAAAAGAGAAATTATAACAAATGTCTGACGCAAAGATATCCAATTAGTGGAAGCTGGAGGACAGCGTTGGAGAGCAATTATCTCGATTTATGAGCCTCGTGAGACAGCTCTGAGAATTTGTTCTCCTTGACTGTATTGTAAACCTTCGCTTTAGCATTTGTCTTTTATTAAACCCACATTATGTAACTGCTCAAATCCGCAGAGGAGACTGGCTTCAAAGAGAAAAGCTTGTTATTTGCCTCTGATTTTCAAAAAAAAAAAAACTCATCCAGGTTTTCTCCTGTGACTAAAATAAGTTTACAACAAAAGAAGAGATTTGGGGTACTAAAACTAAATTCCCTGGGAAATTATTTTAACAAGAGGGCAAAAAACACTTAAAAGGGCTAAATAAACAAAAAAATATATTTTTTTACATTTTATTGGTTTAAAGATCCACTCCAATGAAAATTATGTTTTTGTTTTATTTTTTTTATTTAAATTGCTCAGAAGCAGACAAAAAAATGTTTGCAAAAGAGCATAGAAAACACGCAGGACGGGCCGCAAGCTCCCTGCTCCGCTCCATTCTGATGCATCCACTTGCAGACAAACAGATTCATGTACCTTTTCATTTTCCTTCTCCGAGCTGGCATCTGGCTCAAAACTGTCCAGCTGGATGGCTCCAATATTGCTCGCCATTTTTGTTGCACCGGTAACCACAACTCGGAGGTGAATTTCTAAAGAACTACTGCTGCTCTGCAGAAACCATGTCCCAGAAAAAGACAGTTTTTTTAAATTTCGGCTAAAATCTGCATAACTACAATTCAAAGACCACTTGGAATACTTCTAAAATAGATGCAAAGATGATCAAAGTGGGGTTTTAAGACAGTAATTTACTGTGATAAAATGTATGACCAAATAAATAATATTACATAAAAAGATGATCTGGGTGTTTTTTTTAAAAACAAAGTAATCTGTACCTTGTATAACTCTAAAAGGCAGCTTATTGAAATTGTACTTTACATTTAGTCTTAAATTTTACTTATTTTGTGATTATGTAAAACCTTTTTACCATCACACTGGATTTGCATTGAAAATGCATGCCTTTATTTTGAAAATCCTCATGTACTGAATATAAAGTCCTCCACCAGATCACTTTAAATTGATGGTTATATACTTTTTTATGTAAAATGTGCCCCCCCCCCCCCCACACACACACACACACACACACACTCACACACAAAAGTCCAACCTTCACTATATTGAACAAGAATAGAGAACAACAACTTTATCAAGTGAAGGCATCGCCATGGAAACATCCCAGTGGCAATAAATCCTTTCAACAGCAGTGGTAGATATCACTAAAGAGAAAACAAAAACTTGGGCTGCTGCTGACCCGATAAAGGACCTGAATGAGCATCACCACTAGCAACAATGCAACACAAATACCTCTGAAAGCGTGTGTGCCGCTCTGACCCTCAGGCTTGCTAATAGAGCATTTTCACTCACATTTGTTTAATGTTTTTAGTAAATTATTAAGCCTTTTATGGCGAGTAATATGGTTGAAAGCCTTTCTCTTTTCATTACAGTACATTGAGGAAGGACCTGACGCCTTCATTTAGGATGGTGTGGTGATGCTGACAGCTCAATCAAGACACAATGTCAGTTGCCGTATCAACGTGAGCAACGCCGGTGGACACAAGGACGGGCTCGCTCGGCTTTATCTCAGAGAACACACGGTCCACCCATTGCTTGGATCCACTACACAATCAGACGTGTTTTGCCTCCCTTTCTCTTGTCACACATCACAGAAAAACGAGGTGAGAACCAAAGCCCACATAAGAAGAGCAGGTGGGAGTACATTATCTGGAGTGAGAAACAATTGGTTCTGGCCATCTCCGGCTTGTGAGCTAAAGTGATCCCCCTGAGTAGCAGCATATTGAGTGGGCTGTGGGCATTACACAACCTGGTTCCAGAACCTACACAGGGCCAGAACAAAGGCGAGCTCATTGAACGAATGAAATCCACTCTTCGGCAGACTGTCCTGGTTTTTTTATTTGACTGACAGTAGCTCACAACCATGAGCCTCAGTTTTATGATGGTTCTTTGGCCTCCTGTCGAGTCTGCTGCACATGTGCTGGATCACACTGAAGACGCTAAGATTGCAGAGCAGCTGCAACAAAAAGTTGGAACTTTGCCTAATGCATCTGCAAACAGAACATTTTTAGTTGACTGAAACATAAAATACAGAGTTGGTAGATGGAAAACGTGGTATTAAGTCTCATTTCTCTACACTCAACGAGGCGTGTAAAGTATAAATGGACATATTTTGTGATTACTGTTGCATGTCAATTTCATTCCGGAAACGAGCTCCATTATTTCTAACACAGAGGTAACAAAACTTTATAAAAATGATGCTGGAAAACTTTGTTAATTATGTTATGAGGCCATGTGAACCTTTGGTTTCATTAAAAAAATATTTTTGTTGTTTTTGATAAAAAACCATGAAAACGTAAACTCAACCCTGACTTTGACCTTACTGTTGAATTAAAAATGAATGTATTTAAGCTTTCTTAGCAATGTTTTTAGCCCTTAACTCTGGAGCGAATTCAAAAAGCTGAGATAAAAAATGCTTTGTATTGAGATGCAACATGTCACAGTAATAGTGTTGCTTTTATCAGCTTTTAAAATTAGTTGGGATTACGCTACATGCGCATGCGGACAGAGAGTTAGGATAATCTAAAGACAGTCAATACTGGAGCTACAACTCCGGTGTTAAACCGTTAACACCATCCTTTTCACACAAATAGATAAATTCTTTCCTTTGAAAAAAAACAAAAGAGATGCAGTTTCAGCAGTTGCTCATTTGGGGGCAGTGCTGCCTAAGCGAGCTGCTAACGAAAAGCAAAAATGAAAACAAAGAATCTCCGAACTATCTTCTATTGAAGAGCCTTTATCACTTCATTACATCCCAATTACTGGAAACACATTTTAGAACTTAGATTTTACTTCTATAAATGTAACTAATTAAAAGTTGTTCACAAAAAAATGTCTTTATGTCTATGAAATCAATTTTAGCTATTTTTGGTTTCAAAAGTGTCATATTTTTTAAACCTAGCTGTATGTTTGTTTCAAAGAAAAAAACAGATAGCTTATTTGACATTCTGAAGTATTTTTAATACTGAGGCAGGTGAAACACTATCTAAATTTGTATTATAGGGAATCAAAATAAATAAAAAACACTTTTTACATAAACATTCTGACTTACATTGAAATATATATATATATATATATATATATATATATATTTTACCACATAGTTTACTTTTCAAAACTATAAAAAAAAAAAAAACTCTTTACCCAATTCAATGAAACAAAATTTTGAGCAATTTCAATGGAAGAACCACATAGAGTTTATCTGTAGGAAACTACAAGCCTGGTTTGTCCTTGTGATGCCTCTTTGGAGCTCCTCCGTTCACATGCACACGTGCATTTCACATTTGAAGGCTGAAGAAGAAATTTAACAGCCTTGAAAGGCTGCAAAGAGCAAACACACTCTAACTTACACTCATAAAGCTGCCATCTTCATCTCAGTCTAGCAGGAGTACAAAGAAAACACCAAGGTCTTCATTCATTTCTTAAATATATGACATTTTCAGGAAGAAAAACACATGATCTGTTATGAAAGAATAACAGCTCGGACAACTTGGAGGAACTTCAGCTCCTCCTCGTAAATGTTGTCTCAACATCTAATAACAGAGCATTTTACTAGAAAAATATGTTTTCCTGTGTTTGGACACAGGAGGAGCCGCAGAGGAGTGCGAGAGCTGGCTGTTGCCTGGTGATATGCTGACGGAAGCTTTAACGATAAATTAAGAGGAAGTTGAGTGAAAGCCATGAGAGCCACTTCAGTAGCAGCTTCCTTTGTTTCACCAGCCTCATCCCGAAAACCTCTATCGGTTTTACTAGACCCCTTAAAGAAGACGGCAAAATCCGAACCCTTGCATGGATTGAGAAACAGTTTGAATCAATCTGGGGTTCGAATCCCACGTTTGACAGTCATGTGTCGTCAGAAGGGGTCTTTAATGCCACATGATTTGGATAAAAGCGACTAAACGTAAATGTAAGGCTGTAGAAATGCAAAAGAACAATAGACAGAGTGCTTTGTTGGAGCATCCAGGAGAGAGAAACACAGCAGGAGAAGGATCACGAGCCACAGAGAGGTCCTTGTTGAAAAAGACTGGTGAGTGGGAGAGGGGTTGAGACAGGGGTGTTGAGTGGGAGGGAAAGAAGTGTTTTATTGCCGCACTCATATACACAATTGGGTGAACAGGAACGCAGGCCCAGCTCCACGGGATCTACAGCTTGTGCACCGAACCGAGGCTGTCCAATGGTCACACATACAGGACAACAAAGGAGGCGGGCTCACCTCAAGTCGAGTTGCATCACATTCTCGCTATCTGAGGCAGTCCGACCACAACGGAAGGCTGAAACAGATCCTGATGCAAATTGGAAAATACCGTTTGGATTGAGACATGGTAGGTTTATCTTACTATAGCGTAAAAACAACAAAGTGCCATCACAGCAAACAACACACATGTAATTGCAGCAAAAAATGATCAAGCCATCATTACAGTCCACTGTGTGGAAACACTTGGAATTTTGCTAAGACGTGTGACCATATAGTGTTCTAATAATAAACAAAAATGATCAAAAACCGGCCATAGAAGAAGTTATTCTGTGGCCTGTTCCTATCAATTTTTCAGGAATTACAGTAACTATAAGAAGAGCTAAGACTTATTTTAGCATGTGTGCCTACTTTAGCCAAAGTAGCCCAAAGGATAGTATTCAGGAGAGGAGGTGATACGTTTGTGGCATTTCTGCAGAGGTCTAAGCCAGCATACAAGCTGTGAAGATGGGTTTTGGCCTGGAGTTTCTTGTTGAAGGTTGGGATGAGGGGTTGCCATAGATCCCTTGAGTAGGTTCTGATTGCACAAACATGAAAGAGGGCTCATCAGAAAGTCTAATGGAGATGGAGGGCACTTAACTAGGAAGAGAGACAATAGATGGTCTGGACGTGTGCACATGCATTGTGTTCACTCAGAGGCAGCCATGAATAAGATCGACTTTAGATGCTAAGTGCTGAGAATAAATATTCAACATTAGCGAAACATTTAAAAATGCATTTCAGAAGCATTTTATCTCTGTGAAAAGAAAGCCTTTTTTTAAATGTGTTGTTTTGAAAATCATATCTGAGAGTTAAAACACATCTTTATTATGTGAGGGCTGTATGAATTAGCAAAATAAAAATTAAAAAAATTAAAAAAACATCTTCGCATTTCGCAATGTTGGTTGAAATCATACTTAAAAACCAGAGATACTTCAGAGATACTTCTAAGTCCTGTATTGTAAGTCCAGATCAAGTCTCAATGTAGCTTTTGTTTTAAATAAAGTTTCAAGTCTCAAGTCTTTCTATATAATTTGATGTCAAGTGTCAGGTATTTTGATGTCATTTAAAGTCAAATCTCAAGAGTACAGCTGTGATTTGAAGTCAAGTTTATGTCTTTGTAATTTGAATTCAAGCCTCAGGTCTTTAGCTGTTATTTGGATTAGCAGTTTGTGTTTCTACATGTCTAATGCAAAAGCTATGTTTAGAAAGACCTACATTTTTATATCTTACATCAATGCCTGGCAGATTAAATAGAGTATTGAACAAAATCCCAAGGCAATGCAGGATTTCTGAATCTTATTTTAAGAATTTTTCATTAAATTGAAAAAAATAGATCTAGAATAGAAATATGTTTGGTCATAAAACTAAACATAACAACATAGCTTGCTAATGCAAGCTGTGTTGTTATGTTCAGTTATGGGTTTTCTTTAAAGAAGAAACTTCAATGCCATGGCAAATAGGTGTGAATATGGATGAGAATGGTTTTACTCCAAAGAAGACATGACTTTTTGGGATGACTCAGCCAGCAGCCCAACAGAGCTCATTGGGAAGGTCCATGTGTGGGAAAGCGTAGCAGAATTTTCCAATGATTCAATGCTGAGAGTTGCTGGAAAACCTGATGGCCCTCTCTCCCTTTCTTTCTTTAATGTAAATACTTTTTTCTTTTTTTTTTTTTTTAGTCAAACATTAGACACTATTATAAACCAAGAATTATTGTTCAATCTTTGGCTTCTAAAAGTGCTGCATTGGAAAAAAAGGGAAAAAAAATGATTATCTTTTCCTATTTCAAAAAAAAATTCTTTAAGTTATTCAGGTGTTTTTCATGCCCTCCTGCAAAGCTGCCTGCAGAACTTTGCTGTAACAGACAGCAACTGCTGACGCTGACCAGAGCTAGATAAACCTACAGATTACTTCCTGCTTGAAGCTTGTTTGAAAGCAAAAAATCTAAAACCAGGTTAGTTCACCACAAGGAGGCCATAATACGAAATTTAAAACAGCAAATGAGAAAACCAAATAAAACACATTTTAATTAGTACATGCATTCTTTAGACTGACACCAGATTATTGAATCTTGATCTTATCCTGATCTAATTCTGGCCTTAATGGGTGTGTTTATTTAACCGTTCACTTTTTATTTTGAGAGGACAAAGATTTGGAGTCACAACCAACTTGTCTTGCACTAAGTGAAACAAAAAAGTAAAGGTACATAAGCAATGGCTGCGTCAACTCTCCTTCAAGCGACCACTTCTAATTAAAAGTCTACGTAAATGCAAGTAAATCCTTGTTTGGGCTTCCGCTTTCAGAAGTCTAGCATTCACGCGTCACTATGCAAGTCTTAAAATCCTGTCTTGAGTTCTACGTACAAAACCCAACTTGACACCAAGTTTTTCATATATTGGAATAGAGCTGTGCAATTTGCACTACTCTACTTTTTGCACTGAGGCTCTAACAATTGTAGGTAGCGGGAAAGCGCTAGTAAACCGTTAAAACACAAGAAGAAGACTTCCCTTCCTGCTGCTCCCTGCTTGTCTGGTGTGTGAACATTACTGGCTGAATGCGCATTAATGAAACCGCGTATAGCTCGTTCTTAAATGTGCAACACATGCTCGATGTGAATGTAGCTTCAGAGATAAGTCCGTCAGTCAGACTTAATTACCTACATTCACAGTAATGTTAGTACTTGTTTGTAACTTGCTAAATGTTACCCACATTAGAAGTGTTAGCTGCGTTAGCATATTTACAATACCTGTAAGTCCCAAGCTTGTTTGCAACATGTAAAAAAACAGTCTGATACCACTGAAATAAATGTAAGTGTGACGTCGCTAACACCCAGCATTGTTAGTAAAAAAAAACACAGTTCAACACTGCTACTTCTTAGTGTATTTACGATAACACCCCAACTTAAGAGCGCCCCCTACCTCTCAAAATTGCTTCAACATCAGTAAACACAACCAGAATAAATCAATATCTAAGGTGCTCTGGATTAAAAGGCCCACTGATGTCTTTTTTTGTCAAATTTAAGACTTTTAAGTGCGCTTCACAATGTGGAAAGTAAGATAAATAATAAACTTGAATCTTCTTTTTGCACAGTTCTTTATAAATAAAGACAGGCTGGTTTGGAAATGCAGATTAAAACAGAAATGTTTTAAAAATGATCAAATCTTCACCTTTAGGGGAATAATGCATTAAACGGACTGAAAATGCGTACTAGAAAAAAAGCCTTTAATGGAAAATGAAAGCACAAAAGGCCACCAATAGCACACCCTGAAGCCTCTTTGTGGACGAACTTAACAGTGTGACCCATGACACCCAGACCGTTTGTCTTAATAGGTCCTATCTAGATTTCCAAGTCAGTCCTAACATCAGAAGCAAAGCTGTGTAGACTTTTTATTGAATGTGTTGTTTTCTGACCTGTCACAGGGGCCTCAATGTCCAGCAGATTCTTTTCAGAGCGCAGGATTGCGGCACCTTCTCCAATGAGCCTGAGGGCCACAGATTCCTCCACACGGCCCTCCTTGGTGAGGTGAGCTTTCAGCACGTCCACTTTGGGCTTCCCATCGCTGTCAAACACCTCTTTAGCCGTTAACCGGTGGCTGGGGGGGAAGGGGACAGCTGGAGAGGATAAAAAAGCAAAATAAGAAATACTAAATACAAATGACAATCTTAATACATTTTCATTGACAAATGACATAACAGGACGCACGGCTAAGTTCTGCGCATGTCAAAATAATTTTTTTTAGATCAAAAGTGTGGAACATGATCGTTTGTTGTAATCGTATACATTTTTACAGGGCCATGTACACAGTTCTATTTTAATCCAATCTTTGATCCGATCACAGACATTTTGGACATGTAAACGCAGCTACTACGCAGACCATCCCCTTCCTGTCACCCATAAATGAGAGCTTTCTGTTTACATGCTCTTCCTTCACCATCCAAACCGAACATTACCACTACAACAAAAAGGGTGAGCACTAATGGAACTATCCAGTCGTACCGTTTTGAGCCGGATACCAGCTCAGACGAGGAAAAGTTTGATGTTCATGGACCAAGTCGTCTACAGGTGGATGCATCAGAATGGAGCAGAGCAGGGAGCTTGTAGTCTGCGATCTTTCTCAAATTAAATTTTTTGGTCTTCTCTTGAATCACAACTAGGTGACTAAAAAATATTTAGAAATGCAATTTTAAGCTTAATTTTTTATACATGTCCTCCATCGTGAGAAAAATGCAACAGTAACAAGTGGAAAAACAGTTTTTAAAGAAGTAGGTCTTCAAAACCAAAATGTAGAAGAGATTTTGAGGAACAAAAACCCCCAAATTTTGTATAAAACACTGGAATTATAACATTTCTTTACAATAAACCAGAACTTTGTCTGTTCGTGCTTGCTGATACAGTATTTGGGATCAAAGCTGCAAACAGGTGAAAGTCCAAATCCTAGATCTAATGGACCTGCATAGTTGAACGCTAACTATTTTTGCACTTACCATGCTTACCAATCCAAAACCCCATAAGCACAAGCAGTCAATGTACATGCTTCATTTCACAGGGTTTCTACAAGAACTTACAAAAAACAAATTTTCTCAACTTTCTTTCTAAAAAGTCCAGTGTCTAAATTAGAAGCTCTAGATTGATGTCATTTTTATAAACATTTGTATCACTTCAAATGCATGTAAAAATAGGCCATAAATTGTCTTTAACATTACCGGACTGAAGACCACACTCGTTATCTAAAGCCTTCACCTCCCAGTCTGAGATAGAATTACCCAAAGCCCAAGGCCGGCCTTGCCTGAGCACCTGCTGCGCAGCTCAAGCCTAGGGCCAAGGTCTCTAGGCTTTGAGCTCAAAGCGGCAAACAAACCACACAACAGCAGCGCCTCCCCTCCGGCATGCGGCAGTGTGAGCACTCACCCGAGTCGTCATGAACCCGCAGGGATTTTTTTTTCTACCTGGCTTAACGATGAGTCCTGCGATGTAGATCAACATTATGAAACACATATGAGGCAGATGCTGATTAAAGACGGGCGCAAGGTTTGTTCACTAAAACACTTTGAACCAAGAAAAAAAAAGGAAAGGAAAGAACCGATGAAGCAGTAGGACACTGCATGTCATCATAATGACAATAGCATAAAGCATGGATAGCTGTTGAGACTGCGATTTAAAGGCTTACGACACATTTAATGACACTTTTAATTATTTCCAATCTTAAGTAATTAGTGACACTTTTATTTAAATATTTCTTACTACACATATTTAAAAGTGTGTCTTCCATCCCACACCATTAAATAAATAATTATGTCATTAAATGTTTTTATGTGCTTTTTTAATGGCCATTTCAATATTTGAATGCCAGACATATTTAAACATATATTTATTGATTTATTTATATTTTAATGCCAATTTAAAATAATCAATGACAGTTGTATTTAATAATTTCATTTTAAATACATTTAATTCAATTTGTCTATTCCATCCCACACTGGACAATGAAATAAATAAATATACACAATTACATGTTTAAATAAATATTTCAACCTTTATTGATTGATCTCCAATTTTATTTATAGATTTTCAATTTTATTTATTTAATGCCAATTTTAAATAATTAATTACACTTTTATTTAACAATTTATTGGCAAATATATTTGTTTAATATTGTCTCTTCTGGACCTCCGTAGAAAGCTGTCCATGTTGGTTCTTCAAGTATTCCAGTGATTTGTGGATTGATTTTCCTTTTTAAGAAACTTCTTACAACTTTAAGCTAACAAAAAAGAAGATTTTTTTTGTTAGTTTTTTAATAATTTTTTTATTAATGATTTTGAAATCGTTGGGGGTGGCAACACTATTTTCTATAACCCAAATAAATTGGCTTTGGAAGAAAAACATCAAGAAAAGTTATTCAAGAAATATGTCAAATCATCCTTAACATAAAAGCAACACGGTTCCAACTGAACATGAATGCAATGATGGATAAACGCCAACATTTTTTCTTTTAAAAGATCTGGCACTAATTAGTTTTAATCCATTTCCTTTTTGCCAGAAAACCCAGTTTGCGTGCTCTTGCTGGTAATCTTCCAAGATTACAGCACAATAAGCCATGAAAGGAGAAGAGTGAAATTCCTGAAAGTGTCATACGCCCTGGAGGCAGATGCAGGAAGACAGTGTGCCAATGCAGGAGCACTGGACGACAGGAAGGCCATGTGTATGATTCTCAACTATTGACTGTATAAGAGAACTGGAGTGAGTATCCCCCCCCCTCACGTTCCAAATAGGAAGAATCTGCTGGTCCCAAAGAGCCGAAATCTTGGTTTGAGTAGTGGGTAATTACAACTAATTACTTTTGAAAGTAGCAGTTCCAATACAGGTTACAAAAATGACCTAATTTAATTCACAGTTTAAATGGAGTCTAAATGTTTAAATGCTTTCTTGTTGATTCTAAATGCAACAGGAAAGATTTTGTGTTTTTACTTTTTTTATGTGTAATTTTCATAAAAACAAAAAAAAATGTTTTTTTTTATCTAAACTTCCACCAAATAATTAACATTGAAATAACTTCTCCAAACTGATCATTAACACCAAAAATAAATATTTCAAAAATAAAAACAGAAACGTATAACACTTTGTACTTCTAAACGCTTGTGAATAAAGTTAATGCAGATCCTTTTTTCAAGTAGCACCTAGAAACCACAAGCTTTTTTCCAAACTGTGGACAACACAACGCCGTGTTTGCCAACTCCCGAAGCTAGCATAACGTTGACACAAAAAAAAGTGGAAGATTGTTTTGATCACATCCTCTGATCTCTGAGCCATATTTATACATAATGAAGGAATTCTTGTTCTGCAGGCAAAAGAAAATCACGTCCTTAAAATGGTGCCAAGAACACAAGTCCAACATCTCCTCCTGTCACTCAATAATGTTAAGCAATTACGTGCTAACAATAGAGATGCTTTTGACTGACTTGGTGATTGAGTAGTTGTGTCAGTTTGTAGCTTTTATTGCTAACTTAAGAGTGTTTAACTAGTGTCTTTGTGTATCCACATGTCAGGGCCCTGTTTCAAAAATTTTGAATAAACCTTTGTTTATTTATCTGTAGATAAACAGAGACAACTCTGTTGCTGATGTAGCCTTACAAAAACAGTTCAAATGTATTGACACTTTCATTATCAAAATAAAACTGAGACAGAAATACACTGTGGTGATGGCATCCAATCAGAGTAACTGGATGATGAAAGGTGGATGGAAGTACGAAGAGATTAGATTAGAAATCAGGATGCACACCGCAAATCGCATTTACAGACAACTGTGCAATTTATTGCGATAACTTATAAAATATACAGTATATATTTTGAAAAATCATATTATATGTTAAATAATTGGCAAAACTTGATCTATTATAATTAATAATTGAAAATGACGTGGTTATTAGTTATTATTTAATAGAAAATCATAGGACTCATCAATAAAAATTATTTTACTTTTGCAAGTAATCACAGACAATCCTGGAAATATTCACAGAAAAAAGTATTGCTTAACTGTATAAAACCATGGGACTTTTAACAAAAATCAGGCGAATAAATGTTATTAATGAAAGAAATTATGTGATCAATTGGCATTAACTGCAGAATCATGAGATCAAACTAAAAACTAATTTTTTTAATTCCAAGACTTCCCTCACTAACTAGAACTTTTACTATCTGTGTTTTCATTTGTTACAATGCAGAAACAAAATGATTGGATTCGATAGAAAAATGACTGGTAAAAACTAGCTTTCTAAAGTTGTGATAATATTTGGGGTTTTCAAAAAGCGCCACTTCAGAAATACTCCTGCGACAGCATGCAATCAAACAACAACTACAAACAGGTTACAAAAAGACTGCAGTTGTTCATGCAATTCATGCAGATGTCTGAAAGCAGCTACATCTGTTTCTGTGAGCTGCCAAAGCAATGATACGCTCTCAAGTTGAACTAATTAAGAAATAACCTCCTACAAATAACTTAGAAAGATGCTGTTGTTGTTAAAACTCTGACAACTTTGCAGCAAACAAACGCTGTTTCCGGCAGAATTGAAAATGGAATCACTGAACTCATTTCTGGGGCTAATTTTTATAATGCCTTTCCTGCCAAAGCATTGAAATAGAAAAAAGTAATCATCCCATGACACAAATGGTAACAAAACAGAACATGTCCCAAAACAAGGAATATTCCAACACTTTTTAGGTGATTCAGTAAACAAGGCAGATGTTTTGGTCCTATCACAGTGACAACAAAGACAATTAAACATTTCTGAGTATTTTTTTTATTACTGTCTTATATAAATGTTCTCCATCATGAGATTATTATCACAAGAACACCAAAAACACAATTTTCATCAGAGAGGGTCTTTAACATTTGAGCTTTGGCTCCAGAGTTGATGGTCTTTCGACTACCGTAATTCTTAAACCCCATATGTAAATAATGTAATTCCAGCAAGTTTTGAAGCAGAGAAACAAGCAGCTTTACAGTAGTGAAGTGCCTATGCAATTACGGTAATTCCAACGGATACGGACCTGGACAGAAATGTCTTTGCACTGCTATGTTACATATCAGCGCAGAGGGAATATTTTGGGTAATAATAATTGCAGAAATGGGAGAAGAGTTAGGCTGTGTCAAAGTGCATGTGTTATTTAGGTGTCGCCGATGACATTGCCGGTGTGAAAGGGTCAAACAGCACAACCACAAAAACACGCTACATTTCTAAAACAACCAGCAGCTTTGTCATCCAGAAGGCTTTAAAAAAACTCTTCATTTCATGCAAAAAAAAAAACAAAAGTAGGCCTGAAACTTGTGGCTCACAAATGTTCTCCATTAGTGGGCTTCTTTTGCACTTCCATTATTTTTACAATGCTTTCATTTTATTTTTTGCTATGCAGTGGAGAAACTACATTGCAGCTTTAAATCTTACCAGAGAGAGAGATGACATGACAGTAAGAGAGGATCAGGGACAACTGATTTTAGTTTCCATGGTAATTGGTCTTAAATTAGCATTGTCATTTCTTGGCTACAGATCAAAGCCATCTGTCATCAATCCAGTTTAAGACCTATTAGACCAATAAATCTTCTGAATGACTGGAAAGCGTGCTTAATTAGTTTTTCAACTTTATTTGTATAAAATATACAATAATATTCTTTTGTAGTGGTCATGTCAATAACAAACATTTGATGATTGGACCAGTTTAAGGTTTTGAATGTCTTATGTTCTCAGCCACATGTGTTTGGGATAAAGCACCATAAAGTAAGCATTCAGGTGTGAATTTAGTTCCAATCTTCCCCACAGTGTGCGTGGCTTTTAAAAGTGTCAAGAAGCAGTGGGGAAATGAGCAGCCTGAGCAGCTGAAATTGGAGCAGCTTTAGTAAAGAATCAGACAGCAGGAGGTGTTTGTCAGATGTTTCTGGACAGATTGGCTTAATTGGAGAATTCAAGTAAAATATGCTGGCTTGGAGCTGACCAGCTCCTGGTTTCATTTAGTGAAGAACACGAAATGCAAAAGGGATTTTGACCTGATCTGAGAGTTCATGTGTCTATGGTTCCTATCATTTTTCTTTTTAAAGTTGCCAGTTTTCTGCAAGTCATCCCATGGCCAAAGTGAAGAGAACACATTTGAAGTCATGTATTTGTTCTTCTATTGAGTAAAAGCTAGAACCCAGAAAGGAATCAGTAGAAATCTAACTTGATTTTTTTCCCCTTGAACAGAAAAGTTAGTATAATTGTTTTCATAAAACGTGCTTCCTTATAGAGACAACATCAAGTTTTTATTTAAATATAGATAAATATTGGAATGAACAACTTTTAACATGATACACATTGCTTCTCACTGTTTTTCCGACAATCTGTCTTTATAGCCGACTTATCCTCAGTACTGCAGCTGCTAGCATCCTCTGAGTTAAAGCACACACGGCACGTCTTCTTGCTAGTAACCGTCTTGCGTCTCCGCCGTACCAAAGTAACAAGTAAAATTTGTTATTCCTGAAGATCTAAACTGGTAATCTAAATATAAAGTTTTGACAAGGGCTGCACGGTGGCGCAGTGGTTAGCACTCCTGCCTCACAGCAAGAAGGTTCCCGGTTCAAGTCCTGGCTGGGGGACCTTTCTGTGTGGAGTTTGCATGTTCTCCCCGTGCATGCGTGGGTTTTCTCCGGGGACTCCGGCTTCCTCCCACCGTCCAAAAACATGCTTCATAGGTTAATTGGTCACTGTAAATTGTCCCTAGGTGTGACTGTGAGTGTGCATGGGTGTGTGATTGTGGCCCCTGCGACAGACTGGCGACCAGTCCAGGGGTGTACCCTGCCTTCGCCCATGAGTAGCCGGGTTAGGCTCCGGCAACCCCGTGACCCCGAAAGGGATAAAGCGGATTGGAAAATGAATGAATGAATGAAGTTTTGACAAGTTAACTATCCAAACAAGGACTTTACAGCACCTCCAACTTTCTCTTTTTGTTTTGATCCACCTTGTAGTTCCTGGCCAATGACTGAAGAAATCTTTAGTCACGTGGTTTTGTTTAAAAGCTTTGGTCCGAAACAGAAATCTCCCGTAGGCAGCTGTCTGTATACAGACTAAAACTAAGGCTCAGGACTTGATCCGGACCAAATTAAGTGGACTCGGTGCAAACCAACAGACGTTCCCTGTCTGAATACCCCCTAAAAGTCCAGGGCACTAAATTGTAATGCACTATTCAGTTTTTTAGTAGTTGGGGAGTGGGAAAGGGAATTCAGACATAGCCATGAAGAACACAGTTCACTAGAAAAACTTCCTTTCAACCCCTTTGACCAATTTCCTGCCTCTAGGCCCCACTAGGCATTCTGGGTACTGCAGACATACTGTTTTATGACTGTTGTCCACTTTTTAATTCAGTGCATCTTTTAGTCTAACAAACAAGTTGAATTTTACATTAGAGTGGACAGAGACTAATTTACTGGGGTTACTAGCCACCGAGTGCCAACCTGGTGAACTGACCTGGCTCCTGTTGTCTAGTGTTCAAACACATATTAAATGAGATGTGCTGTCCTTTGGTTTTGATTTTGTTTCATACCGAATGCTGACAGTTACTCTGAACACTGTCACTTACACATCTCACAACAAACAAAGCCATTATTTATTAAGTGTGTGCTGAAGTGATTTTTAGAGGCAGAGGTATTCATAGAGTTAATTATGCACTATCACAACAAACACCCCTGTTCCAATTAACAACTCTTGCTTGTTTTTTTCCGCACAGCCTGAATAAATGAGGTGAACTGTCTGAGTTTTGACAACACAAAATGTAAATTACACTGATTTGGATACCATATATCACCAAAAGTAAAGACTCCCACTTTGAAGCACCAAAGTTGTTTCAACTTTTTGTAGGCGGAGCTGATATGTTTAACATCCATTTAAATAGTGAGATTCACAATTTTTTAAGATAGCAGCACTCGTTTTAAATATTTCTAAAACAAAACTGCAACTTATTATTGGTAAAAAAAAAAAAGTTAAATCACAAAACACTTTTCAAGTCCTACACCAATCATCTTTTGTCAAAACATTCTCAGTTGTCCTAATTATGATCATACCATTTTTAACCAAAATTTTAAAAAACCTGTATTGTTTTCTAGTACATAATTACAGAATTGCAGTAGTTCATCAGAAATTTGTCTCTGAGTTGTGGGTGGGACTGTTGGCACAGACGTAAGCCTCTGTTTATTTGCCAACATCCGCTTGTTTGCCCACTTTTTTGCTAGCCAACAGCCCCTCACAACCCCAAACTAAGATTAGCGGTGCAACAAATGGCGAGCATTATTGGAGCCATTCAGACGTACAGTTTTGAGCCAGATGCCAACTCGGACAAGGTAAAAAAAATTTGTTAATTAATATATTTGTCTGCAAGTCTGCATTTGTAGTTAACCCTTTTAACAGTTTTAGCTCATGTTGACATTGTTTCGACTATCATAACTCTACAACCATTTACCCAATTAACGTAATTCCAGTGGAAGCAGAGAAAAGCAGCGTTGCACTTTTAAGGAACACTTTACAGTAGAGAAATGTTCATGCAATCAACATGGATCAACTGATTCTGTTGCAGGGAAAAGCGGGTTTGCGCCGTTTTACAGCACATTACGTTAGATATCTGTCAGAATCTGTTGAAAATACATATATACAATACAATTGAGGAAATGGTCAAAACGTTATGGTTGTCCAAAGAGCGTGCGTTTTTTAGATGATGCTGGCAACAATCAAGTAGCAGTAGACTGTTCTGATCTACACATCCAAAAAGATGTTGTTATCAAGGCTTAAAGTAGAGCAATATTTTGACCCAACGTTTGCAGCAAAGGTCATTCCATACAGACTATAGAATACCAGAGATGATTTGAATGTGTGAACAGAAGTTATTATGCAAACCCAACTTGGCTTCTGATCCTGTGCGCGATACCGCTCTGCAGCTCTGCTTCCTCAGTTACACAAAGCAGCAGTCACCATTTGTCAGATCCATTTGCTTTTTTTTTTGGAGATGGCGGGGCCATGCTCTTTATCACAGCAAGAGGCAAGTGGACTGCAGCATAAGCAACAGCACGCCCAAACAAATGAAAACTCCCCATCAAATTATGAAAATACCAGTTCTGGTGAGCTGGCGCAGCTTAAGTGTTTTGTTTGAAACCACTACGAGAGAGGGAAAAACACACAAAGACCAAGTTTATAATAAAGAAATGAAAAAATTCCTGGTTTTTTTACTGTTCAGAAACTCCAACGCTAATCTCCTTGTGTATCACAAACACAAACTGAGCGTTGAATAAGGCTTAGGAAGACTGCAACTCTCTTCAATGACAGTCAGCCTGTTAATTACATATAGGCACAGAATTAGAGGAGGATTTTACAACAAGATTAGCAGAATGCATGATGCTCCGTGGGTGGCACAAACACAAGAACATAGTGTTCACCGCAAATGATATCAACTTCAACCATCAAACAGAAGTGCTGTTAAGTCCTTCATTAATTCACTATTTGGTCCGCAAGGGAAACAGATTATCCAACAGCCCTGAGGCCAAAGATAGAGATCATGGCGGTCTTTCCTGACAAAGAGAAAAAGTTGACATGTCCAACAATTAAAATATACATGCAGACAGATCATTTTACTATATGGCCACCCTTACAGGAAAAATATCATTATGTTATCAACTCTAGCCCAAAATTTGGGGAATTTTTTTTCCTCTTAGTCTCTTTCCTTATTCAACCCACATAAAAATCATTAATGCTGAGTCATTACTTCATAAGTCTGCATTCCTGGAAAACTTTTAGAAAAATGTGCACCGACACACTATTTGTTCCAAAGTATTGTGTATTGGTGCACACCTGATATGAAAAGCCGCTTTTCTCTACTACAGAATCAGCTGATTCACAGTGATTGCGTGAATGGTCAAGAATTTGTGGTGTGTCAAAGAGAGTGTTTTAAGAGTTAAATATAGTTGACAAATGAATCATTGAGCTTGATTCGTGAATCGCTAACAAAGTAACAACCATAGCCCTCCTAAATGTTGTTACCAAGCAATCGTTTTGTATCTGTCCTGAATAAAACAGCAGATAAAGCTTCAGGAAGAAGCATGCTAAATTTAATCTCTGGAGTAGTGGTAGAGGTAGGTAAGAAAACATTTATATTATTCATTTAGACGAAGCTCACTTTATAAAAGGCTGAGCAGAACCATTAGTTCTGGAGTCACAAAACTAACTGTGGAAAAAAAAACATAAAAGTGAGTTATGCTAAAATGTCTTGCAGGCCAAAAGTCCTCACTTTTGTGCTCATACATAACAAACTCACTTGTAATAATACAGTGCAGTTGTTTAAAAGAGACTATCAAACATTTATGCACAAAAAAACACTGAAAGAAGCCAATTTACTGTTTTTTTTTAAATATATTTCAATGTATTCTAATGAAACCAACCCAAAGAGAGCATGATGTAAAAATGGAAATTGATGCTTTCCTTAATTATCGAATTTAAATCCAACCTGGTGGATTATAATATTATAGAAAACAATGAAGGTTTAATGCAAGTTGAGCACTTTGAAAATTATATCACTGAAGCTTATTTTCTTCAAAAAAAAAAAAAGGGAAAAAAGAAGGCTGATTACTGTCGGTTAGCTGTAGTCGAAACCCATCAGATATTGCTGGACTTAAAAGAGCTACTGAGTGTGATCTGCTACAGGAATTTAAGCTTTAGCACAGCATCAGCAAACAGGAGAGCTGATTGATAAAAGTGAGTAAAGGGGTTGCCAAGGTAACAGTGCTGTAGAGTCTTAATCCTTCCCATCAAAACACAGACTTAAAAATAAGTTTGCCAGCAGCATTGTACATTTTGCGTGCCCTTGATTTGATGCTGGTAAATGAAGTAAATGCACACTTAAATATACTGTTCTATAGTGTCCTATATGCTATAGTGAGAAAGAAGCAACATGTGGCTTACCACAGGGAGGATCCTACAATTGACAGTTACTCAAAGACGACTGTTATTAAGAAAGACATGCCATGCACTGAATGAGCCAACAATAAATCTGAGACCTGGATTTATCCTGTCGTGTCTTTTAGGGTTATCAAAGAGTTCTGACAGCGCGTAGCCTACAGGAGGTGGTGTTTGAGAGAGGCGGAGAGCAGCACCGCCAGAGAGAGTGACAAGCAAATGTTAATCCTGCTTTTTGCCTCGACAGATTTTAGAGGAGAAAAGATGGACACCGTAGAAGCAGGAGTTGATTGTAATGTAAATCCTATTAGACAGAGAAGTAAAAGCCTTAGTCACAAGGAGATGGGTGATCTGCTGGCGAATACTGCGTTCCCTGGGCATTTGGCGTGCATTCTTCAATGAATGTTTAGCTCATGGTGTTCATGCTGGAAAAGCAAGGGGGAGCTTCTTTCCCTTTTCCTACTTTTCGGAGCTAGTACCTGCACTTCACTAATAAATAAGGGAGAGAATAGAGTCAATTAAAAAAATAGAACATCTTTTTGGACTGTGGGAGGCAGATGGAGTTCCGAAAGACAACATGCAAACTCCATACAGAAAGGACCCAGATGAGATTCAAACCACAACCAGGATTTGCTGTGAGCTCCTAACCATTACCCTCTCGTGCAGCCCACTTACTGAATTTGGTTTCCCATTTTTTTGCACCCATCCATTTTCCAAAGCCCACTGAATCCCTTTGGAGTCACAGGATTGCTTGGGGCTGTTGAAGCTACTGTTGGGGAAAAAACCAGAGTACATCCCGGACAAGCCCCAATTTATATCAATTTGATGATTTATTAATAACGACTTGTTTTAAGTTTCCAATATAAAACAAATTTTGTATTACTATAAAAACAACTTTTCACATAACTAGTAGTTTAAACTAGGAATTTGTATTGAATAACTGATTAATTCTTGCATTAATGTTAAATAGAAAAGTTATTTTTGATAGAAAAAGTGTATAATAAGTCACTTTATACGAACATCAATCCATTTATTTGATACATGGATATTGATTATCTAAATGAAAATCCATCCATCTTCTAAACTTGCTTAATCCCTTTTGGGGTCACAGGGTTGCGGGGATCTACCCAAACTAGTGTTGGGTCAATGGTTCCTCTTTTCATCGTGTCACAGAGAATTCTGAATACAACTGTGGAACAGCAATCACTGCTGATTTGAACATAAATGTCTTGCTTGCTTTAATACAAAGACAGTCCAGGAGACTGGTGTTTGATGGAGCATGGAACATCACACCTTTGTTTGGCTTGGTTTGCCCCAACTCCCAACTAACCAACCGGTTGTCTGTTTGGCAGACTCGAGCCGCTGTCACTCAGTGACAGATCTATGAGAGCATTGTGTGAATACGACTCGCCTGGTGACTCTTTGACACATAAATGGTTTTTCAAAAGAGGAAAACAAACGGAATTAATAGCCAGCCACTTCAACATGTTAAATTGACCTTTGGAAAGACACAGAGGCTTTAAACAAACGGGTACTTTTACATATTACACACTTTCTCTACTTTTTCTACCAAAATAATGGAAACATTAGACACAATTTCAACAAGTAGATAAACATTGGAATTTTGAAGTGTAGCTATCCTACGTTAATGCTTCATGGGGTTTTCTGGATCTTTGTCACTACTTTTTCGATGCTTCAAAACATAATACCGCCAACACTAACGAAACCAAAACTCTTATATGATCATTAGCTGCACAACATAAATTATATGTAGGATTCCATAAAGAAATATGTGACAAACACCTTATAAAAGCATTTTATTCTACCTTTCTCTGGGTGGCCACTGTTTAACTAGAAATTATACGTGTGACGCTAAGAAGGACAAGATGAAATCCTTATTTTATTTTACTTAGTCATAATGAGTGAAAAAGGGAAGAGATTCACCAGCTGTTTGTAGGGTGATTTAATGATTACTTCAAGGCGCAACAATCAAACTGGTAGTTGCGATATATATTAACCTGGGAAATGGGCGCAAACATTTCAGAAGTGGTGCTTGCTTGGCTTTAACGGCTACTTTTTGTATGTCCTTAGGAACGACGGTGGCCATGATAAAAGTGCTGGACAGAACAACATGTTGGCTGGAATGAAAAGGCAGAAGCCTCACAGCGCGGTACAAGCTTCAGCGATGCGTCATGTGCAGCGTTGAGGGCCAACACAGAAAAAAGTTCAATGCTAAAACAGCTCTCACATTTCCAGTTTTGCGGAGACATAACCACTCTGGTATTCTGTTAAAGCCGCTCTGACAGGCCTTGAAGAAGACATTCCCTGCTGGCTTTGCCAAGCTGAGGCCCCCCACCCCCCCCGTCCTCCCCCTTCTCCACAATGCCGTGACACAGGATTAGCTTTCATAAAAGAAGGCGCTGTAATCAGCTTTGGAGCATAGCGGAGATAGAACAATGGAGGAGCCTGAAAGGTTCTGGAAGACAGGGTCCTTTGGGTGCATGTTCGGCTGCATGCAAGGCTTCTCTACAATGGTAACCTGTAGCATAGAGGAGCCTTGATAGTGTCACCTTGGCTTATCTGTGTACGCCCATGTCATGTGCTCTTTCCTTTAAGACCAAAGGCAGATGTTAATGCTAATTGCCGTAATTGTTTTGCCTGAGTGTGAGAGGGAAACTTATTCTGTTTCTGCTGCACATAATATCTGATGTTGCTTCTTTCTGGCACTACACTGATTGTAGCAGATAACTTTCTCTGGTGAAATACTTGGACCATAAAAAAGTTGAATCCTTCTTTGCACTTTAATTAGTGTTTTAATTAGTGTTAGAGTCAACCCCACATTAAAGAAAAGCAAACGGTGAGTACACAATGGTCTGTTTGTGCTTTGAGGAAGTTAATATTAACTCTACATAACTGTCATAAATCTTCCCTTTCACTTATGTCAAGAGAAGTAAGACAAACAATAGAAATTCCACTTTTCTTTCATCATTTGACAAAGTTAATTGATAGTTGACTCATTACTAGTGCTGTCAACCGATAAAAAAAATTAATCAGATTAATCGGACTTTTGGATTGTGATTAATCACGATTAATTACAATGTTTTACAAGTTAAATTTTATATGACAACATGCAGCTTTTGAAAAAAAAGACAGGCCAGAGAGAAAATGTTTCCCTTCATTTCTATTGTCTAAAATGTTTAAATTTATAAAGTGATAACTTAGAAGTTTACATCATGTGCACAAAAATCATCAACAGTAAGAGAGGCAAAGACTTTTATGTCTGCGGTATCCAAGAAAATCCAAGAACCAAATAATCCAAGAAAAAAAAGCTGCCGATATACAGTCATAAGAAACACTTTAAATGGTCCGGGTTAATACTCTATTCTGATTGGCTGCTGTTCCGGCCACAATGTTCTATCCAGGCTTCTTCAAAACAGATGTTTCCTTCATGACCTGGACATAAACAAGGGGTAAGAGGTGAACTTTCTCTCTTAACTGATTTAAACCTATTGTGATAATCAGCATATACATATCGTTTTCCTTTGCCACTGCAATCAAGGTCTAAAATATATGTTTTAGTGCTTTTTTTTTTTTTTACCCAAAGACTGCAGGTTTAACATTTACCTCAGAGGGCAAACAAAAACATGAGACGTTGTAGATGGGACTGCTGTCACTATTTCTTACTGTACAAACACAAAACTAGCTCAATATTTGACTGAGCCACCTTAGTGCACGTTGGCTCGTACTGTCCATCATGCTGTCAGCTGGAGATTACAACAGGAAGGACTGACGACGGGGCCCCCTCCAGAGCATATGTCCCCACTAACCCTGGAGAGCTCTGCTAGAATACTGTCGAACCACTTTGCAAAGGACTCTGGTTGGTGGCTTGCTCCACAAGTGCAGTGACATGTAGACGAGTGGCTGCTGGACATGACACAGATCTGCATGCGAGCAGTTCAGCTGAGGTTGCAGTTGTTGTCAAAGAACCTGAGGTCTGACATCATGAGCTAGGCCTGCAAAATGCAATACTATAATTATAACTTGTCAGGCAAGTAAAATATAAGTCAGAGTCCTAAAAGAGTGTGCTTGAAGAACATCTGCAGAGGTGTTTGTGAATGTTAAACGTGTGCAGTACTTCTTTTGATTCACTGCACACTAGAGTTAACTATGAAGTTATATATCAAATCTCCATTTCTAATTACTTTAAATAACGTCCAGCAGGCAAACTGAACGAAAAAAAAATATTATTTCCTTCCCAAGACCTAACTTTCACCTAAAGTTAAGCAACTACTGAATAATCCTTAGATAGAAAAACCGAAAACTTCATTTACTGGCAACTACCACATAATTTGTGATTTACATTTCATGAAGTTTCACTATGGTACCGTAATTCCCTTATTATTATGAGTTAACTGTATGCTTCCTCTAACACTAACTAAACACAATGGGCTGAAATAGGAAATGTAAATTAGAGGGGAAAAAAGGTCCTTTATGCTACAGGAACTCAAATTGACTTCAGTGTTTTCGGCAGTCATTCACAGCTTGCCTCTGAGATAATATGCCTCAACAGGCGTGATCGCACCTCCCAAGGAGGGCTGGTTGGCAGCCACAATGTTGGCATTTCTAGAATTCAATTGCTAGAAACATACAGAGCGGTTGAGGCCAGTCTATATTTGCGCGAGTGCTTGGTAAACAGACCAAACTAGAACTGGGGCGTTTACTTAGAAGCTGGATTAGTGATTTGCCAGATCCAACCCTTACTTTGCAACACCACAGAACTAGTTCACTACTGGGGTGAATCACCAAACTTGGAAACCCTGTCCTGCTCTGAAGCCGATTGTGAAATAAGTGGTCAGTGCGTGTAGCAACACCTCTTGAGCGAGGACCTAGAGACCAAGCCACCGCCTTTTAACAATAAACTCGGTGGCTCTGACTTTTGCTGAGGCCCTTTTTTTTTTTACGAGAGGCATTTCAGTGGGAGGGAATGCCCAAGCATCCTGTAACTCAAAAATAACTTTTGTCTTTGAAGCACTACAGTCTGTACGTTTGCATGGTATGGTTTTCAAACAACAGCAAAGGAAAACTGCACAACAATTTTGCCAAAGCATAGTTTTAACATAAATGAGATGTACTGCCGCTTTAAGGGTTACACAAGAAAATAAAATAACAATTGATAAATAATCGACCTTTAGTTCTGTGTATTTTCGGTGTATTTTCTAAATAGGGTTGGTTTAAAAAAAATGGAAAACCTACCTTACAAAATCAAGGCATCAAATCAGTTTATTGAACAAATCAATTTTTTTCTTTACATTAATAGATTTTTTCAGTTAGGTTGTATGCTTCTTTTTAAAGCAGGAATTCATCATTTATTAACCAAAAAAAAAAAAAAATTGGTGTTCAGTTCATATTACTAGTGGTGTAAAACAAGGGTTTTTCACAACCAAATTAATTGGTTCCAAATGGAAATTTTTCACTCAAAATTACTGAATTCAAATGTGCACATATTGGATCTTATATTTTGGCAATGATAAATGGTTGGTGACAGTAAAAGGTACATTTAAACTGGATAGGTCTGTTGGACTGGGTGAGAAACATTTTTTTTAAAAAAGTCTCAAACTTTGGTTTGATTTCCTTTCACTTTGCAATTTTTGTTGAAATAATAAACCGCTGTAACTGTTGCAACAACATCATGTTTGGAAACTATGTTGCTGTAATGAGCACTGATCAGGAAGGGGAAAAAACAGGCTAAGTGCTACTAGGATTTGACCAAATATCAAAGTACCTGCACCTTAGCATTACCTGTTACTTACCTAAATACATTTTTTGCATATCTTTAGATTCATGCTGTAGGCTTTTTTTCCTCTTCGAAATGAACAACAGCTTTATTACTTTTTCATACTGGTTAGCTTACTAGTTTGCCTGCATTTACACAAAAAAAAACTGCATCAAAGCTACCTTGTGGGACCCTTTTGGGTTAACATTAGTTTGTTTGTTTGGTTCACAGCAGGTTTTAGATTAGATTTATGACTTCCCTCATGCAAAGCGGACGATTCAGTGAACAAAACTCTGGACAACTTGTTAATAAAAGGAAATAAAAGTGCTCCTAATTAGCCTGTGGCACTCCTTTGAAAATCTCAGGAATGCGAGAAAAGAAACAAATTTTTGTCAATACAGGGATCAATTTTTGACAGTCAACAAGCCAAGTGGCAGCTTAATCTAAAGAACTAACTTTGACTAAAATTTTGGTTAAGATAGTGTGATCTGTGGAGTGAAACACCTGTGACCTTTAACCAGTGATGTCTGACGCCAGGCCAGCTTTTCAGGAAACCCTGTTCTAACCGCTGCTGATTACCTGAACCAGGTGTGTTTTGCCAATTTGAAGCAAAAATGGCAGGTTTGTTTGAAAACATGACGGAAACTTGCCCTTGAGGCTTGGAGTTTGACAACTTTCTATCAGACAGTTAATGAAAAGGGTGTCACAGTACATTTTAAAATCATTTAAATCTTTTTCATTAATATACTACAGCACTGCAGACTAATGGCCAAAACATGCCACATATTAAACCAACCTACAAGTTTAAAAGTTGAATCTATTCATGTGTTAGTAGTGTAGTAGCTGAGCATCTCATTATTTTACACACTAATGAGGTGAGCTTTTTTTTCTGCCTTTATTTTCTATTTGAGCTGCAACCAGTCAGTAAAATATTGAAACTCTAATATTAATCTATAATTATAGTTGGGGTTGTTCTAGTTATGTGCAGCTACTGGTATACCATTGCAATAGACCTTTGTGTGTGGATGAAAAAGTGGTTTCCACAATCGCCATTGTCAGAGTTATTAAAGCAAAATCACAAGAAGAAGGATCTAACAAAGCAGTTTCAGAATAAAAGCTTGAATAAAACACCACCTGAACTGCAGAAAATGCAGTGTTCTTAATTGCCGTCCACTCCCACTCCTCTAAGCTGGTGAGCTAACCGGGAAATACAGAACTGCCAACTTTCACACTGATGTGTGGACTGGGGCAAGCCCTCCCAGCTATACAAGAATAGCCACATCACATGCACGAAATGGCATTCTTTAACAAGGCCGGGTCAAAAGCCGCTCGCATATTATTACCCGTCTTCCAAACGAATGCACATATAAACACGACTAAAATATCAAAGTGGAAAAAGCCCCGTCTAATGTTGCAACAAAGACTTTGGAGGCATCGGGTGTTCGGAGGTCGAGCTTTCCTCTCTGGCAGACCTATGGTGGCTTTTCAGAGGACAGGTGGTGAGGCAACAGGATGGCACAGCCAGACACCTACTCCAACATCTTGCCAAGAAAACAATGCCCCACCTCCCCCAAGAGTTCTCCTCCATCAATTCCTTTCCCCTCCCCTGGTAATCACACCCACCACTCAAGAGCGAGTCTTGTTTGTAGGCCATGACTGCGGAGGCATGGTGGCCTCTCACGCCAGCAAGGGCAGCTGACTGCCAAGGGAAAAAAAGAAGGAGCCTTGGCAGCAGAAAGCCAGGACTGCAGGTAGGGTGGGCAACAAAGGAATTGCTTCTTTGGAGACCCAAAAGAAGCTCTGAGTCAGCACACCGTATTAGTTCATGCCAGCTACACACATATATCTTGTCTCGCCAACCCTCCAGAGGAGCTCTGCACAACAGGAGAAGCCAAGGGAGCCCCCCGATGCTCCTATTATGCAACCTCTCTGGGCTAGGAGTGACTATTAAGTAAATCATCCGTCTCTGCTGCCAGCCTGACCTCCATATTGCAGAGAAAGCGCTCGCAAAAAATTCACTAGCGGAGTTTTATGATTAAGGCGCCATCTGTCCAGGCTTTACTAGCAGTGGTGAGATTAAAGCATCACATTTTGAAAAGCCTCAATCAGCTACGAGTGCTGGAGGAAAAGGCACGGTGCCTTTATTCAAGAGCTGTTGAGGGCACGCCCTGAGCCCTGGGGGGAGGGGGAGGGGGGCGCTACGAGGGACGTGCTGCAGAGGACAGGTCAGTTAGTGAGCTCTGTTCACTTGACAGCTTGACTGCCCGAGGGGAGTCCCCACTCCGTTCCACTGCATTTCACAAGCTGACCGTGCAAGTCTTGCAGCCCGGATAGGTCGAGTCAGTTTTTCCAGGTCTGCTCTGCACGATCTCCAAAGGCATTCCTGCTGGATGCGTTAGACAGAGGAGCTCCCTCTGTTTACATACATGAAGTAACCTTTAAATCCCACTCCGATGGTTTTATGATCTATTTTTAAAAGTGTTCTCAGTGGTTTTTCAATTATATTTGTCGTTTTAGCAAAATGAAAAAATCTTGGACATAGTTTCTGCACCCCTGCGACAGACTGGCGACCAGTCCAGGGGTGTACCCTGCCTTCGCCCATGAGTAGCCGGGTTAGGCTCCGGCAACCCCGTGACCCCGAAAGGGATAAAGCGGATTGGAAAATGAATGAATGAATCAATAGTTTCTGCATAGTTCAATAGAAATTTGCCTCTGAGTTGTGGGCGAGACTGTTGGCATGGAGCAACCCTTTCCCCGCCCCATTGTTGAGAGTTCTCAGCTTTCACGTTCTGCCTCTAGCATCAAGCTTTCACGTTCTGCCTCTAGCATCACCGGTTGCATTACCGGTGGAACAAAAATGGCGAGTAATAATAGAGCTATCCAGTCATGCAGTTTTGAATCAGATTGCAGCTCGGACAAGAAAAACAAAGAAGTACGTGGATCTACCAGCTCAGTGGCCTTGTGGTGGACTGTCTACCCTGAGACTGGAAGGTGATGAGTTCAATTCCAGGGCTGAGTCACACCAAAGATTCTAAAAATGGGACAGAATACCTCCCTGCTTGACACACCGCATTCAGGGGTTGGATTGGGGGGTTAAACCACCAAATTTACTAATGGGACTTTAACTTTTGACTTTACTCATCTACAAGCGGATGAATCAGAATAGGGCAGGGCAGGGAGCTTGCCCATTGCATTTTTACATCACAAATACAATCTTTTTCAAATGGCACTTTTCGTCTGCTCCTCTTTCATGATTTGAATTAAAAAAACACTCAGAGATGGAATGAGCTTAATTTTCTTAAAATATGTCCTTCATCATCAGAAAAATGCCAAAAACACATGTTAAAACACACATTTCATCAAAGTGGGTCTTTAAACAAGACAAAGAATGCAAAAGACCATTTAATTTTCAGAAAACAAAAAAAAAATCATAAGCGTGTCCTTCAATTTCCTTTGTGTGGTTTTTAAGTTATTAAGCCCTCAAACATACGCTTTATTTACTTTCATTTAAAGTAAACAGTCTTTTTAAAGACATCACATGTAGCGCAGCAGCTCAGCAATGTGGAACTGCGTTGCTCTGTGCTGCATACGCCATCTGTTCGGCTGCAAAGAAGCTCCTGCCCTTTAAACTGCTGCCTGCAAAACAGACAGCCCTAAACAAATGTTTCATACAGCTTACAACCATAGTTTGACGTCACTGTCCTGCTGGAGTGTTTTAGATTAAATGGAACCGTGAATTTCTTCCAGTGAAGGGATAAACACTGAGGTGATCTTTTTTTTAATGCTTCAAATAGATGCAGAATCGTCGGCTTAAAAAATCACTTGGAGATAGGGCTATCCGCTGGTGAGCCAGCCAGCGGATTTGTACTTCGATTTGGCCGTCCCTGATGGTTTCCACATTTCTCCCCCCAGGGATCAAATTACTTTCTATACAGGGCGACAGGCCACAAGCATTCTGGGTGTCTCTGTCTTACGACACAGGCCAAAGAAAGCAAGGTTGAAAGAGAAGAAATGCCAAAAATGAACGACACACAGCAGCGAATGACTGCAATTGTGGTCAAAAAAGCAAGGAAGCAGCAGCTAGGAATTATTAAAGAAAAAAAAGAATGAAATTGTTATGGAATTCATGGCTGATACCAAAAAACAGTTGAACCAGCAGGAAAAAAATAATAATGGGCTGAGTACAGTATGTCTTTTACAAGATGGAGGAAAAAAACTCCACTGGCTGGAGTAGGAGTCTTGGTAGAAACGCTGAGCACTTTCTGAGTGTTCTTCCCACTGTGTGACACACAGACAAACCTGTATTCACAGCAGTAACTGCTCGCCAGCAAGCCGGTGTGTCAGTCAAAGAGCTTGCCAGTTTCTGAGTGGGCGTGCCACTGTTAAAACTTTGCATGATATAGAGAAGAAACAAACAAGCTGCCAACAACATGACAGCTAGCAGGAGCATAAGTGTGGGTGTGAGTTAGGATGTCAAAATGGTAAATCCCAGGCCCAGCAGAAGAGATATATCAAATGTTCCGGGTTGTTTTTCCTTTTAAACGAATAAAAATTTCTGCCATTCACATTTTGCACATATTTTCTTTGACGGAAAATTCTCAGAAAAAAGTTGAATCTTGACACAAGCAACACATTTGCTGCGATGGGTGCCAGAGGAATCTCCCAAAGACTGCCGACCTGAAATCTGGAGTTTTTGACAACATTTGCAAAGAGAATAACAAGTTCTAAAGACTCTTTGTAATTGTATAGTAATACTAGCGGTGGAACAATTCATTTTCACAACACATCATTTTGTGGTTCCTCAATCCCAACGGTATCTTCCAATATCAATATAATCTATTTATTTGATTTTGAAATGATATTATAATGGTAATAATTTGTCTCAGACATATCAATCTGGTTGGATCATAGAAATATAAATAGATTAATCAAATGAAGTCAATTGATCAATACACCCCTAAACAATACATTTTAATGTTTGATCTTGGCTTTGATTGCAAACTGTGTGTCAAGAAAAACGTGCAGGTTACAATGATGTAGGAGTTCAAAACCCTAGACCTGGAGGACTCAGACAACTACCACCGATGATGGATTATGTTTTCAGTGAGGTTGACAAAAACACACTCACTGCCATAGCAAGGCCAACGCCATCCATCCAACCAACAGCGTCCACATCAGGGTAACACCCCTGCTGGATCCAAACCTCAGCTGTCTTCTAGCAAAAAGTGGCTTACACTTTTGATAGGTTGTCGCATTTATCCTACCACAGATTGTTTTTTTTTTTAAGACCAGAGCTTGTGTTCTTGACCAGGCTGTCTGCTTCATTTGAGCTGGTCTGAAGGTTTATCTGGACTCTGGTGCAGGAACAACAAGCAAACGTTGTCCTTCTTCATTTATGGAGCCGCTACACTCTGATGCTACAGCTGACCTTTCAGGTTAATGCATAAAGATATGAAAAACAAAATTCACCTTCAGTTCGTACAGTCATTGGACAAACAGAATCACTGAGAAAAAAAAAACACAAAGACTGAAATAAAACTATTTCCAATGCTAGTTTACAGTCCACATACGCTGACAACAGTTTTCATGAGGGACAATAGTTCCAAATCTGTATGGTTTTTGAAAAAACTTCTAGTTTAGATTTGAACTATTAATTAGATTACATTTTGTTGTGTTAGTTTTTTATGTTTATTAGTCAAAATAGTAGCTGAAATGATCAATAACAAATAAGAAAAAGTATATTTTTAAAAAAGTACTACTTTTGTTGATAGATTTCTTATATTTTACAGCTTCTTATACCGCCTAAAATGCACACTTCCTAATCAACTTAATTTTCCTCTTTGGTCCATTAAAGAGTCAGCCTGCATTCACACTGTAGTGAAGCGTATCAGGATTTCCTTGCAAGAAGACACTGGTTTCAGAAGGCCTAGAATTCACCTGCACCTAGGGTCAGATATGTTTTTTACCCTCCCACCCTGTCCGTCATTTTGAGAGTCAGGCACACATTGTTTTGATACATCCGACGGGTAAAATCAGCAACACTAGCAAAGAAAAATAGCCTCCAAAACTCATCATGGTCTACATGTGTTGGTGTTGGTTGTCAGAACCACCAAATGGTTCCCAAGCGCGGCTGTGTCCGCAGCCCACCGCTCCCCCAGAGGATGGGTCAAACAAGGAGAACAAATTTCCCACACCTGAGTGACAACTGATTGGACTTTAACTTAACTTTAGCAGAAAAACTCAAAAGAGAATAACAAGTTCTACTCAAAAATGAAGACAGAAAACGATGGATCGTCGCAATCTAACGAGGAGGGTGACACCCTACAGATGCCTGCAGACTCTTCTACCGATGTTTCACGTCCTTGTGTTTCATTTCCTCCTTTTAATGGTCTCTCTCTTCTGCTAAATCTCAGGCTTCAAAATGATCAAATGATAAACTATGGAAAAAAGCTTTTCAACATATGAATTATGATATTAATAAGAAGTTAGTGGTCAATATTATTTGGATTGCTCAGAAAAGTGTTCCTATTTTTTTTCATGCTTTTATTGGAGCACTCAGGACCTGATGTTTTGATGTATATTTTTTAAAATTGTTCGGCAGTTGAAAACAAAATCCCCCATGGTTATGTAAAAGTTGAAGTTTGAAGTCTGTCGTAGTAAAAAAAAGAAAAACTTCATAATGCCACTTTTTTATTTTATTTTGATCTTTTACCGTGCCACAATCTCATAATTTTACATGAAAATACCTCAAAATGAGGCGGCAACTACTACTTTTAAAATATTCTTAATTTAAATTGATTAATTTGATTAATTAATTAAAGGCCACAACTAAATAATTGCACAAAAAAATGTAATTGAATGACAGCACAAATTTTATCTGGTGCCGTTGCCAATCAATTCCTTTTGAAAGGGTGTAGGTGGAACTAGCACTTTGTTGTTGTTTTTATCAGTCCATCGTTTAATAGTTCAATACTACAAACACACACTTCGCTGTCTGCACCAAGATGACAGAACTCTTAATGGCCACAATCAGCCTTATTCCAAGCCTTCAAAGTGTTCCATCCAACAGGCATGCATGAAAATGTGTTAATGGACTTGTAATTATATTGTTTACTGTTTAAAATATCGATATATGAAGGAATTTATGAGCTTCGTTTATCTAAAAACCAAAAAAACAATACGGATGCTAAGCAAAGGACATTTACTGTTCCTTTTGTAATAGAACTTTCCTGCTGTTGTTTTTTTAGCATGATTAATGTGCAATAAAAAAGTGGACATTATGGACTCTTTGAGTTAACACTTTAAAAGCGCCATCAAGCTGACAGCTCAAATGAAAACACATTAAAAAGCAGTAAGAACATGCACTGTTAGCAATCTGCCATCAAAACTCCAACAGTTGCTGGGTTTTGCTCTTAGCACTTTAATGGGGAGTGGGGAAAATGGTTGTCCAGTATAATGTACGACTTTCCAGCGTTCTTTGGACAAGGACAAAATCAATTGGAGCTATGGGACCCATACCCCTCTCCAATCTTGCTAACGGGCCCACACTGGGTGTCTAGATCGATGAGATATCAGTTTGTGTGATGATTGCAAACGATTGGCTGTGGCAACTGTGGAGGTCAAAGATCAATGTTGTTAGCAAGTTAGGTTTTATAGGTTAAAAAAAGGAAATTAGAAATTAAATTAGAGTTAACTTTGCCATAACCTACCTGCAAGATGAAAGTGGATTTTAATGAGGACATTTCTGTTCTGTCCTTTTTTAAAATGAACTTGGACACTAATTAAATGGAAAAACAAGAGGAGCAGGGTGCCAGCGCTACAGTTGGTCATCCCCCAAACTGTCCACCAACGCACCCGTAGTCACGACTCGGGCCTGCCTCTCCAGAGTGTGTTTTGAGTGAGTGGGCCAAACAGCGGCCCTCCTCCCTTCACCGCTCTGTCAGGAGGGCCGAGGGGGAGGGAGCTAGAGAGTGGCTTGCTTTCATCAGCTGTGGGGCAAATATAACACTTATTTGCCTCTCTGTTTTTACCACCGGCCTAAAAGAATCCCCGTGTTAAAATAGTTGGGCGTCGATAAAAATACATTCGTAGACAAAAAGTCAACGTCCGGAAGTGCTGCCACGTCTAATCAGACAAAGGCCGATCCAGTAAGATGACGTCCTGTCAGGTTGATGAGCTGACAGCTCATAAAAAGATTTTTTTGGGGTGTCTTTTCATTTGGACAAGCCAAGATAAGCACATGCCAAATTTACCGCGGTGTGGAAAACCGAGCTAATTTTCAACCAGGTGGTCTATAATTAACACACGTGAAAGGTGTGTGCAAATAAACCTTGGGGCCTCAGCTCACCTCCAGCTGTATTTGTTTAGCTGGAGTTTCTCTCCTGTCCCCATGCGGCATTTTCACCCATTGAGCTGACGACACCTGAAAGAAAAGACTCTGCAGTTTCATGCATAACCGTTAACTGAGAAGAATCAGAGGAAAACCTCACGGCATAGAACGGTTTTATTCACAGTTTTATTTTCATTCACCCACCTGTTACTAAGGCTCTCTTTTAAAATCTTAAGATTAAACTACTAAAACTCCACATAGGTCCTATAAAAAGCCTCTCCTTATCCCAGCAGTGTGAGATTATCTGTGCAACGTATCTCTAAGAAGCTAAATGGTGTTATCTAGAACACAGAGCACTCGTGTTCTGGTACGCAGGGTTAACAATCTTTATCAATGACACTTCAACAAGAGTCCTGATTGGTCTGTTAACTAAAGGGAAACCCAGCTTTGCTGTCTGATTAAATGCATGCTGCTGAAAGTGTGAACAGAGTTAAGTCAGACAACACTTCACACATACCCAAACATGGTTTCTTGAGAGTAATAGAGCTTAATGCCAGTCTTGTTGTCGTTTCTAGTATTTTCTAGTGGCTTTGAGGTCATGTGTAACATTTGACCATGTGGTCAATTCAGTTTTAAAAGCCTTAATACAGTCTAGAAAAAAAAGTTGGACAGTTTTAGTTCCATGCAGGGTCATATGATTGCTGGAGCCTATCCCAGCAGCTGAAGGGTGAAGGCGTGGTACATTCTGGACAGTTTACCAGTCCGTCACATGGCAACATCAGAAACAAATGATATGAACATTTCAAACCAAGGCCTTCTCACTGTGGGGTTAGAGTGCTAACCACTACACCACCATGCAGCCCTTGATTGGACGGTTAACTTCAGCATTTCACACCACTATTTGGATTGATTTACTCTCAAATTGAAGTGAACCAGCACACCTAGATACACTTACTTGTTTGATGTCAGACCAAGAAGGAACACATGAGTTCTGCTGGGCTTCTGACCATCATGTCTTGGTGAGTTCCTGTACTTCTTCATTATTCCCATTTTATCAATGAGATGTTTCCAAGGCTAACATACTTGTTTGGAATTTTTTTTCCAGTAATGTCTCCCTCCTAACTTTAGTGGATCTTTGATCCCAACCAAGTTAAAGACATCACTTTGGGGAACCAACTCCAGCATGGACCAAACGTGTCACTGTCAGAACACCTTCAGTCAGCAGATTATTCCTCAGAAAACAGCAAGTGGAAATACTTTTGCCAACGTTGTTTATGCAATACAGTTGTTCCCTTGATTATCACAAGAGTTACATTTTAAATATAACCAGCAACAGACAAAATCTACAGATTAGTCAACTTTATATTTTTACAAGAATTACAGATGTTTACAGGTTGTTAAACCCCTCACTGCACTCTTAGTACACTTTTCTCAGTAAGACAGGAACATTTTCACACTTTTCTCTTTTTTAAACTCTCAAAGTTCAAACTTTGGTAGAAAAATAAGGTCCAGTTTTATAGAATGAAAACAAAGATCTGATCGCAATCGAGACTTGTGTAAATGAAAGCTGAATGGACTCTTTACAGGAGACATAGCACGAGGGGTCTTGATTGACAAGGTCAACAACCAATCCAGTGTATTTAAAAAACAAAATAAAGCATGTAAAATTGCATTTGAAAAAAAATCTGCAAACAGTGAGGCCATGAATCTGCGATGTAGCAAAGGACCACTGTATTTATATAGCAGAATTTGGAAAAAATAAATCACCGAATTGTCTTACCCCAGGCTCACACAGCATGCGGTCCGGCTCCAGTGCGGCTGCAGAGCGGTCTAACTACTGCAGGTAACTCACACTGGCTACGGATTGCCTGTGGTCCTGCTGCAGACAGGCTCTGCGGCCAACCTTGCGGACGTCTGAACTTATGTAGGTTCACGCGATGACCTGCCATTTATATATGAAGTCATAGTTAACAAACCCTTATTCCACCGTGATTTTGAAAGTATAGTCCAACCGCCTGTGATATCTCAGCCCAGGCTCTGTCCTTTTAGTTGTTAATCTCGATTTCTGTAATCAGCCTCTCGTTGTCATGGTGTTGTATGGCCAAAATTACGCCCTACCACACACTTTGTGACCCTGTGTCAATGTTTACAACACGGTGAAAACAGCAAGTACAGCAAAGCGGGTACAGCGAAAAATAGGTTTTATTTTGAAAAATGTACCGTCGAGGCTGGACTGCAGAGGCCGGACCGGACTGGATGCAGTGTGAGTGCCTCCCGCACATTTCATGTTACATAACGACTCCAGTGTCCACATCGCAGCCGCACCAGAACCGGATGACATGCGGTGTGAGCCCGGGGTTTGATTCTTTCACTACTCCTGAGAATTCAGGCCGTGACAGTCTGAGTAGGTGGACTTGAGTCAGGGTGGCAAAAACAAGAAGTACTGAAAACTGGGCATGTAGACATATGTAGAAAATACTTAGTACCCCTATAATGATGAGGAAAAAAACTCATAAAGATCACTAATGTAACCTAAAACAGACAAAAGTAACTGTGCATAAACACAGACTGAAAATAAACCAATAAAAATGCATGCACTGCTGTTAAATTTACATTAAATTTACATTTCAGAGCCATATTAGGTTTTCTATTCTGCCCACAGGGCAATGTGTTTGATACACTGTTGACAATTATGTCACTGATTGCATTGGCAATGACTGCAAAATTTCTGGTATTGTGATATTCCTTCTGAAAATGTAAACAAGCGAAAAGACTTTGCTGCACGTGTGCACACAAATTAGCTTAGACGCCTTTCACTATCCCAAAACAAAAACAAAAAAGCTTTTGACAGCCGGTTTCCCAACTGGTACGGAGAGCAGCGTGGGACATCTGGACTAAAGCAAAGTCTATCTGACAGCTACATAGACTGAAACAGCCACGGACAAATACTGCAAGCTGAAGCTAGAATGCAGTAGCTGTACATTTACATTACACCCCAGTAATTAGAGCTCTGCATATGCTAACAAAAAATGTGAATTCCCTGTTGAAGCAATTGCAGAGACCAAGTATCACAAAAAATGGTTTACTCCAGCTCCCCTCTTTACAGTACCGAAGGGATTCAGAAGCAATAAATCACGCCCCGGAAAATGTCAAAGTGCACTTTCGGGGCTAAAGCTCATCACTGGCAACCGACCAATTCAGGAAGCGCGTCTGCATGCACAGAGCTGATGCCCGTGATGATGATGATGATGATGCTTCTGCAGCTCACGGTTCACTGATCTGCCAACCTCAACTCCCACAAAACAAACCTGCAGTGGAATGCCGAGCCCTGAGGTCGAGCGGGAATCCTCTGACTGCAGCTTGCAACAATTCCCAAGAAACGATGTGGTCACACTGATTCATATAAAACAAATAGCCCCCATGCTGTACGTATGCACCTGTATATTTAGTGCCATCAGTTTTAAGGCCATAATGCAGGAAACAAGCCATCACCTTTCTGTGATGAAAAAAAAAAAGACAGATTACAAAATGGAAGGGGTCTAACTTTTGTCAGCCGGTGTATAAACAACCACCAATTAATACCGCACAGCCCTGTGATGAGCTTGTTACACATAAATCAAACCAATGAGCCGAAAGAAGATTTATACCCTCTCCCCAAGTGAGGTGGCCCTCCCTGCAAACAGATCGGCCATTTATAGGCAAAGCCGCAAGAAGCCTTACTCATTTTGTCCACATTCAAATCCAAACAGTCTCATGACAGGACAGGAGTGTGTCCCTGTTTGCGTGGGCTTGCCCCGAAATCTACAAAGCCGAGAAACGAGGTCTGCAGGGTGCTGGAATGTTCTAACCCCAAGGACCCTCCTGTTATAGTGGAGTCGCCAGAAAAAGGTGCAGCCAAAGCATTTCATGAATGTCAGAGATAAAAACCTGTAGGTGGAGGACTTAGTCTGTGAGGCTCATTAAAGGCGTTATAGGTGACAGGAAATATTAAAGACTTTCTTTTATTCACATTTAGGGGTAACATGTTGATAAATTGAGTACTTGTGCAGGTTTGCCCATTGTAAACAACGGAAACTAAAAACTTCAAAAAGAAAAGATTTTGACTTAAACAACTTTCGACAACAATTCCAACTGTTGCTAACTGTTTCGTAAATAATTGTTTTTTCAATATTTGTTCCAATATTTCGCCACTAAAATAAATGAACCACCATTACTAACATCCTATCTTGTAGATACAAAGGACATAACTCTGGCTATCAAGTAGCAATGACCATTGACTCTAAATGAGAACTGGACTGAGTGACTCCTCCCCTCCTGCATTCCAAACAGGAAGTACCTGCTGGCTCCAAGAAGCCAAAATCCCAACATTTTTTTCATATGTTTTCCGTAGTGCGAGTGATACAAGTAATAATTAAAATCAAATGCCTCGTTTGAAACATTTGACTGACAGATTTTGTGTACTCCGCTTTCAAGTTGTAGGGTGTGGACTTTCAATGATCACGCTCCTGATTGGCAAAACTGATTTGTCATAAAAACGATGGATCAGGCCAACTCGGACCAATCACTGCTTACTGACAATTTCTGATTCCAACATGGCGGTGTCCATGACGCAAAAAAATTGTGGCGAAAAGCTGTTTTTGTCCAAATCAGCTGATTTACATTGATTGCGTAAGCCCTTCACCACCGTAAAGTGTTGCACATCAGCACAAAGCTGCTTTTGTCCAATTCATAATCCGCTGGAATTACGTCAATTGCATTTTTCTCTGCAAAATTACCTAGTTTTAAAGGCAAATTCATCGATTTTCAATTGATAGAAATAGGAGAGAAAAAATGTCTATTTTACCATTTGAACCCAACTCTAACATGTCTAAATGTGGCCCCTCTTTTATTAAACAATCTGAATTTGAATAATTTATGACTTAATAAAGTATGTTTAAAAAATTCCAAAATTGGATAAATAACAAGGTTAATTTTACAGATTTATCTTCAGATTATATCAATAAAAAGCTTTAATTGTAGATAAAAACTACACATTTAAGCTTGCTGAAATCTGTTGCTGTAATGATATTTTACAACGTTTTTTCCCCCTTACTTTAATGACGGGTAATATTGAGAACGTCTTTTTTTACAGCTTCTTTCTACTTTATTAACATTATCAGAACCCTCTGAAATGGCTGTTGGATTATTAATACAATGATTTGGAGAGCTTTGAACTCTTTCAGATAAATGCAGTGAAGCGATGCTCACAAAACCTTCAAATTTCTGTTGTTTTATCGATACCTTCTTCTGAAGTTTCTCCAAATACGCCGGCCGTAAGTTGTGCAGCAGCAACGTGCACATGTGCAGAAGCATGCAAATGACTCCCCTCCACTAGAGCGGACGCCTTCGCAGCCTGCTGCTGCTCTGACAGGCAGTAAAACTGATGGCCATGCTAGCCTGTAGTCTAACCTAACAACCGCTCATCACCCAGGTCACTGGGTCACCCCCACATATACACACATGCTGGGCGCCAACATGTGTTTCGCAAAACGGAATCGATTGATTTGTGAATTTGCAGCACAGAGAGGCTATCTGATGCCACGCAGCTCCTGATGCAAATGGCTTTTGTTCCCCTTGTTAGGACGTGGCCTCCACAGTTATGGATCACGTCATGATTCATGCCTTAGCCATGGTCAGTGTGGGCACAGGCAATCAGAAATGGAATTTCTGTGTTCTGTCCTCAGCGAAAGACAGATGCGGTGGGTGCAGCACTTGCGAGATGCAAGAAAACCACTCGCAGGGGAGTTCTGGATCAAACCAATCCAAAGTTTACCTTCCAAAAATCTCCCAATCCCTGAGATATACGCAGGATTTGACTCAATAAGCTGTTCCGTTCGACACTTTCCTTATGAAACCCCAAAATAAATTTGTTCACATGAATTAGTAGACGCTAATGCATGGAGTCAGATTACAGCCTCTGAGCAGAGCTGCCTTTTATCCCCTCTACATGGAGCGTAATCTGTCCAAATCCAGAGCTTTCTTGTGCCCCTGAATCCACAACAGAGCGTAATTCCTCCTTAATCTAATGAGAGCTCAAGGTACGCTGACAAAACCCGGGAACGCCACTGCTTCTTTTTCTGATAAATATGACAACAGAGAGGTGATCTGCAGTCAAACAACACTGCATAAACAAATTGCTTGGTTTGGTTCCAAGCTCCCAAAATCAACTACTTGTTGTTTAAAGAACCACTCTGATGAAAATTGTTTTTAGTGTTCTTAACATGTTCTTGTGCTATTTTTCTGATGATGTAGAACATTTTTTAAAGAAAATTAAGCTTAAAGCTTAGTTTCTGAGTTGTCATTTTTTAATCACTGGGAATCAGAAGCAGATGAAAAAATGCAGTTAAAAAAGATCGTATTTGCGATGTAGAAAATGGTCCACAGACTTCCTAGTCTGAACTCTCAGCAACGGGGAAGGGAAAAGGGGTGGAGTTGCTCCACGAACAGTCCTGCCCACTATTCAGAGGCAAATTTCTAAGTACTACCACTCTGCAAAAACTAGAAAACATCCCAAGTTTTTAGATTTTGGCTAAAAACTGCATACGTTATCAAAAGACCACCAGGAATGCTTTTCGATAGATGAAAAGATGATCGGAGTGGGTCTTAAGGGGAAAGTTGTGCGTTTACATCAACTTTTCACTGAAAGTGGTTGCTTGAACACACGTTGGCGAGCCCAATGTGAACGTAGCATCAGGAGAGGAGGGAAGAGAAAAAACTAATCTACTGGTCCCTTTTTTTCAAAATCTATTTATTTATTTTATAACTATTATTATTAGTAGTAGTATAATAGTGGGCCTTAAATTCTGTTACTAGTATAATAATGACCTTGGCTTAAAGGCACTGGGAAGAGTGTAAACATATTGATATGTAAATGGTCAATACAAAAAGGATTTTTATGCTCCTGTTAAATATTCAACTCCAGTCTTTTACTGACGGTTAAACCAACTTGGCTGCCAAATAATTCAGCCAACAGAGCATAAAAATACAGAATTTCATGTGCAGTTCATGCATTTTTTATTCAGTAATGTTAATTTTACAAAAAGTAACAATGGAATCCAACAGAAACAATGCTAAAGGGTGGAACAGAAGAAGCCTGCTGCTGCTGTTTAATACATCAATAACACAGCGTGGCTTTGTACCACAGTTAATGTATAGACACTCCTGCCATGTTGTTTTATAATTTGTAAGAACAAGTGTTCTATATTTACAGATGTGTAATATGAGTCAAAATACCAGACACACCTGAGTGTTTGCATCGAGCGATGGCTCCATGGCCACTGATGCGGGGCAACAGGGTGCAAGGGACACCAGGCGAGGTGTCTCCTGTTGCTGTAGCAACAGATGAGGACGAGGGAGCTGTCGCTCCATCGCCTTGCTCAGGTTGATGTAGGAGGAGGAGACTGTTCTCACCGAACAACCCTGCTGTAAAAATCTGAAACTGTTTTTTTTTTCTAAAAACATCAAAGAAAAAAATTTGAATAAAATATTTGATGGAAATATGCAGAAACAGCTGAACACTTGAGGATGGTAAACGATGAAATGCACCATGAAAATGGGAGAAAAGCTAACAAAACAACGCAGCTTAAAGAGGCGAGGACAAAGTCTAAGGGAGGAGAGGAACAGCAATACAACGAACAGCAAAGTTCAAGCCAAGCAATTCATAAATAATCCCCCCAAAAAAACCTTCAATTTCCTTTTAGGGAAGAAAATGATCACAAATGAAATTATTTTAAAAATACCAATAATGCAGCCGCACGTCCATTCAAACACCATGCCTGATCGACCCAGACCCGTTCTATTTATCATTGATCAAGGAGGGGAAAATGCTTGGAGAATAAAGAAGTTTGAAGTCAAGGCATCTAGATGGGCTCAGCAGGCGTCTTTAACCACAGACAGCAGGGCAGCTGCTGGAAAAGATGGTAAAACTCGACATACCTACTGCACACGACTAAAGCCAACAACTGGTGGGGGTAGATTATTAGATGCATCAATTATGATTATGATTCTAAATTGTTCTGTGAATTTTAGATAATCTAGATTTTAAACATTAAAGTGAAAGTATTACAGTATTTTCCAGACTATAAGTTCCAGCAGCCCAAAAAATGCATAATAAAGAAGAAGAAGAAAAAAACATAAGTCGCACCTCAGTATAAGTCGCACCCCAGGACAAACTATGCAAAAAAAATGCAACTTATTCTCAAAAAAATACAGTACAAAACTTAAATGCACAGCACGTTTTTCCCTCAGACCCCGACTTCACTTAAAGCGAATGTTTAGAAGTGTTTTGGCTTTTTCAATCTCCACCCTCAAAGATAATTGGACAAAAGTCCTGCCATGTGTTAAGTTGTGTCGTACCAAAATAAGCACATAGGGAACACAAACAAATATGTCAAATCCTGCCGCACACTGCCATCTCTAAGAGATAAGAACACCATCCAGGTGCTCCTTCAAAGTTCTACATATGTAAGTGCTTCTGACAATCATTAGACTTTGCTATGATTTTTTTTTTAAGATTTTGGTTATAGACAAGTGAATAACGGTCAATTGGAGCTTTTATTATGAGGCCGTATTCTGTGGTGGATAATTTTTATGTTCTTGATAAAAGTTATAAAAAAAAGTTCTTTGATGTAGAAAAGTAAGTCATATTAGTCTTGTGGTGAAGAGAAAACATTTATTGCATAAATTATAGAATATTTCATCATTGAACTGCTGTCTCCTGAAACGTAACTGAATTGTTAGGTCCCTAAAGAGTCCCACCCCTACCAATAACTATGACCACTATGAATAAAATAAACATTTCTAATAAGCTAGTTTCCCTTTAAGACAATATAAATGTATTTTTATTTAAAAAACAAGAAAAAAAAGCTAAAAAGTGACTTCCTGAATGAAAAAAGTATTTTAATCAAAATCCAGAAAACGCTGTTACTGACTTTTTGAAAATATCATGATGTAGATTTAGGTAGCCTTTATATGTTATATCATATTTTTGTAGGCAAAAAATGCTCTATAAATGAACAAAAAGAAATGGGGAAACCAAACAGCAAAGTAGCTACTTATTTGGTCTGAAAAGTGAGTCAAAAAGTCAAGTTCATCTTAAAATTATAATTATTTGCTAGCACAAAATCAGCAACGTTAAGTCTTAGTCACATGTACCCATGTGGGTACCATGGAGGTTCTTGGGTTGTCAAGGCCCACGGAGGGTCATGGAGAGGAGTGGCTGCATCTTAAGGGGAGTGCAAGTGTTGTATGTGTGATGCTACATTCACACCAAACTCGGTAATGCGCATTTGAGCAACTGCTTTGATGAATTCTAACTTCAACAATTAAAACTGACACGTCCACTTGTCACTATGCTACTCTTTCAGCTGTGATCACGTGTGCTGGTCATTAGGTAGTAACAGTCCAGTGTGAACACCGCATGCTAAAAGCGTGTTCAAAAGTGTGTTCTTGAACATGGAACACATGCCCAGTGTGTATGTTGCATAAGGATAATGCGTATCTCACGCACTTATGTGGGATGTGTGGCGCTTTATCAACACCACAGCAAAACCTGCATGCAGGTCATCATGTGCACGTCCCACGACAACTGAGCGGTGTCCCTTAATGTCCCGTTGCTATAAATGACTTGGGCATCCAGCTGGGATCAGTGGCTGGCACTGCGCCTCTGTCGCCACCACGACCTGGCCAGCCCACGCGCATCTGAACGCCACGGCCTCCTCTCTCAAAAGTCAAATGTCACATGTTATCCATCCCCACCATGCGGTGGTGTAGAGGCCCCGCTTCTCAGCTGGTGACGGAAAAACAAAAACCACTGTTACTGAGCCCCCAATCGAAGCTTGAGAGCTGTCATGGCGGCACCATGGCAATGCAAATTTCCTCCCTGTTTTATTTCACACAAAAAAAAACTCACTGCAACACAAGCGTACATCAGAAAGAAATTTCTGCTTCAAATAAGGCAATCTGTGAATGCACAAATCAGATGTATGCCTATAAACTAAATTATTTCCAAATACATATCAGAATCTGTCTGGTGCTAACATTGCATCATCATTTCTTACATTTAACTTATTTATGAAGCACCGACTCACAAGCAAGGCTGCCTCAAGGCTCTGCACAAAAAAGCAGGAAAAATATGAGCAAATCTAACATTGTTTATGATTGTTATTAGCTCAGATCGGGAGGCAGAACAATTTTTACTGATTCAATTAGTAAATAATACAGAGAGGATTGAAAGTTTGGGCACCCCAGGTAAAATGTTATGTTATTGTGCTTTAAGAACCCAAAGAAAGATTGAAAAATCTCCTAAAGGTATCAGTTTACAGATGAGACATCCTTTTAATATGTCAAAAAAATCTGGCTTTGTTTCCATCATTTACTCTTTCAAAATAACTGAAAACAAAAGTGTGCGCAAAAGTTTGGGCACCCTGCAGAGTTAGTACCTTGTACTGCACCCCTTGGCAAGTAAATGCTTTTTGTATCCGACCAAGAGTCTCTGAATTCTTGTTTGAGGTATCGTCATCCATTTTTCTTTACAAAAGTCTTCTGATTCTTTGAGATTTCTGGGATGTCTGTTACACATTGCTCTTTTCAGGTCTATCCATTGAGTTTCAATGATGTTGAGGTCAGGTGATTGGGAAGGCCACTGCAAAACCTTCAGTTTATGCTTCTTAATGTAAGACAGCGTGGATTTTGAGGTGTGTTTCATCCTGCTTGAAAAATACAGTAATTTTAATTAAAAGACCACTCAGAGTTGTGTTAAATTAGTTCTCAAGATGATCACAGCGGGTCCTTAAGTGGTCTCACTGAAAATTATTTGGCTAAAAATAATAAATATGCAGGTTTGAGCCATTTAGTTACTCATTTGAGCGAAAATGACGGCAACAGCTTCAGACCAAACAATTGGGATGAGGACAAATCAGGAGATAATCCTCATTCAGCTGCTGCCTGATCAGACGGAGCTGTTGGAAGATGAATAAAAGCTTATGATGGGACAATCGGCAGGTTTTTGTCTTTCTCTGCCACAAAAAATAATAACATCCCTAAACGCTAAAGCCAGAAAGTAAAGTGGAAAAACACCAATCACATGTTTGACAGGGATGAGAGGAAGTATTCGGCTCTCCTGCCTCAGCTGATCAAAGTCTCATAAATAAATTACTCCTTCAAGAGCATCTACCAGCATGCATTTGGAGAACAGGTGGATGCAAAGCACTCCTGGTAAGCCGGCCTGACACCTGGTCGCACAGCAAAAAAGCAAAACAAATGAGCTCACGCCTGTCGCCCTGCAGTCAGGACGAGGAGAGGTGCTTTGTACACAGCTAGCGTCTGTGTTGTCACAATACGGACGCTTCACCGAAAAACACGGGCTCCTCCAAACTCAATGAATGAAATACGAGACATGGTTCCCACTATTCCAACATCCAGTGTGAAGCCATTTAAAAACAACAACAACAACAAAAAAAACGCAGCTCTTCTGTCTGTCGCCTAACGACGCTCCGTTATGTCCCATTGATGCCTTTTGGTCTCATTAGTGGTGTTTGAAACCACAATACGTGCACTTCCTGTGCAGGAGCAGTGATGTTCTTACTTCTCTTTAGGGGCCAAAACCTTCCTGTATCCATTTTTCATCAGCCTTCAAAGGTAGTGAAGAGTGTAGGGGTATGATCCTCTGAAATATTTATTAAACACCCCCACCCATTTGTCAAGAAAATTAGAAGAAAAAAAAGACTTTTTCTCAAGGAAATCCTTGCAGCTTTCATTTTTTTTTCGATCAGTTTCAAATGACACCAGCAAATAAATGTGGGCAGGAGCTCCGACTTTGATACCTCTGAGTCAATTATTCCAGTTATGGCCTATTGAGAACTGGATCAGCGTCTGCTTTGATTTCTCTATAAAATAAGATCCCGCCTAACGATATTGGATAATCTAATTGCTTGAATGAAAGAGCCAACCTGACAGAAACCTCTGCTGCAGGCTGCAAATCTCCCAGCTCTGTTGGGATAATGCTGCAGGCAGGATATTCCCTGCAAACTAGTGTTGCATCAAAATAAACTGTAATAAAAAATAGTACAAATACATTGCATTTGAGGACTCAAAAATGCATGTACGAGAGCCTAAATGGACCACATTGCTTCCTATTCAAGGGTAGGTCTAGATCTTTATTGCTTTTTTATGGTAGACTGCAAAGGTGGAATGTCAGACCTGTAAACACAGAAGGCAGGGAGAGCAGAAAAGAAATCACCTTAATTTCAAAATAAACGTCATGGAGTAGTATTGCGCAATGATATAAAAAAAGAAGTAAGCAGCTTGGTGCATTCAGTAAAAATGGTGGGTAAAGTAGTTGTTTTTTTTTTTTGCTGCAACGCTTGTGCAGTGTCTGTAGAGACCGTGACGCTTCACGTGAACGGCGGACGGAGCTGCGGCTGTGGTCCGCGGGGCTGGAATTGCCCTCACTTCCTACTTCACAGCTGCTGTCAGCGCGCGCGGCGAATGCCACCCGTCTTCCTCCGCCGCCTGCGAACTGTTTTCAGGCTACACATATGCGGCTGCGGCGGGCTTGGAGAAAAAAAAAAAAAAAAACTCCGCGAGGCGGTCACACAGAAGCCTGTAGAGGCGTTTTTTTTTTCTTAATTAAGAAAACATACTTACATTTGACGACCCTGTCCGTCGTAGATAACTGGGGCTCATCATTCGGCTTGTTTTCAGACATTTCCAGTGATATATATTTATATAAAAAAAAAAAAAAATTAAGATAGAGCAGAGATGAGGGTGAAAGCGGCCCCCGGCGTTGTTCCTGCCGAAAAAACTCTCAACCGAGCGAAGAGACCGCAGTGATCTCACTCGGTCCTATAAGCAGCCAAAAATACTTGCGACAGGGTTACAGTTTCACCGCTGGAGCTGAACTAGCTGCTCTGTCTGATTTACTGTTACTCTCCGCGAGCGCGGCGCACACAAGGATGCTGCCGCGCGGGGGCCCGCCCCTCCGGCTCCAGAGAGCTCTTCCTATTGGTGGAGAGCCTTGGTTCGCTCCTGAATCGCACACGCCCACCCCCTTTTTTTTAATCAAAGGGCCGTTTCTGTGTCAGCCTGAAACAAACGAGTGTGAATACCCAGTAATAAACTCGTAAAAAATATGTAGCAAGGAATTGTAAATTAGAAATTGGCAATTTATCGAAACGTGGATTTAATAAATCATTTAGGTTGGCGGAAATGGCCGATGAGGAAGCAAAAACGCGTTTAACGTCGAAAAAACACTTGACTTAAAACATGGAGGGATGGTCAAATTGATTAAAACCAAAAAAATTATTAATTTATGACAAATTTACAGAAGGTAAACAAAAAATAGGAAAACATGAATTTATAATTTTGACAGTTACACATACACATATATATATTTCTCAGTCATTTAATTGTGATATAATCTAGAATATAATAGAACTAATGCATGACTATGAAACATTACCATTCATCCACATTTATTATTTTTTTCTGGCTTTAACAATAATATTACTGATTAATTGTGTATCCTGTTTTGGCACTTCTATTTGGCAACAAATCAACTTAAAATTCCTGTTTTTAGTTACAGATTACTGCATTTTTTAGGTTTTATTTATTATTTTTACTCGTAAGTTTTTATCATGGGTAGTTTTAATGCACAGACCAGGTAATAGCACCTTTTGAATTTCATGTACCTGTGACAATTACCGTAAAAATCCAAATATACAAAAAAACTATTAAATTATAAGAACATATAATTACATAAAACATAAAATCCTACGTTTAAAAAAAAAAAAAGCATTTAGGTTATTGCTTCATACGACTCCAGCATTACAAATCTGGTCATACAATAAAAAAAAAAATGTTTTTTTTTATTACTTTTGATTAAAGAAAATTCAGATAAAACTGAAAATCTCCTTTATTTTATGTTTTGTTTTGATTTTTAAAGTTAGCAAAAGTTTCAGGTTATTTTTCTGTTTTTTATAACTCAGGATCAGATCTCCACGTTGCGATGTGCTCACCTGATGATTTGCTCAGCTTGACCCTTTTCTCATTACAATCCAGGCTGATCATTAAAAATAGTTCAACTTTCTCAGAACAGAGGTAGAAGTGTGTGTTTGCAGGGATCACTTTTAGTTATTTATACAAAACAAAGATTGAAATTTATTGCGTCTTTTCCCCACAACAGCACTATTTAATAGAATTAAAGACAGACAATTGCTTATGTAGGAACTACAATTGTGCACATTTTATTTATTTGTAAAATGTAAAAGTGCATTTTTTCCCCCAAAGAGTTTAAACTGTGTGAAATTATTTGGATTTAGAGTGTAAATGGACTTTTAATTTGTTTGAATGTTGATACTTTATTGTCCTAATGTTTATATATAATGTAGAACAAATTTCTACCAAACTTTAATGTTTTCTAATATTTTTTTGGTCACATTTCTGAACTTTGTCACAAAAATAAAGATATTTCATGAAGGGCTTCTTGTTTTCTAGCCTTTAGTCATAACATACAAGAATAAAAACTTAAGAATAAGCCTCAATTTAACATGGATAAACTACTAGAATATATAATTCACTTGAGCTTAATCGCATTTTAAACATTTACATCTCAAAACTGTGAATAAAACTTTTTTATAACCTGTCTGGCCTAATATATATATATATATATATATATATATATATGTGTGTGTAGACTTTTAAAAGTTACTATGTTAATAAGTTTTGTACAGCTATTATCTCATTAAATGAAGCAGAACTTCAAGCACTAGATTAATGCATATTTCCCAAAAAATATTCTATGAATTAATTAAATACATATATAATGCTTTTTTTTGTGAATGAGGACCATAAATGCATCCTAAAACAATCACCAAACTTATTTTTTGCTAGGGTCTAAAAATAGATTCTTTTCAGAACTTCCTAAACCCCTTTCAGGATCAATTGGTTGCTGGAGCCTATCCCAGTGACTGTTGGGCAATTTAAAGACAACCAATGAAATTATGAAGCATCTTTTGGACTATGGGAAGAAACGCACACATGCACAAGGAGAACACAGAAACTACACACAGAAAGAATCCTGTTGGGATTTGAACTGAGTATTTATGGTGTGAGGCAAGAGTGCTTACCACTACACTGTTGTGCAGCTCTGGGATGTTGATGTGGCTCATAACTTCATAGAAGCTTAAAATAATAATAGTTATAAACTTATCCTGAAGTTAAAAATGATTCTTAAGACTGAAGACCAGCTACAGTTGCATAAATAATAATAAAAAATAATGATTCTAGAAAACAAATGATGGTCTGCTGAGGATGAGCCACTGAACTGCTCCATGTTCTCTGCAGTGGCTCCACCCTGAGGACAGGATTTAAAGTCACTCATGTTTGTCCACTCATGCTAATGCAGGCAAAGTTTCCCATAGGTTAACCCTGCAGTCTGTTTGTTTTAGGCTTTACCGGTTGACTCTGCACCACGCTGAAAGTGTCAACTGAACCTGTGAAAAAAGGTTCCACTCCCCGTCTCAAGGTCGCCGAGCATAGAAATGCTTGTAAGTGTTTGGATCTGAGGCTGCACGGTGGCGCAGTTGTTAGCGCTCCTGCCTCACAGCAAGGAGGTTCCCGGTTCAAGTCCTGGCTGGGGGACCTTTCTGTGTGCATGCGTGGGTTTTCTCCGGGTACTCCGGCTTCCTCCCACCGTCCAAAAATATGCTTCATAGGTTAATTGGTTACTCTAAATTGTCCGTAGGTGTGGATGTGAGTGTGCATGGGTGTGTGATTGTGGCCCCTGCGACAGACTGGCGACCAGTCCAGGGGTGTACCCTGCCTTCGCCCATGAGAAGCCGGGTTAGGCTCCCGTGACCCCGAAAGGGATAAAGCGGATTGGAAAATGAATGAATGAATGAAATGTGTTGCAATGTTTGGATCTGCAAGCATGAGCGCAAGGTAATCTGTCACGGTGACTCATTGGATGCACCAATTTGCATAGAAAATATCTCAGCTTTCCCTTTTTTTCCCCACATTTGTGTGTTTGACTCATCTCGGCAGAAGTGAATGGTGCTAAACTGCTATTAGGGAGACGCAGGTTTGGTCCGGGTCAGCTGTGCGGCAGGTGAAGACCATTAATGAAGCTTGGAGTTGAACATGTCTCCCAGCGAGGGGCTGTGAGTGTGGCAGGTCAGGACATCCTTTCATCTGCGCCGAAGCTGGCCGCGTTCACACCACATCATTAGTTTTAACACGCCTCAGGTTCTAGTGCTTTCTTTCACAACGAAGACTTAATTAAACTTCGCTCGACTCTGGGGCTGCCATTTACATTTCACCTGTTGTGAGTTTTGCCATTTTTCTTCTCTGGTTGTCCCATCCACTAAGTCTTATTATGAAATTCTGTAAAAAAAAAAAAAAAAAAAAAGTAGTGACATTTTTTGACTGTCTTTGAATCATCACATTTAGTAATTATTCAATTAAAATAACTTAAAATGGGTTTTCTCTTTTTAAAGCTTTAAAATGCTTCCATTTTACAGTAAGAGCCACTCTAATGAAAATTGTGTTTTTAACATTGTTTTTCTCATGATGGAGGACACATTTAAAGAAAATTAAGCTCAAAATTGCGTTTCTGATTATTTTTTTTATTCAAATGGTTGTGAATCAGGAGCAGACAAAAAAAACGTTTGAAAAAGATCATATTTCTGTTGTAGAAAATACAATGGGCGGGGACAAGCTCTGTTCTGACACATACACTTGTAAAAGACTAGATTGGGGATGCGAGAGGGTAAACAGAGAGCTCTCAGCAGCAAGAAGGGAAAGGGGCGGGGTTGCTTCACGCCAATGGTCCCGCCCACAACTCAGAAACAAATTTCTAATGAACTACTGCTGCTCTGCACAACAATAATAATAATAATTTATCTAAATCTACACAATCTCTTCAAACTATCTCTACCATTGTCCAAACTCTCACTGACCGTAACTCTCCATCAAACACCCACATTATGAATGGAGCCTGCAGGGTTCATGCCGCTGTCAAACTCGCGGCACAATCTGAACCACTCCATGAATCAGTCAGGTGGTACGGAGGTCATCATTTTCAGCTCCTCCCCTAGATGAAGCCAGCCTCGATACGCTCTTCGCAGAAGCTCCTCCTCCACTACTCGACACTCGCCTCAAAGCCTCGACACAACGCTGCCTGACCCTGCTTTGTATTTGACTCTGCTTCTTTGCCGCCTGCCCCAACCTTTGCCTGGACTCTGACCCTGATTTAGCTTTGTGGACTTTTAGCTGACTGTCTGCCTGTCTGAGTCAATAAAACCTGCTGTACGTGGAACTAGCCGTCTGCCTGTTTGGGACACAGACAAAGGCAGTTTGAATTGGTTTCATCATCCTATAGATGTCATTTTGACTTTTTTGACCCACTTTTTAGAACAAATAAGTCAAATGGACCCTTATAGCTCCCATGTTGCTATCTGATTTCTTCATTACTTGTTGCCTATTTAATGAGTGCACAACAACAGCACAAGAATGGAACATCGTACCTCAGAGTGTCAGAGAAGACACCAAATAGGTAAAAAGCACATTAAAAAATGGCTCCTAACACAGCAAAAATTTGATTTTTTTAAAAAGCTTCCCCTTTGGTCTGATCTCTGCAATTATGTGTCTTTTACATTAATTTTAATCTTTAATAACCTATGACCTCTTATCAATAGGTATCTTAACAATTATATTATCATTGTATATTCTTTTTACTGATTATTAATTATTGTTTTAAATAGTTAATTTTAGTTTTTTAGGTAGACAATTTTAGACAATTTTTTTAGGTAGAAACAGATGAAAAATAAATGTGATATAACAAATGAAGGCTACGTCCTAAAAACTGCAACAAAGAATTCCCTTTTCACATTTTTCCCTTTGTTTTTTTTAAATAAAAAAACACTTTTATATTGGCCTATGGGGAAACGAGCCATTAATGTTTTTAGATTTTTGGCTTAAAACTGCATAATCATAATTAAAAGACCACTGGGAACACTTTGAAAATAGATCAAAAAAGTTTTTGATTCCATTTTTATTGCTACTCTTTGAAAAGTATAGATTTGAATAGTTTGGTTTAATGTCTCAAACTTTCAACACCATAACTACACATTTCAGGACCAAACTCCTTGGTCCGACTGCCTTCATGGGGAATAAACAAAACAAAAGCAGTTTCTGTGACTATTATGAAACAGGAAACACTCTTATCTGGCTTCATCCTGACAAACGGCCGGCTAATTTACATGATACTCAGAGGTGAAACCTATCAAAAACAGCACTGCAGAAATGAGCCAGATAGGTAAGCATCCCTTCTCTTATTTCAGCTGATTATTGCTTAAAAAGATGTATTTTCTACCATAAAGTGTGATAAAGCTTTCATTTGCTAAACTTTCAGCTAAAGATCTGCTGATCATCTATGAGACTGAGGCAAACCAATGGGCCAGCTACCTGCTGTCAGTTTTCACGGGTCCAATCTCAGAGGCTGCGATCTGCTGCTATGACATTTCCACAGTCTCCAGCCAGCAAGACGACTACCTCCGGTTGTCCCGGTACACCTGCAAGCTGCTCATCCTTTCCAAAGGAATGCTGGAGAGTCTCTGCCAGCTGCGCTGCGTCTTCCTGGCCCGAGTGTTGGTCCCTGCGTCGCAGGTGGTTGTGCTGCATTGTGGTGTGGACAGCCTGACCCCCCTGCTGGATCTGGTGCCTCTAGATGGGAAACGGCTCCTTCAGATCTCTAGCGATCAAGATGCTCCTGAGTACCTGTCTGCTGTGACTGACATCATAAGGAAAGGTAAAACTAAATGATTTCCAATTATTCAATCTTTAACCCGTAATTAGATCAAAATTGAATTCAGTCAATTTTGAACACAATATAAGGGTTAAATGTTTTGATTTTTTTTAGCTTTGAATGAAATCTTCCTGTTGTTTTTTTAATTTAAGGATTATTTAAGGATTTACGCCCCTGCGACAGACTGGCGACCAGTCCAGGGGTGTTCCCTGCCTTCGCCCATGAGTAGCCGGGTTAGGCTCCGGCAACCCCGTGACCCCGAAAGGGATAGAGCGGATTGGAAAATGAATGAATGAATTAAGGATTTAGTACTAAATGTTTCAGAACTTTCTTGTTTTTTTCTCTGGAAACATCTCGCCGTTTACAAACTTGAGAGGAAAACAAATCCTGCTTTGCATGAGAGCCAGTTACAGCTCAGAAACCTGTCTGTTAACTTTTCCACTGAAGAGGGGGGGCTCGCACCCGCAGCGTTTCAGAAGCGGTCCACGTTCAAATTCAGCAGAAACCCTCTTTCTGCTTTTTTCGGCCCGGCCACTTGTCCACTGCCTTGTTCCTGGTGTTTCTAACTGTACTTGCTGTAAAAGATCCAAATGCAGAGGAAGTGGGCTTGTGTTTCAGCAGGTGCACGAGCAGGAGGAAAATTTGATGCAAATGCAGCCGCCACTGATTACTCATTGCGAGCCATGCAAATTCAAAAGCCCTCTGCAACACTCCACCGCATTGATACAGTGCTGTGGTTCAAACTAGGAGCTCACAAGCAGTTTAATTTAAACGCACCACAGCTTCACCTCTCCAGACAGGTTTGTGCTGTTTAGTATTTGTCCATAAATATAACATGAAGGTGTTTGAAGGGTTTCAGGAGGAGCACTGAGTGCTTTCTGCATCTGCAATCAAACCAGATGCTTCATACATGGAAAACGTTGCTTTTAAATATTGAGAGTTTCGCATTTGGTTGTAATTTATCTCTTTTACACCCACTTTAAATGTACCAAACTGATGATAAAACCAAACAGTTCTTGTGTAAATTTAGCAAATGCAATTTGGAGGCCTTAAAACAGTTAAGTTTGGCTGGTTTGTATCCATCCATCTTCAGATCCAGCTGAGTTCCTTTCAGGATCATGGGGTTGCTGGAGCCAAACCCAACTACTATTGGTTAAAGGTATAGGGCAAACGCTGAACAGGTCGACAGTCTGTTGAAGGGCCATACACTCGCATTTAAATGCACAAATAGGGGCAATTTAAAGACACAAATGAACCTGCAAAAAACAAAAATAATTTCATGAAAGAAGTTGGTTGAAAAGCAACACTTTGAAACTAATGATGGTAATTTAGTGTCCATTGGAATTTTTCATAGGAGGACATCTAGAGGACACAAACCGATCAGTTGAATTAGAAGCGGCATTGTGAAAGCAAGCCCATGACTAAACATGCCAGCAAACATGTAGCTTCCATCCACCCTTTACAGGTGCATCGGCCACATCAGCAAATGTCAGTCCAGTGACACATAAACCATCTGGATCACAGCAGAGGGCCAAGCAGCTGCTGTCCAGTGAAGCCAGCAAGGTCAGATCAAACCTTGTGGTTCTTCCCTCAAGAGTTCCTTGCGGGGTGAGAGGCGCTCCTTTGGCCATAAAAATGGGTTTGTTTTGCAAAGCTACTATGACATTAACGACAAAATGACCTTGTATGGTCTGTGTGGTAGAGCTCCGTGGAGTTATTTGTTCTTCTGAGAAGTCAAACTGTGGAGTCTGACTGTGAGGTGGAGTTCAGCAATGGGGATCGGAGCTTGAGAGTAAGGCCCGTTTGCTGGAATGAGAGGATCCTGTGTGTCGGTGCTCCAGGTGACCAGAACAATAGCACAAGATGGAAGTTTGACAGGACGAAACAACATTCTGCTGTAGGCCTGCTTATGCCTAATTGATGCATGCGTTCTGCTGCAGATTTTCCAGCGGGGAATGTGTCTGTTACTGTGTACAGTGGTCGAAAGTCACTATGCAGTGCACAGCTGCAGTACTACACATACATGGAAGAACTCACAAGCCTTCTGTCAAAGGTAGCAGACCCTGTGGACTTCATGTGCCAGGTAAGGAAGTGCTTTCATTTGTTCTCAGGGGATATAGGGGAATTCCTCAAATGTTATTGTTTACTGTAGCTAGCACCATATTTTAGGGTAATTTTTCTTTTAAATTTAAGAACACGTGCACTTTACAGTCACATTCACACACTAATGGGGGTTCTGCTGCATACACTGGTGCCAACCAGTAACCACCAGGAGCAACATGGGATTCAGTGTCTTGCCCAAGGACACTTCAACACATAAGAGGGCAAGGTGGGAACCAAACCTGCAACTTCCAATAAGAAGTTGACCGCTCTACCTCTGCACCACAGCTGCCCGTGGGAGCATTTAATAGTATAAATATAATAGTACATCATTGGTGTGTATAGTGGTATATTGGGTGAAGCTTTTCAAGCTAGGATACGGTATTGTGTTTGAACACACATCTTTGAAAGCCGTCCAGTGAAAACTGGGACACTTAACACCAGGAATGTCATTTTTTGGCTAATCTTAAATGTTTAGCAATTGGGACAACATTAATAATACAAACAAGCATGTTAAGCTAAACTAAGCTAACATACGACATATAATTATGCTAACTGTGTTGGCTCATATTTACTAGAACTCTATATTACTAGAATTAAGTTTACCATCATCAGCTAACATATTGATTAAACTTTTAATGTTGGGTGTTTAAAATAATTAAGCTAGGTAGCATGCTTGCAAAAAACTCTTTTTTAAATGACTCTCTTACATGAGTAACTTTAAAGAGTCCCTCCTTTAAATTTGTCATTTTAGATAAATGCATTCCCAGAAAAAAGTTCAAATCACTTTAATGTTACTTTTTTGCAAGAGAAACTTCTGAAAAGTAAATATATATTTGAGAATGTAGGAAATGCAGGCCAACCTTTGCAAATTTTTGGTAGTGGTGCAGTGAATGGAGCACTAAACGACCAACTGTTTAATTTATATATTTTTTGACTAATTTCAGATGAGTAACATTTGGGACAACATTTAAAATGCAACAAAGCATGTAAAGCAAAGCAAACATCTAACAATGTATATTTTCATTATTGCAAAAGTTGCTCATTTGTCACATTTTCTTGGACACAAAATTACTATCATTAAGTTGACCATCATCAATTAACATATTGATGAAGCGTTTAATGTTAGCTGTCAAAAAAAATTAAGAAAGTAAGCTAGCAAAGACACTTCCAACCAGGCTATCCATCCTATGGGGTAACTTTTGGGATTTCCCTCTCGTCGGTTCTTTCAAGTTCACGCAGTTCATAAATGCTTAACATTTCATTCTCAGCAGTAGAAATGAACCCAAATGTCACAATAAAGACTTTTAGTGCTCCAGTTTAATCGTAAAAACACAAAACTTATCTTACTTTTTATTGAGATGTTGTTGTCAGTAACAAATTACAAACAAAAATGGTTTCCAGATTGTTGCCCAGAACATATTACAATCATTTTTATTAGATTTTTTTTAATGTCTTCAAAGAAATTCTTGACACAAATCTTGCAAAAATTCAAAGAGTCTGGTCTGTCTCAAAATGGTTTCAAACTTTTCTCAATTTAGTTTCTGCAAGTTGGAAGGTGCAAGAAATGTGTACAACTTCAGAGGGCTTTGTGACCACTAAAGTATCCAGAATGCAAAGTCTGAAGCACACAAAGAGGTTTTGACCATAATGCATAAGAGTAAATTCCAAAACTGTAACACAAATCTTGATGCTTGATTTCACTTCAGCAAATCTGGAATCATTGTTATATTTTTGGGTTTGACAAGACCTTTTGTAGGCGTCACTAATTTACATTGTACACTCAGCATTTTCTTTTTAGAGGCTATGCTGTAATTTATTCAAATAGTGTAGTTAAATATTAACTTAGCTGGAACTCATCTTTGTTTCTCCTCTCATCTGTAACCAGAACTGTTTTGAGAAAAACAAAAAATACTTCAATTACTTTTGCAATGAAGCTCATTATTGAAATGAAATTTAAATTCATGCTTTAATTAAAAAAAAATTTCAGAACACAATAATTGTAAATATTCTCTTGAACACTGTTCAAAGTTAGAAATAGTCATCTTGGCACATATTTCATGAACTATGATTGTACCAAGATTTAAGACTACAAAAATTTGGAGTAAATTGTCTATAGTAAAGCCCATCCAAAAATGTTGTTTTTGATTAAGATTACGTGACAAAGTAACATAAAGAAAACCATTTTTTTTGTTTTTGTTTTGATCATGTGTTGCTTGCCCCTGCGACAGGCTGGCGACCAGTCCAGGGGTGTACCCTGCCTTCGCCCATGAGTAGCCGGGTTAGGCTCCGGCAACCCCGTGACCCCGAAAGGGATAAAGCGGATTGGAAAATGAATGAATGAATGAAATGTGTTGCTTTATAATTTATATCAGGCCTTAGTAGTCCAAAGCCTTTTTGAGCTTTTTTTTTTTTTTCAAATTTACAATTTGTTTAATTATCTATCTTTTAAACACCAAACATTTAGAGGCAAAATATAAATGTTTAGATCCATAAGTAAAGCAAAAGCAAGATAAAAATAATGTGAATTTTTTTCTTAAAAAAAAAAACAAGCAAAGCTCCATTTAAAGTTCAATGGATTTATTCCAAGAGGTGACCCAATTATCTGTCATAACTCATGGTCTTTTTGAACAAAAAAATTCAAAACTAACATTTTTTTTTAAACCTTTGCGTTGAATTTTGCATGAAAACTATGTTAATGGGGGGAGTGTCTTTGTCATTCCTTGGTCATTGTGAACGTCCGATGCGGTTGGCAAGAACAGCCTGTTTCCTCCGCCTTTCACTTATAAAAAAATGATTTAATTATGTTGGCTTTTCTGAAGAAGCAAACCAGAGCCAGGAAAATAAAGAAAACGTCCAACAAACTAGCAAGACAGACATTTGATGCATGTGTGCTCAAATTAAACTTGGCATCTCTTACAATATTTCTGATAAAAATGCAAACTCTACTTCTAGTTTACAATTGCGTTGGCAGTTTGCTTTATTAGTTTGCATTTTTTGTGACCGAATTTTGCAGTTTTTTTTTTTAATTTTAGGCATTTCAGGTTTCCTCTGCGGACATGGTGGATGAGAAGCTGTCGTCAATGCTGCAGGGGGGAGTGCCAACGGGAGGCTTTGAGGCCCTGAAGACTGGAAACAAATACAAACAAGGTGCTGTGAGTCACAGTGACTTTCCATGGACTTGAACTCCTGTGAGCTCCGTTTCTGTTTCCGTTTATTCAAAATGAATATGTAAACGCTATTAAAAACAAATAACATTATTGTTTTATACACGATGGTAATACATCGAGCTATCAGTACGTCCGTTTGAATCAAGCTTCTTTTTCTGTTCATTAAATGAAAAGAGCTGAACATACAGCGCACAGTTGGAATGCATTCCCATTGCATGATGAATTATACAGGATACTGCGAAGTCTAAGGCTCATTACCTGTCAGACTGATGGTTTTATCAGCTCCTGAGATTGATCCTTAAGTCTGAGAAAAGGGCAGGAAAGGATGTTGCCTTGACAATCAGGTCAATACCTGAATTAAAGCGACTTTCTTTGACTCCTGAGCGCGTTACTTTGTCTGCATCAGTTCACATCAATGCAGACGACAAGTTAAAGAGAACTTGATGTCAAGAAATCTGTTTATCAACCTAAATAAAAAAATGTCCACGGCAGAAGTCCTCCATGCAGATGTGCCCTCGCTCCTCCATTTTGCTGCTCGCTACGGCTTCAGAGGCGTCTCCGGGCTGCTTCTGCAGTGTCCAGGTGCTGAGCAGGCGCTGCGAACGGCCGACTGTCACGGACAAACCCCCACCGAGATCGCAAAGAGTCACGGCCACACGGAGCTTCACGTCTTATTGAGAGAGACGCTGGTAATTGTTTCCACATTTGCTGCTTTCATTGAGTCTCTCTGTTGTTCAGCATTTTCTGTTTTTGGATTGTCTGAAGCAGGAAAGCTCTGCAGCATGGAGTTTGTCAATAAAGAGCAAAACAAAAAATTCCTGCTTACAGCCACTTCATTAGAGCCTTTACCTCCAATTCAAAGCTCGTCTTGAGAATGGACTACAGTCCATCTCTCCTCTTATTCTATAATAGGTTTGTTCCTTTAGCATACCTCCACCACGGTTAAGCAGTCTGTACAGAACACAGCTCAGTTTGTCTGAATGCATTCAGGAAATTAACCACTAATGCAAAGATTTCTTTGCGTGACAGTTGCTGGGTTTTTTGTGTGTTAATCTGAAGATTCCTGCTCATCCTCACTAATGAGAGACCATCCATATGTAATTGTTCCTGCATGCACAAGCATACCCATGTCTGATTAATCTGAAGGAACTCTATTATCGTAGAATTGTTACGAGAAGAAAGAAAGACAAATCCATGACTCTATTTAAATGGAAACGCAAGACATTTTCTTACCACTTCTAACACTAAGAACTTTTGCTAAATAGCAATACATTTAGTTATAGGTATAAAACCTAAAAAAATGTAAAACAGTAAAATGACACACAATTATTTAGTTTTTTTTTTTACACACAACACTGCAGATTCTGGAAAAAACACAAATGGGACACATGCAGGCTCTCTTTAACATACTCACCTTTTTTAGCATCTTTAGCCAGATTAAAAACTTCTCTTCAGAAGTAGTTTTTTTTGTAAAATTGAGATTAATAGTATTTTTGTTTTAAAAAACCTCTATGAAAGAGCACAAAAAAAGAAAAAAATCATTTTTAAACACGTTTTTGGTCTCAAAAAAAATAAACTGCATCCACTGCTGTATTGTTTTGTAACAAACTTTTGAGATCAAGAGCAAAAACAAATTTTTTATCAATTAATTCACAAACTTATGGTAAAGTCTTAGACACATACACCCGTACAAAGGTTGACGCATTAGGGTGCTACGGGTTGAGAGGAGTGACTGCATCTTAAGGGGAGCCCAGGTGTGTCTAATAGTTCCCTCGAGGCTCGTGCACCCACCTTAAGGGATGTCCAATACACAATATTAGTGATTGACATACATCATATTATTTTACATTCTGGACATCAGGTAACTGTGTAATTTCCAAACCTGTGAAAATATAATGAGATAAATATCATAAAAATTATGCAGCAGGAAACGAAAACAGAATCTTTGTCTCTAAACGTCACTGATCTGAAATGTACCAGCATTTCTAAGTTTAACATAACACTTAAACCAAGCTGTTAAATCACAACAATGCAACATGGCAACAACCTCACGTTGAGAGTTTCATTTTTTAAATTCTCGGCTTCTTTTTATTTAACATTTGCTGACGCTTCAGGCCAACATACGGAGTGTCTGGCCTTGAGGGAAATGGCGACGCTCCTGCAGCTGTTCCTGAGTTCTTCTCTTATACAAGAACACTTGTATTTGTGCCTGCTGTAAAGATAAAAATGCTGCAATTGGGGAACAATCTAGAGGTTTTGCACGAATAAAGTCACACATCAGACTTCTGAGTTAAAAATCTTGCATTCACGTATTGATACAAGCATAGACACAATATCAGAGCTATCCAGCCTGTATGTGAAGCTATGTGAAGCCTGTTGGAGAAATTCTGCATTCTCCTGGACTTCCATTTACCAATCTGTAAACTCTGCTTCCTCCCAATTAATCAACTGCGATGCATCAGTGATTTGGATGCTGGTACAGCAGCACTCCGTCAATAAATCCAAGATGGATAAGTCCCCTGCCTCTCACAGAGGCTGAATCACTTACAAGACCTGCGTCAGATCCACTCGTCAGCCCTGGCATCACACTTCTTTGTTAATCAGCTGTGAATGGCTCCAGTGGGGAAAACTGAATTATTCAGGGAAAAAAACTCAAACACAAAGAAGGAAAATGCTAGGCTCATATCTGCAATAGCCTTTGGACTGCGATATTGAGAATGGTTAATTTCTAACATAAATGCAGAAGGTCTTTTCTTTTTATATTTTAATATCATCGCAGCTTTGCAGAAGTACCAGGCTGCGCCTAAAAAATAAAGAAATAAAAAACTGAGCGGGCTCTCAGATGTGGAGCAGACCTTGACAGATATAAATTAGCTTGCAACTGTGAGGCCTCAAAAGACTGCAGAAAGCCATATATATTCTGCATGCTGCACTGAAGAGACCTAGATTATGACACGTCCAATGTGCTAGTTCAGACATTTATGAATTACTTTGCATATTGAGTCAATAACTGCTCCAGCAAGATGGTAAAATTGAAGCATTTTATTATTGTCTTACATGAATTGACTGTTATTTCTCTAAAGTAATGTCATCATAATAAAATAAAGCATGACGCAGGTCAGAAGGATAGATGGGAATGTGTGTTTGGTACAAAATTCCCTCCAGTTTTTATGTAGAGGTTACTGGCAAATAGCTGGGATAATGAGTTCAATATTTGTACCGAATCAGGCTTTAGTCCCAGTATTTCATTGATCCAGATCCGGTGACCCTTCTACAAAGCCCATGCAAGCTAGCAGACTCAAAAACACACAGCAGAGTTGGATGGTTTGGTTCAATCATCAAAACCCCTAAAAACATGTTTATCAGCCTCTTCTTTGTCTTTATGTGGCTCCTTTTAGGAGTAGCAACAGGGAATCATCTGCTATCATCTGATCCTCTTCTCTACAGCCTCCACACCAACCATCTTAACCCTTGTATGGTGTTCGGGTCTATGGGAACCGTTTTCAGTTTTTTTATCCATAGAAAAATGAAACAATTAATTTTTTTCACAACCTGAAATTCATTAGCTTTGGCTCATTTTCTGTGAAGAACATAAATCAAAACACATTTTCATTGACCGCATACTGTACACCCACCCTACACATATATATTACATACAGCAAAAATACGAACACCACACAAGGATTAATGTCCTCCTTCAATGCATCCACAAACCTCCTCTTTGGCCTCTTTCCTTGTTGCCTCAACCTCATTCTCCTTTTACCAGCACCTGCTCTGAATTTGTCCAAACCATCTCAATCTATGGCATTCATTCAATGGCAGCGCGTTCTGTATGTAGAGCCTGGAAACGGTTGTAAAAAGTTGTGTAGCTACTCATAAATGCAAGATTTATGAACGTGGAAGGAGTTTTCATTGAAAGCGGTTGTTGGAACGCGCATTGCTGAGGGTGATGTGATTGTAGCTTTAAGGTTTATCAATGTTTAAAAAACAATGTTAAGCTTTTTTAGAATGAAAGTCTGGTGGACATGTCTTCATTCCAGTCTGAACAACAACAGAGTAAAAAAAAACACTGCATTCTGCTTTTGATTCTCCACGTCAGCAGCTGAAAGCTGCCTTTTTATTTCATTAAAGTAAAAACACTCAAGGATGGAAGGTTTTTTCCGAGCCTTTTTATTTAACTCCACGTTGACAGGCTCAGAATTTATCTGGAAGGCCTTCTGCTGTTCTGCACACCAATGCCGTCCGTTCACACTCCTGGTAAGTAAATAAATAGCAGACTATAAAAATGACCACACGGCTGAAGCTCATGGTTAAAGCTGGTTAATCCCTCCCATCTACCTGTTGTGCCTGCCAAGAACGTCTCTCGTCAGTTAATGCATTCGCTGCAGCTGATACCTGATTTGCAGTTCTAGGAACAGCACAATATTGTAATTGAGTCATGATTGGCTGTGTTGCTTGGAAACGACAGACAGGGTAGAGGAGCAACAGGGGGTGGAGGGGCAGCTCAATTCAGTTGAGCTACAGTATTTCTTATCAATCTGCAGCTTTACGTAGGCTTTTGTTATTGAATTAAGCCCACATAATCTCAGGTTGATGGAGTTTTTCAAAAGATTGCATTTAATCACACGCAGAACATTGTTATCAGAACCTTTTGTTGCAATATGAAAAGAGTTCATTTGGAGGCGCAAAAAACGTTTGCAGTGAAATCTGGAAATACATTGTTTTTGTTGTGTTTATCTGCAGATCAAACAGTAAGTTTATCACACAGGTTTATAATTATTGGGATGCTGTCTGACATCAAACCACGGGTGCGGACTTGCTCACTAAATGATATGTTTAGAGGAAAAAGGGGGAAGATTTTCTGATTTCATTATTACCCTGTTCATGTCCCTGTCTCCAAACATGCAATTAGCAAATAGGAAGCAGCAGTTTGACAGTCACAGCGAAGCCCGCTCTGTGCTGAAGACGGAGCTTTGGGGTCCACCTTATCTTCCTCAGGTCAAATGGAGATGTTGGTCACCTAAAAAAGTGCAAAGGAAAACTTTGTTTTTGAGCCGTCTTTGTTTCTTTTTCATCTGTCACATTAGTGGGACCGATTATTTAAAATAATTGTACATTTTGTGGTATAAGCACCAAATTTAACAGGATTATATATGAAAAAAAAGAAAAGCATTGTACAATTATAATTGTATAATTTATCCTTTATTGCTGTCAATCAATTACAAAAATTAATCAGATTCATTAAACGTTTGGATTGTGATTAATCATGATTAATCATAATGTTTTACTAGGTATATTTTATACGACAATATGCAGCTTCTGAACAAAAAACAGGCCAGAGAGAACATTTTTCTTCATTTTTTTAGTCTGAAATGTTTAAATTTATAAAGTGTTAACTCAGAAGTTTAATTTGTGTGCACAAAACACATCATGATGTGATGCATTGTGTTACCGTAACAACGGGCCGCATTATAAACCAAACAGTTCACCTTTTGTGAAAAAGTGACCTAAACCTAAAAAATAACAAGAATAAAGTACTAAAAATCAACTGAATATATTTTTTTGAAGGAAAATGCATCCATGCCAACTTTAGTTCCACAAAATGCATGATTTGTCAGGTATATCAGGTACATGAAAAAGTGGCTTTTTTGGTCTTTAAAGCTGCTCCACTATTTAATTCAATCCACCTGGAATCAGGAATCTCTCCCGCTCCCTCGTAGGGGAGTGGGAAAGAGGGACAACATGTGAAATGCACTGCACCAAACAAAGGCACGATGAACTAAATAAAATATAGTACTGGTAAATGATGAAGAATAGAGGAAATGGCAGATAGAACGTCTACATTTTTGCATATCAATATTAATATAATCTAATAGTCCAAACAGCCTAAGCAGAGCAAATGGGTCGCCCAGGCTCGGTTTATGAAACCGTCTCTCCTCTGCTTTGCTCCACACAAAAACCTGTAACGGATGTAATGAAAATTATAATTATTCCCCCAAACTTTGTTATAATAGGTGAGGTAGGGAAGCAAGTTAAATATTCTCTGATTGCTAGCTGGCCTGGCAAAAAGTCTGACCAAAGAGGAATGTTTTAAGCCTAACTTTGAATGTAGAAACTGTCGGCCTCTCTTACATGAGCTGGAAGCTTATTCCGTAAAACAGGAGCTTGGTGGCTAAAGGTTCTTCCTCCAACTGTACTTTTAGAAATTCTTGGAACCACAAGCAGTCCTGCATTTTGTGAGCAAAGTGTTATGCTTGGTTGGCAAGGCACTCTGCGATCTTTAATATAGGATGGGGTCATAACATTCAAGGCCTAATAGGTTAGCAGGAGGATTTTGAACTTGATTCTAGATTGAACTGGGAGCCAGTGAAGAGAAGCTAACACAGGAGTAATGTGTTCTCTCCTGCTTGTTCCTGCTAACAATCTAGCTGCTGCATTTTGAACAAGCTGAAAATTTTTTTGAGAACTTTTAGGGCACGCTGCTAGCACTATTGTTTCATTTTCTCTTGTTACAGAAGATGTGGAACCCCGGCGAGGGCAATACAGATCATGACATTTATGAAATGATGGGCAATGCAGGTAAGTAACAAGTGAACAAAGGAAGCTGCAAATGGAACAATTTAGTGTTTTTTTTTTCCTCCCTGCCAGCATAACATTACACAGATTTTCCGTTTCTTTCCGAGCCACTGAAGTGTCATCTTGTTGACTGACATCCCATCGGCGTGCACGGTGACACTGAAGCAGCTCTTTCCATCACAGATGTACAGAAACAGGAACGTGGTGAAGGAAGTGAGACAGAGGAGGAGGATGACGAGGAAGATGATCTTTACACGCCGCTTGAGGCGAGTGACGACACCAACTCTGAGAATGCCGTGGTCATTGCCAATCGCCCGCCGGCCCCCGCACCAAGACCCGAGAGCACGGAAATGAATGACAGCAAGGTGCCCTTCATAGCTCGAGGTAATCTCAGAATAAACCCAATTCAGTCGCCATGTTTTCGGAATACAGACGCCGCCATGTTCGAACCAGAAGATGTCAGTAAGCAGTGATTGGTCCGAGTCTGCTTGAGTCAACATTTCCATAGCAACCACTCTTTCTAATCAGGACTAAGCTTGTTAGAAGGCTACACTTGAAAGTAGGGTTGGGAAAATCTGTCAATCAAATGTTTCGAGCGTTCGATGTGAGACCACATAATTTTATTGAGGCATCTGACTGGTTAGTTTATAACTAGAATAACTTGTACTACAGAAAAAGCTCACAGTATTCTTAGATTAAACCTTGTGTTTTTCTTCATAATTTTTCAGTGATTGATCTAGAAATGCGAAAATATTTTATTTGTCCAACTATCCATTCAGAAAAGATACAATAAAAAACATGCAACTCTTTAGAAGAATATCAGAGAAAACAAATATTTACTTATACATTATTATTATTATTATTTATACATTTATACAAAGAAAAAACACAATCTTTTTTCTACTAAAAGGCTTTTGTAGGTTGATCCCAAAAGTCTAAATCTGTGAAGATCTCGCAAGCTTTACTGAATTTTTTTGTGCGCCTCCTGCTCTAACTAGATCCACTATAAAATGTGATCCGTTCACGATATGCAGACTTCGAGTAGAGATTATCTGAAATAATAGGATGGAAACATAAAGCGCTGATCTTAAAAAGAAAAAATAAATGTCAAAGATCAATAATCATCGGGTCATTGTGATCGCTCCTGATTTTCATGTGATCAGATCGAGTTATCACTAATAAAAAAATTTTTACTTTTTTTTTTTTTAAAGTTTCTACATTTAGAGGAATATCAGATAATTTATATGTAAGGATCAAAAACTGTATTATTCATAAATGTTTTTATAAATATTCATATGTAAAAAAATTCAGTGACATTTTGGGAATTTAACGTCAAAATGAATTACATCAGCAACAACTTTTTCATTACATTTAGTCAATTTAATGTAATAAAACTCCTTAGAATTATTAAACACTGAAGTAGTGGAAGATTTTTCTTTTTAAATATTGTTAGCAAAGGAGTTTGCTAGCATACATGCTACAGGAAGTGCACTTTCCCAATTTTTTCACAGAAGTTTAAAAAGAAAAAATGATGCTGATATGAAGGGCACTGTTTTTTTTGTTCTTTAAAAAACAGCATAAACAATAATATTAATATAAATAAAAACGATTTTGGAGCCAATTCAAGCTAAAATGTTAAAATGCCAAAGTTAAAATGTCTGATTAAGAAGAGTGACATCTATTGGCCAGTCAACGCCAATGCACCCTCGCCAATACAAAAATAAAATTGGAAGAAACGGATGTTCTTAGCTGTTTTAAAATATAAATTTATGAAAAACAAAACGTTTTTAGAGCTACAATGTAATTGAATGGTGTTTAAACTAATGTCATATATTAAAGCCAGTAACAGTCTTGCTGTTAGAAAACATTTAAATCCAGGCCACATTATTTATATATAAAAAAGCAAAACATTTGTTTAAAAGGGCGAATACAGCATTTCAAAATAAATTGAAACATGTATTTAAGGTCAGGAGCATAAAGTACTAACTGCTAATTTGAGCAAGGCTTAAAGGCTTAAAGTTTCTTTCTGTTGCAGAAGTAAACCTACACATGCAGTTTGGCTATGTAAAAAAGATTCTTTTAAAAAAATCAAAAAATAACAGAAATAAATGCCTAAAAAATAATCCAGTTTTATCAAATGGTTCATAAATAAAAACATTCAAAAAAAAACTTTGTTTCTCACCATAATCAGACTTTTTGACTCAAACAGTGAGGCTAAAAGCAGACATTAACTGTTCAATTTCAGCTCTGTGAAAATGTCATGATCTCTTCAAAGTGACTATTGAAAGCTCATAAATTATTCAATCATTTTGCATGCTGAACAAATGCATCCAGGATTAACTGTCCCTCTGATAATACATTGCTTGTATCTGTCTATCAGTTGGAGCTCAGATGCATCAAAGCAGCTGATTTAACTTGGTTCACAGTCTCTCCTTGTCGTGCAGCTTTTATTGAGGTTGCTGAAATTTACCGTCCTCTCTCTAATGGCCCTCCGAAGCCAAACGAAGCCTCCAGTTCCCACAGCCTTCTGCATTAAAGAAGAGGGCCGGAGCTGCCTCCATCTGCAACTAATCTTGGCCAAAGCGAGGCCTAGCCGGCCAGAAAAAGTCATTACACGCGTTTTTCCATCGTCCCTGTCCCCACAGTCCACCAGAAAGAGGAGAGCTTTCCATCTGTGGACACGGCAGAACTTCAAATCACACGAGGATCACATTTTGCTCCTCATTTTCTCGCCGCAAGTGAATGAGGGAAGAGGACAGAGTTGTTAGGGAGCTGGAGTGGAACACGGAGCAGCGATGCGTGCAGCTCCAGGAGACGCAGAGGCGAGTGGGCTTTGGATGAATCGAGGCCACAAAGTTCACGATTTCTTTTGAATGAGGCGGGTTGGAGCGGATCACGGATTTTAATCTTAATCCTCTGTCAGGGAAACAATCCAGTTTGTCATTTGACCACTCAAGACCAAAATACTTCAGAAAAATGTTATTTTTACTGCAAAATTCTATATTTTGCACAGGTTTCCTGTGCAACGTTAAGTTTTTTTAAATTGTGGCTCCATCATGTGGAAATTCAGGCAAACTGCATCCGCAAAACTTTAATTATAAGATGTTTTGTTATGATTTCAAATGCATCTCTTGTTTGCTCAGTGTTTCAGAAGAAGAAGAAGAAGACTCTGCCGGTCGACAGGGATCTCTATTCATTTTCCACCAAACAAGGTTAAAACTCTTCCTCTTGATTTATCTCTCAGACTTTAAAAGTTATTATACAGTTTTTTATTATGTAGTTCTAAAGTTCCTACATTTAGAAAAAACCTGAGTAAAAATTATATAACATCCAAACTTCCCAGAGGTACATAAAATTTTGAAAAATTTCAGGCATTAAATGTAACCACAAAGGGTCTAAAAGCATGAACTATTCACTTTTTGTCCATTGCTTCATAGGTAATGTATTTTTTTCCATTTGCTGCATGATCATTTTTAATAAAAGACCAAAGTTAAGTCATCTCATTTTGACGTCAGCAAAACTTTAAAAAAAAAACTTTCTAACAATCGAGCAGCATTAATAAAAATTAAAATATTCATGTTTTTCAGTTGAAAGGTTTTTTTAAAAGCATTCAGAATTGTCGTTTCAAAGAATATTTTGCTGAGTTTTGTTTTGTTAACCCTTTAAAACCATATCATATTTGATTCACGCATTTCTGAGACCACCAGAGGCAGTTAAAGGGCTTTCCCTGCTCATTTCAAAATTGCTGCCTCCATGAAATCCCAAAAAGACTTTTGGCGGGAAAATGTTTTAGCTCATTTTCAAAACTCTAGTGAGAATAATTCATCTATTTTTGTTAATTTCTTTAACTGACTGCTGTATTTAAATTACGAAAATATGTTTTTTTTTTCAAAAATGTGTGTATCAAATTTGAGACAGGCAGTGGGTAAATATGTTTTTTTTTTCATTATTTTGGCATTTTGTTTTGCTTGATGTGAGCAAAAATGACCAAATTACCCAATGTATTATAATTGATACCAACTATATAAATATAATAATGTATAAGAAGTGTTTTTGACATATTAGAATCAATATTTTTCTTCCTTTTGACATATATGCATATTACCCGTTTTAAAAATGTTAGAAATTTCAACTCAATATTTTTTTCCAACTGTTCTCACTTAAAAAGCAGGGGGGAATACAATAAGAGAAAAAGAAACAAAAATAATTGACATTGCAAATTCTTTTGTGGATTTCAAAGGGTTTAAAAAACAACTTCATTTTAAAAAATCAATTTGCTGTTATGTCCCTGATTAAGTGGGCTTTACACAATTAAAGAGGCAGAAATAAGTCTATTGTAATATCAGTCAGAAACCTCAATTTTCCGTCTTTAGTGATCGTTTTCAGTAGTTTTTAAGAAACTCTTGGCTCCTCCTGACTCTGATATATTTAAGTTTATGAAATGTGGTTCCTTCCAGTGCAAGACCAAGAAGGCAGCGTCCCCCCAACCTATGACTCTTTCGTGATGCACAGGCTTTGGCCGACCACAAAGCTCCAGGAGAAGGTGATGCGAGTTTTGCCGACTTTGGGTGAAGCTGCTGGAGCGACACAGAGGGGCACAGATGGAGGAGGCGGGAGTTGTGCAATCATCCATGTCTGCGATGTGCAGAAGGTCATGCAGCAGACATGCAAAGCTGCTGATGGAAATAATTGAAAAGGGGCTATCAGCAGTAATACCAGACAGATGATTGTAAATTATTATTAAAATTATAATAGATTAATAGAAAAATCCTACTACAATACAGTGATAAATCAGGTTTTTTTTTTTAGTAAAACACAATTCATTGTAGGACATGCAGAAATGTGAATATTTGTTAGAGATTTCTTTTTAATTTTTCCTATGTTTTTTTATCTTTGGGGTTAAAACTCAACTTTTCCTTCTGATTTAGAGATTCCACACATCAATGTTTTTTTTTGTCAATAATCTTCAGCTTGTTTAAACTTTCTGCTTTCTTTTTTTGTTAAATTTTTATATCATTGTGGTTCTACATTAGAAATGTGTGGGTAAATATAAATTAAACTTTTAAAAGTTTAAAAAGAAAAAAAAACAGCACAATCTGCACTTCAGAAGCCAACATTCATTTTCCATAAGACTGACTTCTAAAGTGCAAGAGATGATGGGATTCTGCCCCCTAGTGTTCAAAAACGAGTCTTACGTCAACAGGAAATTTGATTTAATTTTTGATATAATTTCAAAAGCTTTCTCCTTTAGGAAATACAACAGCAAAAGCAACATTTTCTTCCTTTTTTCAAAACAAATGTATTACCCGTGTTGAAATGCTCAAAATTTCAACCCAATATTTTTTCCAAATACCGTCTCTTGAAAATCAGGAGAAAAAAAAGAAAACAACTAAAAGTACAATTTTATTGAATTGTAGGCAGGAATTTCAAAAACGACAATTATTTAAGTAAAAAAAAAAACTTTATATATTTATATTTAAATAAAATCGTACTTATTAAAAAATAAACATAAACTCAGACAAGACAAAACTAAAAAATACTGTTAATCATTTTACAATGAATTTTTAAATGATTATATTTCTTACAACAAAATATTTTAATGTTAAAGGGATTTCAGGGTGGTTGTATCAAGTCACACCAAGCAGTAAACGTGCCCCTACATTTATTTATTTCATGATTTAACGAATAATTTCAAGGTCCTGTTTGCCGCATTTTCATTCTGATTTGGACAGCTCTACAAAATGGTGAAGGCACTATATAGTGCACTATGTAGTGAGTAGTGAAGGAATTTGGACACACCCTAACTGATCTGTGTTGTTGCAGCAAAAGAGTCACTCCATCGCTGCTGGGGAATACGATGACAGCGTCTATGGTAAGCATTCAGCTTCTCTGGATGTGAATACAGAGCTTGACTGTCATCTCAGAGGCCTTTTCACTGCGTAGTAAATTGCTAAACTCTAAAAAAATAAATCTTCTCTTCCTACAGACAGAGTCCAAATTGCTCAACCCAAGCCAGGTGAGTCAGGGTAAAGAAAAGAGGCCGCTTGTGCTGGTACATCTATGGATTTTCTCCTGTCCTGGTTGCTGCTGTTTGGATTAAATCCAAACTATAATCCAAATAGTGAGTTTCTGTTTAGTGTCCACTATTCATAATACTTGACCGCTCTGCTTTAAAAAGTGATGGAAAGTGAAGCCAAGAGAAGAAACAAGCCAGATTCTGATTTCTACAGCCAGCCACTTAAAGGACATCATGTGAGTTAAAAATGTATTTAAAAAATGCTTTCAGTTAGTGCCAACCTAAAAGTTTACACTACAAAAATGTAACCAAAGTCTCTTTCTTTTCTTTTTTTTTGCAGGGGCCTCAAAAAATTGTAAAACAGTGAAAATGTGTCTGTAAAGAGAGTCATAAGTTTGACCATTTGATTTTTAACAAATGACCATTTTTATTTAAATATTTTTAAATGTAGTAAAACATTCGAAATTGTATCAACAAAGATGCATTTCTGTGTGTGAATGTTTAGAACCGACACTGTTTACTGACAATGCAGCATGGGTTACAGAAAGACTGAAATTAATGCTATATTATCCGCTAAATGTTGAAGCTCCTATGTTACCTGCTATTAAAGGTCTCACGTTAATATCAGAGCTGTCCAGCCGTACAGTTCTTATCCAGATTCCAGCTCAGACGAGGAAAACAAAGACCTTTAAGGATCCATTTGTCTACAAGTGGGTGAATCAGAATGGGGCGGAGCAGGGAGACTTGGGTCCACCTATTTCACTTGCTGTCACAAATGTAAGCTTTTCCAAACTGTGCGTTTTTGTTTGAATCAAGAAATACTCAGAAATGCAGTTTTAATCTCATTTTTTATCTATGTTCTCTATCATGAGAAAAATGCTGCAAGAACATGTTAAAAACACAAATTTCATTGGAGTGGGTCCTTTCATGTAATTTATTATTATTGTGTTTCTAATAAAAGGCTTTGTGTTTATCAGTTTATAAGTTAATTTCAAGTCTTAATTCCGACATTGACAGCGATTAATAAGGAAAGTGACCATGTGAAGTGACCATGGTCAATAAGGTAGGTGCACTAAACTTTCATGCCGGTGCACCTAAGAAAAAAAGTTAGGTGCACCAGTGCAACCAGTGCAAAACTTTAGTCTAGAGTCCTGTTCTATGTTATCCGCGAAAGGATAAAGCTCTCACATTACCTGCAAAGTGCTGAACCTCTCATGTTTGTCGCACCCCGTTTTTTAACAGCTACCTGGCACAAATATCACGTCACTTCCGCAAAAGCATTTTATGGTTTTTATGAGTATGTCTTTGGATGTTAATAACAACTCTTAAAATGTTTATAATGATGGAAATGTTTACTTTAATGTAAAGAAAAAAGAAATGCTCAGGATTAGAACTGCACGACCTTGACAGTTTACTCACCAGGGTAAGAGGATACAGCGCCACTTACTGACACTTTGTTATCTAAAAAATTGCATAATATTGTAAAAATCGTAAAAATTAAAATTACCAAAAATACAACCAGGAATGTTCTGAACCAGCTGAACGTTTTGATACCAAGATTGCAGAAATTGCTGAAAGTGCGCTTGAGATTTTACGTGTCAAAAAGTGTACCGAAGAAAAAAATAAATAATTAAGAGAAGTTTGTTTTTTTTAATTATCAGTGATTTTTTTTTAAAGAAATAAATATAAAATGTTTACTATATTTATTCATTTAAAACCTGTTAATGTAAAAATATCTTTACCAATCATTTTTCAACACCCAATATAAAACAACTTTTTAAAAAAAGTCACAAAATATTTTCATCATTCCTTGTTGGCTTGAAAACCACCCTCTAGAGGGCACCACAGCTATTTTTTCCAATGACACCGGAGTCTGAGACAACAAAGCCATCTGGTGAGCGTCGAGGCACCTGCTGACCTCCTGTTGGCCAGGCAGCAAACTATGGAAAATGCATTCATACATGTTTATGAATGTAAACAGCGAGTTAAAAAACACTCATGTGGAGGGTGAGAACGTCAATGGAGTGCCTCTGGCTGTGGCCGCCTGCAAACAGGAAGCATGTGTTCATTTCAGCACAAGCCAAGAATGTGTCAAAATGAACGTGTGAATAAAGAACAAGAAAATGAAAAACGCACTGAGATGAATGGAAGTATTTACAGAGGGGTACTGTTAGAGCAAGCAGGCACAGAATTAAAGGTCAGAGGCTGACGCTCTGTATTTAGCTGCCTCACTGCAACGTGCACTATTGTTCATAATAGTACTTCAGAAAACTCCTGACACGGTTTATCAATATTTTTGATCAGAATAAAGTTTTATTCCTCAGTCAATTTGAAAAGTTTTCCAAAGTTTGTTCTAAGCCAGGCTCCCAGATGTATTTCTTAATTTAAAGCAAGACAACATAACCAAACGTTGCAGTTTTTCTTATGACCACTAGAGGCTGGCGTTACAATTAAAGAAACAACTTTCTATTAACTCCAAATTTTAAAAAGTCCAACTTTACACCAAAAATACAATATCCCGGTTACAGAAACATTTTATTTATGACGACCACGAGGAGCATGACTATTTTCTAATTAACTGCTTCGATCAAATTAAAGCTAAAAATCCGTACACAAAGGGGGTGGGGTCTCTTTTATTGGCAGGTGGGTGGACCCGTGGGTGGAATGGAAAAGTTACCATAGATCAGGGGTGCTCACAATATTTCAACATGCAAGCTACTTTTAAAAAAGCTCTACATACACATTTAAATATATATGTATGCATAAATACATATATTAATACGTATCCTCAGAAAGCAGATTTTGAAGTGACAGAGAAAAACAATTTGAATGAAATTGGTAAATTGAGATGAATATGTGTTATTGCAACACGATAAAAAAAATTCTATCATTTTTTCTTATGGCAGTGCAGAGCACAATGTGCCAACATTAGATACTTTCCATCTGCGTTCTGTTCGAGATGCTTTTTGAGCCACCAACCTTGGACCGTTTGAGAAAAAAAGAATACACGTTAGCAGCTACAACCTTAGTTAGGTGTCTGACACTAAACGCCCACACCTTTCTGAAGTTTAGGAGGAAAAAAACTCCTGAACTTGTGGATCTTGGCTCTCTGTGTATTTGTGATGAATGTATGATAGGACGCTTGATTGAATGTTCTGCATATCAATCAAGAGACATAATTTACAGAGAGGATGATGATTACCTACACTTCTGTCGCAATTGACTATTTGATCGTGATCAACGTATTGGGCAATTCTGCTTTTCATTGTCCCATCATATTGCCTGTTTTCCAGACATTATTTGGTTGGGTGGGGGAAACTCCACTCAATATGCCGTTATGTAAAGAATGTTTTCACTGTCTGTTGTCTAAATGCAGGTTTGTGGAGAATGACTGTTATCCTGGATGAAACTGTACTGCAGACACCTATCGAGCTGATGTTTAGTTCTGAGTGGAGTTGACTGATGGTGGATCTGCTGCAGCAGAAAAAAACGTAGGCTTTACATTTCAGACAAAGCCTAATACTAGGTGCACAGCCGTACTTCATGATGGGAGCCTGATAGTGTGAATCCAGGTGTCGGATTAGGTGCAGGACCGGTTGTATCACTGCTGCTGTGAAAATGCTTAAATCCCAGAGTACTGTTTTGATTTTGTTTCTTCATGACGATAATTTGCATCAAATTGAATGGATTCACTTTAGTAATTTTAACAGTATCTAAATACTGGTGTCTTAGATGTGGTAGTTTATGTTTTATTTATTCATTTTTTCAGTCTATGCATATTGATTTTTCACTTTTTTTCATGGGGTTTTTATTTCTTTTTTGTTGTCTATCAAAATTTTTTTCCAAAATGTGTTTTTCAAAAAATGAAGTTTTGATTTTACTATGTTTACACTTAATTTCTCTCAAAGTCCAAACCTTAAGGTAAATATTAGCTAAAAGAGAACTTGTGTGTGGATAAAGCCCTCAAAATGACCCCGTCTGTTTAAATGCCGCCTTAGTAGGAACATGGACAAACTGGTGAATTGAGAGCTTCACCCATTTATTTCTACTGGTTTATTAGATTTATTTAAATCAATTAACCGTTTAGTTGAAAAAAACAAACATTGTCTTAATAAAAGTCATTGTCTGTTCAAGATGGATTTACAGTACAATCACTGCGGGTAGAACAAAGTTTGAACAAAACTTCATTTAGCTGACAAAGGCAGCTTTAAAAACAGCTGATCTATATAAAACTAATAATAAAAAAAATAGTAGAATAAACCATAAAAAAATGACAAGATTGGACATGGAACAGCAAAGTATTGTATGGAAGCCTGTTTGAAGACAAATTGAAAATTCAAAAATCTCATAATCTAGACACACTTTTCAAAAATTTGACTTTGTTTATCCCTCATTTTGACTTATTGGACTTTTTTTTAAAGTGGCCAAAACAGGCTTCCATACCATACTTAGCAATTCTACGTCCAATCTTCTTCTTTTTTTTTTTTCAGTCTTTCAATTGGATTTTTTTTTAAGTGGTGGAAACAGGTTTCCATCGAAAAGAGACTCTTTGGCTACATCCAAACTCCTTCACTACTCACTATAGTGAATTATATAGTGCATTAGTACAGTCTGAATCTACAATTCCAAAATTTAGTGTCCTAGAAATTTCACAGAATTCTCTGCAAAAAACTGTGTGTTTTAATGCTTATTTGATTGAGGAGTATAGACCACAATGCATTGCATTAGGGCAATTTTTGCAAGAAAAAAAGTATTTAAATGTGTTTTTATTATAAACCATCAATGTTTTCATTATCAGAACACAGTGGATTCCTAAAAAGTTGTTGTAAAATGTTTGTTTTGTTTTTTTCTCACACAAACAGACACCAGTTTGTTGGCTGGTGAATGAATGAATCTGAACTGCATGGGGAATTCAGTGAATGCACGGCTAAACCCGTGCTCGGTCCTGAAGCCCAGGCAGAGCCGCGAGCCAACAGAGCAGCTGGGTACACGCCGGGCACATTTTTCTGTTCAATCATGCTCTTTGTGAATAATATGTATTAATACCTCTCCCACTCTGACCTGCCAGTTTGCCTTTGGAGATGATCCGGCTTCAAGACCCCATGGCATTTTGGGCATATGTTTGTCTGTCACCTGCAGAGTTTTATTTCAGCACATACGTCGGAGAAAAGCTTTGAGTCGTCACGTATGTAAATGTCTCAGTGCCGCCGAAAGAAGGCATTCCCTAGTCGCAGCAAGACAATGAGGAGGATTCAGTGGCATGCATCGCCCACACCAAACACGCCTGGATCTGTGGGCATCAAAGGGGGAAGATGAGAGACCGACTGTGTTGCGTTTCAAAAGCCTGTGATGTATTTCCACTGAGAACAAAAAAAATCTATTTATTTTCAGATATTTGTTTTGACTGGATTATTTCAAAGGTTGGAAAATTTATTTAAATCAAAAGATAAAGAATTCAAATAATCCAAATAAAAAACTCTTGCATTTATTTTTTTTAAGTCAGGGACACATGTTTGAATAAAACCTCATGTAGCTGAAAAGGCAGCTGTAAAGATAAATTATCTAGACAAAAATATTAAAACAATTAAACAAAAAGATTGGACAAGGAACAGCAAAGTATGGTATGGAAGCCTGTTTGGGCCACTAAAAAAAATACAATAAATAAAACTTTTGAGCTAGTGAGCTCATAATTTTAACGTATTGGATTTTTCAAGTGGCCCTAACAGGCTTCCATACCATACTTTGCTGTTATACATCAAATTTTAAGTTCATTTTCTTTTAGTATTTATTCTTTATTTGGATCTTTTTTACTTTAAATAAAATGGTGGCAACAGGCTTCCATAGAAAGAGACTCTTAAAGATTAAAAAATAGTGAGAATTGTAAGATTTTAAGAAACTAGAAGCCAGAAACTTTCTATTTCTAAAAAAAATTAATCCAAGATCTAATAAATCAAATAAAGTAAATTAAATTGTAAACAATGAAAACATTAAAAACTTTGTATTACTACTAATGAGCCCAGGTCTTCCAAAAACAAACAAAAAAGTCAGGTACACAATGTAGGTTAAAACAATGTGGTGTCCCTTGAAAGTAGAACAAGCTAGAATAAAACTTTATTTTGCCAATCCTGGCAAAAAAGAAAAAGTTTTAATACAAAGCCGTTGGCTTTTGGAGTTTAGTTGGTCTGTAACTGGAAATTGCTCCTTTTTTAAACCTGCTACTAGTGGTCGATTGAGGAACTGCAACAGTACTTCTGGTTGTTACACAGTTTTTGCAATCAAATGTCTAATTCCAAAATAAGTGAAAAAAACTGTTTTGTAACTTATTTTGTTCTGTCCTTTATGAGTAAGGGTTCTAACTTTTAGTCCAGCTCCAACAGCCTAAAGATGAAATAAAAAAAAAATCATCATGACGTCAAAGTACCATCAAATTCTTGTTTAGTTTCACTTTCTTTCACCCTGTTTTCCTATCAGACGTAGTTAGGCACAAAAAAACCCCAGCCTTTTACACGGTCAATGCATCAGTCATGATGTCAGGTCACAGCTCTTAACTGCCAACGGCTTTTATCAACTTGAAACATGGCAGTTCAGTTCGTTGCCCCGGTCGTCTGCAGAGGCCCCTGCTGCCCTGTAACATCCCTGGTTCCACACATAGCTAGTCCACTGGAAAGACGCTTGTCAATAGAAACGTACAGATTTGGGTGAACACATTAAGGCTTGTGCGATGCTCCCACCTCGACAGCCCAGTCCTCTCTCCAACCGTCAGATTAGGGCACAGAATTGAACACAGCTGTCCCCCTACATCATCGATAGAAATCAGTTAATTTCACAGTCAGTGGCATTCTTTCATCCCCTAATCCACGGGCGGCATACAGTTAGAGGAGAAGCTAACAGTGATAAGAGCCAACTCTTTGGAGATGACCTTAAGTAAAAAATAAATAAAAAAAACGAGGCACATTAATGCATAGACCATTGACTGTATAAGAGAACTGGACTGAGTGATACCCCCCCCCGGTGTTCCAAATAAGAAGTACCCTCTGGTTCTAAGAATCCAAAATCCCACAGACTTCTATTGAGAAATAAACCGCTATTACTCAGTCATTCTTTTTGTCAGAATAACCATTCTTGCGCTTGCTCTGAATCATTTTTTAACATGCTCTTGCGAAACCTAATTTTTCAAATATTTTTTCATTAACATAAGTTATTGAAATTATATACAGACCAATCAGATGTGTCAGTAAAAGTGTGTGGTCTCACATCGAACGTTTGAAACGCTTGAGTGACACATTCTCCCATGATCAAGTGTTAGGGGTGTGGCCTTCCAAGTTTGTTTGTGAGTGGTTGCCATGGAAATGCTGACACGGACCAACTCTGACTAATCACTGCGTGTTGCTACCCGATCAGTACCCCACAGGCTTGAAATGTCTGTTACTAACCATTTCTGGTTCCAACATTTCATAAAAAAAGGCAACTGAATTGTCTTCAATTGGTTGGAGCCAGAAGTAAATCATTTTTTTATGGGTGACGTCACACTCACTCGGTCCGGTTCTCTTATTCAGTCAGGGGTTTTTATACATCTCAACTGTTATCATTTCTTTTAAGCACAAATAAAAGAGTACTGATGTTACAATCAAAAAAATATTTGTCACAATGTTGATAACGAGAGGATAAGATATAAGATTCACGCATGTGAGGTAACGATTGGGTTTTTGGTATGAATCAGGTTGCGACACTGCTCACTGACGATTTCTAGCTCCAACATGGTGGTGTCCGTTTAAAGAAAAAAATGTGATTGAATTGACTTCCTTTTGTTGAAGCCAGAAGCAAGTCACACTTGCTTGTTCCAGTTCTCTTATACAGTCCATTTAAACACTGTAATTAATCAGTTTTTTAAAATTAAAAACCTATTAAATTCACAATAAAAAATTCTATCTATAATTTTTGAGGGGATCAAATGTATCTTTCACCTGTAGACTTCCAAACTTTAAAACCACTTCACACAAATTCCTCTTTTCCTCCCACTTCTACACTGTGACAGGCCACGGTGTTCAGACTTTATTTAATGTTCTTCATTGCACGATTCTTCATCGTGTTCACCCTGTCTGAAGTCATTCGTTTCACCCGTTTCGTCTGACCCCAACATCCATTTGCAGAGCAATTATTCACCCAAGTTCAAACAGGGGACAAAAAGGTACTTAACAGGAAAAGGGGGGGATATATGAATCAAAAGGCGAGGAAATGGAATTCACTGTACAAACGTTGGGGGAATTTCAATGTCCAAAGAGGCACAGTGGAGCTCTGTTCGGTCCTCATACTCAAACAGGGGGGTGAGAAGAGCAGCGACCGCGGCGGGGAACATCCATCCTAGCAAGTCCTTACAAACCCTGAAAAGCCCAAGTGAGCTCTGTTTGTTTAGGAGGCAACTAACCTGGCTCCAACACAAAAACCTGCAAACACTTTAATGCTTATTTGACAAAAATAAAATCCAGACCACATTTGACACATCAAAAAAAGTAAGTCAAGCTGCTTTTACATGTCAAAAACATTTTTTCTCCACTTTTATTAAACTAAATACCAAATACTTCACATGCTAGAACTACAAAGAGAAATAAAAACAAAAAAACCTGAAGTCTCACTCCGATCATCTTTTGATCTAAGCATTTCCAGTGGTCTTTTATTTGTGAGTATGCCATTCTTAACCAAAATCCAAAAACCTGTGTTGTTTTCTAGGACTTCGTTTCTGCAGAGCGGCAATAGTTTTTTAGAATTGAACCCCGCCTCTCCTTCCCCTCCCTATTGCTGAGATCTCTCAGAAGGGAGCTTGTGACCCATCCAGCCTTGTTTCTACATCACAAATACATTTTTTTCAAACTAAATTTTTTCTCTGCTCCTGATTTACAACTATTTGAATAAAGTATACTTAGAAGGCAATTTTAAGATGAATTTACATACGTCCTCCATAATCATAAAAATGCTACAAGAACATGTTAAAAACACCAAACATTATTTTTATCTTTGATACAAGCAAAAAAGAAGGTTTCAACTGCTGATAAATTAGGTGAAAGTACATGGTTGCAGCCTTTTGCTCTCCTTTAATTTTGATTAATGATGATCTTAAAAGATTCCCATTAGGAGGGCAGCACCTTGCCCATTTTACAAATGAGCTCTTTCCATATACATGGCTTTTAATTCGATATATATTGGGGTTTTTCTTATCTTTATTATATTATTCTGGTTTACTTCATCTCCTTGACGGAGGCCGGAGTTTAAAATAACACCGCTGGGACCGCCGCTTTGTGAAAACGCTCATCCATACCACAACTGGAGAGTACTCAGAGCTTTGTGTTTTCGCATCACTTCTAAAACAACGTATCGTGTATCATAATGAAAACAAATCTTTGCATTCTGCAAATCTCCACAGATTGTGTGATTTTCTAAATTGGTTCAATTCTTCAAGTAAAGGAAACATTGATGAACACAATAAATCACAAAATGAAGTCTGTGGAATCATGGGAGTCTTTGGATCATTTCATGAAGAGGATGAAACAAAGTGATTTCAAAACAAAGATAAAAGGACAAGGAGACAAAATGGCTATGAGGAAAAAAAGACAATTTGAATATAATTTTTTACAAAAAATGTTTTTGTATAAATTTACAATATGAATTAGAAAAACACATAGAGGTAAACAAACTAATAACACTTAAAATAAAATTAAAAACAAGGACACAGATGGGTTTATTTAAGGTGTATACCATTTACTATTTGTAAGAATAACCAGTCTTGATCTGATAGCTTTTTTTTTACACTTTCTCGATAATTCTAATTTTATTTTAACAATATTTATTTCTGGAGTTCAAGTTATTCAAGTTACAAATCAATCGCAGTGTGTCTAAACGTAAACATTTATTGTTAGGGAATAAATAATATTTCTTTTAATGACAAAATCTACACTTTATGAAACAAAAAACAGCCAAATAACTCAGTGATCTTCAAGCAAAAAAATTACCAAAAAAAATACTGCAACAAAATTTCAAAAATATTACCAATAAATAGTCTGTCCTCTCCCATCATTGTCCCTTTGAGGCTTTGGAGGGCTGCAGCTCCTCGCACCTCTCAAAGTTTGTGCTAACTTGACAAATAAAAATGTGTCCTCCACGTCTGTGCTCTCATCCAGTGCTAAAAAAAAAACATAGGGGCACAGATTGCAGAAAGGGGGAATAAAATGTCATGTTCTTTGTCACAGTTTTTTTTAAATCATGCATCTCTAACATTGTTGAGCTCGCTTTTAAATGATAGAGGAGTGGATTCCCAACAAGCTCACTTCTGATTGGTAAGAGGGGTTGCCATAGAAACGTTGACTCAGACCGACTCGAACCATTTTCTGCTTACTGACTGTAACATGGCTCCAACGTGACTGTGTTTGTACCGCATTAAAATAGCCACTGAATTGACTTCATTTGGTTGGAGTTCTCATATACAGTCAATGGTCTGGATAAACAGCTATTTCATTTGCTTCAATTAAAACTTGGCTGGTTCCCGATTAGCAAAATCTAATCTGGACCAAACAAGTGAATTAAAACCTGTTTATAGAGGTGGTTTTGATCCTCTTTGCATTGGACTCCAGTACGGTTCGCTTACAGTGTGAATGTAAGAATCAATGCATTTCATTGTCTTAATAATGAGTTTGATAATTTTGTGTGATTATTTTCGTGTATTGTCCAACTTATGCTTGAAGTAAACAAATCAATCAATCAATGTGATTCAGCTGAACCCCAAATGTTATCTAACTTTTTGGCACAAAAAGCCCACATTTTAAAACAGCTTCTCTAAAAACTCTAACATTTTTAACCGTAACAGGAGAATAAGTATGCAACAACAGGCTTCCATAATTGTTTTTCCAACTGTCTTGTTGCAACACCATCGTTAATTCAGATCATACGGTAAGGATATTGTAACAGATGCTTCAGTTTATGAATTTTAGTCTACCTGGAAATATGAAATAAGAACACCAACAGATCCAAACAAAACAAATAAAGCTTGATCTGGATCAAAGAACAAGATCAATGGATTTTCATGCAATGAATATGCCAAACAAAGGGAAGTCAACCAAACTTTAAGTCCCATTCCCGATCATTTTTTGATCTATTGTAAAAGCATTCTCAGTGGGTTTTTTTTTTTATTATAATTGTGCAGTTTTCTGCCAAAATGAAAAAAAATTGTCGTTTTCTAGGACATAGTTTCTGCAGAACGGCTGTAGTTCAGTGGAAGTTTGCCTCTGAGTTGTGGGTGGGATCGTTAGCGCAAAGGAAACACCCCTTCCCATTCCCAACATTATCAATGCATCAAAAATGGCGAGAAATATCTGAGCTATCCAGCCGTACAGTTTTGAGCCAGACATAATCTCGGATGAGGAAAGAAGACGTACATGGATTTAAGTCTTCTGCGAGTGGATACATCAGAATGGAGCGGAGCACGGAGCTTGAGGCCCATCCAGAGTATTTGCTACGTCACAATCTTTTTCAGACAGCATTTTTTTACGTCTGTTCCTGATTCACAACAATTTGAATAAAGACATACTCAGAAATACAATTTTAACCTTTTTAAAAAACACAATTTTCATTGGAGTGGCCCTTTGAACTAATGAAGCAACTGGAAGTCTCAATAGTTTAATCCGCTTCCTGGTAACTGGTCCATGGCTGATCCAGCCATGTGAAATTTCCAGGCCATTTAGTCCTCTCTTGACAGTGCAGTGTGAAAGCAAACAAAACCCGATCAGAGAGCCAGGTTTTCCAAAACGTCAGAGATTTACCACAAATCTAAATCACAGAAATCCAAAGCTTTATTTAAACAACTTAAAGAACATAAAATCAGAAACTATTTCTGCTGTTCATGCAGTTTGATTAAAAGAGAAAAAGATGATTCTAGAAATAATCCTAATTGACCAATCAAAAAATAACCTGCAGTTGTTTTGTTGGCTGACAGTTGGACTGTCACCTGCAGTTACAGATAAGTGAAATCCAATGAATCCTTTATCATTCACAGAGATGTGCATCATCATGCTAGTGTTGATCCTCTTCAAAAACAAAACACTTACAATGTGATAGTCAGTTCTTTGAAGCATAACGTATTACAGGCACAAGTTGGTCATCTGTGAAAAATAAAACTGAATTTTTTGTCTTTTATATCTTTTATAAATCGACAGATAAAATTCATGATGAAATCAGTCCAAATTGAAGCCAAAAACGACCCCAGAGGCGTTTACTGCTCGAGCTGCTTCCCATCTATATCCTCTTTAATGAAACTCCAAGCTGATTGATGTTGTGAAGGCCAGCAGCTCCAGCACTGATCCTCTCACCTCTCGTCTCCTCAGAGTCGGCCCCAGCCTGGCATCTGCGAAAGGGCACAGGTACGCCATCCTGCGCGCCCTTGTCTCGCCCCCGCCTATTTGAAAGGAAGCCAAGACTGACCCCACACTTCCTGCCAAGAACCCCTGTCTGCGGGCCCCGGGCACCAGACTCAGGGGCCCACACTGGCCTTTTTTTTAGGCTTTGGGAAGATTAATAGGCCTCCTCCATGGAGTGCCTTTGTGGGGCAGCGCCCAGGCGTGTTCAAGCTGTTGGGTTTGTCGGAGACGAAAAGAGAGGCGGATAATTCCTCTGCAGGTCAGTGTGTCTGTTGCTGCTCTGCATTTTCAATGACTTGGAAAGGTCACATCCAGGCTAGAAAACACCACGAGCCTTAAAGCCGCCGCGCTCAAACCAAAACCAGGAGAGCAGAGAAAACTCTTGAAGCGTTTTTTTTTTTTGTTTTCTTTTTTATCTATGTAGTAATCTTAACCCGCTGGATGATCCTGCAACTACAGCTGAACAATCACAAGGCGCGGCCACACAACCCTGCCCGCCACCAGTTCAGTTTGGCTTATGGATTAATGCAAAAAAAAAAAAAAAAATTGGTGGCAACAAGCACAAAAATCTACATATCATATTTGCACAGCCGTTTTGCAGAACAAGGGACTAATCGCACACGAATACGCGGGTCGCAAAAACATGGCACTACAGATTTATTCTTCTGAAGTTTTCTTTCCCCACTCCGCCTGCAAAAACCCAAACCCGAGCCAACTATTTCCAGTGAAACATTTCTGGATTTTATGCGACAGGGAGGGCTTTTTGGCCTGAAACCCATTTAATGATTTTTTTTTTTTTGCACTTGGTTGCAGGTGAGGGCTTTTGATTCTCGTCGTGTCACGCCACCAAAAACAGCCTGGAATACGTGTGTGATACGTGTGTGTGCGTGCGCACGTGTGCTTTGAGTGGCTCCAGGTGCCAGGGTGTGAAGAGATCAGCCAATCCCTGCTCTCGGCCGGAGCTGGATGGTGGCCACGGCGTTATTAAAAGCTACGGGTGAGCTTTGCTGCTGCACACTCCAAACAATTTATGAAAAAAATATATATATATTTCTGACTTTTGAAACAATGCAGCTTTGGGTAGTATTTTCCCAGAGGGGGAAACGGGAATTTTTTGCTGTTATTTCTCTGATAAACAAAGCACTGAATCAGTGCCACCATCCGTCTGGATGAGCTGATAAGAAAACGACTTATGGGTCATCATCACATGATTGATGTCTCCATCTCGCTGCTCTTTGCAGCCAATGATAATTCTGAGTGATATTATTTCCATAAACATCATTATGAGTCAGAGCAATTCCATCTCTTTACTCAGGACGACTGGGAAAGCTGAATTGCCTTTGATGAGATGCGATCACGTTTTCGAGGGAGCTGCGTTTTCTTTGCCCGTAGCCAAAAACAGCCTAATTGTGTTTTGTCCCATATGTGAATTATTATTAACGACGATTCATTTACTACACTTCCTTTGCCAATTTTCTAAATTAAAAAAATTGCACGTTGAGATTTACAGCACACCCGCCCCCCCTCCCATTCCCTGTGATTTTTTTCAACACTGGCTTCCAGCATCGCCATGGCAACTTCCAATCAGTAAGTATGGCAGAGCCTGCTGGCCGTGTGCTTGGCGCGAGGCTCTGAGAGGCGCAGGTGGAGCACATATGGAACAATGGCTCGGCGTTAAAAAAAAAAAGAAGCGCCCTGCCCGCCTGTATGTGCCAGCAGTGCCCATTTTAATCCTACCGTTACCTTCTAGCGTTCTCTGATGGAGATGTTCAGATGCAATCACCGCCTCAGACTTGGAGCTGGGCCCACGCCAGATTTCACTTGACAAAAATCAGACCTGAGGAGCTTTGTCAAAGCAAAACTGAAGCAGTAAAAAGTAGTGGATCCATCTACTCCATCATTTATTCCAACTTCTTGTTATAATTACAACTTAAAATATCAAAAACTTTAATTTTTCCTGTCATTTAAATCTTCTAGTGTTCGGGTCCATTTTGACCCTAATTTTTCTCCTATTAAATCCTTATACTGTGTTCGGGTCAACATGGACTCATTCACAATTTAAGGGTCTTCTTGAAACAATCTTCAATCTTGTTTACAGGTAAATTCAGGACCATAACGCGTCGTGATGTTTGAGGAACATATGGCTTGCAGTAATGTTATGGAAATTGCAGGCATACACAGTAAATAAATCAATCATCCAAGGAGGCCTTATCTATCACTGCACATTTAAGCAGGCAGCTACTATGTAGGTTAATTAAAGCACAATGGCCGAGGAGAGGACCTGGCACCCATCCTGCTTGTGTTTAAGCCTTCTCAAGGCCCGCTGGGCCGGAGCTTTCTATAGCCAGATGAAATTTGCCCCTCCATGCTCCCCCTACATCCCCGGCTGAATACATAAATCATCAGTAAGGGTCTCGGCTTCGACTCGAAATTCCATAAACAATGCAGTTTGTCCGCGAATATCCCACGAAACTGCTGGACACTCTTCAAAGTTTGCACTGTGCTCCTCTGCACGTCGTCCTGCACATTGTCGTCGCATCTGGTTTTGGAACAAATCAATTACAGCTTTGTGGCCTGTCTGGAGGGAAATTGGGTATGAAAGTGGAGATTTACTTTTATGTTTGGTTTGAGCCCTGAGATAAGAATGAGTGATGTTCGGGTGAGGGCTGGATAATGCAGCCACATATTTCACTGGATACCAAAATAAAAAGTGCAATTCTGGACCTAAAACAACCTAAAAAAGAGGCATTCATTTCTTAGGTTATGCAGCTTTAATTTTATATTATTAATATAATATATAAATGGTAATCATTTATGACACAGGCTCTAACCTCATGACCTGGTCCACCTTGTAAAAGAGATTTCAATCTTAATAGGTCTTTATGAAAGCTGCTGATGATAATAGATTATTATGGGAAATGCACTAATATCAATCATTCAAATTTCATGGGAGATCACATCTTTCATAATCCATCAATAAGTGTTGTCAAATTATTGTATTGGAGCAAAAGCGCAGGTTTTGCTGAATCATGTGTTCTGAAGTACAGAAACATTATGAATCAGTTGTTTGTTGATTTATAAAATAGCTGACAGTTTTTCAAAAAATAATCGAATTCAGTTTATATGAAATTTACCATTTACAAATCAGATTTAAGTTTAGACTGTTTATGACTGCTAAATGAGTGATGTGAAGATGTTTACTGTAAATAAAGATAAAAATTTAATCAATACACTTTTTTCATTACTTTTTCAGTGATTATTTATATTTGCATGGGCTAAATTAATTGTTTCAGTTGTTTCTCGTAAGTGTTATTCTTTATAAATCATTCTAAAATGTTTGAACTCAATGTTTTTGACAAATAAATAAAATGGAAATGCTTTTTTTAAATGAACATTTTAGTGTATGCTATGCTAACAGAGTTTAGCTCTTCATCACACCACTGCCGCTAGTTGCAACTCGAACAAAATGTCAGGAACTGATTTTCAGGCCTCTCATTTATCTTGCTGGAATTTCTACAAATCTACAGAAATTCACACAACTTTTTTTTTTTTTTACTGGGTCAACTAATCCTGAAATGTTCTTGAATGGTTTTAGCCAGAAAGAGTTGGGTACCAGAACTATGAGAGGATTGGGACACAATATGATAATGTGATGTTGGATCGCCGCTCAAGTCACCAATTTTTGAGAGAAATTCTCTGCTAAGATGCTAACCTTAAAGTGGACAAAACCGAAAACCTTCTTGGAGTGGGGTAAAATGGAGAATTTGAGCTAACCTCACCAGATAGATCAAAGTAGAGATCTGATCCTTCCTGCCATCTTTACAAGACAATGAACAGCAGAAAACGGGACCCACTGATGCAACCAAAATTCATGTTGTACCTCAAACCGTATACAATTCCACAAAATACAGTTCAAGTCTGTCAATTTGCACCAAGAAGCAAAAAAAAAAAAGGCTTTCAGATGAACATTAGCATCATCACAATCTCATCTCCCACACTGGGAGGATCAGAGTGGAGGCACCCAGCAGATACAACTCCTTGTGGCCCTCGGTTGTCACTGATAACAACTGTATCTCATTATCCTCCTTGTGGGGGCTGCAGAGGTAGAGGCGACCATAAACACCATCTTTCCACAATAGACCGTTCACCGACAAAAGGCACTCTCAGAGATTTGAACCCAAGCCAATTGCTCTGTTCTTGTTGCCATGCACAGCAGATGTCTCCGCGAGTCTCAGGAAGGTTACAGATCTATGGTCCTCATAAAGACCAGTAGCTCTTTGGGCATCTGCAAGACAAGCTAGGTTGTTGTTTTTTTCAGAGATCGTGTTCCAAGCATGTTTAGCTTAAATTGGTTTAAATTATGATTTGACCTCTGCCTATTTTTCGTTTTTTGCTCTTTTGTGCTCTTTCTTCCAAAAAATTATCTTCAAGATAATATTTAAATAAAACTGTACGGAGCTCATAGGATCATAAGAATCAAATGCTAGATTAATTAAAGAAAATGTAAAATGATGTGCAGGCCTGATCAAAAGCTTCTAAAATCTACTTCAACTTTCTGACAAGTGACACTTGAAACTGACGAAATGCCTTTAAACATCCTTTTCAACAAGTCCAGCAATTATTAAAAACGTGAAACAAATCAATCATTACTGAGCGCGCGGTACCTCTGCTTTCATTAGAAAATCATATAGATTAAATGTTAATCATAGCTAACTCTATAACCAGTGGGCTTCTGCCAAAAAGACAGATGGACCATTAATGAGTACGGCGAAGCGATCTTAGTCGGTACACGAATGTGGGGATGCAACAACAAGCACAACACCACGCCTGGCTTTCAGGAAGCTTACATTTATTTAGACAAAAACAGAAAAAGACATTGGTGCGTGCACCGCTTCTCTCCGAGACTCGAAGGGTGTGTGTTGAAAACAGAAACACGAATGCCGATTTGTTTTGGGATGTTTTTGTAGAGGAGGCTGCCGCGTGAGACGGTGGAGGATTTGGCGGCAACACCTGTCACCGCCCTTCAGCGTCAGATATTAGCACCCTGTCTCTTTTGCTAGTGTGTGAACGATGAATAATTACGGTCGTTTAAAAATATGCTTATTAGTTTTAACCAGGTTATATTGGACATCTGTCTCTGAGAGATGATATAATTGGTTTCCAGCATACTGTATGGAGGAGAACAACGACTGAAAGACAAGAGGAGCTGCTACGTGTGACGCAGTTTCCACGCATGGGCCTCACGTATGAACGGACTCCCTCAAGATGAAAGTTACAGCAGTAACAGCACACATATGTCCGCATGCGGCGCTCCGTGGTGTGTTATTGGCACCGTGTATCCATCAGGTCTGATAACATATGTTTGGAACTCAGGAGGCTTTGGGCAGGGTGGGGGGAAAATAGCGCCGTGTTTGAAGTCAATCGCCGCATTAAGCAGGGAAGCGGCGCAGTTGTGTGGAGATGCTCTCTTGTTCAAAGGGATGGAAAGGAACAGCTCCAGGGAGCGGCCAACATCAAGAGCTGACCCCGGTGCCATTTCCCGCTACCTTCTGCCGCGCATCCCATCGCCGTATGCTGCGATTCCCAAAGACTGGCAGGCCCGAGCCATCTGGCTTCACATGGGCTTCCCCCGGACGCACATTGGGAATCCAAAACGATGCCACCTCCCTGCCTTTTCCCTTCCCTCTGCGCCTCCACTTCATCCCTGCCTCAGTGTGGCTCAAGTGGAAAAGGGGTCTGCTCTCCAAGAGATCCCAGTTGCCCTTTCCGTTTTTAATCCCCTTGTGATGGGATCCAGGAGGAGCCCTTTACGTTTTTAGGGAAGTGGTCAAAAGTGTGGTTTGATCAACCTTGTGTCTTGGTGCATGACCTGACTTTAAAAAAAACATTTTAAAACATATTTTTTGCTCTTGAGTCCACAACAAAAAGTCAAGACTCCCTTTACAACCCCAGTTGGAGCTTCGACTCATTAGACTTTATTCTCTTGTGGACTAAAAACCCCTTTCAGGGTTGTGGTGGCAGTGTTGAAAGTGATGACAGACACACACAAAGACAGAAGAGGCTCCAGGAAGAGAGCAGTGGTGGAGCTGAGCAGTGGGTTCTGTGGGCCCGCCACAGATTTCACACTCCTTTTGTGCATCTCTTTCTCTTCCTCTCCTCTGGGCGTCGCCACAGCGGGGAATTCAATTCCCTAATAACTCGCGAATCAAAGTTGGACAGCAGCACCGCTGAGCGCCATAAAGGAAGCAGTGGAGTGGCTGGCCATTCATTCATCCAGGCCCATTACAACATGGACCAGATGGACACCGCGTGTCACCGTGTGACATCTCAAGACAGCAGCGGCCGCCCGCCTGCCCGGCACGGAAAAAGATAAAAGTTGCAAGGGAGACGGGAGGCAGGTTGTGTCAAACAGAGACAGATCTGATCAACAACTGCACATAGATGATATCAAAGTGGTTGAAGCATGTGGCGTGATGCATCTGGTATTCTAGCAAACAGAAGCTAGCGCGGCTGCCAATGCTCCCCCCTCCCCCCCGCGCCTCAAGCGGCCTCAAGCCAGAGAAGATGCAACCGGCTTGTGTTTTAAACCCACAAGAGGAGGGGCTTCTTTCAGTTTGGCTTTTTTGTCCTGGGGTGATTGTTGAGGGCTGAGGGGGTATTGGAATTCCTGTCTATTTCCAGTAGTACTCACTGGATGCAGACCAGGAAGTTTAAGCATTTTGAGACAGTTGAGCTACCAGAACTGTCCTCTAAAGGTACATTTACACCGGCTGTGTTGAGTCACGTTTAAGGGCCACTTCCAATGAAAAGTCTATGCAAACACTCCTGAACCCTCGTTTTGGGCTTCCGCGTTCAGAGCTCTCACGTTCACACTTAGCTTCTCAAGTTTTTAAGTCCGGTCAAGGGGCTCTACATATAAAACAGGCAACATTGATTGTGCGCTAAATGTTCAACCGATTGCACTTTTGACTGCTGAATTGCAAAATCACTGAACTTTGACCAACCAGGGACTCAGATTTGGTAATGAGGTGTGGGTAGCGTCCTTTTTAAAACATTGAAGTGCCAACCGTTGTAAATATGATCACTAAGAAGAAATGAATAGTTGCGTTTTGAGCCCGGCCAGGATTATAAGACACAAAGTCATTCATATATGGAATCAGAGCTGTAAAAAAAAAGCCTGGGGCAAGATTCGCAAGATTTGCTCCACTTCAACTTTTTACACCAAGCCTCTACCAACTGTAGGTGGCGAACAAGCACTAGTCAACAAAAAAAAAAAAAAAGAATCCCTTACCTGCCACACCCTGCTTGTCTGGTGCTTCACCAGTGTAAAGGTCACGGGCTGAATGTGTGCTCATGAAACCACGTATAATGTGTTCTTGAATGTGCAACATGCTTAATGTGAATGTAGCTTCATAGTACGCTCAAACCAAGCTTGTTGTGACGCACATTCAAATGACTGCTTCAATGAAAAGTCCATGTAAACATAAGCATATGGGTGTTTCGAGCTTCCGTGTTGAGAACTCTCGTGTTCCTATGCACGATTCAAAGACAGTTTTTTGGCTTTACGTACAAAACTTGCCGCCATTGAACACGCACTGAAAGTTAAACCAGTTGAACTTTGACCAATCAGGGACTCGAATTTGGTAGTGACCATTTGAAAATCGATACTGAAGGAGAAATTAATAACTGCTGTTTGTCCCCGGCTGGACTTACATGACACCAAGTCTTTCATATATTGGAATTGAGATGTGAAAGAAAACACCCTGAGCAAAATTCATTAGATTTGCACCACTTTGATATTTCGTATTTAGCCTCTTCCAACTGTGACTCCATGCGCTAAATCAGGTAACAACAGTCCAGTGTGAACACCATATGCTAAAAGTGCATTCAAGAATGCCCATTAAGCACATTCTTGAATGTGCCACACATACCCGGTGTGTACGTAGGATCATAGAAACAGTATATTTAAAAACCTTGAATGCCAAAAGTGGCCGTCTGAATTAACTGGAGAGATGCCAGTATTTTCTGATCTCTTTAAATTCTTTTGGCTTTGAGAAACTTTTGCAATTATTTCATTTTAGTTGAGGATGTTGAAATCTTCCAAGAAGCAAATTGCAGCAAACGAAACGTTAAACCAGAGTTGATGTAGTGTGGGTTTATGGGTTGTGTAGCAACATCTTGTGTGGTGCATTTGTGTACATCTGCACATCAAGTGTAAAGGACCTGTCAAGCCCTCCTGGCACCGATTCTACATCTTATACCACTTCCTGCACCGAGCCCTGTGAGCATCTGATCCCCTAATCTCAAAATGCCAGCTTTCACTCAATGTCATCTGCCAATGAGCTGCAACCAGGCGCCCATCCCGCCTCTGGCACCAGAACTGCACCCATCCAGCTTGCGAACGCTAATACCCGCCGTTGCTAGGCTACAATGAGAGGAATCAAATTTAGGTGGCTTGCACAGCTGTGCCGTACTGTTGTGCACCGAGGGACATAAATGGCAGCGTTGCCAGTATGCACCTGGATGGAATGAAACAGGAAGAGTCTAATCTGTGAGGTACAGTGGTGCTAAAAAGTCTGTCCCAAAACAATATGAAATGTTGTTTCGCATTAATTATATTCCGCATTATTGATTCTTATTTTAGATTTTTATTCTACTGTGCAGTAATGGTGGGGGAAGAGTCGGCGGCGAAAACTTTTGTAGAAACAGTCTAAAATTAAAATATGAAAGAAACACTGAAGTCAGCGCAAAAAACCCCCCAGAAATACATGTTTTTCTATTAAGAAAAAAGGTAAGAATGATGCCTCTTTCAATGTTTTTTTGTATCACTGCATCTTTGACAGATCTGGAGACAACAGGGTTTGGAATAATTGGCTCAACAACATGGCAAAGGGAAAAAAAACTGAAACAAACAACATGGGCTTCTCCACAGCAAGCTGTGCTCCTCAGACAATGTTCATTTACAGGGTTCACACAACTGTAGCAACATTTTAACAATCACTTTCACATTAGCTGTTGCCAAAGGCGTAATTATTAGATCTTGAAGAACAAGACACTAATAAAAAGTCCTCAACACAAGGAGCCTTGATTTGACAAAGTGCAACATCTTAGCAGGGCCTAGTGATGATTAAAATCTCAATGGCACTTGTACCTGCAAGTTAATTGCTCCAAAAGCACTGCAAAATTATTATTTAGAAGTTTGCATTTTTGTTCAACGATTTACTTTTGCGCAAAACAAAATGCAACGTTAGCCATCAGCTAGCATAAATTTGCTAAGCAAATTTTAGCAATGAGATGATAATATCTTGTTTCTTTCAAAATGTCAAAGTATAATACACTTTTTCCAGATTTAAAGGCCTGAATTTAATTCAAATTGATAGAATTTCAATTTAGCTTCAATAACCAGGCATACTAGATTATTATAGTTTATTGCAAATTATCTTAACTTACATTATCATAGTAGTAAAAAATATGTAAAAAGGTGCTGCTTCGAAGTAAAGTGAAAGGACACTAGATTTAGCTTAAACAGAGTTTAGCTTGAATAATCAGGCAGGCTACCTTATTTTAGTTAATCACAGATTAGCATAAGTTACACTAGCTTAGTTGATGTGAGTAGTTTAAATATGTATTTTTAAAACACCTGCTGTTTCAAAGCAAAAAAAAGAGAATTTTACATGTTGTAGAACAACAGTTATTTACTTTATTTGACCATTTGCTGACTTTAAGCTATTTTTTTCTGTGTTTTAGGAACGAGAATTCTACTTTTGTTATTTTCCCCCTTATAAATAAATGAATAAATGATAAAATAAATAATAGGTAATTTCTTCAACTAATCTTTAAGTAAGCTATATTAGATTCATGTCTTCAAGCCTAAAGTTAATTTAAACTCATAGAGTTAAGCTTGAATAATCAGACATGTTATCCTTTTTTTGGCTTTATCCGAATTCTCTCCCTACTCCTTAACTATTCAAATTCTATATAAAATGGGACTTTCTAAAGCCCTCTGTTTTTAAAAGCAATTTGGAAGTCCCCAAGTAAAAACCTAACAGATAGGAACATTTTATGAAGGCAATTTATTAATCCACTGTGTTCTGATGATGACAATTTTGTTGGTTTATTATTTTTTTTAAAATGGAAATGTATTTTGTCTACATGAAAAAAACTTTCAAAAACAATGCATTCTGGTCTATATTTTTCAAATTTCACACAGTGATTTCGGGGAAATTGCAAGAGCACTCGATTTTGGAATTGTTGACTACTCTACAAAATAGTGACCACACTATAAAGAGCACTATGTAGTGAGTAGTGACGGAATTTAGAAACAACCTTAGCTAATCACATATTAGCTTATTTTACTTTAGCTTATGCTAGCAATGAAAAATAAGACAACTGATAGCTACTTTAAGGTGAAACCAAAAAATGGTGATTCTGGAATGTTGCCTTAGAACATATATTTACTTCAAGTGATCATTTGTTAAATTTAGCTCACCTTTAAATAAATTATAATCTTATATCACTGCAATAAGACATGGAGATTACTTTGGCTGTAGCTTATAAAGGCACAAAACTGTGTTTCTTTCACACTTTAGGATTTTATTGTCATCTTCAGCAGAAAATTTGCAGATTGTATTGCTTTTTTTGTCAAATTAAAAAAAAAAGGCAATTTATTTTAAAAATGTGTTTATTTGCAAAGAAATTAACTTTTTTTAAGCAAAACTTTATTATATTGTCACGTCTATCCAACTAAGATCAAATAATTGCTATTTAATTGAAACAGATTTTCAGTAAGTCTATTAGAAATCTTAACCTTTTTTAAATGCACCTGGTTACCTTTATTCTGACATAAAAGGGAAAAAAGATTTTCCATGAATGCCTTCAAAGCTTAGTTAACCAGTGGGAGGAGATCTTTCACTTAACACACGTTTGCCAAAGCATGCTAATAAATGCATAAATACACTTTCATTTGAAAAAAGGCCAAATTTTGGGGGCCTCCGTCTGTCTCTATCGCTTTTACAGCTCATCCTGGATATATATGGTGCCGCTCAACAAAAGCAGACTTCGCTTCGTCAGCGAATCCTTGAAACATTAGGGTCTATTAGAGATTTTCTTTGGGTCGCTTTCAAAAGAGGAAAATAAATCGATTCCCTCCTCCAGCTCCTCCCTGTCACTGTGAGCCAGAGACAGATGCGGGCGCCACCATGTTGCCAACATGACGGACGCTGCCAAAAAATGTCAGCAGCGCAAGTCAAAGGCAGACACTCAAGAAAACATTTGTCTTGTTTTTTTTTTTTTATATATCAGTTGATTTCACATGGACGCACAAGAAAAAAAAAAGAGGCAGATTTATTTCCTTCTTGACACCTTTCTTCCAGGTAGACGAGCTGTCATGACCAGAGGGAGGAAAGTAAAAAAATGGTCTGAGACCTACGTGTGACCCCCTCCTCCCTGCTGAAGCCACCGTGAGAGTGGGTTGTTTTTGTGGGTTTTCAATAGGACGGGTGAAAAGCTGGCAGATGGAGGCAGACAGATTCTGTTTGTCCTGCTGAAACGATGAAAAACATAACTCCTACTTTTTGTCGGGCTTTATGTATTGTAATATCTCAACAAAACCACAAACAAGAACTTTTAACAGGAAAAAAATCTCACCACAGAAATTTCAAATCAAATGTAGAATTATTAAAATAAAACCTCCTAAAAATATAAATATGCACGATGAATACATAAAAATTTTGGGGTGAGGATTATTGACAAACTATAAGCTAAAAACTGTGACATGCTTTGATTTATTTCTCTGAATAAATAGCTTCATTGGATTGTACAAAATGTTAAAGAAGTAAAAATAAATTTAAGATGCTTGTAATTTAGCTAAAGGTTTATAAATGATAGAAAATCTGATGCTGCCTCAAAAAATTAAATGTGGTAATCTTTAATTAGAAAGCAAATTTATTTTAAAAAATCCTAGAATAAACACCTTTATAATTCCTAACATGTAAAGGACGCCAAATTTCATCTAAATGATCATTTTATACTCGTAATTTATTTGTTTTATTTATTTTACCTTTTATGTTTGTTATTAGAAATAGGCTGCCACAGAATCATGTTTGACATCTGTTGAGTAAGATGGAAGTCTTATTTTGAAAAATCAGCATTCAGCTTTTTAAACATGCCGCTCTTACAAGTCATTTGGTTTATTTAACTTGTCAGTTAAAGCTGTTCTGAAAATGTAAACATTTCTTGCCGCCGTCTCGTCTTTGATGTTTTTTTTTCCCACTCTGGAGAAGGGATGCTGCCAACTTTGATGCTGGAATTTGAAACATGGCCGACATGCTGAACTCATCAGTTTGAAAAACAAGTTGCAGGAGTTCGGATGATTCTTCTTTGACTCTTACACATGCTTTGGATCGCCTTTAGTAGAAAGTTGAAGCTCAAATTTGAAATATTACACTGATAATAGGACTTTTTAAAGTGTCTTCTTATATATTTTTTAATCCATTTAAATTTTGTTTATTCATATTTTTGACTATTTGAATACAAAACTATCTAATATTCTTTCAAATCTGCAGTGGTGCACACTCAATGTTTAAATATAATATTTAAATTTAAATAATGTTTAACTCTATAACAACCCAACCCAAAAAGGAAATAAAATGACTAATAACTTATTTACTTATTCCTCTTGGTAAGAATTACACACGATCAAAGTTTTTCAAAATGTGTGGATTTTTGTCAAATGTCTTTTACCTGTTTGTTGATCATGTGGTTGAAGAGTTAAATTACTATTTTTAAGGATAATTCCTTTCCTGGGAAAATTTGAATGAAATACAAACACATTTTTATACATTTTCTTGGAAATAAACTTGATAAAGATGAGATGTATAGAGGTGGAAGAGTATTGATTTGGGCAAATTTAATCATATTTTTTCTGGGAAAACATCAAAAAAACAAAAAAATTTGAACAATATCAGTAATGAGAAGGTGCTAAGAAATAAAATGACTCAGTGCAGATGAGGCAGACATTTGGGGGTGGGACCATTTACCAGACAGTGGATGGCGCCACATGACCCTTTGGCTTCTTTAGAGCTTTACTAAAGTTTAACATTTTTCCAAAACATGATTTCAACAAACCCTGACTATTCCAAAATGTTGTCAGGATGAGTCAAATGAGTCCAGGATTTGGGGCTTCAGTTTGGTTTTCTCCATATGACTATTTTTAAGTATGTAAGGTTTTTGGACTTACTTCAGAGCTACTCTCTGTGTTTGCTTTTTCTTCACACCAAGCACAACTGATCATAACACTTTCTTTTAGTTTAACAGTCCAACAATAACCCTGGATAACACAACAATTTTCTTCTGGGCTTTTAAAATTAAAAGTCCTTAAAGAAAAAAAGAAAGTTAAAAAAAATTATTGATCCTGTGAGTTCTCCAAGGTTAAGTTAAAGGTCTCAATTAGCCTTTGGTTTATTAGATTTAGTTATTTTCCTTTTATTTTTAATCCTAAAGGTTTGCTTTAGCGCATTAAAAGTTAATTTGTTTTCTGTTTGTTCATTTTGGATAACAGCAACCAAAAAGTGAAAAATAAAAATAGAAAAAATTTTAAAAGAAAAAAACAGTGGCCAAACTGAATTTCATGGGTTCTCCAGACTCAAGTTATAATTTGTCTTTTCTTCTTTTTTAAATCCTTAAGTTTTGATTTTAGTGACAGTTTTCATTTTTTTATTTTAATTTTTTTAGTGACAATTTTTAAAAGTTTTTATGAAACTCAATTCTGGAGGAGCGTCGACAAAAAAAACTATTTATTTATTCATTTGCTTGTTAATTTATATTTAAAGTTGAATGTGAGTACTTATCTTGTGACACATCCAGTAGCAGTTTAGTGAATGAAATCTGACTTTAGTTTTTTAATGTGCTTCAAGCCGGAAGTCAGAGAAGTTCTCCTTTTGGTGGGACCTTAAAACTTCTGTTTGAACTAACTAAAAACTAATGATATCATTAAAAAATCTTTTTTTTTTAGTACTTTTGAAGTATGATGTAAGGCTACATTTTTAAAGTTCCTTAACTTTACAAAATAAATTGGAGGATTTAGTTTTCTGCTAACATGACTGAGATAAACTCAAATGGAAGTTTTAAAGCTTCAACTTGTGAATAAAAAACAGCTTTTAAAGGCATGTCAAATGGCTATATATTGCCTGTGGGAAACAACATATCTGCAGACCTACACACTCACAATTTGTCTCACGCCCCGCTCAAGCACTCATCTTTAACGATGGCAGAGCCTTAACCACGCGTGATTGTTTTAGAGAGGCTTGCCCTGAAGGCATGTTATCGCTCCATGTGAGGCTGCTTCTCTCCCAGTCATACGTTCCTCTCTTGTTGATTGTGCAGCGCAGATCAGTGGCAACAAAGCCGTCATTAGTGGAGCTTTGGTCCCCACCAAACCCTGGCTAATTATGAATGGGGGGCCCCAGCAATAACTCAAGGGCCCATCGGTGCTGCTTAAAACTGAAGAGAGAACTTCACAGATTCGGCGGTGGCGTGCACTTGGCCCATCTGCCTCCATTTCTCAGCCACCTGCCTGAAGATCTGACTGGCGTCAGCCGCAAGACTGGAGTGCCATTACGCACAGGGGAGGCGGCAGAGGCAGCATATGGGATTTATTCACCGCTTTAATGAAGAATCTGCAGCGGCCATTAAAAGCTTTGGACAATTACCTGGTGGGAGCATAAAGCTCCCCTTTACTGTCCTACAATTCTTCACTTTGCTTTGATTTTGGCGACTAGAGTCAGTTTGTGTCCTTTCTTTGTCATATCAGCGCTTGTATAAAAAGGTCGCAAACATCCAGTTAAAGGCAAATCAGTAATGTTGGATTTTTGCCATTAAAAAAGCTCAAACTAAGATCTAAGCCAGAGCGTTCTGCTGATTCCTGCACTTACATGAAGATTGTGACTTCCACCAGCAGAGGGCAGTGTTAATTCTTTTAATCAAAACTACCCCCCCCCCCCCCCCCCACCCCCCAGTTGGCCAAAACAAGCACAAACACAACTCTAATTCCAAACCCACAAAAGAGGGAATTTAAAAGTAAACAAACGAGCCCGATGGGATGATCGGCGTTCTCAGATTCACAGCATTAACTCTTTTTCCCATGGAGAATAGTTTCTGCACGGCGCTTGGATTTATGCATCGCCTCCCCTCATCCTTTTGGGTGACGAGGGCCTGATTCATTGCAGCTTTTTTAGATCACTTTTTGATGAAAATAAAAAACAAAAAAAACAAATGTAAAAATAAAAGAATAAACTTTATTCTGCTGGGTTATTTTTTTAATGGAAATCCAGATTAAATTAATTCTCTGCCCGGTTGGCCGTCAAAACCCATCTTTAGAATCTTTTCTGAATGGAGGAGCTAATTTAGAAATAATCTGGATTTGCCCTCTGCTTCTATCAATCTGCCATGACATCACCCTGTTGATTATTCACACATCTTGTAAAAAGAAAGCGTCACCTCGAGGCAAACAGCTCGTTTTAGTTCCTTAAAGCACCCCCCCCCCCCACGTCTTTTTTCTCTCTTTAACATTCTCACAGTAAACCTCCAGGAAGTTCAGACACAGAAATGTGAACCACAAGGGGGGAAATATTTCTGCCTGTGGGGGAGTGGGATCATATTTGTGGCTAATAATGCATAACTGCCGTCAGCTCCAGGTGAAGCGAGGACGGGATGGATCACAGTGAGGAAGAGGGGAGCTTAGCGGCCCGGAATCACAGGCCCCCGAAGAGCTCTCGTGTCAGATTGTATGTGTGATGGAGAAGAAGGACGGTGGAGGTGGTGGAGGTGAAGCATGCTGCATTTAACATGTGGACAAAACACCATCTGGAGGAAAAAGATCACACAAGTTTGAGAGGAAATGAAAAAAATATTCAATGTTTGATTGTAAATGTTTTAGCTCCGCCCACTCCTCCTTTCCCTCTGCTTCTAGGCTGTTTGGAGGGAGGTCAAAAGGCCACCTTTTTGGGTGGGAGTTGGAGGATGGTGGGATGGAGCGGTACACAAACACACAACCTCACACTCAAACAACCACTAATATCACCCCCCCAGATTGGAGGCAGGTGCAGCAGCAAATCAAGCCTCATTAGCTGCACCTTCTGCTAGCGTATACCGCGGACAGATGGATGCTCGCCCTCACATGTTACCTCACATCAGATGGCAGTTGGAGGAGGGTGGCTGGGGGAGGTGGAGGGATAGCAGGGAGAAAACATTTGCCCCCTTCTGCCGATTCCCTTCCATCTACAAGACGGCCCAGAGCACGGATCCCGCGCTGGAACACTCCTTCACTTCTATCCTGAAGGCAAAGTTTCCAGAGAATAGATGTTGGGTGGAGGTGGTGGTAGTACAACAAGGGTGGGGGTATTTATATATATATATATATATAGAGAGAGAGAGAGAGAGATAGAGATAGAGAGAGATAGAGAGAGATAGAGATAGAGATAGAGATAGAGATAGAGAGAGAGAGAGAGAGAGAGAGATAGAGATAGAGATAGAGATAGAGATAGAGATAGAGATAGATAGATAGATAGATATAGAATATATATATATATATTCCTGCACCTCACTTGTGTAAAAAGAGCCACTTGATACATTAGACACACCATCAAGCGCACAGGTAAGAGACAAAGTCTCGGCCGAGAAGACAAGGTATCCCCAGCTGCTAACTGAGGCGACCATGTGTTTCACTGGAGCAAAGCCCGGCACTGAAACCTTCTCTGGGGCCATGCTGGATTTACAACCCCCTCAAAGGAGCACAGGAAAGTGTCACTGAGCCACTTGCAAATTGATTCTTCCTCAAGCATCGAAAGGATCACACAAGTCCTTTTTCTTGGAAAGGATGGGCATAACAGGTGGAAATAAAAGAGGTTCTAAGTGGTACCAACTCCCCAAGACATAAAATACATCTGACATAGTTTCAGATTAGGAGTACACGACTCATTTTAAGGCTCAGATTACCACTGGGAACTTCTTTAAAGGGTAAGAATGGTACAGGAAGAATGAGGGCACGGGTACAATCGCTACTTTGTTTGCACTTACAAGCAGGGAGGAGCTTTCTGTGGTGGAAGTGGAGCTGGGGCATTAATGGATCGAACATAAGTAGTTGGTTTAGAAGTTCACATAATCCGGAAGTTTTAGGGATTCTTTCCTCCAAACCGCAGAGGAATAATTCAACTCTGACTTCCTGAAAATGCGCTGAGAACACTAATGCGGCTGCAGTTTTGATGATTTACAAAACAGCAACTTTGCTTTGGACTGATTCTACTGTAAGTTGTCGATTCAGACGATTCGGTTAAGAGGTAAAAATAAACTCTGATAACTAAAAACACAGCTTTATGAAATAACATATTTCTAAACTAACAAATCAGAAGAAAAAAATGACCAATTGACCTTTTTACCCATTACAATTGATTTAAAAAAAAAAAAATTTAACTTTTATTTTGAAAGTTTGTATTTTTGTGATGTTTCTAATCCCATATAATAGATATATTTTAATAAAGCAATTAAAATAATAAATAAATAAAAAACCTTAAAACTGAAACCAACTAAACCAGGATGACATTTTGCACAAAAAACAAGAAGCCTGCATTAGCAGTGCATTGTGGGATTTGTAGTGGACACCCAGCTGTAACTCTATTTTTTGGGAGGAAAAAGTTCTGATCAGAGCCAGTTATGCCTCTGAATTGGTTATTCTGCGGACTGGAGCCCTCAAAGTGTTTGAAACACTCCTGGTTTTATGATGATGATGAAGAATTGTTTTCATTTAAGTGATGTTGTCCTAAAGTTGAGTCACAGAATCTAGATTTTATTATTTCCTGATAAGGTCCTTATCAGGATTTAAAGTGGAATTTGGTTGATATGCTGTAAATTTAATTCATGTGGGAGTTAACCGTCTTGATAATATTTTTCTATTTCAAGTTAGAAAACATTTATGATCTGTTCAAGTGTCTCTTTGAAAGGTGCTTTTTACTAAATGTGCTAAAACTTTTAAACAAACTTTTAAACAAACACTCTTGATAAATACTGTTTGAAAAACAGTATTTATACATAATAACAATAATCAAAAGCCAAAAAATTAAATAAAGATATTTGGTTTCACACTCCATCTTTCTAGTTATTAACTGTACTGATGTTCTTGCATTTAAAGGGTTCTGAAGCATGAAAATCCCATCCAAAATCTCCCAGAAAATGGTCACAGAACAAATTAAAATAATAGTTTTCATGCAGGCAGAAGTTTTCTGTGGTAAAACTGGTACATCTTGCACATTTTACAAAGTTTTTTTGTTTTATACACCATTAACCGTACATGAGAACTGGACTGAGTGATTCCACAAATGCCACAATAAAAGTTTTGGTATCTTGTCAAATACTCGAAAACGTTTGACAGATTTTGTGTGGCCCGCTTTTAAGTGGTAGGGGTGTGGACTTCCAACAAGCTCACTACTGATTGCACAGAGTGGTTGCCATAGAAACGTCAACTCAGGAAAACTCAGACCAATCACTACTTTCTAATATCCTCTGGCTCCAACGTGGTGGCGTTTGTATTGCAAAAAAAAAAAAAAAAGACAACTGACTTGACTTCATTTGGTTGGATCCAGAAGTAAGTCATTTTCTATGGATGACATCACATCTTACACGGTCCAGTTCTGAAATACATTCATGGATAAACTTGAAGCCTGAAGCGAGATGGCCACACTAATGGGAGTTGACTCTACCCACCTTAAAAATATTCTAGAAAATGGAGGCGAGAGAAATAAAACTAATGCAAGTAGATTGGTGTCACTTTTGTATCTTTAAAACACTATGTTGTGATTAGAAGTTTGGTAGACTTATTTTCTTGTGTTTTAGTGTCGGGATAATTTGGTCTAATTTTCTATTTGTGTTGTTTCTTTTGCTCAGTCTTGGTCCCTTTCTCCCTTAATGCCTTTTTGGTTTTCCCCTAATAATAATTCTTATATTTTATCCATTTGTGTTTTGTATGTTACCTTTCCCTAGGAGTCCACTTACCAATAAAAAACATGCCCACAATAATGAGGAGCTTAGAAGCTATAATAATTTTAAAAAAGAGTGAAAGTTAAAAACAAAATCAAGTTATTCCAAGCTGTTGGGAAAAGAAATAAAGCAAAAGAAATCCTTTTTTTTTTTTTCTAATCAGACAATCTATTTTTGGTACAAAGTTAGACTTTTTATTGTAACTCAAAGTCAACAGAAAAAAATTCCCCGGTTGTGAAACCACCCTCCAGTTGTTGGAACTTTTTGTTTGGCTATAAATTTGTAATGGGAATGTAGAAGTCCGGTTCAGAGGTAGCATTAAAAAAAAATATGATCATGTGATCATTTCAATGATTAATGCACTTCTTTTTCTTTTCTGGCATGTTTTTTTCACTTTGTGGAAGATTATTGCTAAAATATTAGCTTGATGCCAAATTAGTTTTAAAAACCTCAGTAGATGCAAAGCCAGATGAGCTAGCATAACGTAAAAACAGCAGCTAGCATTTTGCTAAAATATTAGTTAATCCCAACCCAATTAGCTAATATTTTAACCAGTGAGTTAAATACCATGAGATGGCATGCTGGTCTGTTACCATTGTCCAGATACGATAAGAGCGACGCCATATTGGAATGGTAACAAAACAATGAGACATGGCTTAGCAGACACAAGAAATGAGCAAAAAAGTCTTAATTTTGGTCCAATTTAAAAAGATAAAAACTCTGATCATCACAAAAGCAAAACCCAGGTCATGGTATTCATGTTTTTGTAGAAAGTGCGACAGATGGACATTTTAGAAGGTTCTATAAATAAATACGTCATTAAATACGAAACGCAATGCATACCTGATGCATGGTTGTGGTTTTATTTAAATCCACATACAGACTAAGATTTACTCAAACTGTTGAACTCCTCGGTCCGTGTTTGGTCCCTTGGTGGGTAGCCGACAGCGCACTTGTGTCTGTTGTTTAGGCTATGGCCTGGTCTCCGCCCTGAGCGGCGTGACGCACTGAGAGCTGTTCACGTGAGAGAGGGCACAGAGAGCACAAATTGGTGAATTGTTTTAAGGAAGAAGATTTTAAGTCCAGTTGACTTGACACAATTACAAGACTTCACATAGACGAATAAGAACCTTCGCTGACATATTGTCCACCAAAATAATGTAAAGATTTTGAGCTGTGATGTCATTCTGAGATGGGTGGAGTCAACATTTTAAAACTTAATGTTTTTCTTCAAATCTGAATTTTAGATCAATTTTGTTTGGAGTTGGTTTAGAAAGTTAAATCTGACATATTTTTCTAAAAAATAAAATTGAAATAAGTTTTAAACAAAGTCTTTCTGGTGTAAAAATGTCTGAATCTTTGAGGTCATGTCAGGTTAGCTTCACGTGCCGATCTCCTCCAAGCTGCAATCTGTGTTTTTTGGCAATCATAGAAAGGATGAAGGGGGGTTCAAAGGTCCTTCCTCATTTAACAAACTGTGATGTCAGGATCAGCCGATACGGCCATGATTCTTTCAAAGACTTCATCCAATTTCTCAAGGTAAAGTCTTGATGTCAGGTCCTCCTGAAAATGAGCCGCGCCTGTTTTCTGACATTTACCCAACATTAATTTCAATCAAGCTCACTGAGGAGCTTCTTCTTGTTTTTCTTGGAGCTAATGAAGAAAAGAAAAAAAGACACATATGGGGCCCTCTCTTTTTTCCTTGTTTCATCCTTCAATCTGCTCCCAGCTTCGTGCGCCATATGGAAACGTGCGGATGAGAAGAGGTAAACGCGCGTTCAATTTCTCTCCAAAAAAACATAAAGCTCTCGCTCCTGCTTTGCTGACTCCCCTGGGTTCATGAAAGCGAAGGTTACACTTGCAGGCCTCTTAATGACAGCCCTCTTTTTTTAACCAGCATTTTTTCTTTCTCTCCTCGTTTCGAGGAAATCATTATTGTTCAGCTTGTTGCCAAGTTTGATTGCCATATGTTGCATCCTGCTTCACTAACTCACCTCGAAAACCAAGGATGTTTCAGGTGCAAAATCACGCTGTGTAAAGACAAACAAAAAAAACCTCAGAGAACTTACAATTTTTGGATCAAATAGTAGCAAGATGAGGCCTGAAAGGCATTAGAGGAGACACCACCATGTGTTTGGACACCACTAAAGCTTCAAATGCCTTTACATTTGGAGGAGTAGGGAGAAGCCATAGGGGTAGGGGAAGAATTTGGATTTGGCCTTGGTGTCATATAGTTCCATCTGGGCGCAAACCGCAATTATTAATTTCTTCCTCATGATCAATTTTCAAACAGGTGGCACTTCCATGTTTTGAAAAGGACACTACCCTTACTACCAAATCTACTACCAAATGTTTTGTAAGTAGAACCCGCAGCCGGACTTGAAAACTTTTCTGGAGCAGAGACATTTGAGTTGGCATGTGTTTACATAGACTTTACAGTGAAAGAGGACACTTGAAGGCAAGTTGATGTGGTCCGTGTGAACACATCTTCAGAAGAGGCTGAGACAGCTTGAGCACAAAGAGGACGACGTTTTAAGCTACGTTTACATCACCCTCGGCAATGCGCGTTCAAGCAAAAACTCTCACATTCATGTGTAGCTACGCAAGTTTTTAAAACCGTTTTTGGGCTCTACATACAAATGCATTCAAGGTTAAACCCAATGAACTTTGGCCAATCAGGGATTCTGATTTGGTAGTGACGTATGGATGGTGTACCTTTTAATTCACAGTTTGAAAATTGATCATTGAATAATTGCGGACTTACATGACACCAAGTCTTTCATATATCATAAAAGATGTGAAAGAAAGAGCCTGGAGAAAAGTTAGCGAGATTTGCACCGCTTTGACATTTCACTCTTCCAGCTGTAGGTGGCAGAAGCAGAAAAAGAAGAAAAAGCCCCTCCCTGCTTGACCAGTGTGAACTCCATGGGCTAAACGCATGTTCAAGAACCTGCATTTAATGTGCTCTTGAACACATGCCTGGTGTAACTTTACATAGATGCATTTACTTTACATTACAGGTGTCATGCAGAACATGCAAGATTCAGAGGGAAAACAAAAGTAATGGGAGGCAGATTGTTAGCAATATTCCACCAAAGCAAATAAAAGATGATTTTTTTTCTAAAACATAAACAGCGAGAACATTTCTATGTTCTAGGCTATGTATAACATTTATCACAAAAAAGTGAAGTGCCACTCCACTTCACTTGTGAGGCTACAACCACATCTAAAGAACCAACCCCAACTCCTGCTGCACGCCAACAAAGCGCATTTTCTTTGAAGAAGTTGCCGTGAAAATGTCCTGGAGAGCCTGCGTCATGCATTTGCAGCAGCAGGTGACCTCCCTCTTTCTCCTTCTTCCTCCCTCCAATAAACACAAACACTCATGATCCGCCCCCCCATCATACCACCACCACCACCACCCCTTCTTTTCCGTTTGCCAGCAGTGCACCTGCAGCTTATTATCCAGGCCTTTAGCTTTGTAATGCAGCGCAGGTGCCAAAGTGCCAACACACCATTGTAACACACACGAGTCAACAAACACAGCGGGCTCTGAAATGGGCAAACACACTTTTACAGATGTGCGCTGATTAATTAATGCGGCGAATCCGGTGGGTTTCAGCCTCCTGCAGCACACAGATGAGACTTTAGAGGGAAAACTCCAGATTTCAAGGATTCACACGTTACTTCCTAAAAGCTTTTTGCGAGATGAAAACAGGGTTATTTAGCATTTATGTCAGTATCAAAGACAAAGGAAGAACTTCAGGCATCTATGAAAGTCAGGACGGATGTACAGGTGGAGGGAAAAGACCCACAAAAAATTGAAAATAAACATACAATTTATAATCAACATCAGAATATCAATGAGTAACATTTAGAATGCGACATTAAAATGCATAAGAGATGGATTTTTTAAATAAATATTTACATTTTGCTTTTATTTTTGTAATCCCTCAGAAATTAGTCTTCACTGGTTTCTGTTCCGATCTCACGAAAGGAAACCCCGAAAAAAACAGCCTCAGAATGTTTGACCAAACGTTGGTTTGCTGATCAGATTCTGTCTGCTGTAAATTTACCAAAATGTCTGGCTCTGCTCCCAACCATCAACACTGAACCACCAGATCATCCGTCACTGCCATCTCACAGTACTTTCCATCCAATCAGGTTCTATTTGGGGTTCTGGCAGGCACTGGTGGTGAAGGACCCAACATGCAGGAGAATGGGCTTAATGGCAGGAACTACAACTTGAAAAATGTCAAACTAAACTTCCAAACAAAGGATCGACAAAAAGGTGACAAAGCAGAAAACCAGACACTTAAATACATCAGGGATCATGAACTTCAATGAAGACAGACGTGGATGATTAGAAACTTAAACGTGGAGTGACTGACAGGTGGAAACACACAGAACCTGAAAAGAGAAGGTGACAACAACCACCTAAGTAACCAAAAGGGCAAGACTACAATAATCCATTTTTTAGGAAACTTTTTTCAGTTTTCTTTCATTCATTCATTTTCCAAACCGCTTTTTCCCTTTCGGGGTCACGGGGTTGCCGGAGCCTAACCCGGCTACTCATGGGCGAAGGCAGGGGATACCCCTGGACTGGTCGCCAGTCTGTTGCAGGGGCCACAATCACACACCCATGCACACTCACATCCACACCTAGGGACAATTTAGAGTAACCAATTAACCTGTGAAGCATGTTTTTGGACGGTGGGAGGAAGCCAGAGTACCCGGAGAAAACCCATGCATGCACGGGGAGAACATGCAAACTCCACACAGAAAGGTCCCCCATTGATGACACTGTTTCAAGTCCCCCAGCCAGGACTTGAACTGGGAACCTTCTTGCTGTGAGGCAAGAGCGCTAACCACTGCGCCACCGCAGCCTTTTTTCAGTTTTCTGCGTTTTTAAAAATATTTAAGTATTTTGTACTTTTATTAGATTTTTATTAATTTTTTTGCATAAGGAAGTAAAAAGGTCGCATGATGATCCTTGATGAGCGTTCTGCAGACTGACCGTGTTTCTTTGCTCAGTGAATCAGGAACATACAGTGAATTTGCTGTTTTATTTGGTGCTGATTTTGTGAGCTGGTTAAATCTCAGCATCTCGCAGGGCGAGCTGAGACCACAGGCACCCAGATCAAGACACAATGACAGAGCTGGCATCTGCTTTTGCTCAGAGAGAGCACTTCAGCACTTAATAAAGCATGTAATCACTGCACTGTAAGCTGGGAGAAGACGCAGTAACGCAGACGCAGTAACGGAGACGCAGTAACGCAGACGCAGTAACGCAGACGCAGTAACGCAGGCACAGACGACGCTTTCACAGGGATGCCATCTTTAAAGACTCATTCTGATGAAATTGTGTTTTTAACATGTTCTTTTGGGATTTTTCTGATGATGAGGACCCATATAATGAAAATTAAGATTTTAAATTACATTTCTGAGCATTTCTTTATTCAAATCGTTATGAATCAGGAGCAGACAAAAAAAATGCAGTTTAAAAGAAAGCTTGTTTGTGATGTTGAAAATACACTGGGCGGGCCACAAGTTCCCTGCTCCGACGCCCAGGACAGAGATCTCTCAGCAATGGGGAGGGGAAGGGGGGTTTGCTCCACGCCAGCGGTTCTACCCACAATTCAGAGAGGAATTTTCAATGAAAATATGAACAGAAACAAACATTTTAGAAACAAAACTAAAATGTTCTTTTTTTTTACTTCTGGGTCAGGAATTGTGTTTGGATGTGTGAAGAACGAACCAACAATTACTGCCAAATATATGAGCCGGAGACAGAACATACAGATCCAGGTTCTGCAGCTCATATGCATGTAGAAGAAGTGAAGCTGAATCGGCTTTTATCCAGAAGATGCACAACTTTTAGTCATGTGGTTCACTAAAGCTCTCCGCCATTAAAGTGACTGTTCAGTTTGGTCAAATCCAGTCTTTTTCTCAGCACTTTTGACACATTTAAACAATTTGTTACTGCACTTTTATTCTTGGTGTTTGTTTACATTAACTGCACTGATTAAAACTGAAGTTTATGTAATACAAACTGCCTTAAATAAAGGTATTAAAACAGTTTTTTTTTTGGCTTTTTGATATATTTTACTTCAGACAGACAGACAGAAAAACAAGTTGAAAAATAAAAACATGACAGTAATATCTGTCACAGTCTGCCAAACTGTTCTTTGTTTGTATCCCATAAAACCAAATATATATATATATATTTTATTTTGTTGACATTAGTTTTTATAAAATGTTACATTTGTATTATTTTATCTTGGAAGTACAGATTTTTCCCCTCAAAAAATGTTTTGAAGGGACAAAAAAAATGTTTAAGCTTTTTTTGTTTTTTTATTTTTATTCATCAATCTAATAAGCAAACAGTTTGGCCTGACGGGTATTTGCTGAAAGGAAAAAAAAAACCATAAAGCTGCGTCCTCCACCCCTGTTTGCAACTTTGAGACCAGATTGTGAAATTTCAATCCCCCCCTGCAGAGCCCGGCTTTAAGGCCCTGGTTGAGTCGAGAGCTTTCATGTGTTTCTTTTTTTTTGTGTGTGGTTTTTTTCTTGACCAAAGCGTGTCCGACCCATTTAATTAACACCTCAGGAAATCATGTCAAATTGTGCACAAAGGGCATAACGTGTCTCCTTTAAGATTATCAGCAATTTTACATGAAACCTTGAAAAGTTGTAATGATTGATTACAGGTTTCTGCTGCACAAGCAAGAAACCCATTAACCCAAAAAGCTCTACTTAAAAGGTGTCGGCCTCCTTTGCTGCGTCCACCTGCATGCAATTTTCTCCATGTAAGTGGACAGGAAGGAGGAAGGGGTTGTAGTTTTTAATATCATTTCAGAGGCTGAGAGCTGCACCAGCAAACAAAGGGGGGTTTTGTGAGCTTTATGACAGCCGGACTGCACCTCTTTTCTGTCATAGATGGGCTAAAATGCTAGCATAAAATCTTCTACGGTTGTGGTGTAACTTTTGCTCAGAGAAAACGTAAAGTCTCACTCTGATCATCTTTTGACCTGTTTTCAAAGTGTTCCCGGTCGTCTTTTAATTCTGATAATGCAGTTTTTAGCCAAAATCAAAAAACTGATGTCGTTTTCGAAGACATAGTTTCTCCAGAGCGGCAGAAGTTCATTAGAAATTTGCCTATGAGTTGTGGAGTAGACCTCCCTTCATTTTTCATCATACCTTCGTTTACACTCTGCCACTAGCTCACATCCTTGGCTTGGTTCCTGTGACATCATACCGGATGGGCGTTAACTAGCGCTTGGTCATTGCATCTGTTGCTCCTGATTTGTTAATATCTAATTAGTGTTATCTGGTTCAATACTCAAACATTCTAAGTAGCATCTTTAGCATCTTAGTGAGTAAACTACTGTATTAACTGTTTGCTGTCCAAGCAGCCTGCGACGTAGTCGCTCCTTCTTAGCTAAACACCACTAGCCTTAGCTAAGCGTTTAGGATGGCTTCTACCTTCACCCTTCTGCCTTGCTCAATGTGCCATATGTTCAGTTTAGAGAGGATAGAAGGAAGTGTTAAATGTAGCCTTATTTTAGATTTGAAGGCCAGAATAGAGCAGTTAGAAGTGCGGCTCTGCTCAGTGGATGCTTAGCCTGCTAGCCAGGTTGTAAATTGTAGTGCAGGCTGCACTACAAGCTAGCTCCCAACTAGCACCCCAGCCCATCCCATCTTATAGGTACCAGTTTGTTAATGTAAATGGACATTACTGTTGTGGCACTCAAGTTAGCTACGGAGTCCCACAGGGCTCAGTTCTAGGACCCATCCTGCTTATGCTTTACATGCTGGTCATGGAACTCTCACGTCTCGGAGTGGGAGGGATTCAGGGTGGATCATCTGTGCTCCTGTCGTCCACCATGGACCTCGCCTCTGGCTCGTCTCGCACCCCCAGGTTAATCAAACAAGTAGTTGTATCAAAACGTGTATTTGTAGAGTTGTAGATAATTTGTAAAGTTGTAGATAAGATCATTCTTCATGAACAGTTCTAGCACATTGCCTGTCTGTCCTGGGATGTCTCGTTTATGTGTGCATCCCCAAGGTTTTTTTTTTCCCCCAAATCATTTATTTTTTTGAGTTATTACTCACCGAGAAGGAGGGTCTAAGAGCAGGGGTAGCAGTTTAGCTTTGTCTGTTTAGTTCAGTTTAGCAACCAGCTTTTGTTTATATTTTATGACTGACTTTAAATTCTTTTGTACAAATACCGAAGTGAAGCCCACTGAGACATCTGTATTGTGTGATATTGGGCTATATAAATAAAACTGAATTGAATTGAATCTCCAACCTAACATTACTTGTGCAACCTAAACAGCGAGCAATATCACAGTTTCAAGCCAGATGCCAGCTTGGAGAGGATGAAGAGGATCTATTTGTCTGCAAGTGGATGTATTGGAATGGGGCAGAGCAGGGAGCTTGAATGTCACAGCTAGAAGCTTTTTCCAACTGCTTTTTTTGTCTGCTTCTGATTCACAACAATCTGAAAAAAAATACTCAGAAATGCGATTTTATGAATAATTTTATATATATACAGTATGTCTTAAATTGTGAGAAAAAGACTACAAGAACATGCTAAAACACCAAAAACACTATTTAAATAAAGTAGGTTTTTAAAGGCCGCACCAGCGTTTGCAGAGTGAAATTCACTTTGAGCGTGCTCTCTGCGTCTCCTCTCATATTTCAGCTAAAACTGCCTCCTCGGCAGGGCCAAGGAATGCATCAAGCGCCATAAATCAGCTACCTGATAGGAACTTGGCGGGAGGACAGCGGCGCAGAGCTGTGCAGCTACAGTACAGTAAAGATGTTTTAAGGTGAATATTACCATCTTTGTAGAAGAGGGAAAACGAGTGGGAGGTTTCCTCAATTCTGGGGATTTTTTTTTGACCAAATGACAGAGCAATGAAAACCCTTTTTCACCTCGGTTGGCCTTGCATTCCTGCAGTGCTGAATCACCAGCAGGGATGAAGGTGGTTCTGGAACAGGTCTCTTACGGTCAGACGGGGTGCAGGTGGGTTCGCTCGAGCTTTGTCCTGGGAGCCTTTCTTGTCACGGCGAGAAAGGAGTGAGTTCATGTAAAAGGAGGCAGCCGGCCCAGTGTGTGCCAGGTTTGTTTGTCACATCTCCGCCTGTCTGCGCCTTATGCAAATGGGCAGGGGGGCTGGGAGGGACTGCTCCATGGGAAACTGCTGGTGCTAATCCAGCATGTTGAACAGGGGAGCACTTTTCAATAAAACACCCCCCCACCCCATCCCTCTGTCAAGTCGTACACACACACACACACACAAACAAACACATGCGCGCACAAACACGCTCGAACAGCATGTTCTCGTCGCTCCCTCAAACAAACATCACAAGGAGAACACAAAGGCGCGTACACAACTCCTCTCCCAGTAACACACAAACACCCGACACCTGTTTCTTTTGGGCGCATCCAAACAGACATGAATTAATATGTGAACAAATCCCACGATCTTAAGACCCACTGTCGGTCCGCAGGGTGTAATACCAGGGTGCTTTCAATGAGATAACAACAAGCCTCAGCGTGATCGGCCTGTACTACCACCTAAAGATAGTCTAATAACACGCTCCAACCATGGTCCATGACTTAGACTATGAAATTTATGCAAATTTGCGTGGGAATGCTCAGAGCTGAGAGTGCTTTTTAGGACGATTGCATTTTTTTGGCAGCTTTTTTCCCTGACTACATTTTTGGAAACAAATAAAGAGTTCGGTTGGAGATCCAAAGTGCAGCTTCATCAGGGCAGGACATCTTCCTCAGAGACGTTAGTCTTCGAATTAGAAATTTCCAAATCATTTGCAAACAAAAATGACTTCAATTTTTTTTTAAAGAAAGGGGAAACTGTCATTAACCAGTATGCAAGCAATTAAAACACAATCATTAACCTCTTATGTGATTAATGCAATACACATGAATACTTCAGAATGATATTGAATCATTTTGTTTTGAAATCTACCAATAAACATTTGGTTTCTTGTTTTAAATTTCAAATTAATTAAGTTTAGTTTAATTTGAAATGATTTGAAGGGAAGTTGTTTGACTTTACCCGCATATTTTTTACAACCTATTCAAATCAGTTTTCTTTCCTGGTTGTCATTTTTTTGGCAGAAAAACTAAATAAAGCTTAAGTGGTGTCCTTAAAGATATGGCAAAAACTAATACACTATGAGTTGGCTAAAATGCTCTACATTGTGTGATTTACAGTTCTCCAAAAATACAATTAAAATTACTAAATGTCATATTTTAATTCAATTAGAGGAGAGGCTATTAAACCACACATTTTGCTTTTTAAACAGGCTTCAATTACTTAGTATAATAACATTTATTTTATCCTCGCTTAGAGCTAATGGTTAGCCACTAACTTTACTTTGTAAAACTGCAGGAAATTAAAATAAGATGTCCAAAGTTTCCAGCTGTTTTATAAACTCATCTCATTTTTAATTACATTGGAAAAATAACAATTTATCCTCTTTTTTATTTTATTTATTTATTTTAAAACACGTCTCCATGGCTTGGCTTATGTTGTTTTAGGCTACCTATGCAAATGTAGTTAGCCAATAACTTTACTTTGTCAAACCAACGGACATTACAATTACAATAAAATGTCCAAAGTTTAACTGTTTTATAAACTCATTTAATTTTCATTTTAAATTGGAGGAGAGACAATTAAACTTAATTTTTAAAAAAAACGTGTCCATGGCTTAGTTTAGCTTGTTTTTGACTAGCTAAGCTAATAGTTAGCCGCTAACCTTATCAAACTAAAGAAAAACTCTAACTCTAATCCTGATTTACAATAAATAAATACATAAAAACAGTAACAAAACTTAAGGAACATAAAGAAAGTGAATATCTGAACCATAAAAGTAGTTGAAGTTTTATTAAAAACATAACAAGTTAGCTTAGCTTAGCTAACATCAGTGACGCGCGGTGAATGTTGTGGCTGACTGGTGAGACACGGACTGTTTCGGAGCCAGATTTCCAAACTAGTTAGAGGCCTATATTCTATAATTGAGGAACATTTTATGTTCCACCCATCATATTTCCAGTAATCCACAAACAAAATGCTATAACATGTAGCTTCTGACTAAATTTACACCTTAAGACCAAATCTACAGAAACTAAGAAAAAAAGAAATAACAAAAATAAAATAAAAAGAAGTCTGGAGTACCCCCAAAAATGACATTTCCCCCTTGTCTAAATATACAATATATATTTTTTTTAAAAAATTATTATCCATGGAACATATTTCCATGTAACATTTACACAACCTTGTTGCCGTAACCTTGCTTTTAGCAAGACAACAAATTATTGATGAATATTATGTAGTAGAAAATTATAAACTTTAGAAAAATTACAAAAAATAGTAGAAAAATTGAGGTTTTACTTTTCATTAATTTTGAACCACCACCAAAAAAAAAAAAAAAAACACCAAAGTGAAATAACAGACACGGTGCCGTGGAGGATGGTCTCATACAAGTACACACACACTGGTCAAACATTTACCTGTAAAAGAAGTTCATTCGCGTCTCCTTCTGGACAAGAAGGCCTCCTTATCTTCATTTTAGAAGTCCCTCAGTCTGTGTTGGTTCAGCATTCATTAATTACTTCATGTTTTTAATGAAAGTTAAACTTTTAATCATTTTTAATGAGATTACATCCGCCATTTTGCAGTCACTCAAAAAAGCAACACAAAACGGGTTATTTTTAAATAAACTTTATTAGTAACAAATGAATAACAAACGTCAGCTCACGAGCGCCCTCTCTGTTGAGACAGTGCTTCTGCGTGCTTCATCTCCTATCTTTTCAGTGCGGTGTATCTGAACAGGAAATAGGCAATATACAGCAATTTTGAAGATAAAAATAATTAAAATTATTAGAATTATACATAAAATTTGTCTGACTGATGATAAAATGCATATGTCGTCTATCATAAACATATAATAGACGACATATTCATTTTATTATCAGTTTATGTTTTTTGATGACATTTTATAACCGCACGTCCATGGCTAACATCCATCAATAACTCACTAAATTGGCCAAAAAGAAACTATTTGTTTGATGAAACTAAACAAATTTTAAAATAAACAAATCACATGATATGTACATTATAAATAATAATAATTGGAGTAGATGAATTTGAGATCACTTAGAACTTGAGCTAAGTTAATGGCCAGCTACACCTCATTTAATCAATGAATTGACTGTATATGAGAACTGGACTGAGTATGTGTGACATCACTCACAAAAAATGCAGTATTTACAGCTCCTACGAAATTAAATCAATTCAGTCGCCATTTTTTTGGATACAAATGACACCCTGATGAAGCCAGGCATCATCGATAAGCAGTGACTGGTCAGAATCAGTCTGAGTCATAGTTTCTATAACAACCAACTATTCTCACCAATCCATAGTGAGCTTGTTGGAAAGTCACCCCCTTACCACTTGAAAGTGGTGAGAGAATTTGTCAATCAAATGTTTTGAAAGTTCGATGCGGAGCCAGCAGGCACCACCCATTTTTGTTTTTTTTATGGAGGCTTCTGATTGGTCAGTTAATGCAATAACTTGCACAACAGAAAACATATTATTGAAAAAAAATAAGATTAGCAAGAACACGTAAAAAAGGTATCAGAGCAAGGATGATTATTCTGACAAATGTAAATGCAATTTCTCAAAAGAAGTTTATGAGATTGTAGCTTTCTTAGAGACAGCAGGTACTTCCTGTTTAGAATGCGAAGTGGGAGGGGTCACTCAGTCCAGTTCTCACTTACAGTCAATGAATCAAACGCAAACACTTAATAAAAAGGACATCCTTATTTAGACAAATTAGACTTTTAGACTGCACTTTAATAAAATAGGCAGATAAGGTTTAATGTGCTTTTTTATTGGGATGTTTTAAGGTTTAACCTGTGTTTGGAGTAACTTGTTACTAAAGTAATACATTACAACAACACATTACTTTTTATTGTAGCTAAGTAGTGTGCTACGAAGGACTTTTTAGGAACTTATTACTCATTACATGTTAAAATAAAGCAATTATTGGCCAAAATGTAACTGGAAAACCATGAGGATGAAAAAGTATATTACCAAACCCTTTTTGTTGTGAGTCACTTAATGCTTCTTTAAAACATGTTTTCACTTAAAAACTGAGCCAAAATCCCTGGAAAGCTTTATAGACCAAAACATTTTCATTTAAATTTTTAGTGTTTTTAACAAATGTGTTTAATCCTAACAAGTCATTTAAAAAACATGAAACAAAAAAAGCTAGAAGCTAGTTGCTGTCCAGGCTGCAGGAATTCAGTAGAAAAAAAGACTCATGGAGTGCATTCTGAGAGTAATATTGCAAAGTAAAGGATTGCTTTATTGTATTACGGTTTGAGAATAAGAAGTTTAAGACGTACAATTACAATAAAAATGCTTTTTTGCTCAGCTAGGCTAATACCTAGCTAACGCGCTAGCTCACCGAAACAATAAAACCCGACATTGCGGTTAGTTCAAGGACAAATAAAAATCGTATAAAACAGGTTTTTCCCCTCCTGTAAAAATTCAAATCATAAGTTCCATACTGTGCTCCAACCACCATAAATGTTCACAAATTATTTCCTGCAGGATGAAGCGCATTGCTCTGAAGCCAGAAGAGGACACGATCAGATTAATTCATTGCACCACTTCAGCCGCACGCAAGATGAATTTTATATTCCTCCCATAAAACTTGGGGATGTGACAGAGTTCTTTGTGCTGGCACTGGCCCATGTCCAAGCTCTCCGTCCAGCCCCTGCATTCGCAGGTTTGTGTGAGAGTACTCACTGTGCTTTCCACACACCCCCCCACCTCTGCATCTTCTCTTTTGGTACGCACTCTGAAGCACGTCGGACGACCACAAGGCGCCGTTGCATACGTGTAGAAAGAGAGGACGTAGGGGGAGGAAAACGGACAAACACAAAGGCAATCAACAAATCCCTTTTGCTTGAGCTTTGAGAAACATAATAGGGCCAAATCATCATCTATTTAGCTTCGTCAAATCACTGACAGCAGGCCTTGATAAAAGCGAGTGGAAAATATGTAGGCTACAAGACGCTGCCAAGACCCTCACCGACAAGAGCCCCCCTATTGAAGCCAGATGTTTATTCAACTGGCCAATTTTCATAAATGGTATAATGATTACCATTATAGATTGAGTAATTTTATATCAGCGTGCCACATTGTTGGTCGCCTTTAATGATAGCCAAATGAAATGGTTTGTGGCTGAGGCCAGGTGAGCTTTTCTTGTGCTGTGCACAACACGCAGGGCCTTAATCACCTATTAGCAGGGGGGGCCACATGCTGTATGCGGGGGCACCTGGCCCCGCAGGCTCTGCGGACGGTTCCTGTTGTCGTCACCAACTGTCCAGCTGAGCCCTCAGCCCGTCACACGGCTCGCTAATGAGGTTTAATTGGTGGTTTAGCCTGACTTTTGTCTCCTTCGATGGCCTCAATCCCTTTAGAAAAGGCTTAGCCAACCACGGATTCACGCACTTGACCCAGTGACTCGGATGGACGCCGCCTCAAGTGACCCGCCCAGGTTCCAGTTGACTGCGTTCGTCCACGTTCAGTAAGCTGCCTGTCGTTCCTCGGGGATTGGGGTATTACTGTAGATTAGCAGAGGTAATGCCCCGGCGGAACATGGCGGGGTCATTCTGGGACTCGAAAGCTAGTGTTTGCTTTCAGGGGTAACTGTCACAGACAACACTTCTAGGAATCAACAGATTCAATTAACGTAATACTTAAATCTTTCCTATGTTGTGACGCGGCCCTTTTTCCATTCCTTCGGATCGCTTTCCTCGCCATTCAGGCTTCCTTTTACCCTCCAGGAAAACAAACATCAGGTTATGACCTGTTTGAGTAGTAGCTAACTACTGACTATATGTGAGAACTGGACTGAGTGACCCCTACCCCTCTCGATCCAAATTCGAAGTAAATTCCAATAAAAGTATGTGGTCTCACGCCAAACGTTCAAAACATTTGATTGACAGATTCTCCCAAGCCCGATTTAAGCGTTAGGGGTCTGACCTTCCAACAAGCTCACTCCTGATTGGAGTAATTGGTTGCTATCCAAACAATGACTTGTACTGATTCAGACCAGCCACTGCTTACTTGGTTCATGTCGCGACCCGATATGTAATGGCTACCCAATTGGTACCCCACATGCATGAAAATGCATCTACCTCCACCAAAGCCCTTTACGACACTTGCCAATCAAAAAGAAGGTTAAAAACAATAAAATCCTCTTAAAGTGTTTAAAGCAATGAAAAAGAAGCTCTCCATTGTTGAGGAAAGCATACATTTGTGTGATTACTGAGTTATCTGCCGTTTAAAATGGCTTGGACAGTCGTAAAGGAGGGAGAACTGTGGAGAAATACTACCGGGAGCTGATCTTTTTTATATTTGAATTATTTACAAACGAATTACAAACTTAACACTCTTGGAGCAACAAAAATGTTCAAATTATAAGAGCTAATCTAAGTAACTTTTTTAACTCTTGCAATGTTGGTGACAAGAGGAAGTGACGTAAGATTTGGGAACGCGTGGAACCGCTTGGGTAGTCTTTTTTTTTTGTGTTTTTACATTTTCTTGTAGCATTTTTCTCCTAATGTAGGACATGTATAAAATAATCTAAGATTCAAACTGTGTTTTTGAGTATTTCTTTGTTAAAATTGCTTTGGATCAGATGAAAACCGGATGTTTGAAAAAGCTTGGATTTATGACGAAGTCACTGCCATGGGCGGGTCAAAGCCATTCTTCTCTGCTTCAATTCAGAAGCCGTAGATCCATAGATGTCTTCATTTTCTGGCTCAAAACTGTCCGGCTGGATAAATTAAATATTGCTTGTGTTTTTTTTTGTCTGGTTTTTTTTGCTACGTTAATGTTAGCCTGGGCTTGTGAGGTGCCACGAGCTAACGGGAGAGAGTGTAAACAAAAGCCTGATGGGAAAATTAGCAGAGGTAACTTCCGCACCAGTGGTCCCACCTACAACCCAGATAAGCGTTTCTGATGAACTCCCGCCACGCTGCTGAAAATATGTCGTAAAAAAACGACAGGTTTTTTGACTGCATAGTTAACAGATCACTGGGAACAATTTTACAGTAGAAAAAAATATAGTTTGAGTGGGACTTGTACATTTACAATGCAATATTTAAAAATGTACAAGGATTTAGTGCAAGAAAACACGCAAAAAATAGTCGATTTGAAATTATTTTTGTAGCATAGCTCATTTTTATTGTTTAAACAGTTTTGCATAGGAAATATATCCACTTCCAGTAATTGACTGCAGTAAAAACAGCTGCTAGCAGTATAGGCTGGATATAACAGTAACAATCACAAAAAGTTGAGCCTTTATTTACACTGATTTTTAATCTTGTGGCAATTTTAGCCCCTGCATCAAATGTAACCAGCTCGAAGGCATTGCCTACTGCTTGGTGTTTCTAAAAAACAAAGAAAAACAAAACAGAACCAAAAAAAAACCAAAAGGAAAACAGTAAAAGAAGGGATGTCAAGGCCTTCGCTATGCAATTCACAATGAACACCTGTGGCTCCTAAACTGCAAATTAGAAACAAAACAAAACAAAACAAAAAAAGATTTCGGAAAGAAGTCCTCTAAAACGTACATTCAGATACATACATAGACCGTTGCACACACTCGCAGTGGAACTACGATCACTAATGGAGACTGCTCACTTGTTGTCCTGTTGGTGTTGTTGCTGTTGTTTCACACATCTGACTCCACTGTGTTTCCTGGAAACGGAGTGCAACGTGCGCGCAGAGGGAAGTATAAGTGCCACAAGAGCCCCCCCCCCCATCCCGCTCCCAAAACAGAAAGTCAGCAAAACAAAACAAAAAGGGGCGACTCGTCCGAAGACTTTGTTTTATCCTTTTACCCACTTCCAGGAAAAAGAAAAAAAAAAAGGAAGCACTTCCTGTCAAAATAAAATCTGAAGAGGGCAGACATGATAATGATAAAAAAATGAATACATCACAAGAGATGTCACACTTTTCCTCTGAGTGATGCTGTTTTTATCTCATCACAAAGGAGGGTCTATCACATTCTAAACCATACATCTATATACATAACAGACACAGCTTAAACAGGCACTGCATTGCTTTCATCTGATCTCCTTTAGGTGAGCGTTAAATCCTGTAAAAATGCTGGTTTCGTCATGTTTCTGTTTCAAAAACAACCTGATGCCAAGTGGCGAGCAGCTAGCCCAAATATGGAAGGTGTGTATTGCTTATGTGGGGTGAAAGGGGACGTTTGGATGTTTCCATTTCTGTGGAATTGCCCTTTCGGGCTCTGCAGAACCGATAGCATTTAAAAAAAAAACAAGGAAAAAAGTAAAAGTCACGCGTATTGCTCGAGGGCCACAGGTCCTCCTTGCATAAAACCCCCCGTTCCTCTGCGATCGCTCTGATCAGAGTGGTAATACTTTCTAAAAACGAGCTGCTGATGGGCTAAACACTGACTCAAACAAGCTACATTCAAACACTAAAATCAACTGGAAGGTACAGTACCCTTAAGTGAAGCACCAGGGATTGATGGGAAATGGTGTCAAAACAAGGGTTTTGAGATTCTAGAGAAGATGGCCGATGTAGCACCAATTCTTTTGCACCGAAACCATAAAGAAGCAAATATAAACCAGAAAGAATTTGGACGTTTGTCACTGCAGCAGTGGTTGTTTTTTGTTTTTTTTTTAACCCTGCTTCCTACTTAAGGTTGGGTGCAATCAGGGGGATTTTATTTTGTTAAACTGACATCACTTCCCAGATGCTACGAGAAACACGCCACAACCTTCTGCGACTCTTGCACCTATGTACCCCAAAAAACAGGAAAAAATAAGTGATTACCCACAATCCACTGGCTGTGGGCTCACTAGAACAATTAAAATATTTACGTCAGAACCCCCCCCATAGAAACATCAAACTAGAAATAATAACATTATTAGAAACAATAAAAAAAAGCCTTCATTATTGTTCTTTTTTAAACGTCCCGCCCCAACACCGCTTTTATTTTGTTTTACATAGTAACTCCTGATAAAAACACTTTGTATTCTACCAATCAGGGAAATGAGGGAAGCTCTAATTCTAAAAACATAAAACAAAAATTCCTAAAAATTGACTTTCTTTCCTCTAAAATAAAAGATTTACATAGAACTCCCCAGAGGAGTTTACAGTGTACACAATCCTGTCTTTCGGCAGGCTTTTATTTTCCCCTCATCTTCTCCTCTGGCTGTGCGTCAGAGGCCCTTAATCCCGCTCCCGCATTCACGTGTTCGCACTCTCGCCTGCACTCTAGCCGCCGAGGCAAAGTTCAACACCACAGACGAGCGATTGGGAGATAAACCTTTATGTACAGTCTGTTTTTTTTCCAACACATCCACGCAAACTCAACGCACCTCAGCGGGGTCTACAAAGGCTGCAAAGTACTTACAATCTTACTCTAAGAAATAACAAAAAAAAGAGAGAAGAAACAGTGCACATACAATAAATTGACTTTTTTTTTTCCTAATTTGAGGTGTAAAAGTGGAGAGATCGAGCTTGACTTGAGGATCATTTCATGATTTCTGCTCCGTAGCCCTCTGCGAGCGCATCTTTCACGATTGTGGGGAAAGAGTGCAAAAAAGTGTCACGGCAGCACCAGCGGCGCTGCTTCTCTGCCAAGAAGGAAATTCTAAAAAATAATTCTATTTCAGAAGACAATGATTGACATAAATAATGCCCTGGGATACGCCTGAGAGGTTTTGTGTGACTTCTGAACAAACTGAAGGGACAGGATGATTGCCTTTGTGCTATTTAAGTGCTCTATTTTTCTCCGGATGGGTTCTAGTAAGATTCTATCGGTTTACTGGACGACTGGCTCCACTAGCTTCAATGTGCGTAGTAATTATTTACATTTATACAAATCTATTTATAAAATACTTTCTAAAGGCTTGCTTGAGCCTGCCGGGAGCTTGATTTTGGACAGGTCTCGCTAGCATTTGTCGGTGTGTGATTGTTGCGCAGGTCGCAGGCCACTTCGCTGACGGGTTTTAAGGCATCTAATCGGGATTTTGCATCCAGCGACATCTTTTACAAGCGCGTCTATCCTCAGCAGCAGCCCTAAAAGGGATCTCAGAAATCCCCGATGCAAAACGATTGTCAAGCTCAAGTCAAGCAGTCTCTCCCACACAAAATAAATGAAAAAAAAATGTAAAAAACAAATGCAGGTGTTGGCACCATTGACTGTACTTGAGAACTGGATTGAGTGACCTCTCCCCTGTCACATTCCAAACAGGAAGTACCCGCTGGCTTCCAGAAGCTGATGGTCATTATTTTTGTCAGAATAACCATTCTTGCTCTACTCTAAACATTAGATTGAAAGAGTTTGTGTAGCCCACTTTTAAGGGGTAGGGGTGTGGACGTCCAACAAGCTTAATTCTAATTGGTGAAAGTGGTTACCATAGAAACACAATGACTTAGACCAACTTTAGCCAATAACTGCTTACCGATGGTTTCTGGTTCCAACAGGGGGGTGTCTGTATCACGAAAAAATTGTGACTGAATTGACTTTGTGTTGCGTGATCCTGAAGTAAGCCATTTTCCATGGGTGACATCACAGTCAATCGGTCCAGTTCTCATATACAGTCAACGGCTGGCACCTTAAGACCAATCAGGGACTTTGCAACCTTTTTTTTTGTTCAAATTTTTCCTGTAATCTCAGAAAATAAAGGCTCCAAATTCATAAAGTCCTCATGTCGCCATCGCTCCTTTTTGTTTGTGGAGGAAAGGATGTAAAAGAAAAAGAGCAGACCTTGTCTCTCGCTGCATAGAAAGCAGTCCCCACTTTGGTCGATTAAAAAAAAAAAAAAAGGAGGAAGAAGACCCACAACAACAACAGCAACAACAACAGCAACATCAACAACAACACTGACGACAAACAACGATATCAACTAAATAAATGCATTACGATATCATCTACCTCCGAACTAGCCTCTAATAATTAACGCATCTATAAGCACTACCTACATAGGCAAAACTTGGTATTGCATAATTTTCATAAATCCGAACTCCACCCTCCTGCAATAGTAACTGGAAGATGAACGCGTTGAAGAAAAGAGAAAAAAAAGATGACAAGATTAGAAAAACCACCAAAAATACTGAAGAAAACGAAAGCTGGTTGATTACAAACTTTCAAACTGCAACTATAAACAGCTTTGATATGCGATGTAACTGTGAGAAAGAGTAGTACATGAAGTTAAAAATCAACTATTTCATTCAGAGTACAAAACAAAAAACAATGATCATAAAAATGTTAATTTCTGACTTTTTTTCTATAACGATAAATGCAGCAAAAACAAGTGTAGTGATGTCTCTATATTCAAAGGCAAGGCACGTCATGTGGACTTAATGTCTTCGTGCAAATTAAGAGAACTGGAGAGTTTTTTTTTTTTCTGGATTGGAGGGACAGCGGCTTGGTAGAGGCCCCACCCCCTTTTTGAGATTTCAGGGATTTGCCACCACCTGGATTTGAATTTTCAAACCTTTAGGAGTAAACCTTACACAAGCGTTACTCGTTAAGTCTACAGTACATTTACAATATTCATAAATTTTCATTCATTAACACTCCATGATTTCTTTCTTTTTTTTTCTTCGTTTTTTTTCTGTAAACACAAGCTTTACAAGCTGATGGCCAAATGCGCTTAACATTTCAAAAATAAAATGTCTGTCACACACTGTGTGTGTTTCATTTCATGATTCGTTTCAGTTTTTTTTTTTTTTTATTTTTGATCCCAAAAATAAATAAAAAAAAGAATCTCCCTGCTATAATGGGGAGGGCTCAAAGTAAGTGCTGGTTTTGCTCTGCACAGGTAGCTTAATGCTTTGCCTACAACTGCCTTTCACAAGGTTTTTTTTTTTTTCCTCATGCAAAGAGATGGATATGAGATCGAATGTTTCCTGGAACTTTCTTTTCCCCGTGAAACACAAATTATCCCCCTTCCTTTAGAGTCTTAGGGCTGAGAGACTGATAGCTTCCCTTCGAAACAAAAACAAAAAAATAAATTCAATTGCACTTGCCTCTGTCGCTATTTTACGTCTGCTTTTTTTTTTCAAAATAAAACAATCCTTTTGAAAAGGAGTTTTCAGGAGGGGTCCAATCTCAAGCATTTAGTGTTTTTTCAAAACTGCGTGAAGAGTTTTCAACTCTTACCATAAGTGTTTACATTAATTCTTGAAATAAGTGGCAAAAAAAAGTTTTGTTTTTTTTTTCATATCGAGTCACAGTCAACTGAAATAAAACGGAAGAAACACTCTGAATTCACAATTTTTTTGTTCCTATGGTTGTACACAGTGAGTCTCACCTGCCATTCAACCAGGCAGGTGTCAAAATGCGGGACCTGCCCCTCCCACCCCCCACCCCACCCAGGCTTTTATTTTTTTTAATTTTTTTAAACCTTAAATTTGCCTCCATTTTGGAAAAATAGTAGGAATCGCTGCTAAAGAGTCTAGAGTGTCATGCAATCAAACATTAAGGCATCTATACATCACAGTATCTGAATGGATCCGACAGTTCTGCAAACACGATAGCTGACTGGTGGGTGGTGGGTGTGCGCCGGGAGACGGCAGACCTGAAGCGTCCTCCTCTTTGAGCCGTCCCTCGTCTTCACTTCAGGACCGGCGTCCGTCATCAGGAGGAGGTACAGGAGCCGAGGGGTGTGTGTGTGTGTGGTAGAGTTAAGGTGAGCAGAAGGGAGGGGCTGCCATGCGGCGCCGGCTGCTTTGCTGGTTTCGTCCACACCTGTAGTGCTCGTTTCTGCGCCGCCAAAACGCTCACGCCCCTACCCCGAAAGGAGGGGGAGGGCGGGTCGGGTGGGGCCTGCTCAGTTCCCCGTCTCAGCGGGGACCAGGGGCTCACCAATGATGTTTATGCTGTAGTTCTGGTGGACATTTGTTGGCAGAATCGGAGTCCCGTTCGACACTTGGAATGGAACTAAGCTCGCCCAGGTACCAGGACTGCAGGGGGGAGAACACACACACAGACGCAGAGGTCAGTCACATGACTCAGATGACCCACTGCAACATCAAAGCAAACTTTGTCAAAGGTCAGGGCAGCTGTTTGTCCTGAGATTCCTTGGATTGTTGGCTTCCTTTAGCAGGTGGAAACAAATCATCTGAACTTTGGTGCGGCTGTCCGTCTTAGGGTCTTAGGGAACTTTGACTTTTGGACCAAGGCGCTAGCCACCCCAGAAGCTCCATGTGTCGAGCTTTTCTGTTGTGGTTTGCTTTCACACTAAGTAGACTCAATCGTAGTTTCGACCGTTGAATTACTGTCACTATTCAAGCTTCTTATTTTTTACTTGTTGCTTTATGTTCACACTGTAGTGAACCGTACCAGGATACACTTGGTGTATGGCGACCCCCTTTTTCAGGTGTACCTCTTTTAAGTTTACACTGCCCTTGGCAATGTACTTTACGCACCGAGCCTCCTCCAAAAATTAGAAAAAGAAGCCCCTCCCTTTTTGTCCAGTGTGAATATCATGAGCTAAACTCACATTCTTAAATGTGAATCAAATGCCCAATGTGTACGTAGCTTTAGAAAGCAAGTGTACCATCAGTTAAAGTATAACTGAACTCTGTGTAGCTTTATTCAAGTCAAATGCAAAAGCAAATTAACTTTAAGGGGGGCCAGGGACACAAACTTCGGGGAATCAATCCTTTAAAACCAGAGATGTCACAGGCGACACTTTAATAACATGCTCCGTGACATGACCGTTTACACGATCAACGTGAATCACCTGATTCTGACTTTGCGCCAATTCACTAACATAAAGTGTTGAATACCTGCGAAAAGTATGGATGTTTTGATGACAGAATCAGCTGATTTACGTTGTTTACATAATCATTTCACTAAGTGCGGCATATATGAGCACAAGGCTACTTTTCTCTGATTCAAAATCCGCTGGAATTAATTGCAGAAACAGTTGAAGAGTTATGATAGTTGAAGGAATGTAAAAAGTGGAGCTAAAGCTCCAGTGTTAAAGAGTTAAAGCTGCCCAAACTGAGATCTAAAAAAAAAGCATAAATAGGTGAGGCCTCATCACTTTTCCTCTTGTTTGATGCTGTGCTGCCCGTAAACCTGCAGCGGGTTCAATGCATGAAAGCAAATCCCATTAAAGCGCAGAGTCTGCCAGCCTTTCTGAGTGTGAAAGCACAGTCAGACGTTATAAACTGGTTTGGATTTACTCCTTCACATAGAGGAGCAAAGGAAGAAGAGTGGTGATGAAGGAATGGTGAAGAAGAGGGAGAAAGAAGTGAGGGGGTAGGGGGTGGAGGTGGTGGGGGCTTTACAAAGCTGTCCCATCCCTATTCATCTCACGCTAATGGGAAAACAACACCGTGATTGTTCCTGGGGAGCAACGGTGCTAACTGAAAACGGGAATGGGAACAAGCAGTATGTTGTTCCCGAGGAGCACAGCACTATGTACATGTTAGATAATTAGCTCCTCCCACCCCAAACTACCCTGCTTTTCTTCCTCACAGGTCCCTTGTGTGTTGTTGTCTAATGTCCTCCCACCTCTCCGGTCAGAATACCTGCTCCGTGGACTCATCGGACCGTCTAGAACCCCGTCAAAAAGAGGAGTGCAGAGGAAGGAGAGTCCCCCGACTCCCCCGTTGAACAACGGCGTCTGCGCGTGGTGAAAGCAGCTCGTCCAGCAGTCTGCATTTTATACAAATCACCAGTCGCCGCTCGTACTCTTAAAACAATGCAAGTGCAAATTCCATTCACCCCTCGCCCTGGAGCGGCCCGGCTCTCCAGCTGAAGGCTGAAAGCAAACAAAGTGGCGGAGATGCGTTCGCAACAATAGCAAACATCGCTCAAGTTTGTTGCTTCCACAGTGCAAAGCGTTAAAAAAAAGATTCAAGGCTAATCCTCGGACAGTTTTTTTCTTCCCTCTCCTGCTTTCTTCACTCCCTCCTTCTCTTTTTTCCTGCCAGAAATTGTCGGACAGGAAACGAGGGATTAAGTTTTTCCTACCTTACTGAACAAAGAGGCGCACAGAGCGGCCAGAGTTCTCCTGTTCTTGTTCTCTTTTTTTATCCCTCCCTTCCACTACCTCTGCCTCTTCTTTCCCTGTGAACGTCCTTTCAGGTAAATGGCTCACATTGTGGGGACCACACAGTCATTGGGATCGCTGTTGATCTGTCTAGAATGACGGCTGTCAGGCTTTGTCTGCATCCTACAACCTAAAGCTGCCACGTTTCTCTGCAAAGAACGCATCCTGCAACAAAAACAGAGGAACTTCTACATTTCTGCAGCTTTTATGGCTCCAATTCCAGCCCAGTAATGTTAGAAAATTTGTCAAGGAATGTAATTAACTGAGATGTCCTAATGCACTCATAAAAAGGCCTTCATTTGAAGGAACTTAAGGTTTCCTCTGCAGCAGAGGCGCTCTGATCATGGATGACAACCTAGGTTCCCTGAAGTAACCTAAAGATGGCTTCTCCCTGCCCTGTCCTGCCCCCCCCGAACCTCACTGCTCCCTGTGAGCACATCCAGCGGGCTTCGTTTAAGGATTAGCCAACAAAATTAGATTATCTAATGGCATCCTAATGGATTGCTGACCCATTTCCCCCACAAGGGCAACACACGAAGTGGACAGCTTTTTAAATTTCGAGGCCGGTTCAGGAGATGTGAAAGGAAAAAAAAAAGAGAGAGAGAGAGAGAAACCGTTCCAATCTAAACGTTCGAGCGGCAAAATAATCCATCAAAGATGAAGACGTTTAGCCGGGAGAAGCATGTATGTCTCTGCAGTGACATAAACTTTCTCTGTCTCGGTTGGGGGACCTCCACGTGGATAGCAGAGGAGCAAGTTTGGGGTGTTGATTGGAAAAAAAGACCTCAGCTCCTGCAGGGGGAGGGTACCTCCACTCGCTTGTTAGGAGGCCTGTTTCAGGGGGAGTTCTGTGTTCAGAACTCGACCTGCGTGCACATCCAGGGAAAAGCGGGAAGGAGGACAGGAAACAGCTTAGCTCAGCTTGCTCGCTCCACCAAGCTGAAAAGGTTCAGGTTTTTGCCCCAGAGAGAAAAAGAGAGTTACAGTTTGGAAGCAAAGCTGGAGGGGGCTGTAATTTAAAGAGAGTAGAGCACGACTACAGCATAAAGTCACATAAAGATGAAAACAAACACAAGTCTTCAAACATTTTGGCTTAAAAATTAAGTTAAAGCCTTTGTGTTGACATATTTTGATTCAATTTAGGGTTTTTTTCCAAAAAATTGAGAAAAAAGTGACAGGAGGGTAAACTGAAGGACCCATTCCGATAAAAATAGTGTTTTAACATGTTCTTGTGGCACTTTTTCAGATGATGGAGGATAGATTTTAAGAAAATTAAGCTCAAAATTGCATTTCTGAGTACTTTTTTTCTCACGCTGTAAGGCGCACTTAAACATTTTTTTCAAAAACACAGGTGCGCCTTATAATCCGGAGTGCCTGAGTGTATGAATTGATTCTGGTTGTATTTAATAACGTGGACAGGATTTTGAGAAGTACACGGCGCTCTGTCGAAATGTTTGGTTGGGTGTTATTGTAAAATGCCCTTACACGGGCAACGTGTGTCTCACTGGGCTTTTTTTTTGTGTGTGTTCCTAAAAATATTGGGAGTTAACGTAATCACAATAACCTTTACTTTAGCAGTATCAATCTGCTTTTTTAAGTGTTGCAAACAAGATTGAGTGTTATTGCCAATATCGTAATGTGGCTAATGTGCAGAAATGTCTTACGTGTTGCAAACTAGATTGGGAGTTAAAGGTATTGTGAATACGCTAATGTGGCTAATGCTTGTAATGCTGCTAACTTGATTAATGTGTAGCATGTTAAAAAATAATTTTTAGAGTTACTGTATACGTAGTTAATAAAGTCAGACTGACTGACAAACTTATCTCTGACTCTATTTGCCTTATATATGACATAAGTAAGAAAATAGACCATTCATTGACGGTGTGCCTTATAATCCGGAACACAAGCTCGCAGCTCAACGGTGAGGGGAAGTGGGGTGGGGTTGCTCCATGCCAAGAAACCCATCCACAACTCAGAGGTGAATTTCTAATGAACTCCTGGTGCTCTGCAGAAACTATGTCGAAGAAAACGCCATAGGTTTTTAGATTTTGGTTAAAAACGGCAGAATCATAATTGAAAAACCACAGAGAACGCTTTTAAAATAGATCAAAGTTGATCAGAGTGGGACTTAAAGTCTTTTCGTTGAAATGTTTTGATTTAATGGAGTTTTTTCCCACAAATTTGAGAAAAGGGAACAGGAGGAGAAATTTAAAGTTTTAAAATTTTGAAAAATCAACTAAGAATAAAAATATATACAAAACAAAAGGGACTAATTTAAGCCCAAAAACAGACGTTTCCAGAGTTTTTAAAAAAAGAGAAAAGAGTGGGAAGTAGAGGCAAAAAAAAAGATGTTCTATGTTTTTATAATGGGAATACATGTTATATCAATTTTCTGAAGAGCCTGCAAATCTATAAAAGTTCAGAAAAAAAGCCCAAGACCATGAATATTTCAAACACAATTCTGTGTGTAAAGAGCTGCAAAAGAAGGAAATCCTGGGGTCAAGGTTGTGTTCAGACAGAGACAGAGAGATGGCATGAAAGAACAAAAAGGGTTACCTTTGCCAAGTAATCCCCAAAGTGTCGTCAGTGGCACTGGGGCCATAATGCCTGCCGTTTTGAGTCACGCTCCAGTCACACTTCCTCAGCTGTCAATTGAAACCTAGCAGTCAGATCACTGGGCCAAGACAACTTCCACTTCAGATTACACCACAACTCAACACTGTGTACACACATGCATGCAGGAAAGCCTACGGCAGGAGCAGCAGGAGTGAAAACAAAAAGTCCAGGTTGTTACAGACAAAAGAGTGGAAATGGAGTAGGGGGTTTGCTTTAAGAGGGGGTGTTTACAGTAAGAGCAGACATAAAGGAAGAGCATGCAGTCACAATTGAAAGCTAATGTAAAAAATAAAAAATAAAAAGATGCAGTTAGTTGGTTGGAAGTGGAGCAATGCAACCGTCTTTCCAAGCAACCGTGCTCTCAGATGTCCCCCAGCATGCACTGCTTTTGTTTTCATTAGCTAACTGTTTTTATTGATTTGTTTTGGGGAGGAGGGGGTCACAATGCAATGAAGTTAAAGCTCGCACACTGACACGCACACTGATGCACAGATTACAAAATTACTCCTAAAAAAAAAGAAAAGAAAAAAAAAGACTCCTTTGCATGCATTATGCAAGCACACGTGTGGGCAATCCAGCTGAGAGCCATCTCTGCCAATACCACCCTAACCTTGCCCTGTGGTCAACGCATTCATTTAGTAATGCACCGGGATGAAACTGCACTGTTAGCACTCCGCATGCAGCGCTCCTGCAGAAGCTCTTAAGAGAGATTTAATCAGCCCAATGCTGAATATTCAAAGCCATTTGCGGCGGGTCAAGAAAAGTGCTCCCCTTCCTCCCAGCACCTGCACGGATCTATCGGCAGATGATGACGCCATTGCTTAAGGTAGATTTGAGCCTCTTTCTTCCCTTATTGAAACTGATGTCATCACTTTTATTTCTGGTACGGAACAGGAAGCGGTTTTTGTAGAAGGCAGGGACTTGCTCCCACACTCTGCAGCCTGACAATAGCTCGGAGAGAAATGTGCAGGGCCGGGCCAGACGCTCTGTGCCACGCTCCTCGAGGGGCTCGCCATCTGTCCACTGGCACTGGCACATCAGAGCGGCGCGGGCAGCAGGCACCGAGAGAGGAGGGGAGATGGAGCCGAGGAACGTTAGCAAACAGATGCGGGCAGACTGTGGATTAGGATCCTTCCTTAGATAATACCAAATGACATCTGATCACCGATCTTTCCCAGCGGAATGCTGGATGGTGGCATTCCCTGGAGGGGGTTAACCAGGGCGAGAGATGAATGGAGGGCTTTCACACGTTCGCTGCCTGGGATCCGTAGAGCAGGTGTGGGAGCGTGGTTTCTTTTTTTCTGCGTTTTCAAAGCCTGCTGTGAGCGTGTGAATGTTTTACAGGGACTTCTGCACTCATTTAAAGTCCAGGAAAACTAAATTAAATGAATACTATCCAAACTGTGACAATGCTGTCCAATGAAACCAAATAAATCCACTTCTCATTGAGTCTTCTCTTTGAAATTTAGCCAATATTCAGAGGTAGAAAGTCAAAAGTTATATTTAGTTACATTAGTTTTTTTTTGTTTTGTTTGTTTTTTCGTTTATCTGATCAGATTTGGAACTAAAAACTAATTTTTTTACTTGCTTTATTTGTATTAGCACAAGTAATTCTAGATATAAGTAAAATCTTTAGTATAGCTCTTTTATTATATTTTTAAGGTTTTAAAATTATTAAGGTTTTATTATAATATGAAATTGTACAGTTACTTTTATTTTGTGTCAATTTCATACTATCAATTTAGATAGTAATTATGTTTCATTCACACTATTACAAACTCTTGGGTATTTTTTTTATCAATTGTCATGTTTTTTACTTAAGTCTGTATTTAAAACAGTAAATATTACTTTCACTTGAGTAAGATCACTTTTAAGTACTTAAACTTTTACTTGAGAACAATTATTGACCTTCCGCCTGTTTTAGTTAATACTATAAGCAACTATCTTAAAAAAAAAAAAAAAAAATTTTTAAACAAGCATTTAAATGTGGAGACCCGCAAGGTTCCGCTATGGGCCCACTACAAGTTATAATTGTTATAATATAATTATAAGTTATGATAGTTTCTGATCTAATTTGTTTCTGTTTTCATTCAAACAAAGGTCACTTTCAGTCCAAAAAAACCTTCATTTAATCATTACTTCCTGTGAAATAAGGTGTTGTCCTATGCTCTCCTTTGATTGATCGATTACTTTTGGAGGTGTGCTCTATGGAAAAATGACGCGGATAGAAGCTGCACCAACACTTTGTGCTTCACTGAAAGAGCTAAGACCGCTACTAGAAAATGTGCAAAAACAAACTCAGCCGAGTGAATCCTCCCTTTGCTCCTCCTTCTCCTCCAAAGAGGAATAAAAGCATCCCATGGCTGACAAGATGACAAACACCACTCTCACCTCTCCTTTTTTTATTCACTGATTTTAGGAAATTCTGAAGAATAGAGAGACAAAAGGAGGAGAGAGGAAACAGAGGCTAGCTTTGTCGTTTTTACATTTTTTTTTACTAAACACACAAAAAAAGTGAGCTGAGGAGAAAACCCAGCGATCATTATGTAGCTGCGTGCAGATGCATTCAATTAGTTGTGGTTGGAAAAGCCTTGGCCTCAGACCAGCGCTTTCAATAAGACGGAGTGGGGGAGAGCACTCTTTCTCTCTCAGATGACAGCCACAACACACACACACTCCCACACACACAGAGGCTACCACTTCTGACCGAGGACATCCTGCAGCAGGGCCATGTCTGCGCTGTGGATCTGGCTTGTAAAGGATCGCGACGACTGCGTTAAGAGTCACTCTGCTCACAGGGTATTGTGTGAGGAAAACGCAAAAGTCTTAACGCCCCAAAAACAACACAACAACAGTGACTCCTCACCTTTATGTCTGCCCTTGAAACCAATCCAGAAAAAAGGTTTGATCTCTCCAATTGACTCGAATTTCAATAAAATGAAGCAGTCTAGCTAAAAAAAATTCCCTCTGTCCCTGTCTACAAACTAACTCACTAAGGGGGGGGTGTTACTGGTGTGTAGGAGGAGGAAAAGTGGGGGATTGAAAATGAAAAGAAAACATGAGGAGCAGGTGAACTTGAGTGTTCCAATGAAGAAAGAGCTCACCTGCTGCTGGTGGAGGAACGCGGGATCTCTGGGGCTCAGGCCTACAAAACGGTTGGCTGTGGGGGTGCCAGGAGTGGAGTAACCTGGGTAACACGCAGTCACACGGAGCACAAAAAATGGATTGTGTTAAAATACAGGCAAAAATAAGATCATTGCTATGTATTTTGTGGTATTAAAGATGATTTATAAAAACGAAATCTTCATTAAGGCTAAATGTCTGAATTTGGAATACCACAAGGCATAATATTGGGCCAATTCACTTTTAACCCTTTAACACCAGAGAATTGGCTCCAGTGTTGACATTCTTTAGACAACTGCAACTCTTCGACCTTTACACAATTAATATAATGAGCTTTGTGTGGATTTGCAACACTTTACAGCAGTAGAATGTTTAAGCATATAATGTAAACCAACTCATTCAATCAAATTGTCCTTTCAATAAAAATATGATCAAGCAGCTAGCATAACATGCTTTGTTACTAATAGATTGTGAAAAATGAATCAGATCATTTCTGGTTTTATTTAAAACAATGGCTGTAAGTGACGGGTCATGAGGGTCATCTGCTCACCTTCTGTTGATGTCGTGATGGGCTTGGTGTCGGGCATGGAAAGGGAGACGGGTCGCACTGCGCCAGGGTGGGGGGAAGGAGCCAAGACGGGGGTGAAGTGACCCGGGACCTTTCCGACCCCCTGGCCACTGCTGTTCGACTGCAGATGGAGCAAAGACAACCAACCCACGGTCCTTTGAAAAACCCGAATTCGTCTTTCATTTTTTTAGGTAGCACAACAGGAATTTTTAAAAAGATTTTGCTACCCAACATTCGCTAATATATTCCAAAATCTCAACCACTATGTTTAATTTAAAAAGAAAAAAAATGTAGTTTTGTATGTGTTTGTGGACAGGCCCAACCTTTTTGACGAACGTCTACATTTGACAGTATTGTATTTTTCTGACTACATATTGCTCCAGAGTATAAGACGCTGCAGCATAACAAAAAAAAAAGTTAAATGGTAAATACTTCCCCTGCGACAGACTGGCGACCAGTCCAGGGGTGTACCCTGCCTTCGCCCATGAGTAGCCGGGTTAGGTTCCGGCAACCCCGTGACCCCGAAAGGGATAAAGTGGATTGGAAAATGAATGAATGAATGAATGAATGGTAAATACTTGTATAGCACTTTTTTTTTTACCTTACTAGAAGACCCAAAGTGCTTTACAGTCACAATCCAATCCACCCATTCAGGCACACATTCACACACTGATGGTGGCTCTCTGCCGAACACTGGCGCCAACTTTTAACCACCAGAGACAATGTGGGGTTCAGTGTCTTGCCCAAGAACACTTCAACACATGGGCGGGCAAGGTGGGATTTGAACCTGTAATCTTTTAATCATAGGTCAACCGCCCTACAACTGCACCATGTAAAAGAAATTCAATTGAATTTGCTTTGGAACAACTGCTGAGACCGGCGCTTCTTCTTCTGCACTGCTGTCAAGTAGCAAATATTTTTAAAAATCACACAAATCGCACTCCAGTTCAAGCTATGAAATTATTTTAAAAAAGTGACTAATACACAGAAATATATAGTATTATTGAATAGCAGCAAGCAACTTGTTGACTCTACTTCCTCCAATTCTTTCTCTTCATTTTTTATCCTGCATCCTTCTTTATTTCCTTTGTTAAACCTTTATCCCCATCTCGAATATGTCGCTCTCCTTCTCTTGTCTTTTTCATCTGGTCAAACAAATAAATATATGTAAATATAATTCATATAAATAAAGTTTAGCTTTCAATTCAAAAGGGGTTTACACAAATATACACCTCTTGTGTCCAAAAATTCATAATCCTCTATTGTAACAGTAAAATTTGTCCAACACAAGAGGCCTTTAGCTCTTATCTGTTTGCTCCCATACTGGACAGGACAAGTCAAAAAAAATAGTTGGTTAAAAGCAACCACTCTTTCATTAGGACAGCCTGACTGGTGACTTATGTTTACAAGCTCTGGCTGGCTTGTAAATGTGCAGTGGGGCAAATCTCAATAAACCAAGACAACCATGTAAGAGCTGCAGTGTTGAGCAATCCTGCGTTCTTTCTGGAGCTAAAATCCAAACGGATCACGGGAGGAAAACACTTTCAGCCACTGTCCTGTCACAGTTATTACTAGAACTAGACAGGGGGTAGCAAAGGCAACAATAGATCTTCAATCATCAACAATAAGATTTCCTACATGATTCCACACAATGATTTTAATAGTGCTCATAAAGTGAATTTAGGAGGGCGTGAAAAGCTGGAGAGCGCCATGCTTACAAAGGCGTGAATGCGGCGCTGGAGAGCGGTGGTGGGCAGAGACGCTATATATAGGGAGGAGAGAAATAAAAGAGCGAGCGGGAGCTGCTCCCTGGGATGGCTGGAGACTGTCTGGGCCCTTCATTTCAGGGCGGCCCCGGAGTTCAAAACTCAAACAGGCCTTTTTGGGGAAGAATGGTGTCGACGGGGTTCCCTCTGCACTGAATAGAATGTTTAATTAGAGTGTAATATAATCTGCGTTAAAGCAAGCATGAAAACATTCTGGCACTCATCCATGGGATTATATCCAATGTGTTATTTGCTGAAACGCCCCCCCTTACAGCAGTCCTCCCCCATTCCCCCCACCCCCACCCCACGTCTTCCGCCTGTCTCCCGTCTTTCACCAGGACCCCAGCAGCAGAGGGCTGGTTAATTCTGCACAAGAGCAGGCCCCGGCAACGGCAAATATTTACAACCTTTATCGTTCCCCATGGTTAGTCTCTGGAGTAACAGTCCCCCTACCCCGCCATGTCTGGAGATGGAGCTCACTACGAGGCCTTTGTTTACAGTGAGAGCAGCGGGGATATCAAACTCACATAAATATCAGCCGGCTCTCTCCTCTGCGGAAACACTCGCTGCTTGCTGTGCGGGGTGGGCACTGTGGGTTCTTTGAAAGCGTAAAACCACCACGTTTGCTTGTTTGGATTTGGCGTTCTTAGTATGGGGGGGATTTCTTTTGGAGGCCTTCCAGACGAGGGCTTGTGGTCTTCCGCGTTTGGACTTTTTGTCACACAAAGTGTTTTAAAAGTCAAACTATCTTAGTTTGATTTCTTCTTTCAATCAGATTTCTTATCCTAGGGATTCTGACAAACAAAACCAGGAACACCTGGTAAAATAAAATGTTAAGATGCTAAACTGGAGTTTTGTGACATTTTTTATGCTTGAAGTGTCACTGCAAAGAACACGATGGTCGTAACGTACAGAATGTAGTGTCTAATCCTGTGAGAGGCTGCGAAAGCACCCACCTGGCTGCTCTGCGGGCTGGACGGGTCGTACGGCTGCACGTAGCTCTTGAGGGGATCGGCAGGGTTGAGGTGCGGTGGGTACCGGATGGTGGTGTGCGAGAAATAGTTTGAAGGCGCCGGGGGCAGGATAGTGGAGGCGGAAAACTGCAGGGGTGAGTGTGGTGGGGGGCTCCTCGTTGATATAACTGTGGAAGAAATGAGACATAAGCTTAATGACAGGATGTAAAAACTTCTGAATTGAAATCATGCAAACAGGAAAATAACAGTAATCTTATTTAGAAGTACAAAACACAGTGGTTTTGATCACAGAAACAAATGGGCTGGACTTTGGACATGCCTGTTCTAACAAAAAAACATCTGAAAATAGATGAATCTTGTTTTCTTTCCAAAAGCTTGGCAGGAACTCACCACTGTGTCCCACACTTGATAGGTGATGAGGTTGAGTGAAAGTGCTGAGTCGTGGCGAGGAGTCCTGCGGGGAGGTGGGGCTGAACAGCGGCTTCTCTGGCTTCTTCATGGTGGGAGAGGACATGTCTGCAGTTTGGGAAGGAACAACCACTTCAGTACCTTTCATCAAGCTAAGGATTTAGGTAAAATAATAGTGAATTATGACTTCAAAGACATAAAACAGGTTTATGAACTCTTATGGGTCTTAATCACACGTTATCAATAAAAAAAAAACATTTTGTCATGTTTGAGCAGACGATTGAACCCAGTGACACGTTGTTGCAAAGCAGCTGGTCACTTAAATAGGATTTACAAATGTCAAGACCTCGCCTAATCCCAAATAGAATGTTACTGCCTTTCCTGGCCTTCCAGACTGTCTTACAAGCAACTGTAATTCCCCATGAATAATCCTGCAGGATCAGCTGAAGGCGTTTGTTTAGTCAAATTCATGTAGTCCTGCGAGCTGCGAGAGTGTGCACAAACTATGAGCGGCTCATTATTGGGAGCTCTGCGCCCTCGCTGCGCTGTCACGGCTGCGCGGTTTTCAATTTTCAGTGGTGAGAAGCGCAGTCTGAAGGGAGCGCGATAACAAATAGACGCATGGAGCGGCGGTGGCTTAAGTTTTGCTTCCTCTGCGAGCGAGCGTTCACTCAGAGTCGCCAGGAGTAAAACTTTCACATCGTTCGACTTCTCTTTCCCTCAAAATGAGCCGTTTGAGCAGTGGAACGAGCGACACTATCCCAGAGACCCACCTGAAAGAAAGAAACCTGAAGAAAGAAACAACCTTTATCTGCATAGGAATTGGGGGGAATTGAGGGAGATGTCCAAGTGAACATGCTTTTTTATTTTTTTTATCTTTTCTCAAATAAAGCAAAATGGGAAATGATGTATTCTCGTAAAGAACTTTTCTACCTTTGTCTAGAGACAAAGTGCTTTACCATCACATTCACCCACTCACACGTTGACACACTACTGGTGGCTCCATTGCTTTAAGCTACATTCACACTCGGAAATGCTCTTCAGCTAAAAGGTCTATGTAAACGCAGGTTTCGGGCTTGGAGCTGTGAAAGAAAAATCCTGGTGCAAGATTCACGAGATTTGCACCGCTTCAACATTTTACACCAAGCCTCTTCCACCTGTAGGTGGCGCACATGCTCTAGTAAACAGTAGAAAATGGAAAAGAAGAAAAAGCCCCTCCCTGCTTGTCCAGTGTGAACCCCATGAGCTAAACCAGTTCAAGAACCTGCTTTTTGCATGCTTTTGAACGTCAAATGCCAGGCCAATGTGGTTTGCCCAAGGGCACTGACACATAGGTGGGCAAGGCAGGAACCAAACCTGCGATCTTTCGATCAGAGGTCAACCGTTCTACCTCTGCACCATGACCGCTCTACATAAATAAGCTTGACTTTTCCTAATGTATAATCAACTTCAATATACTTGAAAAAGTTTTACACCAGTGTACAAATAGTTGTAAACTATGATTCTCAGAGAATGAGAAACTTTTCTTCCAGCACGAGGTCAGTGAAAACCACGTGAGAGAAATGTCTGCTTGGCATTTTGGAAGTCTCATATGGGTTTAATATCAACCCCGCTTCTCATTTACTCTCCACTGACAGAATAATAGCCGTCTGCGGAGCGTTTCCTGCAAATTTTCTTCTCCCAACCTCAAGGGTCTATACTCTCAGAGCATGCTGACATTTTATAAAGCCGCACTGGGTTTGTGGCAAAATCCCACTTTCCCCACATCTCTTGTGGATCATCTGGTGTTTTCCCCCCCAACTGATTTCACAATTAAAAAAAACTAAAGAAATGGTGGCCTTAACTTGGGCTGAAACCACTGTGCGCCTGCCTGGTGGCTTCCCAATGATTTTGTCTGTCACACTCAACGTGTTTCCTAACATTTCTGCCACCCCTGGTGGTTGAAAGCAGATGCAGCGTGAGTATCGGAGCGTTGATGAAAGTCAGCAGGGAGTGAGGAGGATCTGGAATCATGGGACAGCGAGGCTTCAATTAAAAGGGGCGGCGAGCACTGCTCTGTGGCAGGAGACAACGTAATGAGATGCTGGATCTGTCCTACGAGGATCCCGCTTTCCCCTTTTGCGCCGAAACACATCTCTATCCTCACTCTGATCCCTTAAATCCCTTGTTTCACCTTATTACAGGTAATCTGATTAAAAATTCTCCTCCTGTCACTCCAGTATGGAAAACAAACAGCTTTTATTGCTACCCACCGTGCAACATTTATGGTGCTTTCAGCATTTAGGTGCAATTTAAACTGCAATTTAAGGAGACCAAAAAAAAAAAGAAAATGTATCATGTTGAAGCTCACAGCTGACACCTGCATGAAAGTAAAAGCTCACACTGTGAGCTTTATTAGTGGTGTAAATATACTGCAAACCTTATTGCGCAATCTTTATCCTGCCCGAGTGTAAAAAACAGTTACAGGATAACAGACGAGACATTTAAGGAGCAGCTTAAATTCACTTAAAAACTTCCTGAGGCTTTTCTGACCTTGGATTTCCGTAAAGGTTTAGACATGTGGCTCACTGAGTTTTTAGAATACATCCGTCCTTTTTAAAAATCCTTTTAAAATCCTTTTTAAACCTGACATAAGTATGACAAAAGTATTAAAAAAATTAAACAAATAAAAGCTGTAAAAGTCCCAAAAAAATCCTTTTTTCTCTTAAGTTAAACTTATTTGCACTTGAGAACCATTGAAGTAGCTTTAAAACTATTTTTAAAATTTTGTAAAAGCTACGTACGTGCACACTACTCTTGCACTCCTGTGCCCGGCTGGAATTATTTGACACCAAGTCTTTCATTTATCAGAATAGAGCTGGAAAAAGAAAAGCCTGGAAGATTTGCATCACTTCAACATTTTGCACCAAGTCTCTTCCAACTTTAGGCGGCGGCCAAGTGCTGGTAAACAGTAGCAAAAGAAAAAGAAGCTCCTCCTTGCTTGCCCTGTGTGAACACCATGGACTAAACGGATGTTCAAGAGTGCACTAAACAAGCATTCTTTATATGCTTGGTGTGTACACAGCTTTAGTGTTTGCATTAAGGTCTCATGCATTTACAAACTAAAGAACAAAATGTGTTACCTCCATCTCTGTCGTGCCAGTTCGCCCGGCTGCTGGCTGGTGAGCTTGGTGACGAGTAGAAGTCAGGTCCAGTTGGGCTGGTGTCCATGTTTTCCTCCATGTTGACTGTTTTGGGCCTTTTACTGCAAATAGGGAGGAGTTTATGACTTCAACGAGATGGTCGTTTAGGGTAACATAACTGACACAATGTCAGGATGTATCAGTTGTTGTCAGCTGTTGTCAGCTGGGGAAGATGTTTGGCAAGGATTAACGTAATTTGGGGAAAATGTCCTTAAGCTGTTCTCAGTTAAGAGACATTAACAATAATGGCGTATCGGTCTGGGAAATTAATGGCGTTTAGTCATTCAGATGTTGGTCATTTTATATCAGTGTTCTTGGCAGCTTCATCCAGACATCTCAGCTAATGTGACCGATAGACTGACTGCATGAGCCATATTTGCAATTTTTGCAAGACAGCAAGTGAGGTATAATAGCTATATTCTAAATGAGTCTGAGTGTCCTAATTCATATTATAGACCGATGTGAATAGAGGTCGCGTGGATGTAGCACAAATCACTGGACTCTCCCAAGAAATTGACATTTTAATTTGCTTCAATAAAACATAAAAACTACAGTTCTATCTAAAAATGACTGATTTTAGCAATGGTTAAGGCTTTTTCTATCTTTTTTAAATTGAACATACCTACATAAAATCTAAAACAAACTAGTTTTTTACTTTCTAATTTAACTAATTAAATCTTTGCCTGCTAACAATAAAGCTTAAGACTAATGGAAGTTAGCCTAGCTTGGCACAAAGCTACAAATTAATGTAAAATTGTTATGAGAAACATCTTTATGCTTTTTAATATAGTTTTTAGGGAAAGAAATATTTACACAACATCTAAAATACACACTGGTTTGACTTTTTAAACTTAACTAGCTAAATCTTAATGTGCTAACAATAAAGAAAAGACTGATCAAAGTTAGCCCAGCTGAGCATGAAGCTATAAAAAATCTTACACTGCTTTGGCAAAAAAAAAAAGGCTTATATTTTTTTTACTGATTTTTTTTGGTTGAAATCAACTACATACCATCTAAATTCCAGGAATTGAAAAGCACCAAGATAAAATGTACAGTCACATCTTATTTTAAAAACTTTACTGGCCAAATCTTTGCCATTAATACTAAAGACTAATGAAAGCTGGCCTAGCTTAGCATGAAGCTAAACAAATATGAGTATAAATAATGTTGTATCTGAATAATTAAGGTAAATAAAACAGATTTAAATTGTGTTATTGCTTCTTTAACTTTTTTGAACATAAATAGGAAAGCTTAAAATTTTACTCACTTTATTAAATATACTTTCATCTTTCACTATATAATTGCCATAAAACAGTTCTTCAAAAAAATGTTTTAAAAAGTGATTTTTTTTTTTAATTAGTAGAATCCCTAAATAGGACTTTCAATTATAGTTTATCAGGAAAACAGAAAGACAAGCAACTAACACTATTGATCTTTTCTTGTTGCTGTAACGTTCACTGACCTGCCAGGAGGGGAGGACAGGGAGCGGTGCAGCCCCACACTGGAGTTCAGGTCATGATAGTAGTGTTGGCCGGGCATGTCAGCCATGGAGAAAGGTACCGCTGCGCCATGGGTAATGGGCACTGCAGAAGACACAGAGTGGATAGGACTCAATGCCACGATGTTAGCTCGACTGCTGTCTTCAAACGTGATTGCATCTGTGCGGGAAATGAAACAAACTGCCATCTTTGCAAAGTAAACCACTGCTCCTTAAACATGTCAATTTATCACGATTTGCACAAACACGCTCCAATAAATACCAGTTACTGCTTTTAAAGTGTAATTTTTAACAAATTATATACTATTTATGAGTTCTAAACAAAAGGGAAAAACAAAGTAAACAACTTTTAAGTGTTTGGTCAAACTTTTCGCATTTCCCAATGATTTACGCTGCAGAAGGTGTTGCTTTTCTCACTGTGGTCAAGGTGAGGGATATTGTTTCACAGGAGGTCGGCTCTGTTTACAGAACAAGAGGGGGTTCAGCGCCCATCCTCGCTCTCTGCCCCTGTCTCCCGCCTTCACTCCAGTGTGTGGTCCGCGGAGCTGCCGGCAGCTCCAGTGGCTGGCTGGTTTGGAGTGGATGAGAGGATGGAGTGTGCGGCGCCATCTGTTGTGGTCTGAGGTTCACCACTGGCATGGTCCCTACGCCAGCCTCCGCCCTGGCAAAGGCCCCTACCCGCTGCTACCCGCACTGAGCTGCATTGTGCAGGAATACGTCCGAACCTAGAAGCACGCTGAATGCTAGATCCATACATTTTTTTTATTTCATTCATGACTCAGGATCCCACTAACCTCCCTTCAATGAGATGGTCTCTCTTTAATAATCTGTCTCCCTTCTTGGCTCAGTTTTTGTGATGCAACTTGGCCACACTGCCAATTCAATAATTTAATAACACTGGCTTTGAGATTTTTGCCTAAAATAATAAACATTTATTCATTGTGTCAAAAGTTTGGAGCTGTAACTTCTCGTGTTTTGTGTGCTTCCATGCATTTTGTTGACAAAATATCCCAAAGTGGCGGCTCCTGTTGCATTAATGAGCGGCTTCATGGAAACGCTGGACCGCCACGTCGGCCTTGAACTCCCTTTGATGGACTCCAAAGAATGTCCCAACAGCTCAGAGAGCTGGGAAAGCAGCGCGATGATGGACGAGCGGCTGCTCGGATGTCTTCCCAGGGACCGACCGGCTGAGTGAGTGACAATTCCTGTGCGCCCGCAAGTGACCTTTTTAAAATTCCAGCTCGACTTCAGTCGGCTTTAGTGAAACCGGGCTCTGTCACACGAGAGCAAACGTGGCAGCTCTAAGGCCATCTGGACCGGGAACAGATTAAACTAAAAAAATTATTTCAAGAGATATTTAATCTCTGAGCTCAGAAACAAGACGTTTTGTCTTTCGGAGCACGTAACTGGTGATTTATGACAAAGTGACAATTATTTTTAAAAGGGGTTGCGGTGAATTTATGAAAAGGTCACCATTAACGACTATGAGACATTCTGTTTTTGTGCAACATGTGATCTGTTTCTTTGAGTTGCTTTTGGAAGATAAATGACTTAATTTACAATAAGTATTCCATGGAAAAAGCTAAAGCAAAAGAAAGTAAATTTTATGTTTGTGGCTGAACCAGGGGTCGGCAACCTTCAACACTTAAAAGAGCCGTTCAGTTCAATTTCTCACTAGTAGGAACCACAAAGTCTTACTTCACCCATTAGGAAAATAAGACCCAAATTTGCATTTATGTTTTATTATTATGATTACTATAAATAAACTATTCTTTTTTGCATAAATAGAACATAAGCATAAAGTGAAAATTTCCTTAGAAATGTTAAATTGTTTATAACTTTTTACAAAGGTTCAAATGACTCCTTTCAAAATAAAAGACAGACTGCCCCAGTTAGAATCATCTCAATGCAGCAAATGTAGGAGTAGGTAGTGTAATGTCAGCAGTGATTAAAAAAATCAAAATTGTTGGTGCAGAAATTTGTAAATCTAAGAAACTCAAATTAAATCAGTGCTAACTACGTGACCTTCACCTTATTTTTGGACCATACGGCACTCTTAAAATCTTTAAATTTAGTTCAGTAATATACAATCCATCTGAAAGACCCACTACGATCATCTTTTGATCTATTCTAAAAGCTTTCCCATAATTATTATGATTGTCATTTTGAGCCAAAATAAAAAAATCTGTAGCGTTTTCTAGGACATTGTTTCTGCAGAGCAAGAGGGGTTCGTTAGAAATTCTTTTCTAAGTTGTGGGCAAGACTACTGTACTATCACAGAGCAACCCCAGCACTCCTTCCCATCACCCATGACTAAGAGTTCTCTGTTCACATGCTCTCCTGCTAGCTTACAGCCCCTCACAACCCCAACCTAACATTGCAGGTCCAACAAAAACGGTGAGCAATATTGGAGCTATCCAGCCGTACAGTTTTGAGCCAGATGCCAGCTCAGATGATGAAATCGAAAAATCTAGCCGTCTACAAGAAGATACATCAGAATAGAGCAGAGCAGGGAGCTTGTGGCATGCCCAGCGTATTTTCTACATCACAAATGCGCTTTTTTAAACAGCATTTTCTCGTCTGCTCCTGAGTAACAACTATTTGAATAAAGAAATACTCAGATATTAAATTTTGATCTTATTTTTCTTCATAAATGTCCTCCACCATCAGAAAAATGCAACTAAAACATGTTAAAAACTTGATTTTCATTCAAGGGGGGTCTTTAAAAAGGGATTCTGGTTGTGCTTACTAACCTCAAACTGATTTCCTTAGGTACAAGGATATCAAAAGTCTGTCAAAAAGCTGCACCACTTGGCGAATTGTTGGAGCATTTTGGGTTCTGCAGTCAGGAGCCTGGTACAGTGATGTGTACTGTGCTTCAACTGTTTGTGAACAAGTTGAATAAAGTTGTTTACTGACTGGTTTGTTTCGCTTGGTATTGTCCTGAAAAATACTATATTTTTTTAAATTAAAAACATGTCATTTTTCTTTAACCAGAGGACCTTAAAGAAGGGGTCAAAGAGTCACATGTGGCTCCAGAGCCTCAGGTTGCAGAACCCTGGTAAAACTTATAAAAAAAAACAAAACTTGAACTGAACGAACAAAATTCCTCCATTATTCTTGACATTTTAGAATAGATTCTGATGTGTTGGATTAACAGCAATAGCGTGCCCCAGTGAGTGGAATTATTAGAGGGAGACTGGCTGGAGAATGCTGCGACACACAGCCAACACAGCATCGGTATGCTCCTTTCAACCGCAGGCTGTCGAGGGTTTCAGGGGTGGGGGTTGTTTGTGTTAGTGTGTATGTGTGTGTGGGGTTGACTGGACTCTTTGTGCTCCTCGGGCACGTTCACTGCAGTTGCAGCCTCGGCGTGAGGGCAACACAGGTGAACTGTGCCTTGACGTGCCCGAGGCCGTGCAAGGAGCCCTGGGAGAACAACCGTCAACGGCTTTGCAGGGGGAGAAGACAAGTCTCTACAGATGAGCGCCGGCTCACGTGGACAGCTGCGCGCTGGCTGTGTTATCTTACTGCAAACTGGCCAGACGGGATTTACCGCACCACAGCTGTGTGGCGTGGGCTGGAGTTTGCATACAGATTACAAGTCAAAACAGGGTTTTTATACGGTGCTTAAAGATGAAGCAGCTTTTTTCTTTTATTGGCGTTTTCTCCTAATTGAGGTCAGCTGACCATGTTTATACATAAACACACACAGACGTGGAAACTTCACGTGAGTCTCCACACAAACACAGTACTTCACACTCTGCTGCATCTGATACTCCAGCAGCAAGGACACTCTAGTTTCTTTCTGTGAGCTTCATTTCACTCCAGAAAAAAAAAAAAAAAGAACGTGGTGCACGGGTGTTAAAGTGCGAAACATGACAGGCGTACTCACTTCTGGACACTCGCACCAACTCGGCAACACTGAAGACTCCTGATTTGATGAAACTGTCTTCCAAGTAACCTGCAGACACAGAAGCAATTGTGCAACAGTTAATGGTTGTTAGCTAAAGACATTTGATGCAGCGATAAAGCTCGGAGCTTCAATATGACATGAATTTCGTTCAGTGCTTGTTATTACATTATGTAATAGAGATAAACTAGCACAGATCCTGTCAATTTTTCCTGTTTGTTTTAGTAATTTAGCTGTTGTAAGCAGATAAACAAGGATTTTGCACAGATTTAAAATACTCTGAAGTAGTACAAGAAGATTTAGATCACTTTAGTTTTATATTCAATTAATCTATTCATTTTTAGGGAAACATTTGTAAACTTTAAACAGATTTTTCCCAAACTATTTTTATTTTCCTATGTGTCAGATACATTGGATAAACTTGTGTAAAATCATATTTTCTCTTATAAACATAAATATTATGGTGCATGTGTGTGATCAACTCTGGTTTTTGAAACACTTCTGCAAATAAAGTCCCACTCTGGTCATCTTTTGAGTGATTTAAAAAATAAATAAATAAAAAGATGTTCATTAGAAATTTGTTTCTGAGTTGTGGACGGGATTGTTGAGGCGGAGCAATCCCGCTCCCTGGAGTGACGGGACAGGTGTGCATAGAAAAAGAATAAGAGGTGGGATTGACGAGCGCGCTCCTGCTGCGAGGGAACACACCTAACGAGCAATGGCCAAGCCCCTGCTGGCACAGCTTTTCTATTAAAAATAGCAAAAGTAAACCTTCACAATCTGTTGTGTTGACACAGTGACAAACAGCCATTGTAAAGTAATTGAAGACCTTCAGAATCTATGAAAAAGCACCCAAACTTCTCCTTATACCGTATCACGACGCACGCTAACTCATGCATTAGGCAGCATTTCTCAGGTGTGTGTGCCCTGGATGGATTTGCCAACACAAATCGAGATGGGGGTGGAGGTTGTCAGTCAACTGAAAATGCCAGACGCATTATTGAAACACGGAGGATTTCTAGCTCAGCTTTGATTCCTGGACGAGCGAGCACGGGCCGCGCCAGGTGAAGAGATAGACAGGTATCTCCCTGGCTCCTCCTAAGCCAACAGTGTTTTTCAAGAAGCCGTGGCACCGTGGAGGGGCCTCCAAAGCCCGAGTTTGCTGGCCCGCTGACATGTTTTCCTTGGCAGCGGCCTCAGCAGAATCTGCTCTGGAGGTAGAGGGCTAATTGTTTTTCTCGAACTACTTTTTTTTTAGCTTTGTGACAACACAGCGGCTCAGATCATTTCGTTTTTTGAGAGACGAGATAAACTGAGGTTCCTAACATCATATATGCACATTAAACCCAATTTCTTCTCTAAATCAGTAAGAATTAGGACTGAGGATCGTAACTTAGTCAGCAAATCAAGATAAACAATTCATAGGTCAAAACAAGATTAACAAATATTTAATAAAAATTGTTTAAATGTTTTAAATGTCTTTTTTCTTAATGTATGAAAATTAAAATTATATGTATTTAAACACAATTTTTTATACTTTTATTTTTAAGAGGAACTCAGAATCAACAAAACAACAGATAAAAAAACAATGTCACACTAAAGTTTTTATGTCAACTTCCTGGTTAACTTCAGCAGTAAATAAAACAAAAAAGTCATTGTTGCTTTGGATAGTTTTAGAACGCATCCTCATAGTTTCTCTGACTACATTTCCAGTAGATAAACGACAAGAACGTAGTAAATGAGAACACAGCAACACTTAAATAAAAATGCAGCAACTAGAAAGCACTCTGTCCATTCATCTAAACAGTTTCCAACAGGCATGTTTTATAAACTGACTTTTTCATCCTTGGTGGAAATTAGGAAAATTAGATACAGATATGAATTGAAAATTCATCTGGTACTGAGAGTAACAGCAGTATAAGTTAAAAACCACAGATACAAACAAGATTGTGTTGGTAAAAGGGTATAAAACCACTCGGATAAGGTGACAGAAGCAATTAAGTTTAGTTTGGTTTATATACTTAAAGTCTAACAATATTCTGCATTTTTGAGCAACAATTAAATTCCCTGAAGTGAATTTTAATTTTTCTCCACCATGGTTTTATAAAAAACACAAATGAACGATATTGGTCGTCACGAATATTTGATTTTTCTGATACGGATCATGGAAATCAGAGTATTCGGATACTCATTACAGTCTTTTTAAAAATATGAACCCTGTAACACCAGAACTTTAGCTTTGATGTTAACATTCTTTTGAGTAACGTAACTCTTCAACCATTTATGCAAATTGACGTAACTCCAGCGGATCCTGAAGCAGACAAAAGTGGCCATGCGCTGATGTGCAACACTTTACAGTATTTACAACATGAAATATCTGATTCTGTTGTGGAGAAAGCAACAACACTCTATGTTGCAACAGTTGACAATACGTTAGTAATGTGTTGCATTTTGGTGCAAAGCTGATATGGAAACCTGCTTTTCTCCGCGCCAGAATCAGCCGATTCATGTTGATCACATAAACTGTCGTAGAGTTACGGTACGTCAAAGAGCATGATATTTAGGTGTCGCCTGTGACATCTCGCATGTTAAAGGGTAAACGAAAAGCCTCATGGGTAGATTCGACATCAAAAGTCACCCCCTCTCGAGTGTCTGTGATTTGACCTCAGCGTGATGTCCCATCAGCCCCTTTGGGATGGCCCAGCAACCTGAGAGTGATGACAAGAGGGAACTGCCAATGTACATACCTGGAAGAGGGTTTTTGCCTGGCTCATTGTTACTTGGACTTCCTGACTGCTGCGAGTCTGTGAACACACACAAAAAAAAGGTGGGGGGTTAGTATAGAAAGATCCCATTGTGATTCAACAGTTCTCTTAAATCCCGTTTGTACACAGAAAATAAGGAAATAATGTAAAAGAAATGAGCAGAAAAGAGGGGGAGCCTTTGAGGGAGCTTAAGGTCTGCTCTTATCGTTTCCCCCCCTTCTCCAGCAGTAGATCAAACAAGACTTCTTTGTTTGAACTGTGCTATCATTTCTTTTAGGGGGGGAGTGCAGATCTCTGACGTGAGACTGTCTAAAAGTTTTTACCGGCAGACCTCTCTCTGTAATTTTTCTAATGGGTGTGTGTGTGTGTATGTGTGTGTTCAGTCCTGCTGTGCAAGGTACAAGCACAGAACAAAACATTCGAGGGGGAGAGGGGAAGAGGACAGGCGGGAGGCGGCTGGGGAACACGAGGAAACATGAGTGGAATTCTTTCCACTGGCTTCAGCGCGGCGGTGGAGGCGGCCAGACTGACATCGCCATACCTCGCTGAGGACGGGTATGCATCGCCAGGTTGTGGCTGACACCGGGGGCCCTCTTTTTCCTTGAAGTTACGCAAAGTTGTGAAACGACAAAATTAGCCTTGCATAAATCACTATCCGATTGCAATCTTTGCTTTTGAAAGGAATGGCCTACATGGAGAAGCAGAGGGCGGTTAATAGCGGACCCCTTGTAATGACTTCGAGGGACCACACATACCCCGGGACGAGAAAAAGGGGGCGCAATGAGAACCAGAAGGGAGATTATCATCTACACCTTGAACATGTGACAGCCTGAGCATGAGAGGCAAGAAGCCGGAGAGACGGTGAACTTAGATACCCTCGCCGTGCAACAACACACTTTTCCCTGCCGCAGCTTTCATAAGCGAGAAGGAAGCGAGAAAGAAAAAGAAAGGGGGAGGGAATGTATGTGTGCGTTGGGGGGGGGTGAAAGATTTATTCCTGTCTTGCTTCTTCTCTGTGTCGCTCTCCAGCTCTGTCTTGTTCCCCAACTCCTAAATTTGACTATTAAACAGTGCTGCAAAAACAGAATGTTCTTGGCTAAAGCTCAACAACGACAAAGCGTGGGGAGGGGGGGGACGACCATACATTAGGCAGGAAAAAAAAGTTTATTTAAGGAAGGGAGTAAAAACATATTTTTATCAATCACAAAGGTACTTTTTAAGGGTTCGTTAGAACTCTTAAACTGCGCACTTTTACGAAACCAAGAGGACTTTTTTTTTTATAAAAGCACAAAAGTGAAAATCCTTATAAAGTTATTGTTCCCTCATTATTCAAGATTTTAGTCACAAAATATACAGAACATCATTGCTTCGATATTCCAGAAATGAAAATAAAAATGTTTTTGACTTTTGCATGAATAAATAGAAACATGCACAACACAGATCAAGTGCCTGAAGACGCTTCTGTGAGTTAGTGGAGGTTTGCAAGGATTCGCCACAGCACATGTCCATAAAGGAGTTCGGCGCAGCGCCCTCCCTCCTTCCTACTTTTCAGAGTCATCTGTCAGTCTCGTTATGACTGCCAACTTCATGCCTGCTCCCCAGGAGCCGCTGAGAGAGGCACAAACTCAGACGGATGGGAGGTGGAGGGGCGGATGGGAGGGGGTCGGAGGTAAACGCTGAAAACGCAGGGAGGAAAAATAAAATAAGCTGTGAGAACGTGAGAGAGGCGCTCTGGTTGAGTTAAGTCGGATCAAAGTTTAATTCTTTTGTTTTTTTGTTTCCCTTTTTTCTTTTTCCCATCAACCTCTTGGAGAGCAGAAGAGGTGGCCATGATTAAAAAAAAAAAAGAGCAGATGGTCGTTGCAATTAGAGATCCCAGGCAGCATCTTCCAGCATGAAGCCCCACTGTAGCACCAGCAGAGACCACCTGGACGACTCAAGGTGGGATGCAAGCATATGGCACATCTGCCGGGTCTGCACTGGTGCTAGAAACACCTCCCCTTTTTGATTTACATTTTACCTCTGACCTATTGACTGTATGTGAGAACTGGACTGAGTGACCCCTCCCTCCTCGCATTCCAAACAGGATGTATTCCTTGATTCCAAGAATCCAAAATCCCATAGACTTCTATTGAGAAATAAACAGCTATTACTCAGGCTTTCTTTTTGTCAGAATAACCTTTTTTGCTCTGCTACCTTTTTTTAAAAAAACGTTTCGCTAATCCTATTTCTGTGTGTTTATGGCAAGTTATTTAATTAATTCATTCATTCATTCATTTTCCAAACTGCTTTATCCCTTTCGGGGTCACGGGGTTGCCGGAGCCTAGCCCGGCTACTCATGGGCAAAAGCAAGGGACACCCCTGGACTGGTCGCCAGTCTGTCGCAGGTGTATTTTATTCATAAACTGACCAATCAGATGCTTTAATAAAAGTAAGCAGTCTCACGTTGAATGTTTTAAGCGTTTGAATGACAGATTTCGTGTAGCCAGATTTCAAGTGGTAGGCGTGTGGACTCCCAACATGCTCACTCCTGATTGGTGAGAGTGGTTGCCATTGAAATAATGAAACCAATCACTGCTTACTGACGTTGTCTGGTTCCAACATGGCGGTGTCCGTGCTGTAAAAAACATGGCAACTAAGACAACTTCATTTAGGTTGGAGCAGGTGACAACACACTCAGTCCAGTTCTCATATACAGTTAATAGTCTGAACCCCAAACGGCCTCAGGCCCCTTCCTCAAGAGCAATTATTTAATGTAAAACTCGCCAAAATAAAACTTAAACTGGTGTCTAACTGATCAGACAAATACGTCATAAAACAGTAATTGTAAATTCAGAAATGGGCGAACAGGATGACATTCTGAGCAGCAGTACTGGTGTCTGTGTCTATAAGGTGTCCCATCCAGAAGCCCGGCCAATCTGATAGTCTTCAAATAAACACCAGTGTAACCTGTAAATAAACAGTTGCGGTCGAGGAGGATTGGCTTTGCCCTGGGAGCTTGGCAGGGCTGGATCGCAGGGCCAGACGCCATACACACACATGCATAAACACGCACGTACACACCAGGCCCTTTTCCAAAAACAACATTTCTTGGCACCCTCCGTCCCTGCCACTTGTTTAAATAAACAAACGGGTTCATGGAGGACTGGAAAAAACAGTCCTGTGCAGGAATTAGATTATCTGCTGTTACTCAGCATAAAAAAAGAGCAAAAGAAGGGGGTGGGGAGTGTTTTGGATTTGTTCGAGAGTTCTTGCACCTTCTTGTCTGGTTAGATACTTATCATACCACTGTAACGGCTGGGGTAATTAGTGGTAATGGCAACAAAAATCTGGCTCGGCAAGAAAAGTTTCTAAGGTTTTTCCACACTCCAGTGTGTTGCTCGCCTGGATTTTATAATCACTAAAACACACTCGCCCTTCCATTTTTTTGGCACCCTCCCCTTTTTTCTTCAAGTAAATCGAAGGGGGAAGGGGGGCATATGCACATACACACAGTTTAGATTAAATTAGCTGCATAGTTTAGGGAAACTTTTTTTTCACTCCCCTCCTTGACGACGCAAGTTTGTAGCTCGCAAACGCTTGCAGACACGTACAGATAACCTCCACAAAAAAAAAAAAACGTGCGTGCACGTGCACGGGGGCGTCACGCACGCCCTGCAGATGCATACCGCTGTCGACATTTCAGGAGGAGAAGCCTGTCTGGCAGCCATTTTATGCCGAGCGAGGTTCTGTGCACATGTATAGCACTCTGGCTGCCAGAGGCATGGGTCCCGAGCCAAGATGCATTTCAGCAGCCCGGGGAGGCGAGGGGAGGGGGAGTGCGGGGAGAAGAGGTGGACTCCAAGAGAAGTCAGGAAACACAGAGAAGGAAGGAGAAAAAAAAACAAGGATCAACCTAATTATGGAGCGGCTCCGATGCGTAATGTTTCGACAATACAGCTGCTCCTGAGTAAATATTTGATGTGGCCAAGCAGACTTTCTCCTGCTTTTCTCTGCTTCCAGAGACTCTGGAAAGACACAATGTGTGTGTGTGTGTGGCAGGATCATGCAGCTCTTGACAATGCGCAAAAGGCTGTACATGCACTGGTATGTAACGCACGCGTGTTTGTGTGTGTGTACTTTGTCCTCCTGGTTTCTATCATTCACAGCTTTGCGGATGACCTCACACTCTTCGGGCTGGCGTCCAACCGCCTGCAGAACCTGCTCCCTTTCGCCCGATCTTCGTTTCTTCTCCACACTATCTGTCTATCGCCGTTCCTGTGACTGCAACAGTATCCTTCCTCCATTGTGTCTTTTCATACACACTCTTTGGGTATTTTTTGGCGGTGTATGTTCTCTGGTGAAAGGCACCCGTCTACATTTTTCATTTCTCGATTATCTTCGTTTTTTTCCTATATACTGTTCTTCTTTTAACAAATCCATCTGTGATGGTGCTCTCTTTCTATTTGTCACCCAAATTAAACGCCCTCCCCGACTCTTATTCTATCTCTTTGTCTTTATATCTGTCTTTTCTCCCTCCCTTTGCGCTTTGTTGTCTAAACAAAGTGGCTTTTATCAGGACGAGACGCAACCCAAACAAGCCAAACAAAAGATACGGGCGAGAAAATCTGCCCGCAAAAAAGGGAGGATCTTATCATGCCAGCCTTTGTGTGCCAGCCTGCCAACTGGTGATGCCCCCACCCCCCGCCACTGTAGACCATTCCCCCAACACACACACATTTCCCAAATTTTGGCATGGGAGCCCCTCTTTCTTCCCATCAAGAGTCATGGGTGGCATTCTGCAAAAGGCTGCCACCTGACCCGGCTGAAAGGGGGAGGGGATGCTGACTCTGAGAATTTAGGGGCTATGACAAATGCTGCCCCAAGCGGAGCGCCATTTTGGGGTGTCATTGTCTTACAAGGAGGACTTTGACGGAGACGTGAATTAAGAAAATTGAAGAGCAACAAAAAAGCTGCTAGAAATGACCACTTTCAGATCCCAAAAGATGGTGTCACCAGGGTGTCTACAGATGTACAGAAGTTAAATTTGTGGACTTTTAAGACCTTTTTATGATCGCTTCAAATATTATTTAAGACCGTATGTACAAAGAAAATGAAACAAAAAGCAGAGTCTGCTTTTTCTTGTTCTACAGATGCAATTCGATCCCCACTGTGCCAAGTTTAGATGTCTTTCAGCATACTGTACGATTTGCTTCTTATGAATTTCCACTAACCAGTTGTAACCATCACAAGTAATTCCAATTTTGAAACTATTTCACAATGAATTTCCTGTTTTTCCACAACAACGATAATGAGCTTTTAAACTAGCTGAGGTTAAACGATTTACAACCAATTTGCAACCTTATGACACAACGCAACCTGGAGATGTTCTTCTTTTAGGGACAAAAAGTCAAAAGACGCTGACGAGAAAAAAGTTAAGACCTATTTACCAGAAGTTAAGACAATTTAATGCTTTATAAGGCCTTATTTTAGTCCTTTTTAAGGATCTGAAGCCACTGTTGGCATACAGTGCTACATCTTTGACAACAAACTGTGGCGAGAACACTCATAAAATTGAAAAAAAAAAAAACACTATGAGGGCATGGAAGTCTGTTTAGCTTGAAGGAGTGGCTGGTAATCCGGGGGAGCTCACCTATCAGGTGACCCCGCCTTTGACGGGCGATCAGGTACCGCAGAGACGCATGCAAACGGGCCTAGACGGGAGTGTGAAAAAAGCTGTGTGAAAGTGAGAGGGGCAAAGTTGAAACGTCTGTGGGAACAATGAAAAGTTGCCTTCTTTTCTCTGAGACAGATACTATACACTTGTTCAATAGGAGGACACACACAAACACGCACATACACATACAGGGTAGGCTTTTGAGACTCATGGACTCAAGTCCTGATGATAAAAATAAGAAGCTGTGGCAAAAGTATTTTTGCGTGTGCATCTCCTGCGTGTATGCATTGAACTTTTGCGTTTTTGTTTGCAATGGTTGCATGCTAATGCCGCTGTAGAGCGGGTGTTCTTTCTTCTCGCCAGAAAAATAAAAACCCTCCGTGCCCGCTCCTCCGTAAACTCTCACGGCGGTGAAAAGAGGAGAACGCTTTAACTGAGCCGGCAGGACAACAGGCCCCCTCATTGAGGTCGCCAAACAGTGTTGGACTGGGAGGGGAAGTGCATTCTATGGTGAGTGGGCCTTGAACGAGGCTCTGAAAGGCCTGACGGATCATTAGCCGCACCGGCCGGGGAGAGGAGAGGGGAGAACCTGACGGAGCACAAAAGGGACACACAGGCTGAAAACCAAGGGTGCAGATGAGGGTTAATCCATCCAAATTAAACTTCCCCACCTTTTAATTTGTGAGATAAAGTTTACCCACCTCTGAACAGATGTACACATTGCTTGTGTTTACTGTGCAGAAATGTAAGAAGGGGACATAGGGGTGGTGGGGGGTCACTCAAAAAGTAGCTTTCATTCATTTAAGTCATGCTACATTTGCGCGTTAAATGTACACACACACACACGCGGCGAACGCGTGTGCACAAATAAGAGGCGCGCACCCAGCATCCCACAGCGAGCTGGTCTGTGCTGCGCCGCGCAGTCAGCGAACTGAGGCAGACAACCGGCACGACACAACGCAACACAGAGGCTCATCTGTCCGCTGAAAAATGAGCAGGCAGCTTTCCAGTCGACACGCCGCAGTTCCTCCTCCTCCCATTCTCACCCTGTTCGACCTTTCCTTCTGCCGTTTATCACTTTCTTTGAATTAAAATTCTATCTGAACAAAAGTCACCCAATCATATCTATTCCACCAACATTACCAGTTAATATATTTTCATGATAAATATTTTTAAGCGTCAAAAAGTTTATGTAAAATATTCACCCCTACTTGCGTGACTTTTCCAATTCCAATTCCATAAAAAATATCCTTAATTTTTCTTCCTTTAAGATAATGCTAATGGTAATGTGTTCTAAATGGTAACTGTGAAGTAGTGACATACGGGATAAAGGGGTAAATATTTTACAATTTAAGAATGCACATTAAAGGCTTTAGGAGCAAATGCTTAGGCAAATTAAATATTGACAAGGTTTGCAAACGGCATGCTTCCCGTTTGCATACCAGTATCTTTACATTAAACACATGTTTTGCTAAATTTTAGAATTTATTACTAATTTCATTAACTCATGACACCAGGTTTAGTAAAAGCCAACTAAAGATTTTTCTTTATTGTTACTTGCTTATGAGCAAATTTAAAAGGATTTTTTTACTATTTTGTTATACAAAATTCATTAAAAAAAGCGTGACTCAAAAACTGAAGTTTGAACTAAATGCCAATGTTCTTATTCTGACTTAAAAAGACAAGGTCGTAGTGCAAGAAAATACAACTTTCTACTGTAGTGTTTTTACTTAATTTTAGATTTTGCCCTTTCTTTTGGATAAATGTGTTTTTAATATAACATGTTTTTATCTCCAAAATTCTCCAATATTCAATTACTGTTTAGAATAAAAAACATAAAAGGCTGGTAGTTTTAGACAAATGCAAGGAATGGCATCAAAGGAAAAGATGGAATCAATTCAATAACACAAAGTTATGTTATGTAACAGAAGACTAAAACTTTCTACGTCCAGGCCTGACTAATAATTTCTACATTTTGGATGATTTTCAAGCGTGCCGAATGGTGTGTCCTGGTAAAGAATGGAGGGGTTTGCCTCCAGCGCAGTCTCATCTTTCACTCCTTTAACTGGCATCAGGTCTGGAGTGTGAGAAAAAAACTAAACTTCTGCATCTGCGTTGAAACAATGGGCCCCATCGACGGCCAGCCTTGCATCTTTGAGGTGCGCGCCCCGACGCACAATTAGCTTTTTTGTGGTGTAATTGACTGGCAGGACCGGGTGGTATTTACATTCGCCCGCTGTTGCCACCCTGCCATTCGGCTAGCCGGGATAAGAAAGAAGGGGTTCATGTGAGAGTGGTGTGGGGTTGGTCTCATCTCTTGTGTTTTTTTTTTCTTTTTCCCACCATGGTGGCAAACTTCCAAGCAGGAGCATTTCTTTTTTATTTGAAATGCACGTCTACAGAGGAAGGAGGGACGAGACTATAGATTTAATTATGCATGCGTGTTTTCTCATTCATTGTAGCGCTGGGAAGGAGACACAGAGAGGGTAAGGGGTGTATAGTTAACGGTTTGTTGAGGGGGGGTGTAGACCAATGACATTCCGTCGTTGTAGTCCTCCTCCAACGCACACACAGGAGAAAAAACACACAAGAAGCAGTCTGGGAGCGAGTTGCTATAGGCTAATGAGGTGACACTCACCGTCTGGAGACTGGCCAAAACAGTCCATTAACTCCTAGCCAGTAGTTAAGAGGAGAAGAAGAAGAAAGGTGCCGGTGGGGAGGAAACAAGAGGAGGCAGATGAGGGGGGCAAAATGAGTGAGGTGGGCGACTAGCTGATGGTGGGCGTGGCTTGTGAGGGGGAGCTAAAAAAAAAAAAAGAAGAGGTAGCGAGTCTGAAGTCTTTCAGGATGTTAAGGTGGGGGGTATTCCTGGAGTTTTGTAGTTGTGAATGAATCAGTGGGGTGGCTGGTAAAGAAGGAGCGGGGGTGGGTTGCACGAGCGTTCACTGTGGGCGATTATGGGGGAAAGACGGCGTCTGAATGTGTGTGAGACATGGAGCAAAGGTTGGGTAGTGGATGCGGCGAAAAAGAGGGGCCGGGGGAGATGATCTGTCCCCCCCCAGTCAAGCAGACAGACCTTTGACAGAGAAGCTCTGTGATTCGCCTCTTTCATCTTCAGAACCCCCTTATCCAGTCGGATAATTATGAGACAAATGCCCCCGGACCCCTGCTGCTTGAGTGGCAATGGGCATTGGAGGCCAGGAACACAGAGAGAGGGTTCAAACATGCACGTCTCGACTGGTCTCGGGGGAGGGGGGAAGAGGGGGGGGGATGAGGGATGGCCGGGGTATTTAGGGGTCTGGGAAATTCCCCGCTCCCTCGAGAGAGAGGTAAGTTGGTCCACAGATCAGAGTTCAGGGACAGACAAGCTGTGATCCTGACGCAGTTGATTTCAGGCGTGAACCTGTTTGAAAAAACATTGGATTCTTCCACCATTTTAAAAAAAAAGCTATGTTTGGGAAAACCCTTCTATATTTGTAACTCACATCTGGTAGAGTGAATATGAAGCACCACGACTGAGAGTTGCTGCTCTGGTCCACACTGATAAGGCCTTAGTAACATGGAGGTCCCTGGATTGCCCGGGCATAAAGAGGGCCGTAGACAGGCGCGGCCACACCCCAAAGGGAGCAGAGGCGTGCGTTACACAAGTGCCCGTTGGATGAAAGCACAACTACACTCTGATTGTCAAATTTTTTAAATTCTAAAAGTCAGGCTTCAAGCAACTGTCACGTGAACAGCAATAACGGGCCCCTTGCACAGTAGTTCAGCAGTTCCGTACAACAGGCCGGCATCCCACCAACTTCACCCTTAACATTACCCTTATGTGTTGTTTAAGTGTTCGGTACAACCTGCCGCAGCATGCCCATAGAAGGAAAAATGTGTATGAACATGCATGAATGCTCTATGGGCTCATTAAGCGGTCTATGATCTTAACATTTTGTGTGGGCCTCATGTGTGTCCCGTACAGATTTGCCCATTTTTTGCCCGTAGAGAGCCAACAGTCACCCGTAAGGGCAGTTGTTACTAAGGCATATGGAAGAACAGTTAGTAATACTACGTAACTACTAAACTTACAGCTTGGAGTAAATGCAACTGATTTAGACTTGAAATTATAATTATAATTATGACAAAAATGTTTTGTGGAAGTAATAAAGTGAAAGCACGAGGAGGTCATTAGGGTTTTACTGGATATGAGTAAATGAAATGCAAATCTTTTCATGAAACTTCTTTTAAAGAAGAGGCCAATTAATTACCTCTAAAGCTTGTGCAATGTTGTGTGCGAAGCCTCTGCCAATAATGTGTCAGTGACTGTCGGCACTTGCTATGGCGTCGGGCCTCAGCCAAGAGGACTTCCCACTGGCGAGAGCTGCGGGCCGCGACTGGGTGTTCCCTTGCAGGGCGGGAATGGCTCCCCTCCAGCTAGGCGAGAGGCCACAGAGAATCCCTGCCATCCAGCGCCACTGTTTGCACTCGCAGAGTGGTGCCAAGCAAGCGGCAGTAAAATGCAACTAAACACACACGCCCACGCACACCTTCAAGTGGGGTGACATGGAAGGAATTATCTGATCATAGAACGCCACCACATCCAAGACCACATCTTGGCCCAAAACGGACAAAATAAAACAAAGCGTGCACTCATTCAGAGCGTTTTGTTGGCACTGCTTCCCTGGAATGGAGCATGGGCTGGGGAAGGAGAGGGAGGATCAACCACAGAGTTTAATGTGTCATTACAAGCATAAACATAGACTACTGGCAATGCCAGGAGATGTTGAGCCACTTTATGTTGGCCCCTCTAGTAGAGAGTGGAGGAGCAGGTGCAAATTTTAACTTCTTTCATCTCTGCTCCTGTTTTATTACGTCAACATTTTATCTAAAGCACTAATGCACTTGCAGGTAGACACATACGAGGGTTAGTTTCCTTGCCTAGTCTACCGTATTTTTTCTGCGTCATAAGGCACATTTAAAAAACGTAACTTTTTTGAAAAAGCAACAGTGCGCCTTATCATCTGGTTCTGTGCTTACTGATGTCGAAGTGATTTCAAGAGGTACACAGCGCACCCTCAAAATGTTTGGTTGGGTGTTTGTGTGAATACACTAACACAGCTGTGTAGTGGTGCTAACTAACAAGGTTGGGAATCGGCATAGTCACAGTAATGTTTGTTTTAGAAGAATCAGTCTGGTTTTTTGTGTGTGTTGCAAACAAGGTTGTGAGTTACAGGTATTGTGAATACGATTGACTGACAGACTTATCTCTGATTCTTTTGTCTAGTTTAATACGCCTTTTAGTTCAGCGAGTCTTATATGTGGTAAAAGCTTGAAAATAGACCATTCATTGACGGTGCGGTTTATAATCCGGTGCACCTGATAGTACAAAAAAAAATACAGTACTTCTTTTGGCAAGTTTGAAGCTCATCTTATTTCTGAAGGGTCTGGTTTGGAACAAGGGTATTCCTCCAGTTGGTAATGAACGATGGAAGGGCTTTAACCTCATTACAATTAGCAAAAAAAAGAAAAATACCCCCCACAGCAAAACAGATTGTCTACATCGTGAAAAATTGGTAAATGTTTTGTGGGTCAATGAAGTGAGGAGGTGCAGGCACACTTGCAGACATGAAAGGCAGAAAACAAGCAGATAGTTATAGCTATCACTGCCAACATGATTAATCAGTGTTTTTGATTCATGAGATTAGAATGTGATTAATTTCCATTGATGATTTAACTTAACGATTTATATTTTTTATACCAGTTGTATTCTGTAATGATCAATAACCATTTTCACATTAGCGTGACTGGTTTAATTTGGTAGATTTCACAGAACTAGAGAACTCTATAAAGATGAAGGCTGAATTTATATAATTTAAATATAGTTTATCTATTAAATTTGGATAAAATCTTACAATAAAAAATAACTGAAGGTCTTTTATTATTTGTCTGAAAAAAAATATGTAATTGAAAATATAATATAATTTTTACTGTAAGCTGCTTTTTTTATTTTTAAATGTAAAACTCTAACATTGATTAAATTGAAATAGCAACATTAACATCACTTAATTGTTATTTTGAAATGTGCAGTACTAACCCTTGACTATATATGAAAACTGGACAGAGTGAGTGTGATGTTACCCATATAAAATGTCTTACTTCTGCCCCCAACAAAATGAAGTTAATTTATTTGCTTTTTTTGTGATACGGACACTGCCATATTGGAACTAGAAATTGTCAGTAAGCAGTGATTGGTCTTAGTTAGTCTGAGTTATCGTTTCAAAGGCAACCACATTCACCAGTCAGGAGTGAGCTTGTCTGAAGTGCACTCCCCTACCACTTGAAAGTGTGCAACACAAAATCTGTCAAACATTTCAAACATTGGAGGTGAGACCACATACTTCAATTGAGGCATCTGATTGGCCAGTTAATAACTTGAATAACTTGCACTACAGAAAAAATATAATGAAAAAAATAGGATTAGCAAGAACATGTTTTAAAAAAAGTAGCGGAGTAATGATTACTCTGACAAATAGAATCACTGAGTAATAGCGAACCAGCGGGTACTTTCTGTTTGAAACATAACGGGGGGAAAGTTATTCAGTCCAGCTCTCATATACAGTCAATGGTGGTAACATTACTTGATTTTTATTTAGGAATGAATTGGAATGAAATGCTTTACTGTCATCATTCAAGGAGCATGACGAAATTGAAGACATTTCGAAATGGACGGTACAAACACCACTTAATTTCTTTGTCTTCCTTTGGTTCTTAAATCCCCAAAAATTTCATCAGTGTTCCCACAGTCAGAAAACCACATCAGTGTTCAACTGTAATCATATGGTACTCTTTGATTCCAGGTAAAGTGACATGGTTCAGTCCATTCCAGAATTAATGAGAGTTTTCCCAATTGTTAAGCATCTCAAACTACTAAAGGAAGCAAACTCTGATGTAAACTAAAGCATCCAAAATAAAAATGACCACAAAGTTACTTTAAACAGGCTATTTCTTAAGAACCACACATTGGAATCGAGAACTTCAGGTTTGTTCTCATATCACTTCTCATGAAATTCCTATAAAAACTGAAATTCTTTGTTGTAATAGGCACCAAAGTTTTATTCACTCCAGCAAACCTCGCAAAGCCTTTGGGCTAATGTCCACATCCTTTTGAATCATCATTTTTTCGAAGCGTGGTAATGACAGAAAGATGTTTCAGGTCTTCAGGGTGGAGGCTGCTCAGATCCTGCAGGCCCGCTGAGGAGCTTGTTGGTGCTTTACGGTGCAAGGCGCATTGCCAATAAAATCCCTCCGTTCCTGTTAACGAGCCTGGAGACAGGGCTTTCAGAGACATCCCCCTTCCCCTCCAAAATCAGAGCTTGCCCAATTCAAAGCATCTGAGGGGTTTGAGGCTCGAGGGCAGGAGGGTTCATTGACGGAGCGGGGTCTGAGTTCCTCCACTGGCACATGACCACTGGAGAAAGCTTTTTAGGTCCGCGAGGGAAAGAAGAAAAAAGATTTTACCAACCCAGGATTGGTAACATTTCTGAAATCTGAGTGGGACACAACTGATATAAAAAGCTGCATATAGTAGATGTCATTCACTCCTCATAGACATTTCAACCATCTAGAGATGTCCAGCCAACTTCAGCAAGAAGCACGCATGCCCCAAAGAGCCAAGACAAGATCACAATAAAGCGTCTTGGTCTCACAAGAACATTTTTATGCAAATCCAACCTGTGATTGATGCGCCACAGGTGTGTGATTTAAGAAGAAAAAAAGTGCACACTAAGCGAGATGTTCTCAGCCACACAAAACGAGCGAGAGAAAGAGAGAGAACTTAATTCCACATTCCTGGCAAAAAAACCCGACAGCAAATCTGTTCTCAGCTACTCAGGCCTGCTGGGGCAGCCCCCTCTGCCACTGCAGCAATAACAACATGTGGTTTGGCTGCACAGCGCCAGTTTACGGTGGGAAGAGGAGAGGCGCTAAATTAATTTCAGATTCTGCTGTTTGAGAGTCATAAACCATGTTACTGCCAAGGCTCTGTGTCCACAGAAGTGGTGCTTGGTTGCAATTAGAAGGCATCGGATCGGTAGTTCATCATCTCATCGCGCTGAGATTAAATGAAATGGCAAAGAAATTATTGTCTGGAAGCTAACTTTTGACCGCTTCCATAAGTTAAGGGGTTTTGAAATTAGAACTCCATAAAAACAATGAAAATAACAGAAAAAATACATTGTTTACTTCTAATGATTGTTTTTTTTCCCCCACTTTTTTTGTTTATGTTCTAAAAAACTTGTCACACATGGCTTAGTTTGCTTCTAAAAATGTTAGCTCTTTAACGGCGGAGCTTTACCTCAAGTGTTGATGTTGAACCACCTAAATTCCTTGACCGTTTATGCAATTACCATAATTCCAACGGACTTTAAATCTGAGAAAAACAGCTTTGCGCTGACATGCAACAGTTTACAGTTGTAAAGTATTTACGTAATTAATGTAAACCAATTGATTCTGATGTGGAGAAAAATGGGTTTGAGGTGATATTCAACACTTAAAATAGTAACATGTTGACGCAATTAACGTAAAATGATTCTGATGGGGGAAAAAAGCTGCTTTCCCATACATGCAACACTTTACACTATTGTTGTGTTTATGTAATTGACATAAGAGCTAATTAACATGACTAAGTTTACACAAACATTTACTCTCCATGTGGTGACTAACCCTCTAACTTTTACTCCCCAAAGATGAGAAAATGCTCACGACTGGCGGGTGTTAATTTTGGACCCTTCAAAATAAAAGTATATCGCAATAAACTAATTTTACTATAGAGAAAAGGTTATATGGCGATATTGATAGTTATTGTTTTATCGCCCAGCCCTAAATTGACGTAAACTAACCGGTTGTGACATGGAGAAAGCAGCTTTGTGCTGATATGTAACACTTTACAGTTGTAAAGTGTTAACATAATTAACGTATACAAATGGATTCTGTTGCAGAGAAAAGCCATTTGCACTGACATACAACATTTTAGGGTGGTAAAATGTTTACTTATTTAGCATAAACCAATTAGTTCAAATATAGAGAAAATCAGCTTTGCGCCTATATGCAGTATTACAGTTGTGAAGTGTTAAAGTAATTACTGTAAAAACCAAACTGATTTCAATTCATAGAAAAACAGCTTTGAGCCATGATGCAATATTTTACAGTTGTGAAAACTGTAAAACCTAATTATGCAAATGTGTTTAAATATCAAGTAAAAAGCATGTATAAAATGATCTTGTCAAACTGTGGTTACTGTTTGACAGAAAGATGTGCAGAAAGTATGCATGCTATGTAGGTTAAAAAAAGTACAGGCCTTTGTTTTGACTTTACCTCTGGGTTTTTGCCAAATGTTTGTATGATGAACAAAGACTTGTGTCTATGGAACCTCAGTTAGCATGTTTATATTTGCAGGTACGTAGAACATTTTTGTATTATTGTTGTGTCCATGGTTCGAGAAGAAGGAAGGGCTTTCTGTGGAAGCAGCTTTAAGTCTTGTTGTCTTCGCTGGCTTTCCCACGAGGCTCGAACCATAATCTCTTGAAATATTTGCACAGATGACGGCGGAGCTCGGCTGTTTTGACACGGAGCGGGATCGAGCGGTCACTTTTTCCATCACTTCCCAGCTCAGGAACAGGAATTCGCCTTTTTTTGGCTGTTTATTCTCCCCCTGCATGCCTCCCGGCCCTCATAAGCCTCCCAGCACTCCTTCCTCCACTTCCTTGGTCTGCAAATATTCATGCACCCAGGGTTGTACCACTGGACTTTCATTATTCACCATGGAGCTTTAATAATCCCTGATTTCTACTCTTCTAAGGATGTTGTTTCCACCCAACCAAATATGTCAAAAGTTTATTGTAGGGTATCAGAGGTAAGAAGGCCATAAAGGCGGCTGCAGGAGAGCGAAAGCACTTTTTGCTCTGCCTTGCTACAGTGGAGGAACATGGCCAACATGACACTGAGAGCATCATCTAAAAGCTGCAAACTCATGAAAAGTGGTTCTGTTTGTGTTTTCATGTCTTTCCTGACTACTGGAGCGGACATGCTATCTCTCACAGGTTTACATTACATCAGGCGTGTCCAAAGTCCGGTCCGTAGGCCAAATGCAGCTTGCATTCAAATTTTGACCGGCCTGCAGGCTCCTTCCATAAAAAAATGCAACCCCCAGTATTTTCTAAAACTTGTGTACTCAATTTCTTGATTGTGGTTGGCTAAATTATGTTATAAGCTGTTGTAAACCTGCAGCAACACTGTTGTGCGACCCTTTTTTGACTTTTTCCCATTTCTAAAATATCAACTGTAAATAAAAAAAAAAAATTGACAGTAATGGACACCACTTCGAGGCCAATTGAAAAGTGGCATATTTTTTTCAGTTAAATATGAAACAGCTGTGTCTGAGGAACTACCAGACAAAAAATGCTACCTACGACAAGCTAACTGGAATAATTGGTGCAAATATTGGACAAATTAACACAATTTTTTTTTTGGGGGGGGTATTTAGATGTATTTGTTTTCATGTGTATAATAAATAAACAAATATATCATCATTGAATAGTTTTTCACCAAATCTATCCCTCTTTAGAAAAAGTTGCATGCACCCTGATAAGGTTGTTGCTCCAGAAGCTTTCCACTCTCTTCAACCGTAATTCTGCTGAACTCTCCAGTCCTTGCAGACAGAAACTATCTAATCTTAAAAACAAACTAAAACTTTTTGCATTTTTTAAAACTAAATTTTAAACTGTACAAAATTTAGTGTGCAAACTCTTTAAACGTCATAAAAATAATCTCCCATTACTCGCCACAGTGTTGCATCATGGGAGCTGGAAGGAACATCAAACAGCCACCACTGGAGCACGCTCTGTAATCCCCTCCTGGCAAGCATCTACATATATACATGCATCCTTGCCAACATTTTTTTTCCTGATGGTCTGCTGATCGTGCACGCAGGGAACGCTATCTGGTCACTGACACTCACGCATATGCTGTGCTTGGTGCAGTCAAAGCCCCTGCAAGGTTGGAACGCCTCTCAGAAACACTTCCCGTTTGTGGTGCAGAGCTCAGTCCAAGCCACTTGAACTTGGCAGGGAGGACCTGGAACAGCCTACCCAGAGGACTGCCACACACTCTAAACCCACAGCCAATGCAGGCCTTTGCTGTCAACTGCAACAGCTGATGTCAGCCACTCCTCCGGGAGAGTGGCTGCAGCTCAGTTGCAGGTAATTACCGAGGAACAAGGAAGTTTGCTGCGTTTTCCAGTAAAGCTGGTCGAACTGCTTGTTTAGGAGTTTTAGTTAAGTGTGGCATTGTGGCAAGAGTGAAGTTTGAGGGAGATCGTTTGCGGAGCAGCAAGTTTCATAAACAAACAGATCAAGTTGAATAAAAAGTGAAACCCACAAACTAAAGACTGTGGCATCGTCCACAAAGGACTGAATTGTGCCGGCAAGGTGACTTTTATTAATCAGCGGAGAGGGAATTACAAAGATCATATGGCACCATATGGAATTCTTTTTACACATAATGTATTTCCGTTGCAGGCGCTGTGAAAGGCAGGGCCTACAGGGACTTCTCTTTAGGAGGACGGGAGGGAGAGAAAAAAAAGCTGTATGTATGGTGAGGGGAGGAGGTGGGGGTGGGGGGTCGTGGGCTTTAGTGGGGGCAGTCCGAGCACGCTCAGCGAAAATATGCCTCATGCACTCGTTGAACTTGGGGGCCTGCGCAGGCTTCTCTCAAGGTTACAGGAGAGGGCTGTGTGGAGAATGAAAGCATGCGGCCGCAGTCTTCGCCAGACCCTCCTTCCTTTTCAGAGGAAAACTTCACTTTTTAGTCTCTTCGTCAAAGCTAAAACGTTTAATAGCTATCGACACGTGACAAAACACTTCATTTGTCGTCCGTTAAGCCTTAAAGCCTGTTGCTCAGCTACAGCAGGCAGCATGCGATCACCTCTGACTTCCAGTTTCCTTCCCTCCTCAGAGGCAGCCGGGGCAGAGAACATGTATCCGCTGCCGCACCCTTGAGCACTCAGCCGCACAAAAGTAGGAAACGGGGCCCGTCGCGCTGCGATGTCCTCACTAAATCACCTCACGTTTCATCCGCTGCGTACTTACAAACATTTTAGCACTGGAAGATCATTAAGATAACAAGGCCTTGTAAAACCAGCTGAGGAGAGATGAGCGGCTGTTAGCTAATTGAATCTCGTAGATTGGTGACAACACTAAGGATGACACATTCACAACAAATCCACGGTCCCTAAGGGATTATGACCTTTTTTACTGCACAAAACAGCATCATTGACATGTTGAATAGTTTTTATCAACATGTGATTAAAACATGCCGATAAAAATGGGCCTAGCATCTTGTTAACATTTCTAACGTTCTACCAAGAATGATGGAAGTGTTAACCATAAGTCAGCGTGCATGAGCACAATCTAAGATCTGTTGGCGTCCTTCAAGACAAAACTTCTATGTCCACCAATAACTGCAGGAAAAATTGAACAAATCATTAACGAACTGTTGCCAACTTGATGTAGCTTGTAGTTGTTTTTCGTCACTTTTGAGAAAAAAATTGTCAAAATGAAACGTAAGAAGAAAAACTGGCAGTAGCATCTAATGTATTACTAATTTTTCTGTACTTTATACAATCACGATGAAACTGTGGGGTTTTTTTCAGAGAATTTTAATCTTTAGTAATTAACATAATTCTGAAGCGGAGAAAAGATACTTTGCGCTAATATGAAACACTTTACGACAGTGAAGTTCTTACGCAATCGATGTATATCAGCTTATTCTGTTGCAGAGAAAAGCAGCTGGGTCGATGTGCATCAGATTTATATCGTTAAGTGTTGTATAACGGAAACAACAAAGCCGATTTGCAAAGTCGCTTTCTCCGCATCAGAATCAGGTATCATGTTGATCGCATAAACGATCAAAGATTTACGGTATGTCAAAGAAAATGTTTTACTTAGGGGCTGTCTGCGACATTTTAAAGGGTTTTTCCTCAAAAGACTGAGACAACAGGAATATTACTTTCTTGTACAAGTGACTTTTAAACCACAAAAACAGGTTACAGCCCTTCTTTTTTTTTTTTTGGCGGGGAGGCACTGCTGTTCCAAACCGAACACTTAGGAGCACAAAATTTAAGAGCACAGCTTAAATCATTAGGTGGCCTGTTTCCTGACTCTGCTGTTTCAACACAGTCGCTTTATGTTGGTTCTTTTTGCGTGTGTCCCGGGATCTGGCAATACTGGAATGTGCGCAGACGTTGTTTTGTGAAACCGACTGGATCCTTTCATTTAACAGGAGTGAGGCTGAACAGAATTTTGAACCATAAAAGGGAAATAGGATGTAAACATGTTTTCACCAAAACAACTTGACTTCACCTCTGACGGCAGACGGGTCAAAGGCCAGCGGGTAGTAAACACAAGACGAGGCGAATTGGTCACTTTGCCTTTCCCCATGAATTAGCAGTCCATTAGCACCTCATTAAAGAGCTACATCTCTGCTTTACAACGGTTTGGCCCTGCTTTTGTACAAACAGTGATTCAGTGCTGAGGCGGATTGAAGGAAACGTGGCTCCAGGGTTGCCTGCTCCAGCGCACATATTTAACTTTGATATCAGTCTATAAAAGGGACCAAAACCATTTCTTGTTGGCTTTCCAAAGAGATAAATTAGTCAAAGATGAAGTGGGGCCATTCTCTCGTCTTGATTAAAAGCGGGTCTTGGCTTTGCCCAAGTGGCCAAGCAGTCTGTGAGTTGGGCTCGGTGCACTCAGGGCCTTATCTGAGCCTCTTTTGTAAACAAGAGGATGAGGAGCAGAAAAAAAAAAAAAAAATCCCCATCCAACAAAATAAAGGGAGCATGAAAGCGACTATAGAAGGAAATCAGGCGGAGTATTAGACGCCACTTGGGGTTGTCAACGTGATGGCTTAGATGCCACTGTAGAGAACATCTCCATGAATGTAAAGCGAGCAAACAAATTAAGAAGGATGAGCTCCCACTTGGTGGATTAGTTTTAAATTCATGGCAATGACTCGGAGCCAAAAGAGAACACAAGACTGTGAAAGCTGTCCACCGCAACTCTGCAGTTAAAACAACCGAAAACGCATCGGGTAATAAAACAGTTAAAAAGTGGAGCCACTGCAGGAAACTGAGCTGAGTCAGGTGCACAACAATGCGGCTCAACTTGATGGATTCCTTTTATTGTACAAAGCTCTTTTAGGAATCTGTTCTGCAAACTCAACCACATGATAGGATGTGCAGCCTCATAGTTGGCAATGCAACAAAGCAATGCAAAAACTCAACTTGTACCTGTGAAACTGATGCAGTATTTAAAGGGGCCATACCATGAAAAACCAACTTTATGCACTTTTAAGTGTTTTATGCTGTTCATTCCTCACTATAAACAACCTCAAATCGGTATTTTGATCTGTTCACACATTTCTGAGTAATCCTCTAAAAATTTGTGCTGACGTCATAGATTGAGGACAGCCCCTTTCAGGAAGAGGCTGCGCTGCCAGCACCACCCCAAGGCTAACACACACACTTTCTCTGCGGAGCTAGCGATGATCTGTAAAATGCTTTCATTTTATCTGCTCAATATGCACATCCATCTTTGCAAAAAGTTCGAATGTTGTTGGTTTGCAACAACAACGGTGCCTCAGAGATTGAGTCATTTTACTTCAGAGTTTGAAAAGAGTCCACAAAAATAACTCATGTTTCATAAATAATTTGTTTTTTAGTGTTCCAAAGGTTTACTCTGAAAGGCTTACACAAATCACGGTATGGCCCCTTTAAGAAGCTGGTTTTAGGAGTACAACTTTGCATAGATCCCAAAAAACTTGAGCCAAGCGAGGGTATTTTTAGGCCGACGCAATATGCCTGTGACTGGGAAGGACCTCAAGAGTGATAGCATGCTCTGTTTGCTGAGAAGAGAGGCAGGAATACTTGAAGACACAAGAGAGCCAGGCTAATTAATGCCTAGAAGTCCTCCGAGTGCGGCCCTGGGTATAATCCCACAACCTACTTTTAACAGAATGCCCCCCTTCTTTTTTATTGCACTGACAATTAATCACATTTCAAATCCCTAACCAAAAAAAATTTACTCTCAGACCACCTTCTGTGTGTTAAAGATCCATCAATGACGAGTTTGAAGAATTCTTGCTGAACCACCTGCATGCCGTCACTTTAGTGCCATCATGTGAAAAAGACTTCTAAAGGCGGCCCGCCGACATTATTAAGCGCGAGAAGAAAGTGCGATGGATTTGGTTTCAGTTTAACCGTTGCCACTTAAAGCTGAGCTCCGAGAAATTCTCGCTCAGCGTGCAGAACTGGCACTTAAGACATGAAAGGGCAGCTGCGACGCTCAGTTTACTTTATATCTTTGTGGTTTCCACATTGTGGCCAAGGGATAAGAATCAGGAGAGGTTTATCTCTGTCATAGTGCTCTATGGAATATGTAAACACTGTGCGTAATCAGTGCTGCAGTGAAACAACGTGTAAGTGGTGGACAGGGTGTGGGGGCGGTGTGGGAAAGTAACGCACTTCTGGAAAAAGCCCCCGTCTTACTCATTAAACTAAAAGAAAAGACTGCAGGAAAAGCCATAATGTGTCTATAACCCTATTAGCTGTTCCAAAAGTTAGAAAAAGAATTATATTGAAAATATAAACCCCTACGTCTGAAGAACTGTTTGTAGTTTCAGTCCGTTTAGGGTCTAATCTGATCCAGTCTTTGTCTCCGTTACCCTGTGAGGCGTCGCAGCTCTTCTCCGTCAAGGACGGGCACTTGTCTTAGACGGAGAGCCTCTTTTCCCACCCAGAGCCCAAGTTTCCATACGGCGTCTGATCAAAAGTGATTAGGCATCGTAGAGCACAAACAATGCTGGCCCTTAAATCTCTGTGAACCCTCTTTTTTGTTTTGTTTTTTTTTTAACAGGGAAGAATGAAAGAGCACTCTGTCTGCAGCAGCAGATGACAGACGCACGCTTGGAGATAAGTCTTCTCCATGGGTCCTTATCCTCGGAACACCCACCGTCTGAGCAAATAAAGAAATAAATAAATACATTGTGAACCAAACGAGGGAACTAAACCCCACATTAGTGGGGCGGGATGCAAATACCTCCCTTTATAACTACAAAGTTCAAGTTTGTGCTGACTAGTTAAACTAGATGAGTTGGTGAATCACCAACAAGTACAATCACAACAGTTACAAGTAAAATCAATGAGTAAGTAGGCTATATTACATAGTACAGCAGTCCCTCGCTATTTCACAATGCACCTTTCAAAATTTTGCTTTTTTTTTTTTTTTTACAGCGCATTGTTTTCAGCATCCTGATTGGCTGTTGACCTTGTCAATCAATCTCCTTTGTGCCTTGACTCCTGTACAGAATACGCTTGCTTGACAAATTAACATAAATCATCAATTGCGATTAGGTCATTATTTTCACTCTACAGTATTGGACTAATTTTTCTACAAAGGTTTGAACTTTGAACTTTTTTTAGTTTAAGAAAAAAACAGTGTAAAAATGTTAACCCTTTCACATTGTAAATGTCACCGGCGACACCTACATAACACACACTCTTTGACATACCATAACACTTCAACCGCTTATGGAATCAACATGATTCTGACAAAGAGAAAGGTGGTTTTTCATCTTGGCTTTGCGTCGTCATGCAACACTTTACACACCCCATTATGTAACTGTGCAAACAATGTCATTTTTCTCTGGAAAAATATCAGCTGATTTTAGTTGATTGCGCAAACACTTTAGACTACTGTAAAGTGCTGCATATCAGCGCAAAGCAGCTTTTCTCCACTTCAGAATCTGCTGGAATTACAGGAATTGCATATCTGGTTGACAATAGTCGAAATAATGTAAACACAGGAGCTAAAGCTCCAGTATAAAAGGGTTAGTGTCTGTCTGATAAAAGTGTATTAAATGTGTAGTGAGGGTCTCACAGCTCTAAAACATCTATAGTCCTACTTTACTTATTTCACCCTTTGCTGGTTATTTTTAGAACGTCACTCCCGCGATAAGCAAGGGAACTATAGAAACTTCTGAAAAAAAAAGTTAAAAATACTCCACACAAAAAGCATCTGTATACAATGCACCATGAGGTCAAACAAAAGCCTGAACTAATGCAAAGGATGCATGTGGTTCCTGCAAGACAAACAGGGCCAGCGAGGTTGAAGGGAAGCTTGACACAAGGGCCGGCTGACAAATGCCAAGAGGATACTGTTCTTACTTTTCAAGATGCCACAAGCAAGAGTAGGGTTGCAGAAAACAATGACTGGGGCTGCTGGATGCATGTTTCATCATTAATTTAATATGGATTCGGGAGCCTGTTGCCTGAACACATGTTTTGCTGTTGGACTTTGCAGGGACATGCATGAGGGACATCACTTAAAAAAGGGGTATAAGCTCATCAACTTATGTAGACACGTTACCAAAGTCTAGGAGTGTCATCACAGGGAGGTCGTGACAGGCAACATGACAACAACACATCATCTTTCTGCAGCCGATAAGTCAGCATGAACGCTACCATCTGATGGTGCTTTTCCTGGCTCTGCCCCCGAACCGTCAGCCAAAACCAGCTACTTGTGCTGCTGTTATTGGCTCCTGCTTTCAATTTCGCAGGAGCAGGCCAAGTAATGGCTTCAGCTTTTTGTGGTCTGCAGACACATGTGGTCCATGTAACTAACCCCCCACCCCCACCCCCATTGATCGCTGTGGAACGTGCAGGGAGATGTGGGCAGAGGGAAGCAGACAACCCGAGGGGCTGGTCGCAGCGACGGGCGGACGTGCACGGGGCTTGTTATGACTGCCAGGAGAGTTGGGCTCTGTCAGGCCACCATGCAATGAACTCCTCCCCCTTTAAATTAAAACCTAATGTTGAACATGAATCTGTTCAGTCTCTGAGAAAGTTTCAGCATGTTTCTTCTCAATCCAATACACTTATACAGTACCTCCCACAGAAAAACCAACTGTTTAACCCTTTTACACCAGAGCTTTAGCTCCAGTGTTGATGTTTTTAATTAACGTAACTCTTCAACCGTTCATGCAATAAGCACAATTCCAACTGATTCTGAAAGCTGAAGAAAGCATTTTTGCGTTGATATGCAACACTTTACTGTACTGAAGTGTTTACTTAATTAACTTAAACCAACTTATTCTAAAATTGGCTTTCTCCACGTCAGAATCTGTTGGAATTACGTGAATAACAAAGAGCTTATGTTATTTTGCTGTCCCCGGCGACAGCTCCGGTACAAAAGGGTTAATCTTAGATCCTTAATAGAACTTCTAAAGAAATCAAATAGATTTGTTTTTTAAATTGAAGACCAACAAGATTTAATCTGTTTTAAAAGTATTCCTAGTGGTCTTTTAATAATGATTATGCCACTTTTAGCCAAAATTAAAAAAAAAAAACCTGCGTTATTCCCTAAGACACAATTTCTGCAAAGCTAAACTAGTTCTTTAGAAATTCACCTCTGAATCTAGTTTTAACTGTTTTAAATTGTTATTCACTTGTATCCTTTCACATTTAAATCTTTGTCAGCAAATTTAAATTTGAATACATTTAAAAAGTGGCTAGAAAGACATTGAGTTTGCAATTCATAAAATAATCTGGTTATCATCCTTTTTGACCCCTAAAAGAGTTAATTTGCGCTAAACGCCTGTTTAATGCATTTAAAAAAGGAGGAATTTATTTTTAATATTCAAACAAGCGATTTCTGATGAAGTGACTTAAAAACATCCGATTTTTGTGTCATACGGTGCGAACCGCCCGAGCTTGCAGCTGTGGTCTCTCTCCTCCTCCTCCTCCTCCTCCTCCTCCGGGGGCGGGTGGCTGCAGCTGCTGCTCCCCTGCCGACCGGAGCCCCGGCGCGCTCCGGCAGCACCCCACACCACGCATTGGGGGGGGCTGCACGGTGGCGCAGTGGTTAGCGCTCCTGCCTCACAGCAAGAAGGTTGGCTGGGGGACCTTTCTGTGTGGAGTTTGCATGTTCTCCCCGTGCATGCGTGGGTTTTCTCCGGGTACTCCGGCTTCCTCCCACCGTCCAAAAACATGCTTCACAGGTTAATTGGTTACTCTAAATTGTCCCTAGGTGTGAATGTGAGTGTGCATGGGTGCGTGATTGTGGCCCCTGCGACAGACTGGCGACCAGTCCAGGGGTGTACCCTGCCTTCGCCCATGAGTAGCCGGGTTAGGCTCCGGCAACCCCGTGACCCCGAAAGGGATAAAGCGGATTGGAAAATGAATGAATGAATGAACGGTGCGAACCTCTAATAAGATCATTTTTTATGATCAGTTATTGGACTTAAGGTAGCGGTTAAAGCGTTGCTTCTTTCGGTTGGCCCACGCTGCATGGCCCAAACTAAAGGCTATTGGCTAAAGTCACACAGGCAAACCCTCACTCACCCTTGTTGGCTCTCCTTATCTGGCTTTGTACAAATCTTGGACACAAAGCGCCCATTTTGTGCTCCTCTCGGGAGATCCCGTTACAGTAAAGCAGACAGGATGCGCTCCAGCACCAGCGCCTCTGGGAACACTGCGATCGGTGGTGAGAACTGCCATGTCCTCCACTTGGAGCATATGGTACACGTGAACTCCTTTTGGGTCCTGTAGCGTGCTTTTGTGGCGCGATGGAGTAAAACGATCGCCGAGGGGCTCAGATGATGTCACTCTATAGGAATTCCACATTACTAACCAAAAAAATAAAAACAAACGAGTGGACCCAGCATGTCAGGACTCCCTTTTGGTCTCAGCAATAACAATTACATCACTGTAAGGATCGTTCTACTTGTTGATTTATTTAAAAATCCCTTTTTATTAAAAGAGAATCCATTTCAACGACTGAAAAAATGATTTTTAGAGCTAAAACATAGAGTCACTGTGTTTAGCCAGAGATGTCCAGGAGACTCCAGTGACCTTAATCCTCTAAAGCTGTAAAAGGACAAAGTATGACTAAATGTGCGAGGTTAGAGAGGCACGGAAAAGGAGGGTAACAAGAGTCTAAGGGAGAAAAGAGCACTCTTAGCTGACCTCATTCTGACAAGCGGCCCGGGAAGAGCCTTTTTCTTGGAACCATTTTGCAACAGCGCTGTTGTTTATACAGGTGGTGGGTGAGCTGAGCAAGATATGCAGAGAGCGTGCATTTTGCAACACTTCATTATGAATACTAAACACAAGCAGCATGTCAAATCACACACGCACACGTCTAAAGAGCGGCTCCGAGCTTTGTGTTTTGTTTGACGCTTACAGGAATGACGGTTTTTTAACTTTTTTAATCTTGGCATTGGCAAGATACAATTTTCCTCTGTTGAAATGTTAAAAGTCACGTTTCTACCGTGCACTTATTTCCTCTGGTGTCGTCTACTGTATGCTAGCCTCCAGGAACGGACAGCTCTGGTTGGCTTGTGTGTTCGGCTGTGGGGTGGACTCCTGCAACAACATCCACTTGGCCAGAGTTCAGCCTCGTGGAAGGCTACAATAGCAAAAAGGTGGCTTCTCAGACTATTGTTTATACAACGGCACACTACTGCCAGGTTAAAGGGGAAACAGCAAGACAGTGAAGAAACAGAGAAGGCTCCTCTGTTTGAAAACAGTTCACTTTAACCGTAACTTTCCTTTTTTTGCTTTAATTTCACCTAAGACATTTGTTTCTACTTGTTTTTAAAGACACGTACCAAATTCACCTGTAATAATGCTTAAACTCCCCATCTAATCATCTATTAGATTATTATGATTTAAACTTTTATAAAAGCATTCCAAGTGATTTTTCAATTATGATTTTGCCATTTTTAGCCAAAACAAAAAAACATTTTGTTTTCTAGGACATAGTATCTGCAGAGTGGCAGAAATTAATTAGAAATTTGTCTCTCTAATTACGTGCTCTCCCGCTAGCTTACAGCTACCAACCAAACATTAAAACAAAGTTCTCTGTTTAAGCAGAGCAGGGCACTTGTGCGCCTATTTTCTACATCCCAAATATGATCTTTTTCAAGCTGCATTTTTTTTTGTCCTCTCCTGATTCACAACAATTTTAATAAAGAAATACTCAGAAATGCTGTTTTTAGCTTAATTTTCAGTATACATTTTCTTTATCGTCAGAAAAATGCCACAAGAACATGTTAAAAATGCCAAAAATAAAATTTTTGCCATAGTGGGTCTTTAAAATAAATCAGAAGAACTAAATGTAGTACTAATTTTCTCACCAACCAATGAGGTGAACCAAATAGAATTTAGAAAAAGGTATTGGGCCATAGCTGCTTGGAGAACACACCAACATAATAGTTTCAGAACCTGTACTTTAACCCAAATTTAAAACAATTACAGACTGTATTTTGTCACAGGCCCCAAAATAAGCTGTTGTACTTCAACTCAAATGGATTACTGCTGAATTTATTTTATTTTTTTTACTTCTGTGACTTTTGTGCACAAATGCATTTCAATGAATGCGATACTTAGTCCATAGAAACATTACAAAGACAGGAAATGTTTGCTGGCTGGCCGAGCTGAGGGTCCTCTGAGGTGAATATGAGGAATTCAGGTCAGCGCAGCCGAGACGTTTAACCAGATCAAGCCACTGCAGCCTGGGTGGAAATAGCATGGGAGGCCAGGGAGAGGGAAACGGACGCGTCACAACTCCCGGCCTGAATCCAGCCCCCCTCCCCACCAACACAAACAAGAGCCATAACTTCCCTAATGATCTGGGATCATGTACAGTGTACGCCTCACACATGTTCCACCAATAGCGAGCGCTTCCTCTTGGCCTTTGACCTCAAAGTGGGTGGGTGTGCCTGCTTTTGGCTCTGCGTGAAGCTCTTAATGTGGGGGGTGGGTGGAAAAAAGATGCTTTAAACTAATTGTTAAAAAAAAAAACCTCCAAGAGCTCAAAAATCCTTCAGCAAGTAAGCTGAAATCTAGAAAAAAATCCAATTTTAAGTCCCGACAAATCTCTTAATATCTTAAACATTTGCCAACTTTTGATAATCTGACACTCAAGTCTTTTGCTTTTCTGTGTCCCTGCCACATGCAATTACTCTGATCCTGAAGTCTGCCACCGTACGCACACACACACACATTGTAAACAGTCTTTATTGAGACGTGAGTGCTTGTATAAACAGAGACAAACTCTATTGAGGGTCCGGGGCCGGGTGGGACAATAAGAGGGGGGAAAGTTGCTGGACGCTCCTCACAGACGGTGTGTACAAAATCCAATTATCAGAGCCACGGCATTAACATTCCAGCAGTCTGGCAGGTGACGGCTTCGTCTTTTCAGCCCCCACAAACCCCACCACCAGCCTGAGACAGAGTCCACCAGGCAGCAAATCCACAATACACCCCACCACCACCACACACTCCCGCCTTTCTTAAGAAGTATTGAGACATGTATAGCAGGAAGAAGGCTAAGAGAGGGGAGTGTGGGGTCCACCAGCGACAGAGGTCTTTTCTTCAGGAGATCAGCCCCAACAGCCTGGCAGGCAGCATCAGTCAATGGGGCATTCTTCTCCTCTCTGTCTGGCAGTGTGAATATGCCGATCGCTGATAAGGTTGCTTTGATTGTCACAAACTGGGGGAAACCACTTTTTGTTTTGAGCATTTTGCCTCCAAACAGGGCATGCTTTGTCAGCAATCGGGTGCCGCTGGGTGCTGAACAAAATGCCAATTCAGACACGACTCGAAGGTAAAACAAATACAATATTGGGGTTCTTGTTAAGGCCACTAAAATGGATTTAAATGAAAAGTACATGGGCCGGGAGAAAAGTACAAGAAACTAAACTAGCTTTCTTTTACGTTTAGATCTTTTTGCACTGTCCTTGCACTGTGATGCATGACCAGCACTGCTGGTCATGCATCAATAACAGTTGTTCTTGTCTCTTGTCATGTATAGTGCGGTGCTTATCGTCATGTGCTGTAGCGTACGTGATAGGGTGCATGCGATACGCAACGCCTCTGCTTCGGTGTCATGGCCTCTACCCTTCTCCAGACCTATATATAAACTTACATCTGCCTCCCATTCTGCTCTTTCCATCATGTCATCCTCCTGCCATGAGAGAGGTCTGCTGTATATAAATCCACAAGTTTATATCTGGAGGCAGCCAAAACTTTTAGGTACTCACCTATGTATATTTTTATTGGGGTACACTCAATTGAATCAGTATCCAACTTGACACGAATTGTTTTTTTATAACTTTTTTCGTTTTAAAGAATTCAGTGGTTAGCAGCACTCTGTGGTTAAAAGTGTTATATAGCTCTATAGCAGTGCGATAGCTCGAATTCAATATTTTGTTACGCTTACCACACCAAACACACTATTTTTCTTTACATTTAACCAAAGCCTGGTGGCTTCCTTGACTTTCACCAAAGCTGCTTGTTAATGGTTAATTACTATTGGACAAAAACAACATTTTTTCCACAAAAAATAGCAGCAGTTTCTCCATTCATAACAATTGTCAGGACTTTAAGAGATCACACCCAAACATTTTTTCCCCTCATCCAGTCGTTTCATTCATGTCATACATTTGGCAGGGGCCCGCATCATTTCCCGGATGTCCATCAACCTTTCAGAACCCTTTTTAAAATTTTTTTTTTTTTACTTTCACATTCCGTTTTGGTTTTCATCCAAGCATTGCTGTATAACTGTGTTTCATTTAGGGATTATTAACTCTAATCGGCATCTGAAGCAAAGTTCCTTCAGCAGAAGCATGTAGGACATGGTTGACACACTCTTAGATAAGATGGATGAATAAACAAATTGAAACTTTTGCTGGGAAAGTAAATTAATCTGTGTGAGCTGCAATCTTGGGATAGTTCCAAAGTTTAAAAGAACTATGACAACTGCAGGCTACTGTTCTCTTGTTTTTTTACAAAGTACATCATCCCATAAATGTGCAAAGGTAAAGACCACACTGTTTACAAGTCTCAAAACCTAAAGTATAACAATCATTAATCATCATGCAACAACGGAAAAAAAGGTCTGCAGACATAAAAGCTACATCATACAATGAAGAAAAAAACAATTCAGGTAACATCTTTGTAGATTACTTTCTAGATGTTGAATTGCATCAATACTCAATACATAGCAATCATGACGATGTATACTATCATACCTATAAACTGTAGAAAACATGCTTTCTCTGGACTGAAGCAACCCAATATCAAAGACATCAAAAACCCGAGACCCTAAGCTTTAGAAACCACATTTTCCAACAAGGAGGCAAATAAGATGGCTACTGAATACTCTGCGATCACCAGCTCACTTATGAATAGAGTTCAAGGCTGGTTAGAAGGACACCAGAAGAGAGGACTCTCCTGAGCACTCAGCAAACGAGGCCAGAGGATAGCTGAACCACGGATTAAGGCCCTCACAGAGGTCTTTTGTTAATTGGGCGCCATGTGTGAAAGCTACAGAGAGATTAGTTTGTACAGCTGCTGCCATTTGTCATAACTGCTTCTAACAAGATACACATGGCAACTCCAAGTCACAGCCAGAAGTTTTGGGGGGGAAAAAATGTCGAGTGAAGAGTTTTTTAGAAGCAGAGAAAGATGTTCTTAGGAAACACCGAACAACATTTAGCTGGGATCCCATAGAGGGAGGTTACGCTTCTGGCAAACTGTAGGTCGGCTAGGGTTACCATCATAACAATTCAAAAAGATGAACGTTTGAGGCCACAGGTTGCCTTCTGCGCAAACTGTTGTGTAAGCTATTTGGTCGTTGGGTACAGCTCATGTAAAATTAGGTCTGTTTTTTTAAGACTGCAAGAGTAGGAAAATACCGACTTTGATGATCAAGCACTCTCCAGATTTCTTTGATTTAAGTCTCATTATGAGAGGTGGAGGGGTGGTGTTTTTTTTTTTTTTGTAGGAATCCACAGTGTAATTGTTGGTTGTAGGTACGCACAGATGTTGGAGGCCTAATTACAATCTAGACTTGGTAAATCCGGAATGAGCTTTTAAAAGACTCTCACTTTCAATGCTTGCCCGACAGATGTAGTGCGGAGGAGTCACTTCTGACTTCATATAAACTCTGTCCAATGTACTCAAATGAAAGCTAATGATAATCTGATGTTTGGGAGGTTGATGAGTGTTAACTTGTTTCTCCTCATTTATATTTTCTAATTGTTTTCTGCATATCGGTGTAAGTTCACTAGTAGCAAGCCCTAAACAGTGTCTCAAAATTAAACAAGAATTCGCTGCTGGATTTTTAAGTTAAACAAATATCCACTCTAGAAAAGTTTACAAATAATAATGGGCAAGAAAAATGCTTACTCTTAATCAAAAATGTATTGGCTTTGCTTTGTTTTCGGTGGTGAATATTGGATTTGTTCCAAACTGAAATTCAGTTCAGTTACGGGAAATTGGCAAGAAGCTTTGCTTTTGTTCTGTAAGGAAAATAAAGCAACATCTGTGCGTTAGGTGTTCTTGAGGAATGCAGTTTTTATACTGGTACTAAAAAAATCAGGCATTTATTTCCTACTGCCATTTTCTGAGTGTGGCTTACTGGCTTATCTTAATCACATGCAGCTCCGGTACTCAAAGATTCAATCTTTCATGTTTATGTAAGTACTCTCCTTGGCTTTTTTCCAGCTATGCAAGTTTATTTTGTTTTGCTTTTTTCCAACAAACTGAATGGATCAATACGACTCGCTCATTCTCTTTAGGTGTTGTGTAATTTTCTTAGCTCAATACAGAAAATGCAAAGCTGCCCAAAGATTGATTCCCAAATACGGGAACTTTTGAAAAAGTCAACATGGCATATGCGAGGGAGGAGTGCAACTCTTTTGACAACTCAATGGGGTGCTGATGAATCCGTCCCAACTAGGCCATTCCCAAGCCCCAGACACTCTATCCCCCCTTCTCTGACCTGCTGCATCCACATTAGAAAGAAATCCTTGAGGGATTTGCAACCCCCCTTCAGACAAAACAGCAACATGCCCACCCAAAAGTACATTTTGCGCAGCAGTGGGACGGCGGGGCCCTTCTTTTTCTGTCTCGCTCAGGTCTTGTTGGGCTGTCACTGTGACGGGCCGTACTGTACCAGCAGACAAAGGAAGAGACAACCATCACTCTGGGCTACTGATCGGCCTTGTCTGCCATGAAAAGACTTTGATGGGGCAAAGAAGGGTGGTGGCGGTGGGGTGTTGCACAGAGAAGTCAGTGTCTCCTGGGAAACCACAATGATTGTCTGTCCTTCCCCAAAAGTTCCCCCCGTATCACCCCACCTACCTACTCCTTTCTATTTTCTCTCCCCTTCATTAGTTGTTCACAAGCTTCCATCCTGGGTGAAGGAGGGACTGGCTTTAGCATAAAAGTCTCATTCTGACACTTGAGGGTGCTTTTCTTCTTACTGACTTGAAAAATGTGGGGGGAAACAGCATCCTCATAAGAATCCTCCATCTAGGACCTTCTTTTTTGTCTACTGTCTGAACCTTCTTATCCCTCTTTTCACTATAGATCCTGCTGTCTTACATGACTGGTCTTGCAGGCAGATGGGACACACCACCAGGTTTTTCTAGCAGTTATCCTCGTGCGATGGGAAACAAGAGAGGCCAGTCATTGGGTCCGAGAGGCTCAGGGAACAGGAAGAGCTGCTCTGTAATGAAGGACAGTGAGATACGGTGTAGTCATTGGGATAGAGGGGGTGAATGTGCCCATTTGTCTTCATTTGGTAGGTCTGGCAGACAGGGTGGGGGGGGGGGAAATTTAGCCAGGGGGGAGTGGGAGGTGCCGGTCCTCCAGTCAAGTGGCCTCGGGGGGATTTGAAATGCATTTGGGGTCCTCCCCAAAAGCCTGGGAAAGTGTGGGGAGGCTGAGATCTTAACCGTGGACTAATGACACAAACCCGGGTCCTTCACCAAGAGGATCCATGTTTCACAAAATTGAGTCCCTTGCTGAAATACACAAAAGAAAATCTTTTTGACACAATGTCTGTGGCTTACAATGCCGAAGCGGCCTTGCCCCACTGCTCAAACTGTGACCCTGGCAAATTAAGCACACTGTAGCAGAGCAGAAGAGGGAGTTGTAAATTTAGCCAAAAAAGAAAGAAAAAAAAAGCATCCACATTTCTCAGTGGCCTCTGCTTAGAGTTGCCTTGTTTCCATGGAGATTTATGTACACATGGCGCACAAAAGAGGGCTAAGGAGGTAACACGGCCTGTTTAAGCCTTGAGGTATTTGCTCGAGCAAAGCCCCGCTGTTCATAACACAAGCCCCACACTGAGCAGAGCAACCTGGCTGTACCGCATCCAGGTTTAAAAACGGAGCAGGAGGGGTCAGCTGGAGATCACAGAAAATGATTGTGGAGAAGGAAGTGAAGACGTTAAGGGAGTTAGAAACTATGCAAAAAAGAGAAATTGAAAGCAGGAAAGCATGAAAGAAGAAAGGACTGCACAGCAAAACATAAATAGCTCTCGGGTTAAAACAAAAAGCATCGGCAAGACATTTAGTAGGAAGCGGAAATCAATAAGGCAAACAGTGAAGCTGGGAGGGAGTTCTAAGTGGATTAGATTGAGAGAATGTGTTCAATAGGTTATGGCTCTGAGAGAGAGGTAGCTAGACACCGCAGGCTTTACTGCATACTAATAAGGAAGACAGAATAAAAGCTAAGAACGGGGTTGCGCAGTTCACTCCAAAGGCTTTTCTATATGGCTCCTCCGGATTTAGCAGTTTACGGCCTCGCCATTTTTCTTTCTTTTTCCTTTTTTATTTACTAAACGACCACTTTAAAAATAAATCGTGAAAAGAGAAAAAACTAATGTCAGCTTGTTTATTGTATCAGCAGTCAAAACGATATTAAATAAAAGCTGATTGGAGGAAAAAATTCATACTGTGGAGTCTTTAAAGTGTTTCACACTTCTGGCATAAACCCAGCCAGTGTTTCTCTGGCCGAGTGCCTGGGCCTTGGACAGCTGTCATGGGTTACAGTCTAAAGTTTTAGGAAAAGCCAAAAAAAAAGAGGGAAAAAAGAGGAAGAAATTGGGAAAAGAGAAGAGTGAGGGTGTCATCTGGCCGCCCTGCAAGCCACAGGGGTGATTCCTGATAGGGGAGGAGGATAACGGGACACAAGGAGGGAAAGTTAGCAGGTTGTGCTTAGTCACAGACTTCCACTGTGATCCAGAAGGTCAGACCACCACACCGACCAGCTGACCGAAGCCTCTGAGGCAGCCAAGCGGACAACGGGATCCAAGCCTTAACCCCATGTGGTGCAACAAGAAAGCAATGATTGGCTATGAAGGTACCAGCCCATCATGAAGTGCTAGAATTGGTTGGGGTGGGCTACTCATCCACACTTAGGCCAGTCAACCAAGCTGCCACCAGCTAGATCAGAAGCAAAGGCGGGGAAGCGGAGACAAACAGTTATCAAAGGACCACCAGTGATCGCTCGACCGCTGTGGTTTGACCCTGATTGAGGAGGTCAACGAGGAGGGGGTGCTTGCAATCCGCCCACACAACCACCATCACTTCCCCCTGACCACCATCACCCCAGATAAAAAAAAAGTCCTCCTCCACGTGCCCCGAGCCTGCGACGGCGGGTTAGCACCGATCTGTTTTGCTCAATTAAACTTCAGAAGACCCCCCGCCACATCCCTTTGCAAAGGTCCTGACCCCGGGGGACAGAGGTTAAGTCTGCCGATTGTAAAACAAGGCCTCCATTAACATGTCAGCTTGTGTTCAGAGGTAATCCATCCATTTCCTCAAACTATCATGACGGCGTGAAAAGTGAAGTCGTATTACTGACGGGGGCAAAAAAAAGTCAAGGTAATGATGTTTTATGGCCGTTTTAACTTTCAGCCTCAGAGTAATGGGAAAGCTGCTTGACCCTGACTTTTCTAGACTCCTGCAGGTCTAACTCCACCAGGACCAAGAGATTTTTTTTAAATAAAGCACACTTATTTTGTAATAAAATTAGGGTGTAAGTGATCAATTAAAAATCCTTCATGTTTGTATAGATTTATTTCTTTTTACAAAATAAATTCAGATGGGGACTTTAAATTGTAAGAACTGTTCCTCATAACCGGACAAACAGTGATGAGCTGCAGAACAAAAACGCCAATACAAACGAGGCTTACTGTATGATGACATGCCCCAACATGACAACTATCTACATGCCTTGTTGAAACTATTCCATCGAGGTGTCGAACTGGATATGCAAAAAAAAAAAAAAAACCAAGTGCAGGTCTGAAGAGGCGGTGATTGAAGGGGGGGGGTTCAAATAAAGTGAAAACACAGTGTGTGCGTATGTGGGAGAGGGTGTTCGTGAAAAACCAGGGCTCTGGATTGAACACAGCCTGCCAGTTGGCACAATGGATGCCACGACCCCCATTCCTAGCCACCGCCTTCACCCTACTTTCAAGCAGGCATTCATCTGGCCATCCACATGGGTGTTACAGCTTGGATAAGCGCGCCTGTGCCCCAAAACAAGGGGGCTGAGGACTGTCGAAACTTTCTCAGGCGGATACCAACGTGGGCTTCAAAAAAACATATCAGAGGACAAAATGAAAATACAAAAAAAAATTTAGATTAGACAGCAAAAAAACAACAAAAAAGGCACGTCATCTAGGCTGTGTCTGTCTAGCAGTTAGGACAAAAACCGGATTCTGTTTCAGGCAGATTTTTAGTTTCTTTGTGCCCGATTGTGTTGGTTTGTTTTGTGCAGTCGCCACAGAACAAAGGCAGTGGCTTTCATTCGGCAAAAAAAAAAGTTTCCAATGTGCCCACTGCATTGCGGATGCCAACCAACGAATCAAAGGCATGCTGCAAAGCAGACAAAGAGAGTTTGGTGCCAACCACCGAACCTCTAACAACCATCGCTGGTGATTTGCCTGCCTCCGCTGGCACAGTGTAAAACAAAATGGCGCCTCACCGCACACCGCCACGACATGGCTGCATCGTCTGGGTTTTGGGGTCCGCTTGGTAACTTAAAATTTTTGTAAAAATTAAAAACGGTTTTCTGCTATTACCACAGGAGAATTCCTTGTAAATTTTGCAAAAGTTTCGATTAGAGGAAATTTGGAGGCCGTGTCTAAATATTCAGAAAGCACGGTTAAAGCAAACGTTTCAATTTTTCCTCATCGCAAACATTCTTCAAATACAATGGCTGCTAAAAGACTGGACATAATCTGCAGTACAAGCACTTATAATTTAAATAGTAGATATTGTTGGGGAAAATAAAAAAGGACACCAAAGAGCTGTTCTCATGATGGCACTGGGTGGCTGACAAAAATGCAGCAGATGCAAACTGGAGAAGCAGCGGCATCCCACAAAAGGCACAAAAGAGGGTCTGATGCCAACCTCGGTGCCAGTGGCAACCATTATTGTCTCAGCACTGTGCCTTCTGCTTTCCCTGGCACTTATCAGACACAAAATGGCGCTCCGAGTTTATTGATCAAGAGCTAGCTTGAACCACTACTTTGCCTTTAACAGGACCAGCAAATTTGCAGGTTCTCAAAATGTTTGTTCTGTTTTATATAGATTTTTATTTTTAAATTGGAAAAAAATATATACATATGTATATATATTTATTGTAATTGTATATTTATTTATATATATATATATATATATATATATTTTTTTTTTTATATATATTATATAAAATATAATATATATTGTTTCTTCACCTTTAACAGCATCTGCAAGCCTGTGGGTTCTCAATATTTTTGTTGCAAATGTTTAAAGCATCGAAAGCTTTTTATACATATAGCAGTAAAAATTGTATATACATTATATTTATATATATATTTATATATAATTATAAATGTGTGTACGTGTGTCAATTTTCAACAAAGATTTTTAGCAGAAAAGTCCATTAAAAAATTGCAAAAAAACTGTTTCTCTGGTTTATTTAATTCTCTGATTTACTACAAACAAAAGAATATAAGAATAAATATGCAAAGCGTGGCTATAAAAAGTCTTTCCAGTAAACAAAGCTCCTTTTTTTCAATAAACTTTGAGGAAATAGGAATAACGTTTTTCCAGAAACATTAACAGATACACAGAAATGTTAAACTAATGTCTTATGTGTCTTTAAAATGTTTTTGAGTAAGTTAAATAATTTATTTACTGAAATTAATTAGTGACGTTAATTTAAAAAACACTGTAATAACATTGCCAATGTTTTAAACAGTGGAAATAAATTATTTTTAAATCAACTAGAATAAAAAATGTAAAATAAATCCTTTTTTACAGATTAAGTAATTTCAACTTGGGGCTTTATTTTAGATGAACTAAGGGTCTACTTGTACTACCTGCCAAAAATGGCTTAATTTAATTTCCAAGTATGTGAATACACATCCTGCAAAACTGAATAATTATTGAACATAAATAAGAGCTGCTGCTCGAGTTTAGCTGAGCAATGATCCAGTAGGAAAAAAAATGTTTCATATTGGAAACACATTTTCTTTTCGGAAAGTAATGAGCCTTGCTTGGAAAGACAGAAAGAAATGGGAGTGTGTTTATACAGTGCTGGTGCTCACGTTCCTAATGTTTATTTGTCTGGCAAACACAGTGGTGACTTCAGCCAGTCTGAGCATGGCTGCCAAAAAGCAACACATGTGACTCCTGACTTTGTCAAACCCTTGCATGTAGCTCACACACTCTGAACTTACCTTGATCCTGGACATAGTATGCTAGAAACAAGTCCAGCTCCTTGACCGATACTGTTATGTGGTGAGGCTGGACACAAAGTGCTGGGTTGGTGCAATGTGGAGACTTGACGAGGCGCTCGCCGTCCGTACTTTCCAGGGGGATGCCTTTGAAGAGGATGACCATCACCAGGTCCAGGCGCCAAACTTTGTCGGCCTGCCGCAAACAGTCAATCCGCCGGATCTTGCCTTTCTGGTCCGGGTTGGACAACACACAGCATGGGGGCTTCTTGCCCGTCACGCTGAGGACGAAGTCCTCCCGGTACTCCTGTCGGATGTCCTTTCGCAGCTTGGCCAGCAGCCTGGACGCCCATTTCTGCTTCACCTCAGGCTTCTCACTCAGAAGCTCGTCCTTCACCGCGCGCTCCTCATCCTTGGACATTCGCTTCTCGTGCTTCTTGAAGTACTTGCGTTTTCTGGCCTGAAGGTTGAACCAGGTGTAGGCGATGGCACGGACATGAGGAAGAAGTGCCTCAATAAAGGGATGAAATTCATCCTGGAGCGGAGAAAGAAAAGAGGGAAATGTGATCAGAAACATGCGGCGTTTAAAAAGCCAGCTTGTTCAACAGCTAATTTGATGCAGAACAAAAATTGCCAAATCCTTCTCGGAGTGATTGGCATCAAGCCGCAAACTGAGAATTTTTTTAGACTTCTTTCACAATGAACGCTTAAAAAAACACAGCACTTACGACACGGAAATTTCACAGTTTATGTCACCTGCCAGGACTGCGAGGAGCACACCAACGGCTCCACTGTTATTTTCTGAGCAGACTGTGAGCAGGACTCCCGTGTAGCTGCTGCAGCCCCTCGCTCCCGCATTTTTCCTACCTAAACATTCAGCTGTAAACTCATTCCACATTTTCCTAAAGTACAGAGAAAGTGGGAAAGGCCGAGCAGGCTGCAACCCTTCAAGAAATATCCCCCTTTTGGGTGGAATTTCTTCTTGTGAGCAAACGGCATGTTCCAAACAAGAAAAATTTTAAATTATTTTCAAAAATGTGGTAAATAGTGTGAAAGGTTTTCACAGATAGCATTTCAAGATTTAAAAGAATCTGTGTCGTCACATTTTTGAAACACAGGGCAACATTTTGCAGCAGAAACTGACTAAAATTATTACCACAATAAGCATTTTATTTGTCCCAAAAAAATTTTTTATTGTTATTTATAAAATAGGTGATTTTAAATACGAATTCAATATTTCTACTATAACTTTACCCAAATAATCCAAATTCTTCTTCAATTGCAAAAGTAAAAAATGTCCGAAAATCTTTGTTTGCAACTTTGGCAGATCAAGATTTTTACATGAAGGCTACTTTTATCATTTTGTAAAACAAAGCTGATTAATTCACTAAATCTTGATTTGCACAGACGAGGTAAAAGGCTTTGAGAATCCCTGCAAATTGCAGTTCCCTCAAGGTAAAAAGTGGAAACGTTGAATTATCTTCTTTTCGGGTCATTAAAATGTCACATTTAATAAGCGTAAGCAGCCCTGGTTTAAACAGGCTTTTGAAGAGTTAAAACCACACATTGTTCTTTTTTGAAAGCAACCAGGCAAAGCGGGCAATAGGAAACCACAGAAATCCACTCCCTATGAGCGCCTGCCGCTGCGCTCTGCACCTCTGAGAAGCCACGTTTCTGCTCCGCACTGCAAGGGCAACAAATGCATCAAAATGACACTTTATCAGAGGCAAGAAAAAGTTTTTATAACTCCACAGGCAGGAATTTTTAACACATATTTTAATGTGAAGTTTAAATACATGCATGTTATCAAAGCCTTTTTTAATTCTTAAATATTTGCTTTAAAGTGATTCATTACAAATGTACAATAAACATCTTTTGTCCACAAGCTTTTTCTCATCTATTAATCTAAAAGAAATGATAAAAAAACACACAAAAATATGTTCTGTTTTTTTCTAAACTATCGTTTTTAAAGCAGACGGGAAAAAAGGACTATAAAGATAAATGACTTGGCCTGCATGCTGCACTTCAGCTCCAGCCATAAAAGCACAATCCTCTTAAGCACAAAATAAACCACATCTCAGTCAATCACTTACTTATGCCAAGTAAAATATAAACAGTAAAACTGAGTCAGCCAAAACAGGCAGCTACTTCGTTCAAAGCCCTGAATCAACCTTATCAGTGTTTGATCTTCCAACAGGGAAAGTGGCTTTATCTTTGTCTGGCCTCACTGCCCTCAGAAGCTGCAGAACAAAACTATACTTAATAAAATATTATTATTATTAATGCACAAATAAGGCAAAGAAAAAGTTAGGTGGAAATGATTACTGGGTGGTCATTAAAAGTATAATTATCCAGGAATAAGGTTTCCTTTTACGCACAGACACAATGCGTAAAGATAAGAGTTCCCAGCGCACTCTGACTCTATAATTCAGATTTAGTTCAAATCACAGCAGCTTAAGTGCAAAAATGTGTATCTACGCAAAGAAAATCTATGTTTGATTTGACTTTGGGAATAAATTAACGTATTTTTTCCCCCGCGCGCGCGTGGAAGACCTTTTGATTCTCCTCTACAGCGAGTATCAAACACCATCGCGCGCGGTGACAGATGGAACAGAAACACACACCTGAGTTAGACAGATCGGGGAGTACATGGTGAGACAGGCCGGCGCACAGAAAGTCACTGAACTTGGGCTTATTTCCTGCGCTCACTTCATCGCGCCATTCCTGCACCGATGCGCACCGCGCGGAGTAGCGTGTAGAGATCCGCGTAAAAATCAACCGAAAAGGAGCGGGAATTATCCGACAACATCCATTGGATTTCTTCAGATCCGGGGAAACGCAAAAGGGAGAATCTTCAGCAGTTTGGGATGCGGGGGGGGGGGATGAAAGAAAAAATAGATATAAGGAGCAGGTCGCCGCTGCGTCCTCCTGCTATCCGCTCTGGGCTCTTTGAGCGTCGCGCCGCGGCGGCTATCTCATTAAAAGAATTACGGGGAGAGCTTCACATGAGCGTGTGATGATCAACCCCCTGCTTTAGCCAAACTTCATATGAAATCCACCGCTGCACCTTCGCTCCTGCGCGACAGCAGCAAATCAACTTTTTTCCTCTCCTTTTTTTTCACCCACGTAATTACACAGTCACACTCCTCCTCCTTCCTCCACCTCCTCCAAACACACCAGTCATATCCACCCCTTCCTCCTTCACACCACATACAATTAATTTACTCCGTCACTTCTTCTGCGGGATTATTTTTACGAGTTTAGAGGACTTTGGACCAAACCATCGGTCACTAAAAGCGGCAAAAGAGGGGGGAATCTCTACTAGCAACCTGTTTTCTTAACCTATTTTCTTTACTGTAAATAAAAAACACAGTTATTAATTAAAATACCACACGTTTATTTAGTTTATAACATTAATAAAAATTATAAAATAGGGCTTTTGTTCATAAACTTTTAAACAAGTTATCAAGTTAACACGAAAAATTAGCCAGCTAACAGGTGACATTAGCATTTATTTCAAGAAAACTTATTTTAGTGCAACTTTTGAGTGTCTTTACATTTTAAATGAGTGGGGGGAAAGATTAGCTGCACGCAGGCGCACTGTCAACAGTTTTTTTTTTTTTAAAGGTGAAACAAAACGGTCAACCTGCAGCAAAGCCAAGTTTGCTTGCTATTCTCCTCCCTCAGCGCGCGCGCGCGCGCCTCCCCGCGAGGACAGGACACCGTCTCAAGTCTGACCGCTTCCCCCACAACGAGCATTCAGAAGGGAAAAAAAAACAATAGGAATGACCCACGTACCATTGCACTGTACTGCATGGATTAACAAGGAGTCTCCTGGCTTCAAACACCGGTAGCTTCACATTTCTCACGCTCAAACCTTGTGCTTTTGGAGGGGTTTCTCTTGCGAAGAAAAACAGACAAAAAAAATTACACCGGAAGACAATTCTTGGCGACTTAAAAGAAGTTGGTTGCGGTTTTTTTCTCTTATTTTGCACTTTTTTCTTTTCTTCCTTCCTCTTCCAGTCTTACTTTGGATCGCTTTGTGGGGTCGTTCAGCGGAGTTGAACGTGATCCAGAAGAGGCTGAGTTTTCGGCTCTGGGTTGGTCTCCGCCTTCTCTTTCACTGCCTGACAGACTACCGCCCTCCGGCTCTCAACACAAACGGTCAACCGGAACAGGAGCAACACGGAACAACTTCCGGTGCGCTTTTTCCACAATAAAACTACCATTCGAGTATGAAAAATTCTCTCAGAAATCACTAAACCATCAATAAAGCATACACAATTTTTTTTTTCTATTAGTGTTTTGGTAGAATAATATTATTTTTCATTAAAATGCACAGAAGTCTCACCAAGTGTTTTTTAAACAAGGGTATTTGTACCTAAAGTACATCAGAAAGTTAATTATTTATTTTTAATCTTTTTTTAAGAATTTTAACTAACTTATTTAAAAAAAATAATCAAAGATTTAAAGATTTAATTTTGCATTTAATTGAGTACTTTTATTATAAATCCTAAGAACCTGGAACAGGCATGTCCAAAGTCCGACCTGCATTCAAATTTCCAGCGGCATTCAACCTCCTGACATATGATCAAAACGTGACCTTCAGCACTTTCCAAAACCTACATTTTTCAAGATACAAGATAACTATTTGTGGTATTTTCCTGTTCGCATGATTCAAATTTAGAAGTTTATACTGAGCATTTAATCTTAAATTATTTATAACATTTCATTTGAACTGATATCCAATGTCGACCAAAGATTTTTTCCCAGACAGACTTTTTTTATGAATCAATTTCTGGTCTTCAAATCAGAAATACACAGTAATTTGGGTTAAAAAAAAAAAGTATTTAGATGTTTTTTTGTTTTCAGTCCATCCATTTTCTTCTGGGAACATGTCACGGAGGCTGCCATCTTAACAAAGATGCCCAGACTTACCTCTTTCCAGCCACTTGCTCCAGGTTCACTGGGGGGACCTGTCCCTGGGTGTTACCTAGGGCCTCTGCCCAGTAAAACATCTCCCCAGGGAGGCATCCAGGAGACATCCAGACCAGATGCCTGAGCCACCTCAACTGGCTCCTCTCAATTGGAAGAGCAGCACCTTTACTCTGAGTTCTCTCCGGGTGACCAAGCTTCTCGCCCTATCTCTACCGCCCCAATGCATGCTGGAGGTTCTAGCTCGATAAAGCAAACAAGACAACATAATCTGCAAAGAGCAGAGAGGAAACCCTGTGGTCCCCAAGTCAGACACTTGTGCTGCTGAAGCTTGTTTTTGCTATTTAACAATTACATCTATTAAACTTAAAATCCAAATGTTAAACAAAGTTGTTTACACAAAAACATACGTACATATAAAATAATGATCTTGGGTGATATAGATTATACTTTCATCTGTTTTTTTTATATGAATATAGTATAAGAAAAACTGTTTCACAAAAAGCGTTTGGCCGCACAAGTTGCCGTCTTTTATTTTGAAATGAAAACTCTTCATTTCCGGCACAACTTCAATCGGTTTCCCACAGATTGAGGAAGCCCAGTGTTGCAGAGGTCTGAATTCTGGCCTCTCATTGGCCAGCAGCAGTGGCCCCGGGACTCCGGTTCCCTGGATCCCTCACTGACATTCTGTTAGGTCACCGATGACAGAATGCACCTCGCTGTCATACATAAAAACACTATTGTTTGTATAATAATCTTTTTTTGAGTTTTTATTCTTTAATATTTTAACTTTTAAATGTGTTTCATTTATATTTTCTGTCACTCCATCAAAAGTAGATGTTTTTGTGTTATAATTAAACGTATGAACATTAATTACAGGGGGGGTTGAAAAGATTTTGTTAACACATTTTAGGTTTAATCTGAAATACATCCCATAAATACATAAAATATGTTTTCAAATATATTTTTATTTTTATTTTTTACTTTGTTTCTTAGTTTTGAGTCTCATGTTGGCTGGATGACCATTAATCCAGCCTCGTACGTCATGACATATCACACGTGGGCCGCCGCTCTAAATATGCTTATACAGCCATCGTGTGGTCACACACAGAACTACATGTCTCCTTCTAAAACTAGCTTTATTTCGGTCTTAAAGTTGTTTTATTTTATGAAATCCACACCAAATGATAAGAAAGTGGAGACTTTAGGGCATATATTATTTTCTATTTTCAATACAATCAAATAAAATGTTTTTATTGCAAAAATCGAAAATATGTAAATAAACTAAAACAAATTTAGAGTCAACTACAAGAAAAACTTAAGCTATGTGGTCAAAGTTCTAGTTATAAAATCATTTTTACTTTTTTTTAAATCCTCACAGATGTGAGGAAAATAAAGGCAACAAGTGTGAATTATTTTACTGCTATTTTTGTTACTGTCTTTAGAAAAATAATGGTTTGAAAGTAGAAACTTGTTTTTTTACATATATTGTGCACAAAAAAGTACACAAGGAAGGTCTTCCATATCTGATTTGAATGACTATTTGTATCTAAATATTTTTTTATGACTAAATGTATTATTTCACTTCAATAAATGACTAAATGGTGTCATTTTTTGTAACATACTTGAGAAATCTAAATAAAAAGATAAAAGCATGAAATGTTTCTCTGTCTATAATAAATTTAAAAAAAGTTTATAGTAAAATGACCGCAATTGAGTAGTAAAACTACAAACTGCAAGGTAAAACAGCTAAAAAATATCGCCAGAACTTTGGCCATTTAAACCCATATTATTTCATACAGTTTAAACTCAAATTAAAGAAAAAATGCGCACAATTTAATATTTAAACATGAAATAAAATACAGATTAGAGCTTAAAATGAATAGAAAAGGTGAAGAAATTTCCAAATTCTTCTAAATGTTCCTACAGCCACCAGTCATTTAGTCCTATTTAAAAAAATATGCAACTAAGTTAATGATTTAAAGTTTCAAAACCCTAAAAAAAAATTTTTGTCCAAAAAAAAGGGGGGGGGGGGGGGGTCCTTGAATTACATGAATATTAAGTCAATTTACCATCTATAAAAAATAATTTGTTCATCTTCTTTCAAAATAGAAGACAAAATGCATGAGGATGCTTAGTTTAGAAACTAATGCTATTTCTGCAATTTCAGTGTAAATGCATTGATATAGTCATTTAAAACTATTGATTGTGATTTATTGAGGTCCCTCTACCAACCATTTGGGAAAAGTTTACACTCTTTCATCCTGCTCTCCTGGTCATTATGAACTGTTTAAAAATAATAAAGCACTGATCTTTGAGGTGGACTTTCTGAAACATCTCAGAGAAAAAGTGACAGAAAATCTTCAACAAAACTGCTAAGAAAGCTCAGTTTTCAAACCTTTTTCCAAGGAGGAGAAGTCCAGAAAGTTTGAAACTCATGAATAATCTGGAAGCTAAAGATAGAACATAGATGTAGAAACATTCAAATCTCACATTTAGCACAGAAAACCTTGTGGTTGTGAGGTTTTTAATGATACAATCCCTATTACATTTCTAAAAGAGACTAGTTTTGGCCTCTCATGCAAAATGTGGATTCTCATTTCCAGTAGAAAAACACACATGAGCATGTCATGGAGCAACTCCGCCTTCCCTTTCCCTCACCTTTGCTGAGAGCTCTCTGTTTAGGCGCTCTCCCACTTACATTAGAAACATGCTCTTTTTCACTTTTTTTTGTCCGCTCCTGATTCGCAACAATTTGAGTAAAGCAACACTCAGAAATGCACATTTTAACTTAATTTTCTTAATATTTGTGTCCTCCATCATCAGAAAACGCCACAAGAAGAAGGTAAAAACACCAAAAACATTACTTTTAATCTGAGCTTGTCTTTAAAGAAATCTTGGAAACAAATATTCAGAAGAAAAGGTCAGCCTGGGCTGCCTCTTCAACATGGGAAAGGCGCGGGCTGGACAAGGACTCTTTGTTTGACTTTAACACTGCAGAGGTACACTTGAGGAGCTCTCACAGACATAAGAGCAAACTGAAGGTCATCTTTAGCTCCAAGTGTTTACAAAAACAGTACAAGAAAAACAAGGTCTGATATTTTCCCCTTTTTCCTGATCATGATGTCAGATTTAAAGACATTTTCCCCCAGCTTTGGATCCATTCCACACGTGAGATTAGATTAAAACACACCTGTGGGGCGCTGACTGGTGAGATCAGCCAGACGGGACAAAGAGCTGCACCTACCATCCACCAGGTCCTGGCTGAGACGTCATAACAAAGCTGCCATTTGACGGACCTCTCCATCAGCTTCCCTGCCATCGCTGCTGTCCGCTCGCCCGTGTGGAGGACAAGACATCTAATCAAGGGGACGTCAGTGGAGGCATGCTGTGCCACATGTAGGCCAGTCCTTAACAATGTTGCATGATGGGAAATTAAAAAAAAAAAATCAGCAACAGCTTGACCAGTGACTTGAACCTGACTGTGGTAATTACTCAGAACCCTCCCCCTCCTCCGCTGACCTCCCAAACGGGTCTGTCCCTCATTAAGATTGGTTTCTTTTAAATTTGTTATCCTAGGATTTTAATGTTTAAAAAACAATAAGAATTTTTAAAAAAGTAACTTTTAATCTTTTTGTGGCCTCATTGATTATCGAATGTTGCTTCAGAAGCATCCAAGTTGCCACAAGAATTTGTTTTTCTTGGGACAGACGAGTTTTTCTCTTTTTGATCCATGAATAATGGCTCTGAGCGTGTTCATGTAAATGTTTTCCGAATGCCGGCTGAAAAGACCTTTTCTCTTCCATCGCATTCCAGCTGCAGCTGGACTTCCCCGCAGAGGCCGTGGGTGAGTCCGGCCACCAGAACTCTGCATCAGCTGCAGAAACTAGAACAGAACCGTGCAGTAGGTTTCCTTTAACCGCATCCTTCAATGTTGCTAAGGTCACCTGGAGACAGTTTCTGTGGGCCGGCCTTTGAGAATGTGCGTACTGAAGTTGACCTTTTCCGCACAGACGACTAACAGGAGGCCATAATTAGCTGCTGGTTAATGGAGCGAGCTCCTTAAGTGGGAGAACAATGAGACACCCAACGAGTCAGCGGGAAGGAAAATGTCAGCTCTGAGCAGAGACAAAGGCACACGTCCTTCTGAGCGAGAAGGCCGGACAAACGAGGGGTCAAAGTTTCAACTTTATATAACAGTAATTAATACGAGACAAAAAAAATCGGATTGATTTGTGGAATCAGACGTTGATGAAGAAGTTTGGAGCTGATCTGGATGTTTGTAAATATTTATTGGTAGTTTGCAAAGAGATTGTTTCCCCCATGTTTTTTTCTATTAGCCTCAAACAACCCTTGGTTTCATGTTTGATACACTCATTTCTGATGCTACATTCACACTAGACATATGAAAGTTCTGAATGTAGAACTCCATCACGCCCATTTACGCGTTTACATAGACTTTTCATTGAAAAATCGTTGTCGAGGGCGGCGTGAACGTACCTTGAGACCCCTATCTCATTAGGACGATCAGAACTTTCCCATTGAACATAACGTGGTCCATGTTTTCTGCCCTGTAGTTCATCATAATTCCACTAGAGGCAGAAGAAGGCCTTTTTCTGCTCATTTCAAAATGGCTGCGTCCATGAAAATCTCCTTTTGACGGGAAAAGTTTTAGCAAATTTTTTAAATTTTATGGTGAAAATAAGTCATCAGTTGTCATAATTTATTATGACTACTTATTAAATTGAAGGAATTCCACATTTACTGATAATTCTTTATAATACAGTGTGCTAAAATTAAGACAGTGGGTTAAAACACTCATGTCAATATTTTTGTAGCTTAAATGAACAATGTTATGAGCAAACACCAAATCAACCAATGGCTCGTAACTGATACTATCTACAGCTGATAAAACTAATATTGCAAATTTGTTTTTGTAGATTTCATAAATGTTTGAAAGCACATCAATTACAAAAATTTGGATTTACTGATAATTATTTGATGTAGTGAGATTTACAGCGTTTATAATCTGCACATGATATTTGTTACAGAGATATTTGTTACTTAACTTTTTTCCACATTTTTGAATGAATGAAATGGTTGTAAAATGCATTATCTTTTTCTCATTTTCTAAGTTACCTGTCTACTTCTTTTTCTTTTTCCCAAGTATGAGCTTTTTGTCTTGTTCCTTTTCAGCTTTAGTTCCCAGAATAACTAGAATAACCTGTTTGAAACAGTGCGATTCTTTCTCCAGAACAAGATTAAACCAACAGGTGGGAAAGGGAAACGCTGGGCTCACGTGTGAGTGTGGCGCTCAGCGTATTGATTTTGAGGTTGAAATTGATACATTTTATTGTCTTGATTGGATTAACTGTTTTATTTTCCACTTTTTAATTGGATTTCTACTTTCAACAGCATGAAAATCAATAGACAAATCAATACCTCCATGTTCAGGAAGTTGAGCTAGGGGGACAAAAATGTGGAAGAAGCGACTGCTTTATCAATGTGGCCTGTTGAGGTCTGACAAATCTAATTAAGATTTGTATGAAAAAAGAAAATTAAAAAAGAAATGTGTTGGTTTTGTGTCAAAGTAGGGAGTTAAGGAGAATTTAAACAGCTTATTATGAGTGTAAAGAGCTTCACCAGAAGAAACCAAAGCTACCAAAGAGTGCTAGACACCGAACTACTGCATTAAATATGACCCATATGGATAGAAATCTAAACATAATTATAAGACTTGAGATGAGCGATCCAGTAACAAACTGGGCCTCTGAGCACGGATTTAATCCATGTCTGGGCTTGGCAAAATTGCACGCCAAGCCACTAACTCCAATCCTAGACCGGTAAACATCCATCTATGCGAGTAAGAATAAACTCTTGCGGATACTTGTTTATCAAGCATGTGGCTAATTATTTCTTTTGTTCAGCCAGATGTCATAGATCACCCGAAGAGCAGGTGGTCGCTTATTCAATTAGTCCAGCCGACCAAACGTTAGTTGCAGATTAGGAGGACTGTTCTTTCAGCAGAGCTGGTTTTACACTCAAAATTGACGAATTTTAAAGTTTTAGGGGGAAAAAAAGGCAAAATAAAACACTTCCTGCAATGTTTGTTGTTGACTTTCTTTTTTAAGTTGATATAAAATTTAATGGATGGTTGGGAATTAGAGTCTGAGTGACCGAGGAACCCACATGTCATCTTCAATTCCTCCTCTTCATCAACGCTGTGATGTCATGACCCTTGGTAATTAACCGGCGCACATGGAGGGACCTTCAGCCATGCAGCTCCTGACAGACCCATGGATTATGGATCATGTTAGGCACGCCGTGAGGGGACTTAAAGGCCGCCTCGCTTGATTGGAGGCCACCAAATTAATGCCCAAAAGACTTTTTCTTAATAAAAGCTCCAGAAAAATTGAAATGTGAACTGACACTGACCTGAATGATGCTGAAACCTTGGTGGTGAAGGAAATAAAACACACAAAAAATGTAGGATTGGGGTATTTGTGGGGGAGAATCGTTTGTTTTTATTATGCTCTTGATTTTGGGTTTTTAGTTGTGTTTTTTTTAAAGTAAATGCCATTTTCCACTTAACTTATAGTTACTTGTATTCCTTAGAAATGAATAAGAAGAAATACAATTTTCATTAGTTTGATATTTATTACCCCCCAAAATAAGGCAGTATTAAAAATAGCCTTAAATAACCAAAACTGAACATGTTGACAGAAGGTATTTCCACCATTTGCTGCAGTGATGCTTTGACAGCGACGTTCCATGCTTCTCATAGCCTCATCATGTTGTTCTCAAGCGTTCTACTCTTCCACAACTGCAATTCTGCCAGATCCCTATCCTGAAAATCTGTGACGTAAAACAAACACTGCATAACTCAGGCATAAATACCTATATTTTTATTGTACCTGCAAAACTTTGCAACACAATAAATAATATCACAAGGTTTGTGGACATTTGAAAAAACAAGAACATTTTAAAAAGTGAAACACTTTCACAAAAATGTTGGATGTATTTGAGGTCAGAATTCAACAAGTCTAAACAGCACAGTCATGTAAACTAAAATAATAGTTTAAAAAAAAAGCTGTGAGAGTTGGCGGATGCCAAGAAACAGGTGGGAGAGGAAATGTTGGAAATGCTCACACCTCCGAGTCTCAATAGTCTGCATCTTTCACCCACAAACGGAGGTGATATGCAGCAATAATCCCGGCAGGTGTGACAAAAGTTTTAGGGTAAAGGGGCTGTTCAGAGCTCGACTGCAACAGCGAAGATGGCTTTACCGAATCACAATGCTTATTGCTTCTCATAACTTAAGTAAATGCCCGCCTTTTCGTACCAATCTTGCACATTAAATCCCACAAAAAACAAAATATCTATATATAAAAAGCTTGTGTACATCCAAGAATCAACAGAGAGATATACAAAGCAAGCTTTAAGACATTCATGCAAACAGAACCTGAAGAAATCACAAAAAACACCACAGTAAAACAGAAAACGTCAGTGCATAATATTAGAAATTTGATGCAACATGCACAAGTTTCTGACTATTGCAACATTTCCCAGGTCTTTGGCTAAAACAGAGAGATGAAGTCCCTTTCACTGCAACTCAGACAGGCACTTCAAAACTACTTGGGCATTGCGATGTTCTGCGACAAGTGGACAACCTTGACTTTTAGACAACAACCCCACACTTCTATGATGAATTAGAGCTTTACCTTAGATAAGTCCTTAAATACAGTAAACTACGTTTTCAAGTAAAACAGTATTTGATCTTTTCTGCCAGTGTTTGGACAAAAAGATGGATTTATAAAATCATATGATCAGGCAACAACATCGTTTTGATATCTTACAAACACCAATAAAAAATAAATAGGACGTATATTCCAGGTATAGTGATTTTAAGTGTTATGGTTGATAGAGTTGAGGAAAATACAGTGTTTTGCTGCCTTTCACGGAGCAGCAAATATGAAAAAACTCAAACAACAGACAAATTACACTTGTTTTTGAAGACATGATTTGACACGTGATAAATCTGATAACCTTCATCCATGTCCCGCAGTCTAAAAACGCTCAGTTGATCCTAAAAAAGAAAGGACAGCACACAGCCGTCCTCGCGATTCTTCAAATCTTAAAATCAGCACAGCCTGCTTAAAAATCATGAATTCCTTTGAAATATGAAGTAAAACCAATTGGAAAAAAAAAGTTCAAAATGTGCTAAATAAATAAAAAATGACTAAAAGAGAAAAGGCACAATAAAAAAGAAGGTACCCTTATCAGTCAGGTGGGGGGTAAAGGTCTGTAGACTCTTCGTAACCTGAGAGTGATCCCTTCTTCTGGAGCAACCAGCCGTTGGAAAGAGTTTCAATGTGGCATCACAGTGAGGAAAACATTCAAAGTAATTGTTTGAAAGACCCTGATTACAGCTGGTCTAAGCAAAGGAAAAAAAAACACCTAAAGAGAAGCTGTAACTGTAAACCAGCATCAAACACTGGAGGCGAGCAGATGGAGAGTATGCGCCGCGTTTGGCTGCAGCAGCCGCCACCACCTGAGCGGGTGATGTACACCGTAGAGCTACAAGGGGGAGCGGGAAGCGTGGCTGACGTGGAGCGGTTTTCTGCTTCGGAGTGGGAGGAGCCACAGCAGCTTCCAGCGCGTGCCGCAAACTTCAGCCAGAGCCCATTGCCAGGACAGCTTTCTACCAAATCTGCACAGAGGAGGCCGGAAACTTTTCAGAGAACTCACATGTAGATTTGTATGCATTAAAATAAAAACGTGCAGCTCCAACCACTAATGCAAAGACTGTAAAAAAATGTAATTTTTAAAAGAATAATTACATTTTCTTTATTATTATAAATTAGGTATTTTATGTATCAGGATATTGATTTTTCAGACTTTTTTTTTTTTTTATTTCTTGGTTTTCTTATTAATGCAAACATTGTAGTTTTTACATTTGATTGCTACTGCACTGAGTATTTGTGACCATTCCATATAAAAGCACAGAATAGTTTTTCTTATGCATGCTTGCTTTATGCAGTTTAATCCCTTTATTCTGTCCTTTTACTTTCTGTGGTAATAAATAAAGGATTTTATCTAAAAAGGTTGAAAAAAATGGTTTGTGTTCAATTTATTAAGATTTTATTTCCATTTACATTAAGTTTCTTCCTTTAGAAGCAGTAGGAACTCATTTTCTTTAAGGTGACCACAAAACAAATCAAAATATTCGATCATAGTGAATGCTAATTTCAAAATAAAAAGTAAAAAATATGAGGAACTCTGAGCATCAAATGTGCACTATGAAGCACGGTCGAGGTAGTATCATGTTGCTGCTTGGTCACAATCAAACAGATAATTCTGTGTACAAAGTGATCATTGATACTGCTTTATTATCTATCTATCTCTTTTAATAGATCAATAAATTTCTTAGCTAAAAAGTGATAATTTTCTCTACAGAATCAATACTTATTTAATTGAGGTCCTCAACTGCAGCCCTTACACTTACTTACTTCCACTAGAGGGAGACTTACGTTTCATTGGAGAAGTAAGACATCTTTTCAATGGTGGTCATGTCCTGGTGGGGTGAAAAAGAGACAAGTATTTATTTATTTTTATTATTTTAAAGACATCTTTATGATCAATGATGCCCATTATTTTATATATTGAACCCTGTTGTTTAAACATCTGTTTTTATGTTTGAATTTTTGGATGAACTTAAGAAAGAGAGTGCCATGATTCACCCTTCTGCTGTGTGGTTAGCAAGTCTGTCTATACACCTCCCTGCTGGATGCATTACACATCCAGTTCACATATGCAGTCAATTGAAGAAACCAATTAAAAAAGAATATGTCCTTCATTTAAACTGGGCTCCATCAATAGATCTGCCTCACAGACCCTCAAGGCAGTGTCACACTGCTGCTACGTACAGTTTACACATATTGCACGGATGTTATATTTAAACAGTCCGACTCCCCTGGTCCACACCAGTTCTAAGTCAGCTGCTAGGCGCCGGCCAAGGCAGCCCGCCGGGAGGGGGGCCTGGTATAGGCCCTGGTATAGACTGCTGGAGGGATGAAAGACTGGACGATTTATAAAGCCGACACAGAATACCAGAGTCATGCATGAACCGTGCTCGCCGTTTATGAGCAATTCATTAGTGATTTGCGTGATCAATTTTGTAATTTTTATGTGATATGAGTGCCGTTTGCGCGATGTAAATCACATCATACATAAATTACACATTATACATCGGTTGCACATGCATGATAAATCCTGTGGACATATGTGGAACGGTCGGGGAAAGCCAAAAAATCTGAGCAAGCGTCTCGCAAAAATCACGCGCAATTTCATAAGATAATTGCATAATTGCATGTAAAATACACATAAACGAAGGCAAAATCACATGGATAGCAGAAGTGGATGCAGGAAGTGCTCCACCGTGGTCGTGTGATACTCACTGAGAGAATGCCGTCCATCTGAGAGTAAAACAAGCTGGACATTCCACCGAACATGACCACACCCATTAGAGCGGAGACTCTGAGTAGAGCCAGTTCATGTTGGGTGGTAAACTTTTCCTGGGTGTTAAAGCACAACAGATTAGTAGTTTAAAGGACAAAACGATGTCTTAAAGACCCACTCCAATCATTTTTTGGAGCATTTTCAAAACGTTCTCGTGGTCTTTTAGTTATGATTGTGCCGTTTTCAGCCAAAATGAAAAAATGTGTTATTTTCTAGAACAAACTTTTCTACAGAGCAGCAGCGGAGTTTTGGGCAAAAATGTTGGAGTTGAAAATCCCCCTTTACCCTCCCCACTGCTGAGAGCTCTCCGTTTACACTCTCCCACTAGCTTACAGCCCCTCACATCCCCAATCAATCATTACTGTTGCAACAAAAATGGTCAGCAATATCAAAGGTATCCAGCCGTACAGTTTTGAGCCAGGTGCCAGCTCAGACGGGGAAAACAAAGACATGCATGGATCTAGTCATCATGGATCTACGTCACAAAAACTATCTTTTCCAAGCAGCATTTTTTTTGCCTGCTTCTGAATCACAACAATTTAAAAGAAGAAATACTCAGAAGTACAATTTTAAGTTTTCTTTTCTTGTCACACGTCTTCCATCTTCAAAAAAAGGCCAAAAGTACATGTTAAAAACACCAAAAACACAACTGTCGTCCCAGTGGGTCTTTAAAACCTGTGCACTTCACAGTCAATAAGACAGATGCAAAAACACTGAAATACCTGGTCGAGTCTGGTCAGCGGCTGAAAATAGTAGTATTGGCAGAAGTCCAGCACTAGAGTGAAGAAACTGAGGACCTGAGTATAGAAGCACAGCTGCAGAAAGAGCCAGTGGTTGTCTTCTCCCACACAGTTGTTGATCCTGCAACCAAATTCAACACACAAGCATATTCTGGTTTTATTGTATTTATTATTCCTTTTTTATTTTATTGGTACAGAGGAGCTTCTACACAAGCTTTTCTGCAGATGTGTGAGCAGGACGGAGGTAATCATCGGGAATTAAAACATTTAATTAAACATCTTTATGCAAAGTAAGGCTTTTAACACTTTACTTTTACTTTTAAACACTTTTAATCTCTCATTTCTGACTGTTTTCTAAGATTTATGTAATCATTTCAGAACATTTTTCTTCAGTCTTATAATGCTACCTTTTATTTATGTGTGCATTTTTTTAATTTATTTTTCCTTTTCGAGAATTTCCATTTTTAAGTGTGAGCTTTGTCTGTTTTCCCACAAATTACCTTACAATTGTTGATTCAATGTCACTATTTATTAGTTGACTTTTTTTTGTGTAATCTGACAATTTAAGGTTATTTTATTTACACTAGTTTTCCTAAAAGTTGGCGTTTATTTATTTTGAATTTCACTCAAAAGTTTAACTTTTGCAGCAATTTAATTTAATCTATTTGTTTGCCTGTAAGATTTTTAATGATATCAGAACTCTAAAAAACGTTTTTTAAAAAAACTGATTTTTACATAGTAGTCCTGACCCTTCCCATAGATGCTGTTCGTCCATATTATTAAATAATCTGGGTTTGGCACTATTAACTGATTATAAAAAATCTGTGAAGTTCCTGAGTTTGTTTGTTTGTTTGTTTTTTTACCAGGGGCAGTGATGGTCCATCCTGCGCACACAGTGACCACACCGACTGCAGTGATGTGACCTTTTAGGTCTCATGAGGTTGCACTTATCGCATAGCTCCCACTGCTGCCGCTCTGTTGAAACAAAAAACAGAAAGAAAGTTTAACATGAGAGACAATTATTAATGGTTTAATTTGTCAGTTAAAGGGCCACGATCATGCTATTGTCAAGCCTTTCAGAGTAAACTAAATCTATATATTCAATAATATATTACCTTTGGCACACTAAAGAACTTTTTTTTAATGAAAAATTAGTTTTTTATTTATTTATTTTTTTTTCTTTCTTTTCCTGCCCAGAACTAAGACAACACTTAAAAGCTCAAAAAAGTTGATTCTGCATGATATAGGCCCTTTAAAGGTAAGGATTTTTTAAGTTGTTATTACCGGAGTGAGGTATGTGCGGGTCCTCGGGAAGCCGACCGGGATCTGCAGTGGAAGCTCTGACCAACGCCATCAAGCAGAGCGCTGACGCTATGTAGTAACCTTCACAAATATACAAAAAAATCACTGGGTTTAATCCTCACATTAGAGAAATGTTAAATTAGAAGCAAAACTTACACCAAGGATTAAAAAAATAAAAATCCAGGTAAGGAAAAAGGATACATACAAACAACTAGGGCCCAGGGGATATGTCCTTCACTGTAGTGTGGGAGCAAAACCAACTTGGGAATGAACAGTGTGTTGTAGAACCAGATCCCAAACACAACACTGATACACAACCAGCCGATAGGATCCACCACAAAGTGCAGACGAAGCTTCATGGCTGCTGTCAGAAAAGAAAAGTTTCAGAGAATCTCTGCACCTGACCTCAGCTAGACGTAAAACCGAAACAGAGAACAACAAAGAAGTGTGGAGCAAACCTGACTTTCAACCTTTTAAAGGTGATTTTCACAGAGCTCCTGCGGAGGAATTATCCAAAGGTGTGAATGGGTGCAAAACCAGCAGAGGAGGGAAGTCAAGGTGTGTGGAAAGCCCCCAACCCTTTCATTCTTTAAATTGCTAGTCAGGAAGTGATTCGAAAGCAGAAAACTACACCAGGATTTTGTAGTTGAGTTATCCTTTAGACCTACAAATAGCTTTTCCTGTAAGTCCTGAATCAAAGCAGGTTTGTTTGCAGATCACAATAGCCTGAATGAATATATTTCTGTTGGTACTGACTGCGGAAGTGCTGCATTCCTTTTTTCCTGATTTTTTTCCCCTGCCACTCCTTGTTTTTACCCATTCATCCATTATCTAAACCCGTTATATCACTTTCAGGATCACGGGGCTGCCGGAGACTAACCCGCCTACTGTTGGGTAAAGGCGGGGTTCACCCTGCGCAGGCCCCCAGTCTGTTGCAGAGCCGCAATCACAGACTCAGGTAGACTAGCTAAGAGTCACCCATTAACCTATGAAACATGTTTATGGACCGTGGGAGGAACCCAGAGTGCACCTATAAAAATGTGCAAACTCCCCACATTCTGGGACCAAAACTGTAGGATTTTATTTTATTTAATATTTCCTTTTTGTCTTCTAATAAGAGAAAAAAAAAAACAAAGCAAACGAATTCAGAGTAAAAAAAATTCCAGAATTTCCTCTTTTCATAATAATTCTACCAAACTTCCAGTGAAATTTGTGGAAATATAAACAAGGCAAATATTCATCCAATAATTAAACATAAAAATAAAATAAAAAAAATTAGAGCAATATATAGTTACTCATATTTATGTATGAATATGTAATTGGTTAAATATTTTGATTTTATGTTTGTGGGATTTTTATCAACTTGATGTAAAGTTTTTGTTTCTGCGTATCTTGTTTTTTTTTTTTTTTAATGGGCTTTAATAAACATTATGCTTCAAACTCGTACTTTTTTGTTAATGTTGATAATAGTTTAAAGTAGGAAAAGTATTACATTTTAAGAACCAAATAAACTTATGGCTGCACGGTGGCGCAGTGGTTAGCGCTCCTGCCTCACAGCAAGAAGGTTCCCGGTTCAAGTCCTGGCTGGGGGACCTTTCTGTGTGGAGTTTGCATGTTCTCCCCGTGCATGCGTGGGTTTTCTTCCTCCCACCGTCCAAAAACATGCTTCATAGGTTAATTGGTCACTGTAAATTGTCCCTAGGTGTGCATGGGTGTGTGTTTGTGGCCCCTGCGACAGACTGGCGACCAGTCCAGGGGTGTACCCTGCCTTCGCCCATGAGTAGCCGGGTTAGGCTCCGGCAACCCCGTGACCCCGAAAGGGATAAAGCGGATTGGAAAATGAATTAATGAAATAAACTTATTTGAGATAGATAGATATAAAAAACAACGTCATCAATGTATATTTATGATAAATTTTGTTAATTTAAAAATTTGTGACTAAGTCATGTAATTTAACAGAAAACTTTTATTTGATAATAAATGTATAACAGTACAGTTGCAAAAGCAAAGACTCTTAGTGTTGCAATGATTCAAACACTTAGAAATAAACTGTTGAAATGCTGTAACAAGTGCTGCACTAACACATGCTAAGAAATGACAATGAAATGAACACCATTTTAAAAATGCGTTTTTTGTTGCTTTTCAAATGATAAATCCATTTCATTATCCAAATAATAAAACTCTGTCTATTAGTGAAATTGCCTGCATTTATTTGAGTGTTTTAAAAAAAAATGTCAATGAGATGAATAAATAGGGTGTCTTGGACTAAGTAAAAAATAAAAACAATTTATTTTTGTTGACTTTTGTATTGATATTTATTTGTTTTCTTAAGCTGGTGAGTCTAAGCATTACAAATACGCCTTTAAATCTTCCTGTAACATTATAAGTCTTGTTGTTGTGAAGCCTCGCCTGCTACATCACATCCGTGCTGGCTTTAGCTCCACAGATTTACTGAACAATAACATGTCCGGATATATTTATTGAACTATGAGACATCTAGAGTAAAATTCTTGTCATTACATAAGATATTCAATTTAAAAAAATCCTTACTTTTTAAGCTGCTTGTCTTGAAAAGGAATCGATGGTGTTGCTACTTCCTCATCCGAGCCTCCGTACGTGACCTGGGCGGAGTCTCTCCCCCCCCAAACACACCTTTAATAAAAAGCGCTGAGAAAATGTTGATGTCACTTCCGGTTTTACCCCCCCCAAAAAATCTCATATTTTTAAAATATAAGTGTATTTTTTTAACTCTTACTGTAATTAAAATACTGCATTTAGCAATATTTTTTTATTTAAAAGTAATTCTTTAAAAATATATTATATATATTATATGTATATTCTAATTTTAAAAATCATTTTATCCCAAGGTTTTTATTTTATTGTGTTGTATTTTTTTTTTAAAAATGTGTTTGTGCATAGAAAATATCTAAATACGACTTCTCTGACGTATGCTGACGCAATTCAACTTCCTCTAATATTTGTAGCGGCTTGTTGACAACGCTAGCCAGCTTCACACTACAAAAGTAGTTCTTTTTCATTTTAATGTTGACACAACATGAGTTCCTCTAACATATTTAAACTCAGATGTTCCATCCCGGGCCACGAGATGGACGTAAGAGGAGTCGCAGCTGCTGCTTTTCCGGACGGAGCCTTCGTGTCAGCGTCCCGAGACCGAACCGGAAGAGTCTGGGTCCCGAACTCAAGGTAGCTAGCGTTAGCATTAGGCTCTTTGCTTAGTAACTTTCTTTCACGTACTTACGAATGTAGTGACCAGTAAAGCGCGTTATTTACATTAAAACAATATTAAGAAACAACAAAAACCATCAACTTTAATGAATTTGTTATAGTCGCAACATTGTAATAGAAATGTAAATACATAGAATATTGCTGAGTTGGCTAGGTTGCTAAAGGTTGCTCAAATTAGCTTTGTCATAATGCCACTAAAGTGTTTTACCAGAACCAGGTTTTTGGGTCTTATTTGTATCAGCTCTGTCATTCACTTCATATTACACTATTTTAGTAAACTTCTTCTCATTAAGGGTCTTTGTGGTTTCTTTTCTCCAGCCCAGATAAAGGCTTCTCGGAAATGCTTTGCATGGCTGGCCATTCAAACTTTGTATCGTGCGTGTGCATCATTGCCCCCAGTGAAACATATCCTCGTGGACTGATTGCCACCGGTGGGAACGATAATATTATTTGTATTTTCTCACTGGACCGACCACAACCTCTATACACCCTTCAGGGTCACAAAAATACAGGCGAGTTGCTCCTTAATACAACATTGTGGGGGATATTCAAGATGACATTAGACACAGTCTGAAGCTTTCATATTTATTTATTTTTATTCCCTTTTGCAGTTTGCACTTTGTCGTCTGGGAGGTTCGGGACACTTCTGAGTGGTTCATGGGACACCACAGCAAAAGTGTGGCTTAATGAGAAGTGCATGATGACTTTGCAGGTAAGCTCCAGCTTAATTATTCAAGAGAATAGCATCCATGAGGGGTGTAACAATTAATCAGCGAATGGATTAATATTCCTACAATCCAACCAGATTGTTCTGTTTTAGGCAAGTTGTAAATTTACCAATCCCAAATATAAAATAATTTGAAAGTAAAATACATTTATTATATCTATCTTGGAAAATACTATTTGGATTGAGGCATGGTTGGTTCATTTTACTAAAGCGTAAAAAGTACCATCACAACGGACAACACACGTGATTGCATCAAAAGATGATCAAGCCATCATTACAGTCCAATGAGTGGAAACACTGAATTCTGCAAAGACATGTGACCATACGGTGTGGCATAATATTCCGTTTGTGTTATTTTGATGTGGAAAAGCAACAGTGGACTGAAATTTATGAAAATAAAACATGAATGGATTTGACATTAATTCTTGTTTGCACACATAATTTAATTTACATATTATTTATCTCTGATTCACACTGGTTTAATTTTTAGGTAAAGACGTCCGGGATCAATTTTAGGTCAGTGATTCAGATCAAATCGGATCGTTCAAAAAAGACAAATATCAACTATGAACCGTATCGTCAACCACAAAATATATTAATCAAATCGTGGTTAAAATGAATCGTTACAACCCTAGTTTCCTTGTGTTATTGTCGTAAAGGTGTGATCACTGACTTTGCTGTCTGCTTTTTTAGGGACACACTGCAGCAGTGTGGGCAGTGTTGATCTTACCTGAACAAGGCCTCATGCTTTCTGGATCAGCAGATAAGACCATAAAGCTTTGGAAGGCTGGCAGATGTGAGCGGACATTTACAGGTGAGTTTCCTTTCGTTTTCTTATATCTATCTGTTTTATTCCTAAGGATATGGGAGCACTGCTACCCATCCCTGTAATTATATCATAAAATATAAAATCAGATATGGGCTATAATTACCTGCTAGGGCTGGGTAATTAATTGCTTAATTCGATTTTGTTGTTTTAGACTATTTATCCTATGCATATGACTTGGCCCTTCAAAAGTATAGTAAATGCAGCATTGACAACAGCACAGTAAGAAATCTTAGTTGATTTATTTTGATCTTTATTTATACGAGACAAATCAATTTAGACTGAACGTTCTTCCATTAGAGGTACTAAGATCAGTATCTTCTTTTGAAAAAAACCCCCACAATGTTATAACAAAGTTGTGTCAAACCCTGCTGGACACCTGTGCCACAAAGGTATAGTTCTGCACTCAAGAAGCTTCAACTACTTTAGTTAGTGTTTACCTCAACATCATCTGTCAGCTTTTCTCCACTGTTTATTATGATTATGCTGATTTTAGTCAAAATATCTGTCGTTTTCTGGGAGATAGTTTCTGCAGAACATTCATGTGGCATTTTTACTGGTGATGGGGGACACATACATTATGAAAGAGAAGCTCAAATTTGTATTTCTGAGTATTTCCTGATTCAAATCGTTGTGAATACGGAGCAGACGGAAAAATTCCATTTGAAAAGAAGCCTATTTGTCAAAAAGAAATAAGCTGGGTGGGCCACAAGCAACAGAAAGGCGAAAGGGGGTGGGGTTGCTCCATACCAGTAGTCCCACCCACAACTTAGAGGTGAAATTTTAATGAACTGCTGCTCTGCAGCAACTATGACCTAGAAAACAATATAGGTTTGTAGATTTTTGGCTAAAAACGACAATCATAATAATAACAAAACACTGGGAATGCTTTTATAATTGGTCAAAAGCTGATCAGAGTGGAACTTTAATGAAAATTGAACTTTTTTGTTCATGTATATTCACAAATTCCCTTTTTTTCTTCTATTTGAGGTCACGAGGACTGTGTTAGGGGGCTAGCGGTGATCAGCAGCACTGAGTTCTTTTCCTGCAGCAACGACACAAGTATCAGGAGGTGGCTGGTGACAGGCGAATGTGTGCAGGTCTACTACAGTCACACCAACTACATCTACAGCTTAGCCGTCTTCCCTAATAGCCAAGGTTGGTTAATCGTAACAGCGTTGAAAGACATCTGACATGAAATTTCTTATCTATGTAGTTGTGAAAGCTTTTATTGATCCACCTCTGATGATCAGAATGGTTCGTGTTGACTCCAGTCTTATTCTTTTCTGTCTAGATTTTATAAGCACAGGGGAAGACCGGACTTTGCGGATATGGAAGGAAGGAGAGTGCTGTCAGACCATTCGTCTGCCTGCGCAGTCTGTCTGGTGCTGTTGTATTCTTCCTAATGGGGACATAGCAGTCGGTGCGAGGTAATAAAAATGCATTTGCACCCAGTCAGCCCACAAAATAATCTCTGTGATCATGTTTCATCTTGAATATTCAAGCATACACATCTAAGGCTTTTCAATTTGATATCACTTCTGTATTTCAAGAAACCCAATGACAGTTCTTGGAAGAGCAAATGGAGCTGATGCTAAAGCTGATGCTCCTCTTTTGCAGCGACGGAATTATCCGGGTTTTCACAGAGGTTGAGGACCGCATGGCGAGCCCAGAGGACCTGCAAGCCTTTGAAGATGAGCTCTCTAAAACCACAATCGACCCCAAAACGGGAGACCTTGGGGACATCAAAATGGAGGACCTGCCTGGAAGGGAACACCTCAACGAACCTGGTAGCCAAATGGTCCTGCGCTTTAGCTCCAGTGTTGACAGTCTTTTGACTACAGTATCTCTTCAATCGTTTACGCAATTAACATTATTCCATCTCATTCTAAAGCGGAAAACAGCAGTTTTGTAATATTTTATGTTAGTAATGTGCAAAGCAGCTATGAAAATATGCTTTACTCAGTATCAGAATCAGATGATTCATGTTGATCACAAATACAGTCGAGATTCACGGTATGTCAAAGAGCATGCGTTATTTAGGTGTCACCAGCAAAATCTCTGGTGTTAAAGGGTTACAAATAAGCTTAAAAACAGACCTGCTACATTTCCTTTATATTCAGGGAATCGTGACGGACAGACAAGGTTGATCAAAGACGGCCAGAAGGTGGAAGCGTATCAGTGGAGTGTCAGTGATGGCCGCTGGGTGAAAATCGGAGACGTAGTCGGAGGTTCAAACCAACAAACGTCCAAGAATGTGACATATGAAGGAAAGGTAAAGCCTCTCGTTTGGTGTTAACAAAACAAATTCAGTAGGAAAGCAGCCGTTACTAGACCCCACTTGTCTGCAGGAGTACGACTACGTGTTCACCATCGACGTGAACGAGGGAGGGCCATCCTTTAAGCTTCCTTACAATGTGACCGATGACCCCTGGCTGACGGCGCACAACTTTCTGCAGAAGAATGACCTTAGCCCCATGTTCCTTGACCAGGTGGCCAACTTCATCATTGAAAATACTAAAGGTCACGTCGTGGGACCAGCGCCTGCTGGTGGTGACCCATTTACTGGTGAGATCACAAGAACTTTTCTGAGAATCAGCCACTGCTCATTTTATCCTTTCATGACAGGATTAACATTTACTTCTGCCATAGGAGGAGCTCGATATATTCCCGGCTCGTCTAATGATCGAGGAAACACTGGAGCAGATCCCTTCACGGGTACAAAACCTTTTTTTTCATATCATGAAAAAAAAAAAAACATTTGTTAAAAATGCTTTATTGGTTTTTCTTCACTCTAAGGAGCGGGGCGGTACATTCCAGGGTCGGCCTCTAACACAAGTGCTCCTATGGGTGTGGCTGACCCATTCACAGGTAAGCTGCAACCAAACAGCACTACATGTCCCTCCAGGGTATAAACCGCAGACGCTTCATAAAACACTGCAGGAATCTAGTATATTAGTGCAACATATGAACAATTATTCAGATAACCATAGCATCAAGAACATGCACGTGAAATCACTAAATCCATTGAAATCTTCCCGTCTGCCAAGCTTGGCATATGATTGAGCGGCGCTTCTTCTGTGTTGCTGTCAGTAGGAAATACTAAAAGACAAACCTTCAGTTCCCTCTTGAGCCTATTTATTAAAAAAAAAAAAACGGTAAGTTGAAAAGCCTTATGAGCAAACCCTAAATAATAATTTCACTAAATACAGTAAAAGCAGCCTATTTAACGTAAATATTGGAGCCTGAGTTTTTATCAAATGAATTTTAAGTTGGTTCACAGCAACACATAACACAAGTAAGAAAGACTGACAGGATTGTGGCATTTGAAAGAAAACACAGCACTTTCACCTCTTCAGTGTTTATTGAAATCAAATCATCCTTGATCTGCAGGAGGAGGAGCTTACTCTTCAGCAGCGCTGAGACAAACCTCCACTAATATCTACTTCCCCAAGACGGATGGTGTGACATTTGACCAGGCCAATGCCTCCCAGATCATCGGTAAGCACTTTAACTTCACAATTCCGCTTCCCCTATTTGTTAATTCTTATATAATTATAAATCTTTTATATAAATCCTATATTATATTTTCTTATTGAAACAAAGTTTTTTTTTTACTTTGTTAAGATTCAGTTGTTTAACTCTGCAGCTTTAGTTCCAGTGTTTACATTCTTTCGAATACCTTAACTCTTCAACCGTTTACACGATTAATGCAAGTCCAGCAGAATCTGAAACGTAGAACAGCAGCTTTGCAGCACTTTATATTAGTAATGTGTTGCATCACTCATTGTCATCTTTATTCACATTATCGCATGGACTGTGGAAGAGTTGTGGTGTGTCAAAGAGCATTTTATTTAGGTATTGCTGGAGATATCTATGGTGTTAAAAACTGATGTCCACTTCTTTGTCTGCAGAATATTGACTTTTTGACGCAGTTTTAGAGAATTCTGGGTCAAAACTTGAACTTCAGACACATGCGTTAAAAAATTAAGTCTGCATTAAGTCTACTTTTTCTTAATTTCCAGCCAAGTTGAAGGAGTTGAATGGAGGAGCCCCTCCAGAGCACAAGCTCTCTGAGGAAACTGTAGAAAGCCTGGAGAGACTGTTGTTAATGTGTGGATCCAACTCCTCTGAATGTCCACTAACTATTCAGGAGATCAACCTGCTGTGGAAGGCATCACACTTGCCTGAAGGTACGATAATGACACCTCAGTCACGTCTGTGTTCTGTCTCCTTATTAAGGTCTGTCTAATCAAATTCCATGAATTCCTCCTCTTCCTGTTCTGTGCAGACATAGTCTTCCCTGTATTGGATATCATGAGGCTGGCAGTGCGCCATCCTCAGGTTAATGAGAGCCTCTGTGGAGAAACAGAGGGAGTCCAACTGTGCAACCACCTGCTGAGCCTAATGAGGCCCGAGGGCCGTCCTGCCAACCAGATGCTCGCTCTGCGGACTCTGTGCAACTGCTTTAGTGGCAGGCACGGCCGCGCTCTCCTCATGGCCCAGCGGGAGATGGTGCTGTCACGTGCTGCCGACTTGGCCGCCATCTGCAATAAGAACATCCACATCGCCCTGGCCACTTTGGTGCTCAACTACGCTGGCTGCCTGCATAACCAGCCTGATCTGGAGGCCAAGGCGCAGTGTCTGTCTGTGGCCAGCAGGGCGCTGGAAACAGTACAAGACAAGGAGGCTGTTTTCAGGCTGCTGGTGGCCTTGGGGACCACTGTGGCCTCAGATCAGACCGCCCAGGACTTGGCACGCTCTTTGGGCGTCACCTCTCAGATTTCCAAATACTCTTCAGTGTCTGATCCCTCTAAAGTGGGCGAATGCTGCCAGTTGGTTTTAAAAGAACTGCAATGATATGAATGATTAGAAACAAAAGAAATGCTTGTTTCTACCCCCCTTTTTTGCATATTCAATTGTTGTGAAAACTGAAAACTTAAATATGATCTGCAATAAAAAAAAGGATTAATGGAGCTTTTTTACAGTCTGTGTTTCATTAAAAAAAGACTTCCACAGCTCTTTGGTCAAAAGTGTTGGGAAATTAACAATCACAGATTGGAAAATGGTTTAGCCCAGAGGACAACAAACCTGAGGGGGCAGAGGCACATGTGGCTCCTCCATTGTGGCTCTCTGGTGTAGCGCGGTGTACCACAGAAAATCAATTTGGGGTCATTAAGCACAACCAGATTTAGGGAGCACTGAATTATAAGGGAAATTTTCAATTTTTAAACAAATTCAAGGACTTTTTTTATGGTTTGAAAACATGATACGGGTCACTTGATTAGCTCTGATTATTTTTTTGGTTAGACTTACTATTTAGACATTTCTTTGAAATGAACGTTTGCTTCATCTGGACAAAAACAAGCACCAAGAGATTAGTTTTCCCTCTGAAATGATGCTTTGTTTGATATTCAGCATATACCGGTATACCACTTTCTTCTGCTGGAGTGAAGCAAAGTTGGTGCAGACTCTGTAGCCGGTAACATGACAATGTGTCGCACCTCCTGTCAAATTCTCCTCTTGTTTTTGTGAAAATTTAAATCCTAAAAAAATTAAAGTAATAAAAATTTATTTAATATTCATAAGTCACTATGATATAAGCCGTACAATCCCCTTTGAGGTGTCCATGATCGAAATAAATGAACTTCCATCCGACACAATCAGGCTTCAAGCTTGTTATTGTGATTCTCAATGTGATGAGTTATTGTGTTGGTTTATAAATACTAATCTAAATGTACAATGATAAAATTTGCTTTCCAAAGAATAACCAATCTAAATTTAAGGAAATAAAGGGCAAACAATACACTTTATTCAAAAACAAGTTATAAAGAGTTAGCCACAATTTCTTTCTTTAAGATGTAAATTTTTTATATTTATTATTGACTCATTTACTCAAAGTTATTCTAACATATTTTTTGTAAGTCTTAAGACTTGCACATGTCATTAAAATAAAATTGCTTAATTTAGAAAGCAAGAAACGAAGTATTTAAAATGCTTTATTTTGAAAGTCTTCAACAAAGCGTTTGCTTCCACCGGAAAATGTTTTTGAAAACGTCCGGGTCGTATTTGGAAAATTGGCGGTTGCATACGCGCATTGGTGTTTTTTCTTCTTTTCTAGCGAATATATATATTTACATTGACCCTATGCTTTCTCATCATGCGTTCATGTAAACTTAATATAACCTTTTAGCGTTCATTTATACTTTATTTTTGGATTCATGTTTTCTTTTAGTACAAAGAAAAGCGTTCGTTGGCTAAGGGTGAACGTTACAGCTAGCTAAAGAGCTAACTCTCAATAATGGCGTATCCAGCATTAGTACAAAAGAAGAATGGACAACATCTGTGGTCCTCTCTTCTCGCACTGGGATTTCAACCAGAAAGTGCGGCTTCGTTTGTCGCAGGAAAAGCAAATGTTAAACATCTCAACGTGGGACCGTAAGTTTGTGTGTTTTTTTCTGCTAAATGAAGTAATGATCCTAGTCTGTTTTTGCCATAAACCGCTTTTTGCAAAGGATTATCTGAAATTATAATGACTGTTCTTGTCTTTATTTATTTTATTTTTATTCCTTGTATTTTTTTTTTATTTTTGCGTTTTTTAGGAATATGTTCAAAAAACCTAACAGGGAGGCCTTCTACATTGTGACTCATTTCCTTTTGGAGAAACTGAACCCGACTCGATTTCACGATGTCTACAGGTAAAGATATCGTTCGACCAGCTACTTTTACAATTTGTAAACAGGTCAATGCTTAAGCAATACAAATGGAACTTGTACTGTGATTTAGGCATTGCTGGCCTGTTTTAAACCACAAAGCTGATGCGGAATTCCGGAAGATTACCTGTAGCTGGTTAAAAGAAATAATGGTAAGCTTTGTTACTTTTAATTGTATTATTATCCTTATTGGGTTATTTATTCTACTTAGTTTAGTATTTCTTTGTGCATTTTTAAAACTATTTTATCCCTTCCTTTATACGTTTCCTCTCTCTCTGTCACTGTACAGCACTTCATGTCTGTATAGACAATATATATGCTTTAAAAATAACGTTTAATATTATTAGTTGCACGCACATTATTGTGTCTGTTTTTTATCTTTTGCATTAAACACATTCTAGAAACCCATTTCTAGAATGGAAAGTAAATAATTGTTGTGCAGACACAATAGGAGAATCTATACTGCTAATTTAAAAAATCTTCAGTTAATAGGTGACTGTATTTAGTTTTTGTCTAAAAATAAAATGTCAGATATTATTTTGAAGGTCAATCTGTGAAGCTTATAATATAAAATTTGAGTCCTCTCTATACAAAGATCATTTGGTCCATTGTTTTTAAACTGATGGAAATTCATATTGGCCACATGCAATAAGTGTGGCCAAATTGCACATTGCCTGCACATATTTTAAGCGTACCCAAGGTTAAATGCTGTTTCACGAATTAATCGTTACCCTAACCCATCCTCCGGTTCTTTGCGGCCAAGAAACAAGTTCAGCACTGGCCACATGTGTTAAGAAAATAAAAAAATGTAAGTAAAATAATGTTTTTATGTTATTTTATTTTTTTTTGCTTTAGTTTGGTTTTACTTTACATGCATTTTTTTCTTGGTTTGTCCTGATATGCCAACATTCCTGTTTTTAATGGATTGTAGGATGAAACTGCAAATGCCGGATCCAAAGTTGTGGCATCGCTGTTCCTGTCGCCTGGAGGCCCCAAGTTTACCAGCTTGATGCTTCAATTGGCCCATCATGTCATGTTGCAGGAAATGAAAGCATTCATCACAGGTATTCCCTGATTAGGTCATAGTTTTTGTATCAATTCTAACATTTTGGATTAAATTTGTTTGGATCTATTAACAGGCCCGGAAAATGAAAATTTATTTAATTATGATTATTGGCAGATGACGGTTGGGTGCCTGAGGCTGCAGCAGTTCCAGCCACCAGTTTGGACATGGCAGTTAAACGATTCAACCTGATCCGCAGACGCTTTATGAAAGCTGCAGTCGATCAAGATCGTTTTCTCCACGATTACCAGAAACAAGCCCAGTAAGTACATTTAATTTAGTAAGTACAAATTATTAGTAATTTTATTTATTATTATTTTTTTATATTTGCACTATTATCAGCTGGAGACCCACCCTAATCATACTTTGATCAATTTTAAAATCACTCTCAATAGTATTTTAACTGATTTTACAGTTTTTAGTAAAAAAAAAAAAAAACCTGTGTTGTTTTCTAGAACAGTTTCTGCAGAGCAACCGTAATTTGTTAGAAATTTGCCTCTGAGTAGTTGGCGGGACTGTTGGTGCTGATCAACCTCGCCCCCCTTTCCCCTCCCTGTTGTAGAGGGCTCTCTGTTTACACCCTCACCCACTAGCTTACAGCCCCTTACACCCCCAAGGTAATATTAGCGGTGCAACAAAAATGGTGAGAAAAATCAGAGCTATCCGTTTGCACAGTTTAAAACCAGATGCCAGCTTGGGGGAGAAAAATTAAAATGTACATGAATCTAGTCATTGACAAGCAGATTCATCAGAATGAACTGGAGCAGGGAGCTTGTGGCCTGCAGATTGTTGTTTCTACGTCACCGCTACAAGCTTTTACCAATGGCATTTTTTTTTCTGCTCCTGATTCACAATGATTTGAAAAAAGGAATACCTCAAAATGCAATTTTCTTTATGTGTCCTCCATCATCATAAAAACGTCACAAGAACATGCTAAAAGGACCAAAAACACAATTTTCCGTGGAGTGGGTCTTTAAACCTCTCACCTGTTGCCCATGCTCTAACGTGATGACACGGTCATGTGACAGCTGATAAAGGGGTTGCTAATTAATAGTTTTCTTCCATGATGGTCAATGAAACAACTGCTAGTCTACATCTTTGGGAATAGGTTGACATGTAGTTGGACTACTGGTTTTTCATTCATGGTATAGTTTTTTTGTTGTTGCTTGTTTCCAAATAGTATTTTTATTTCTTTTTAAGAATTTCAGTTCTTTCTCTTCCATGTTTCTTTAGGGTTATTGTGAAGTCCATGAAGGAGATCAAAGCAGAAGGGGCCAAGTATGATAAGCCAGAGTACGTGAAATTCTTTTACTCTTTACTTTACGCAAACATTTAAAAAATACAAAAAATGTTGTCAAATAAGCAAGTACCTTCTTTATGACACCACATCAGTGATTCTGCACAAGATGAAGCTGTTCCAGCTGAGAAGATCAGTAAGGTATTATTTTTCCTTCCTACTTTAATTTAAAATCAGCCCTATTTTGATTTTCTAAACTAATACTATTACTGCTGTTTGAGCAAAGATACAAGTGGCTTGTGAAAAAATAAGTTCTTACATTTTAAGGTGCGGTCCTTGTGGTCAGACATCGAAGGGATGCTATCAACAATTAAAGACAAGCAGAGTGCAGTAGAAAGTGTTTTGAATGGCGAAGTGGATCAATATGTCCTGAACGGAACAAACCGAACCATCAGAATTCCTCGCTGCCTTCTGGAAAAAGTTGAGAAACTCCCACAGCAGGTAAGAAAACAATCCAACAGTTTTGTCTCAGACTGGAGATGTATGCACGCAAAACCACATTTTAGTACTTTTCCTTTTCTTAACTCTGTGTCATAAGTTTCTTTTTATGCTACTGTACGAGGCTGAAGTGGGAGTATTTTTTTTTTTTTATTTTAATTTTTTTTTTATTTAAATTCTCCAGTTTCCTTGAACTTTTGAGGGTACATTTTATTTTTTGACTATTGTGTGCGTGTTAAGATGATGTTCTGGCTTTCATCCTACATATATGGTTCTAAATCAGTTAAAAAAAACATTATTCAAAGTTTGCTTCTGTGTGCATGTGTTCTCAGCTGACTTCAGGGAGTGTGTATGAATCGGGGAAACTAAACCTGCTCTGCGTTATGGAGCTGATGAACCATGCCCTGAGGTCCCTAAATGAAGAACGCTGTCGGGTCTTTGCTGCCTCCAAACCACAGATCAGTCCTCAGCAACTGCAGGAAAAGTGTCGTCATATGACCCGTGTGCTGCAGGACCTCTGCCTTATCAGGTATTTAAAGGCATCTATTTTTTGAGACCATTTCAACATTTAGGTTTCTTTAATCCTGATTACTGTTAGGGGTGCAACGGATCACAAAACTCACAGTTTGGATTGTGCCCGGTTTTAGAATCACGGTTCAGATCATTTTTGGGATCAGTATTAGGGGTGCAACGGATCACTGTATATCTTACAATTGTGGCCGATCTCTAATGGGACACTGGCCTCCCATAAACGCCGGGTCTAACAGGTGCTTGTTACTTCAGATGCCGGTCTGTAATAGTGGCTGTGCTCCTTTAAGACAACCCCCACCCCTGGTGCACAGATGCCAGGGGTCTGTGGTATTTGCATCGTGAGCCAGTGTAGTAATGGACAAGAAATGCTCATTGAAGAACATTCTGGTGAGGAATCTGCACCACATTTTGGGGGTTGATCCTAAACATCTCTCAGAATCGTGCAAGCAGAGATGGGTGATGTTGAGAAGACAGCTGCAGGAAAAGAAGGAGCCAACCAATTTCTTGGTGGAGGTGTAAAGAAAGTGAGCGACAAATTAGAAGAACTGGTTTGAACATGGATTATTGAGCAAAGATGGAAAGGTGCGCATGTCTCCAGGAAAATGATTGGCATGAAAACAAAAGAGGGTTTTTGATATGGAAATCGATGATCCTTCAAAAAGAGAAGATATTTTCACAGCCAGTGATATTCAGAACATAATACAATGTTCTCCTCATTTCAATAAATCCTGAAATGTTGATCTGGTGTCTGCATTTTGTGACCAAATTATTGCTCTTGTTTTTAGGCAGAAGATTTCTAAAGAAGAAACTCCACAGCTCAGGTTTGCCATCAAAAAGTTGGAGGCTGATTGGGACAGAAGGTGGATGGATACTCTGAAAGAGACACCCCTCATGTTGTTTCTTAATAACGATCCTGTGAGTTGTCTATTCAGATTGAGTTAATCTAAACCTCTTTCTCTCAAATAATTGTTTTATTCTCCATAATTTCCTCAGACTCTTGGTTTCCTGTCTCCTATGGGCCCACTGTCTTTTGAACCTGCTGCTGAGTATGCTTACAGTAGCAGCATCTTCTCCCAGTTCCCTGCTAAGCTTATTGGTAAGCATAGCTTGGTTATGTTACAGTCCTCGTTTGAGGAGCATTACATGACTTTTGTGCATTTTTTTTTTTAGAAGACAAGCCTCCAGAGAGGGAATCACAAGAGCCTGTTAACCCTGGTGTCCATACTCCCACCAGGTAAAGTCATCTTTCATGGTTTCATAATGAGTTTGTGATGGGAGGCAGATACCTGGACAGTCCAAAGGTGTGTACTGTCTGTCACTGGTCTTCCCTAGAGAATCCCTGCTTTCTGATGACCGCGGCGAATTGAGAGAAATCGCCACGGACAGATACGGAGCAGACACTGCCTGAGCACACGTGTCCAGACTACAGCAGAAAGTTTAACTCACAACTGCATGCTGTCAGAAGTTTACATTTTTGAAGTCAGGAAGGTGCATTGATCTCATGTCTAAAACAGAACAAAGGAAAATGAATTTCATTTTTACTCTGCAAAAAGTGGTAGCCTAAAAATAGGGGGGGAAAAAAAAACACATTTTTAGAAGAAATTCACCAGAAAGAAGTAAGATGATCTGCAGTGTGTGAATGTGAGAACTCGTCCTGCATGTTTGACTGCAGTTTGTTTTGGGAGGAGTGAGTCAGTAACTGTGCTTCTTGAAACGTTACCAGCAATGGGACCGTTGCGTCACCTGAAAGCCCACCCACCAGGACTCCACATAGAAAAACCTCGTTTGACTGGCTCATCGAAACGCCTCCGTCTCCCCCTCAACAGGCTGCTTCACCACCTATTGTGAGAACTTTTTTTTTTTTTTGTTGGCATCCCAAGTTCTTTTTATTTAATTGTTTACTCCAAATTCTCAAGTGTAGCAAATGTTTTATTGTGATTCAGGCTAGTGTGAAAAAGACCACTCTAACGAAAGCTGCTCCTGTGAAGACCCAGACTCAAATCTTGGACCTGGAATACGATAACCTTGCTGATCAGGTATTTCGGAGTGCAGTGTTTTGCCCCTACCATAACCTTTCAACCATTTTTTTTCATTAATATAAGTCCAGCTGATTCTGAAGTGCAGAAAAGCAGCTTTACGTTCACAATGTGCTGGAAAGCGGATACGAAAAGCAACTTTTCTCCTTTTATCAGAATCCACTGATTCACTTTAATTGTGCAAAAGGTTGAAGAGTTACTGTGTTTCCAGTGACTTCTCTGGTGTTGAGGAATAAAGTAACTCCAGAAAAATCACAGAAATGCTATGTAATGTCTCTGAATTAGCTTGCAGATGCTGTAGCTTCACCTGGGCCTTTAGAAGGCAAAAATAAAGGCTTGGACTTTGAAACACTGCTGAAAACTCTTTCAAAGGATCCTTTTGCCACCAGAAAACAGCTACCACGAACACCAGAGAGCTTGAGTGAGCATCTTTTAAATGTGAATTGTTTGTAAATGTAGGTAAACTTTCATAGTTTCTAAAAGTTAAAGCGTCTCTTTCTTTCCCCTTTAAGTTAACGATGTGAAAAGCTCTTGGAGAAAGGCGGTTCAAGAAGACAAAGTGAAGAGGAATTGTCCAGCTGTGAAGCTGAATGACAGTCCAGCTGGGGGAGTCGGTCCCTCTGGCGAGACGCGTGGCACCAAGTCTCCCTGTCCGACTGTGACCTCCACTGCTGGCCTCTCTATCGAGATCCAGGATGCTCCTTCTGTCTGCCAACAGGGGGTCTTATTTAAGTCCAACTTATCATGGGACACAGTCACAGAGGCCATCGACAGCCCCAGTGGCACAGGCAGCAGTGCCTTCCAGTTCAGCCTGGAGCATGAAACCCTTCCCGAACTGCCGAGTTTGGATAGTCTGGGTCTTGACGATGACTACGATGACGTAGATTTGAAATGTGAGAAGGATGAAGAGCCGCTCATCACTTTACCACAGACTGAATCAAAGCCTTTTGTTTCGCATCACATCAATCAGAGTCTACATGCCAACAGTGAGGGTGCAAGGACAACAGAGTGTCTTTTGGGAGACTTCAGTTTGGACAGAGACTGGCTGATGGGAACTGGTCCAACAGAGGAGAAAGTTTTTTCTCTGGATTTAGATTCATTAGAGACTCCTTCACCCACAAAGGAGTACGACCTCCCCAAGCTTATTTCATTCTCTCCAATAAATGACATGAAATGTTAACCAAGCCTACAGGATTTCTCAACTGGTTTTATTGTGATTTAAATAATGTAATTTGTACAAAGCTGTAAAATAAATTGCATCTATTTTACTCTTACATTTTAAGACTGATTTTAGAGTTTAAAACAAAACTAATAAAATTAAGAATTGGTTCAAATTCTGCTTTGGGTGTTTTGTTTGTGTAGATTATTATGAAGGTAAAGAAAGTAGAAGGAAATCTGCTTGAAGACCCACTCCGATCATCATTTGAACTACTTCAGAGGCGTTCCCGATGGGGTTTTTTTAAAATTTAAATATAGTTTTGCTGTTTTAGCCAAACTTAAAGTTTTCTAGGACAGTTTTTGTGGAGCAACAGTAGTTCATTAGAAATTTCCCTGTTGCTGAGAGCTTTGAATATATTTTTATTTGAATAAAATACTCAAATGCAATCTGAGCTTATTTCTTTTCCTCCATCAGAAAAATGACAAAAACACGACATTTATTGGAGTGGAACATTAAAGAAAATTGATTTACAGTTCTAATTTACAGAGCCCTGGACATGACCAATTGGTATTTTATGGTCACAAATTGTTTTATTTGCATTTTGTGGCCACAAATTAAATACAAATTTGTTCCCACAAAATGAAAGTTTTCTTACAAAATACTGATTTGTCACAAAAGTTCTAACTCATGCCCACAAAACTCTAATGAAGTGCTAATTTGTGGCCGCATAATACTAACTTATTTAATTAAAACACTAGTTTGGGGCCACAAACTATTAATTTTAGGGAACAGTTCAATATTTTTGTTTTTTGGAATGTCATGTTCATGGCTAAGCTTAATTGAAAACATTTAAATTTTTTAAAAACTTTAACAGCCTTGTAAAAATTTCCATATGAGCTCAGTAAAAAACATAAGTTGAGGTGTGTGTTATTTCCTAATGACTCGCCAAAACTTTATTTGTGAAATTGTGTTTCACGCCCAAAAGACGCAGAAAGTAAATTCAAGGCTTCATGCGATTTCTGGGGTTTCCTGACACCTGTTGACCCTGTTTATGTAACCACTTGAATATGGGGCGTCAGAATAGCTTGCAGTAACAACAGGAAGTTGGAGTGCTGGACCTTCAAAATACTTCTGCAGTTGCGTCATAAATTAAAAAGTGCTTTACTTTTTAGTGTTGTGAATTGTGTTAGTACTCAGTTATTAGTGTTTAGGAGCACTGCAAAGGCCACCTTAGATTTTTTTTTAATATTTAAAACATATTTACATTTTATAATAGAAAGCCACGCTTTTTGTTTTTATCATATCTATGTTAAGTTTTTAGTGTCATCTTTAATGCAGCTAACCTTGAAGAATTTCCTGCATCTGATAGGTTTAAAAACTTACGGTAAAGTAAGCCTTAAAAAAACAAAAAAACAAAACAAAAAAAACCCTTCCACTGGTAGAAGAACCTAAAACATAACATAAAAATGATGACTTTTTTTTTCATTAATTAAAAAAAGCATTTTTAGAAGGATTTTTGTATTTTCTTTTGCCCGGAGTAAAAAAAAAACAAAAAAAAACAACCTTTTGTATGCTTTTGTATTTAAAATTTACAGTAATAATCATTTACACAGCTAGGTGTCACCTCATATATGCTTTTTTGCGAGTGCAATAGTATCTGTAATGTTTACATTTAGAAAATTTGATGTGACATATGAATAGGAGTAAAACATCTGTGTTGTAAAAACTGTTTTTTGTTTTTTTAACTGACACGTTAACGCTTTTAATTTAAAGGAGTTTTCCGGAAGCTACCCTTCGTACGTTGCCTGCTCCGGGCAGCTAGTCAGGGTCGGTTACTAGTCGGTTCTCTTCTGGGCGGTTCCAGTCAGAAAGAGGGAGGGGGGGGACGACGTTTAGGAGGAAAACTCCCAGAGCAGACACAAACATGGCGCCTACCTCTACCGACAACTTCAGATGAGAGTGGCGGAGAAGTGACCCGCGAAGTTTGTGAGGAGTCTTTCACGGCCGCTCGCGCCACTTGCCGCGCGTGGTTTAACCTGCGACGCACGAAACACGGAATTTATTGAGCGGCAAAAACAACAAGTTGCTTACATGTCAACGGCGCCTCTCTCCGCAGTGTAAACAGCTGGTAAGTACTCACGTTGTCTTCCTAAAGGTACGGTTAGGCCTAACCAGTTGGTTGGTCAACTTATAAAGAGAGTTTGAAGTGCGTTAGCATGGCTTTATCTGCTAGCAGCTTAAAAAGCTATATTTACAGTGTTGCTGCTTCACGGCACTTTTATTTTGTTGCTGTGTATTGTTTAACCAGCACATACGGGGAGTGACGTTTGTGGGTTGATAACCAAAAGGACACGTCCATGGTCATACCCGCAGTTTAGTAGTATTCTCCAAATCGAAGTTGACCTAGTTCTGGGTCGGATGCAACAGTTGGAAATACAACACTCCTTTCCCATCTGCTCCTCCTCCTCTTCTCCGGGCCTTTATTGACGCCACATAGCCGGACTCGGGTCTAACCTCTCAGATTATAATACCAAACTAATCTCCCTGCTTTCTTTTCATTACACCTGCCTCTTTATATGCAGTGAGTTTAATGCAGGTAAGGCTGATCAAAAAAAGGAACTATTAACTTCCCATTTCTCTGCCTGGTTTTCCCAGCTTTATTGTTCTTTTTGCCTTCCATGTCCTCTATAAACATACAATTAAGTCAATTGTATTTCAGTAGAGGCCAAGACTGCTGTGTGTAATTAAATACTAGTATGATATGCAAAAAACAAGGTTGATTAAAAAAAAAAGTTTATTGAGGATGTGCACTGGAAAAAATGTATTTCCCAAAACAAGTTAAAGACCCAATCCCATGAAAATTGTTTTTTTTAAACATTTTTCTGGCATTTTTCTCATGATGGATAAAAATAATTAGGATTAAAATGGTATCTCAGAGTGGGATCGACCGATATAGTTTCATTCAAGGTCGATACGATACCGATACTTTTTTAAGTCTGGGTGGCCGATTATACATTTGCGATAATCATTTTGAAAAGAATAAATAAATGAAATGGGCAACATGCTGTCGTACGCTCAACTCGCCTGTGTATATATATTTTATCAAACAAGCCAAGACAACTTATACATTTGTAACAGATATTTTGTTTATTTCCAATCCCACTATACCAGTTTTAAATGGTCAAACAAACGTATTTATTTATTGATGTCCGATTGCCCCTGAACTCATCACAGCACAGAGTTCAGTGGCGACGAGTGTGGACTGTGTCAGAGTTAAAAAGGGATGTGAGAGCAATTTAGGAAGGTAGGATTATTTTTTTCTTCTTTTTGTGTCAAACATTCGGTGTGAGGGAATTGGGCACGCACATGAAAATGGCTACAAGCGGCTGCGGAGCATCGGCTGCATGCGTGGTCATTGGGCTAGCAAAACTGCCTGCTGCACCGTGGTTACACACGCACACATTTCATCTAACAATGTTGTTTTAGGTTGGGGTTGTTAGGAGTTGTAAGCTAGTGGGAGAGAGTGTAAACAAAGAGATGATGGGGAAATGAGGGCAGGCTCACTCTGCTACAACTTGAGGGTGAATTTCTGATAAACTTCTGCTACTCTGCAGAAATGAATTCCTAGAAAATGACACAAGTTATATCCCATCAAGTTGAGAGATATGCAAAAAAAAAGTGTCTTCAAATTCGGGTGTTACTACCTCTCGATGACAGCATTTGTAGTCACTACCGCCAGTCATCTACATTAACCCGTAGCTGCCAGCTCTTGGAAAATCATTTTTTATAACCTTAAAAAGTCAAACAAAATATAGAAATATTACGTCTTGAAATAAGCATGTACTGTTAGAACAAAGTTTAATATCTTTTAAAGTATATTTTACACAAATAGACATGCTTATTGGGTGTGCACAATAAATTGCAAATTAATTGTCATTGGAATATCAGCCTGTGCAAACTTCAGAGTAAATTGTGATAGATGGTTACCTTAAATTATTACCTACATGCTAAAATAATTTTATGACACCTTTAAGTATTTAACAAGTTTTATTGACTAATTGGGTTGGACCCCTCTTATGTTAGACACCCGCCTCCTATGTAGACAAAGGTCATTTGGATTATATTTAAGTTACATTGACTTTTATTTACATAAAACTGTTTCAGTGAAATGAAAATAATGTATTCATTGGTTTTTGTTTTGCTAAGTGTTCGTGCATTTTAAGTCATGTCATCATCGCAATATTGATCACTAATATTGGAAGCCTGTAGCACAAGTTTACCTCATATTGTGCAGGCCCAATACTTATACTCTCCCCCAGAATTATCCTTTTTTAACCACTACAATAGTCAATAGATTTTAAATATAGTTGGCAAAATTATATGAAAATTATGAAATAGTAAATGAAGTTTTAGTAGTTATTACTTAAAATAAAATGTTTTCAATATCAAATGTCTCAATAAGATATTAAATAGTCCAAGCTAATTGTTAACGCGTGTTAAAAAGTTACTAGTAACTTAATTTTGTCTTATATCTAGTGTAAAAAGATGTTTATACTAGAAACTAGACAAATACTTTGTGATATTTTGCGGTTTTTGTAGTGTGGTTTTTTTTTTTTTTTTGGTGAAATTAGGACAAATGCTGTTAAATGTGGTGCCAGCAGCAGCCCTCTTAACCACAGTAGAGAACTCCACACTTTCAGTGTTTGATTCGTTGCATTTCTGTTGTTCTGCTTTTACAGTAAAACTGCAACCAAGCAAAGACATAATGGCTCTTCTGCTCTGGTTAATTTTTTTAAACATAACATGCATAATAGCAGAGTTATTTAAATTGATAACTGTTTTTAAAAGAAAGCAAGGAAATTGCTGGTGTGGAGGTCACTGACCTGCAGTAAAAAGTTCTATTTTGCTGTTTTTATTTACATGGTGTTAGAATAGGAGAGTAAAAGTTTCCCCTGCAGCTGCATGCAGAAAAGGGACATGGCTACTGTGAGGGTTTGTGTACATTGTACTTGCACTTTGTAACCACTATTGTATGTCTAAAGGCTTTGTCAGGTGACCAGGGAGATAAAGTAAATGGGTTTAGAGAGCAGAGAAAGGCCGTTGAGGGATTTGCACATTTCTTAACTTAAATTTTCTCTGATTTGCTTGTTCCTTCAAAATTCTATTGCATATCCATGTATCTATTATGCCAAAAAAAGAATGGGACACTCAAAAGGACAGTAAAAACTCCCAAAATGTGGGTGTTTTTGTTTGAACTAAAACTGTTTTGTGGTGAATTGGAGTACTAGGCTCAAAAAAGAAGGAATGGCAATAAAGATAAAGGACGCTACAAGGAATTTGCAGCGTAATCACCTTTTGTGTATGCAGTTGTCCAACCTTTACTTCATGATGAGCCATTTTTAGAAATTTTGTAAATATGAAACACATTTTAATTTACTTAAACACAGGTTTACTAATTAAAAGATACATTCTTACAAAAAGGATAACAGAAGTAGATGTTTCCCTGAAAAAAATTCTCAAAATGGCTTTAAAAATTTGTGGATTTGTTGAATCAATATTTTTAAGTGAAGGTCAATTTAATTTAAACCCAACACAAGTGAAGAAGTTAAACATCATACCGGTAAGCCATGTTACTGCAGACTACATGGACTCATGTAAATTTGAGCACTTTTTCAGTTGGTCACAGTTTGTACCCCAAGTGGTCGTTCATGGTAATGCAGTTGAAGACATGTAGGTATTGGTTTTGCATAACAACAACTCTTTTATAAAGTTCAGGCCACAAGGAGTGTCTGCCAACCAAAAAACTTTTGGATATGTAAAAGATCTGTAAACCCATAATAGTTTTCTTCATTGATCAAAAAAAATGTACATTTCAAAATTACCGTGTATGCTTCCAGAAACCCTTATAAACAAATTTCCTTTTTTTTAGCTTGTCGAGCTGATCTTCAGATATTTTATTAAATGTATTAAATAAAACAGACAGTAATGTTTGAATTTTAATTGGTCTACAGTCACTTCATAGTTTCTCAGAAGCTTAACAGCATGCAGAGGTGTGCTGTTTCACTGGAAAAAAGTTTTAGGAGGCACAATTTTTCCTTCTGATCATACTTTTCATACCTTTCTTTGTATTCATCAGCTGAGCCTCTTGCAGTTTGACCAAGTCTGCTGACTTGGCGTGACTTTTTCCAGTGTGTGGGGCCAGTGTGTGCTCGAAACACCTCAGTTGTTTTTGCTAAACTGCATGTTTGCCCGTTGTGAGACACATTAACTCCAGACACTCACGTCTAGGCAAAGACCAACAAATTTAGTCTTGTGATTTGGCTTTTATTTTTTGCCCCTTATAACTTTTTTTTTCGTGGGTTGAAATTTGAGTTGCTTATGCTAATGCCTTTTGAGTCTAATATCCATTAACTATTTTTTTTTATAGTGGAGAAAGTGCTTTATGTCTGGGAGGCTGTTATGCCTCATGAGGGAGAAAAAGTCTTGTGATTTCTGCTGAACTTAGCTTCACTGGTTTGAGTTTTGGTCATTGTCTGATCCAAACTAGTTCTTTCTAGAAAAAACGTTTTCTATGTTGTCAATTTGATTTGGCCAAAACCTGATTGATTTGGGCTAAAAACCTGACAGAGGGGTTTACTGCAGGTCTTTTGAACTGTTAATGTTGTGCCAAATAATAAAATAAAAAGTTATAAAGCAACACAGCTTTACAACAACATACCTGCATATTTAAAACTTGGACTGAATGTAAGTCCTCTCTGTGATTGTTTATTCAAATTGAGATTTTATGACCATGTCTGTAGCTTGTCCTTCGTCTGACGCTCAAACTCTGACAACGCACTGTGATGACAGGTGGTTGTGGACCCACTTTGTGCTTCAGATCCTCTAGAGTTCACAGCTACAGAGAGGCACTTCAAGTAGGAATGTTCTGCTGTTCAATCTGAAAGGCTGCTGTGTTAGAGGCTTTTACAGCTGAAAAACAAATTCTCTATTGCGCTTTTGACTTTTTCTTTGATTACTGTCCATATTTTTCCGAAGTGGTGATTCTGAGGACAAATAAAGAGCACTTGCACAAAAGCTTACATATGCAGTATACATCTACACCACAAAGGCTGATCGATCAGTTTGCGTCACTGCTTTAATTACAGACTCCAATTTTTACCTTTTTGAAAATGTTCAGGATTTGGTGTGTGGTCTTCATTACTGGTCACAAGAAAACTGAGTTCCAAGCTCCTGCAGTGATGACCAAGACACATGCAGCTCTGTCTGATGTGATCTCACAAACAGTCGCAGGCTTTTTCACCCGTGGGGAGCAAGCCTCCAGGCTCTTTTGTATTTAGGGGCTGAGATCATGATGGATAAGAACATCAAAGGAGATGGAGTAAGGGGGCACACTATGAAGATTCAAATAGATGAGACTGGTTCAGTGTATTTCTCTAATTAAGTCATTTATAACTCAAATAACCTTGAGGTAAAAGTGCATGAATTCCTTTGTCACAATGAGAGGCCTCTCTCCAGTTTTATTTATGGCAAGTTAAGTTTCTTTTGCCCTCGGTGGTTGTTGAGCGACACAGCTAACCTTCAAACTAACAAGAAAAGCCGTGCAACCACCAAGAAACCAAACGTTCTAGTGCAGGAAAATCTATTGTGAAGAAATGGGGACAGATTCAAATTTGTACATGTTTTAATGACCATGTTTTCATGACTAAAGCAATCATGGAAAAGTGTGAACTAAGCATTTTTTTCCTTAAGAACAAGACGCTTTGCTGTGTTTCATGACATTATGTTCTGCGTCACAACTTCATCTGGTCTTCAAACAGATTAACATTTTGTGCCGATCTACATACTTTGTGTACTGGAGTAGACCCTTGGGACAAGTTAGAGTTCAAGTTACAATGAAGGGATTATCCATCTTAATTTTTAATAAATCTCATCCTCAGATGGATTCAATATCTTAAGCTGCAATATGAATTGTATTGAATTACGTATGCCAACAGTGCTATATACATTTCTCTGAACATGTTGTAACTCATCATTTCAGTCATTACTTTTCCAAAAATTGTATCTAGACTTTTGGAGATGAGTGCAGAGAATAGAACTCTCTGTACTCTTGTAAAAATGATGAAAATTATGGACAATCTCCAAAAGACTGGTAAAACTCTACAAGGCCAGAGAGTTAATGGAAAGTCAGTATATGGATTTTTAAAAAATTGGTATTTGACATTTACCTAATTGCAAAAGTTACAATTTTTTCCAGATATTTTATCAACTCACCCAGTAAGTGATTAATTGCAACTGTGTTTTTGTTTCTTGGAGTCTCTTACCTGTTCATTTCAGCAATCAGAAAGGTTTGGGCCTAAACACTAAAGCCTTCATTTATAACTTTGAAGTAACATTTTTTTAGACTTAGATCAAACCTGTTATTGCAGTTCTACCACCATGCCATTTCACATGTCAAAATCTATTAGAGCTCAGTTGATACGTGTCCACTAATGCTCCATTTGTGGTGAACCTACACAAGTAGTGCAACTCCCAGACAAAGCGTGTGACACTTGATCATCAGGGCTCAGGAGTCACAGAGGAACAGGTTTTCAAATGGCAAGCAAAGGGCAGAGCGCAGCCTTTAGAGGAGATGCTCACGTTACAACACAGACTTTAGTGTGGTGGAAATGTTCCAAACGTGTGCAAGTCTTTCGTTTTAACATTTCACCCCGTACGCTCTAAAAAAGTCCTGATTTATTTTTCTTTTTACCTGTTCATTTAAAGTTCTCTGCTCTTATTATTTGTTGTTCCTTTTTGTTTATTTGACATGAAAGGTAACTGAAATGGGTCTGGGTTCCTGTTTTATTTGTTGTACAAGCTGAGCTTGTTTTTGTTCCCCCAAAGCCTGACTGAAAACAACAAGTCAGCTGCACTAAGAGCACCTGTGCAGATAATTTTCCTGAGATGGAGTAACAGTAGTTGCGGCTCAGGGTCAAACAGCCTGGGATCACTGGAGCTATGCTGCTGTGACGGTATCATTGTCTTTCAATTAGACGCTGTGACAAAAAGATGGAATACGTGGACTATAGAAGAGCCCGAACGGAAAGAGCTAAAGAAGTATTTAGGAGAGGTGGCAGTGGAGTTTCTGACTGGACTGTTTAACTCTTTACCATCTGAGCTTAAGCTCCAGTGTTTACGTTCTTTCGACCACTGTAACTCTTCAACCGTTGACGCAATTTTTGTAATTGTAATGAAGTGGAGAAAAGCAACCTTGCGCTAATATACAACACTTTTTTTTTAACATTGCTAACGTAAAGTGTTTTAAGTGGTTATGAAAAGCAGCTTTTCTCTAAATCAGCTGATTTGCGTTGTTTGCATAAAATGTCAAAGTAGGTAGGTGTGTGTTTATGTGTTTCTGTGACATCTACGATGTTAAAGGGTTCATAAAATTTTGGAGAGTAATAGGATGCCAGAGGAATGGGTAAGTATGCTGATGCCATTTTTTAATGCAGAGTTGTTGAAATTACTGTCGAATAAGCTATGGGAAGGAGTAGTGAAAGTTAGGCTGTGGTCAGAAGTCAGCGCTTTTGAGAAACAGTATAGTTTCATCTGCAGAGGTGGATGTTTCTGCTGGAAAGGAGAAGAATGAAGATCATCTGCAGGAATACGGTGTCTGTGTAAATAAGAGGGACTCAAGTTGATAGGAAAGGGGTGAAGAAGGTGGAGGACTGAGAAGTACGTAGTCCAAAAAAAGAGGTGAAGAGGTCTGTGCAAGTAGATTGGAATGGGTGGAGGAAGGTTTCAGGTGTGATGTGTGACTAAAGATTGTCAGCAAGAAAAGGAAAAGGGTGAAAGGAAAAGTGTTTGAAGAATGCGGTTAGAACGGCCATGTTGTTAGCTTAGAGACTGAGAAAGAGACAGAAGGCAGAGCTGAAGGTTGCAGAGATGAAGATTTTGAGGTTTTCTTTGGGAGGATGGATCAGGAATGAATCTATCAGAGGAACTGCTCATGTTAGGTGTTTTGGAGATATGTAAATGCAGGAAAGCAAATTGAGACGGTTGACATGTTGAGAGGAGAGACATTGATGATATTGGTAAAAGGATGCTGAGGTTGGAGCTACTAGGAAAGAGGCCTAGAGGAAGAATGAGAAGGTGTTTCATGGCTGTTGTTGAGGAGAACATGACTGTTGTTCTTGTAAATGAAGAGGAGAGGGTTAGATGGAGGCAACACCTACATAACACAGGCTCATTGACATACATTATTGACTCAGTTAACCAAATTTCAGCGGCTTCTGAAGCAGAGAAAAGCAGCTTTGCACCTATCTAAACAGCTTAAAGCCGCTTTTTTCCAGCGACAGAAGCAGCTGGAATTAAGTTAAATAGTTGAAGAGTTACGGCAGTTGAAGGAATGTCGACACTGGAGCTAAAGCTCTGGTGTTAAAGGGAGCATCCAAAATGGCAAACAAATTAAACAGAGACAGTTGTTTCTTTGTGATTGAAGCGTGGACCAAAGTCATTCATAATAGTAGATTCTGGAGCGGATGAGTGGCTGGATTTTATGCTGTTGTTGGTAAATTATGAAATGATAGCTCACAGTATGGCCTAAACTGTTAAGACCGCTGGGAATGCATTGACAGCACATTAAACGATGATCAGAGTTGTGACTTGAAATGACAAATCTTGAATGACAGAAAAAGAAGAATGTTGCAATGTTCGACTCCACACCTCAACCTGACTGAAATACCGCCGTGGATGTTTGAGAGAGCAGAGCATAAACAAATGCTAGCTAACCTCAATGAACTAAAGGAAGAAAAAAAAAACGGAAAAAGGGTAGGGCTGAAATTCCTCAACAATGAGTGACTTGTTACTTACACAGAAAACCTTTTCTTCATGTTAGTCCTGTACACTGTGCTTGTTAAATTTCCTCTTGGGGTTTAACTAAACAGCGCACACAAGAAAGAAATCTTGCTGTTTAATTCCTTTCAAGACCAAACATGTAAATTAAACTCTCACATAAAAAACTTCTGATGAGTCAGTACCAGTTTTATGATTATGGCAGTAAGGATGCAGAAACTCAAATGGATGTCCAGACAGAAATGTCCTCTTGGAGCTCATGTCTGCACCACAAGCATAAAGATCGTCTGGGAAGGCAATTACTTCTCCTTAAAAACTCTTATAGGGGTAACTTTGAGGTCCAATGCTTGAGATGGAGAAAATTATTGTCTCACTCTCTTGTTATGAAGTTAGCCTAAGTCTTGAATCATTGTCAGTCAAAAGCTGTGTCAATATTATCTAACCTTTTCCTTCCATGCGGAAATACTCCATTGCTCCAATATCTTTATATTATGTTCAGCACATTTTCCTGTTTGTTGAAAGCAGGAAGTGACTTTTCTGACATTCAAATATCTCTTTTCAATGGGATGTAGCAGCATTTACCTTTGTTGCTTTTTTGTCAGTGGGCTCGTTCCTGAAATTCCTGAGGGTTTTGCAGTGTGCTGATTTGCACAAAATCAGTATCGCACGAAATTTATTGACTTCCAGACTGTTTTTTACTTCAAGACATGAAAAAGACGTTATCACATCTGTCTTAAAAAAAGGATATATTTTTTAATAAAACAAAGCTGAATTCACTTACACAACGCAAGTTAAAAAATCAGATCTATCCCTCTCAGAGTGGTCATGGAAAAAAGGAAACCATAAGCATTAAAAAGCTTCAGCAACCAGAATGTCAGGTTTAGTGAAAGTGTAAAGTTGAGAATCAAAAGAGTTTGCACCAGTGACGTGCGGTGTGGTTCATGGCTGGTGAGGCATTGATGTCATCAGTCAGATTTACAAACGGATTAACCTTATAGTTTATTCACCATTTGATTTGCAGCTGTGTGTTGTTTAAATTTTCATTTCAACACTTTCTTCTGTTTACAAACTGTAGAAGAGAAAAAATCACCAAAATTGTTATTATTGACTTACTTTTACTTATAAATGGAGTCTGTGTGTCGCTCCCTTGTTTTATGTCTATTGTCACTCCTTCTGAAGAAATGCATTAAAAACCTGTTTGTAGAAGTCTTCATTTTCTTTCTTAAGTTTAAAAGTCTTTCTGTCTCAGTGAAGATCACTACCAGTGACGTGTCTAAACAAATTCTTGAGTTTATTGGTTTAAAAATGTGATCCTCCAATTAGGAAACTGCTCTAAACAATATGAAAGAGTAACTGAACTGCAGCACTCGACTTGCTACCACTAATTCTATTTTTCTTTAGGTGTCACATTATCTGGGCTCACCAGCGCCCTCTGCCTTGTGGCTTGCGTACTGCGGTGAGGCAGAGTATACACATCAATTTAAATTCATATTGTTTAGGTTGACATTTTTTAAATTAATTATTTAAAATTTAAGTTGGGCTGCACGGTGGCGCAGTGGTTAGCGCTCCTGCCTCACAGCAAGAAGGTTCCCGGTTCAAGTCCTGGCTGGGGGACCTTTCTGTGTGGAGTTTGCATGTTCTCCCCGTGCATGCGTGGGTTTTCTACGGGTACTCCGGCTTCCTCCCACCGTCCAAAAACATGCTTCACAGGTTAATTGGTTACTCTAAATTGTCCCTAGGTTTGAATGTAAGTGTGCATGGGTGTGTGATTGTGGCCCCTGCGACAGACTGGTGACCAGTCCAGGGGTGTACCCTGCCTTCGCCCACGAGTAGCCGGGTTAGGCTCCGGCAACCCCGTGACCCCGAAAGGGATAAAGCGGATTGGAAAATGAATGAATGAAAATTTAAGTTTAAATTATAAGTTTATAAAATATTTTTCATGTTCGAGAAGAATTGGATTTGTTATGAAAATTAAAGTAATGAACGCACATTTAATTAAATTATGAACTTTTGAATATAAATAGTTTTGAGTATTATGACTGGCATGTCTTTCCGAACTGCTTATTAACTCAAAAGTGAAGAAGTAACACTAAATTTATTTGAAAGTCTTTGTTTTTGTATACAATAGGTAAAATGTGTAATTTTTCTAGAAATTATTTGTGGGATTTTAAAGCCAAGAAGGTGTTGTTATTTTCAGAAAATGTAGCTTAGTTTTGTCTCGTTGAACAGTTAGTTGTAGGGCATCATTTCAGCACAGATTTATCTGCTGGCTGTCTGGAACACTATGAATGGGTCTGTCTCCTGCAGTGACACCTTTTAGCCAGTTATATGTTATATAACTGTGAGACTCTGTTTTTTTTTTATAATAATTCCATCATATTAAAGGAGATGGAATGTAGGAATCAGTCTTCTACACAGTCTGAAGCTGAAGCCACTATGTGACAGAAAATGCTAAAGGAATTTTTTGAGTTTTATGTGTTTCAAAAACACTCTAAAACTAAAACAGCAATACCATCCTTGTTTTAACCTCATGAATGAATATTCCAGCCTTTAGTTTGAGAACTGCTAACAGATTTAGAGAGACTGTTGTATAACTGGCATGGGCTGACTTGAAAGCGGTTGCTATGGACACAATGCAGTAAATCTCTTCAGTCTTAAGGTTGGTCTCTAAATTGCAGTTGTGCATAAACTTGAAATGAGAGCTGCATCCAGTCAAATGAGAGTCTGCTGTTTGTCGTGGAAATAGAAACACATCTGGAAACATTTTCATAAACTAACACACAGCTTTCAAAAATTGAAAAGTGTGTTTAGTAAAATAACTGAGATAAAAGCCTTACAAGGTCATAGACCTTTGTTTAAGACCTTTAATTTCCAGTTAAAGCTCACTGACGCACATTTTTTGAGTAGATATGACATTCAGCTGCTCTGCTTTGGATGCTTTGTTTTCTTTGACGGTTATTCTCAATGTTTTCTGTCTGGAAAGTGTTACGATTATCACATCAAACAAAAATGGGCTTATCATTGTCATATGGTACTTGGCTACACAACTTAATCAAAAGCAGCATCTGGAATCGTGTCATCGTGGTCCAAAAGGATGAAATATTACTTTTTGAAGTATTCATCACACAGTATGTTTGTCTCTGTTTATTATCCAAGTCAAATTTGCTGTTGGCTTGTGTCTCAGCTTTTTCCCCTCTTGCTTGCAATGGATGAATAATTTTCCTGTGACCCAGGTCGGTCTGCCACCTCAGCACCAAAAGTCACATCTGCAGTGGACGTTACCCTGCAGCCCTGTCGTCTGCACAGAGAGACGTTGTTCACAGGGGAAAAACCAGCTTATTCAAAGGCAAAGTGCACAAACAGGACCGTTACAATGCACTGCAGGAGAGTGCTTTCTGAAGCATTGAGCTGTCTGCTCACATTGACTGTACAAAGCCTTTTCTTTTTTTGTCCTGTTGCCACAGCTGACTCACTACTGGAAAAACTGAACTTCCTGTGTTGGTGCTAAGAGCTCTTTTGAAGATGACTTTTTGTTTTCTTTCGAGTCCTGGTCAACTGCTTTCTCTGATTTTTTGCCTTCATGTTTCAATTAAGTTCTTTATTTAAAAAAACGGACAACTTTAATGTATGATAAGAAAAAAATCCCCCTGGATTAAATAAAATCCCCTTATGTGCGAAAATTCGCCAAAAAACAGGAACTTTTAATGGTTACTTTCAATCTGAAGCACTTTTTTTTCTTATCTGCCATATGTTTGTTTGTTATTGAATTTTTGGTTTTTGTTCTGGCTTTTATTGACATGCAATACGATCTAAAAAAAAACCCATCTGTTTGACGTCCATTCACACGTTCTTATTTGCAAAAAGACACATTGATACCATTAAAACAAGTAAAATATCTCACATTTTGAGCCGTTTAAGCCGCATTTAAGAGCACAGTTGTCAGTTTGGTTTAGTCTCCCAATGGCATTTCCGAGCATTCCTCCAGAGTTGATGGCTCTCCCTTGGTGCTTCTCTGTCACCAGAGCCTTAACTCTCATCGTGTTACGAGCAGAGATGTGATCTACAGTGACAAGAGTCCTCTCATTGCAGCTTGTTTCCCCCCCCATTTGCTGTTGTGTGGTGTCCTAGAAGATTCTTTTATTGCCTTGACCACAGTTTTATTTAGCATTCTGTGAATACTTGAATGCGAGGTCAATCCCACACTTTGGGAGTAAAATGCAAGTTTCTATCTAGCTTTTTCCCCTGTAAGTTAAATCTTATGGGTCAAAGCCTACACAGTACCAACATGCCCCTTGTGCATGTTAGGCCTTAGGGTACTTCTTTGGTTCAGATGCAGCACTTATGGTTTGAGATGACATGTTTATATGCTCTTGCCTTTCAGGTGTATCCCCCCAGCCATGATTGAGGATAAGGGCCACCGTGTGACGGACTACTTTGTGGTGGCTGGTCTGACAGACAAGTCTACCCCTTTGGAACAGGATCTGTCGGAGACTAAGTCAAGTGGGCCAAAAGCCCCAATCACAGACTTAGCTGTCATGAACAAGACAGCAGGGGAAACTGTCCCAGAGGGATTCACTTGTATCGAAACCACCTACACTGGCCAGCCAGCCAATCTGAACCATGGCAGCCTTAAGAGTCCTGAGCTCTTCCTGTGCTACAAAAGAGCCCGGGGGAAGCCTCCACTCACTGATGTTGGGTGAGTCTGTAATTCATCTTTTGTAAGGGATGTCTTTGATTAGGCTGATTTTAAAAACAAAAACTGTTTGTTCAGAAGTAGCTGGAAACATGAAACTTCTGAGAATTTTTCTTATCTTTCTTACAACTGGTGAATTGATGTTGAGTCACAGCTTTCCTGTAGACAATCTGTCGTCTTTCTCTGCAACCATAACCGACTGCATTTTTTATTTTTAACTGACCAAGTTGTCCAGCTTTTCTTGAAATCTCACTTCAAAGCTTCCGCTCTGCTACAGGCTAGAAATGGACTGCATTGAGCAGGAGGTTTCTAGAATAGTTTGGTCCTTGCAGATTTCATTTTAAGTTAAAAGTTTGATTTTGTTTGGAGATGGACAGAACCTATTCCAGTTGCTTTTTGCTTTTATGGAGTTCTGGAAATCCTAATTTATTGGGAAACATATACAGACATTTTACTTAAGCAATGGTGTAATCACTCCGATAAAAACGGTCCCCGATGAGTCTTAATACTTTGCATGCATCTCTCCAGAGTTTTCATTTGGTAAACTGCTGCAGTGTTGTTGTTAATTGAGATGAAGAGGAGTCAACGTTAGAATCATGTACCTGATTATTTTCCAAACCAATTGTTTCAGAAACTGGATTTATTTCTGAACTGAATCGCACTGCGTGAACACAGTGTGTGCTTTACCTAAATAAAATGATAATAAGAAAACAAGAAAGTCTTGAAGAGGTTTGTCTTTCCAAACAGAGTAGCTCTTAGATCTGCTGAGGATGATGCAGCTTCCCACAGAGATAATCTTGTGTCTCTGGTTGCGTCACAAACGGAGAGGGGCTGAGGCTGCTTGAAAAATGGTGTTTACCAGAACAGATGATTAACTGTGCTGATCCGTCGGTATGAGACTGGCGTTTATTTAAAGTCAGATGTGTTGTTTAAAGAAAGCTTGGCTGAAAACCAAATTTTAGGTTCATATCCATGTTTAATTATTACCTACTCCAATAAAAAAGCTGTTTTTGGTCTTTTTAACATGTTCTTGTGGCATTTTTTCTCATGATGGAAGACTTGTGTATATAAAGAAAACTGAAATTCAAACTGCATTTCTGAGTATTTCTTTGTTCAAATCTTGGTAAAGCTCTCAATAAGAAACATATTCATAAAGAAAAAGTTGGATTCATAAAGACAGCCATATTCATAAACACACATTTGTGCACAGATTTATACTTTGTGCTCAACTTTGCAGAAAAAATATGAATATAAATTTAGTTTTATGTTTAACACACCTAGAGTATGACTGGAGTATGACTTTTCTTTGTCTTGAATACAAATTTCTCCTGTTAACAAACTGTCAAAAAATACGTCACGGAGGTCACAGGCATATACATCGATTTTCAAACTGCTCATGCGTGTTAAAGTTCTATTAAACTAAAATAAAATACAACTTTTTGGAATGTTTTTGATCTCATAACGGGATTTTTTTTTTTTTTTTAACTAAAAACCTTATAAAGGCCATACACCACATTAATAACTCAAACTGACTGTTCCACTATGTATTGCTTTATAATCTCTGTTGACAGTTACTGCAAAAAAATAAGTTCATGTAGTAGAGCTCCCTAAAACCCTCTTAAAGCACTGCAGCTGTGGGTGCAGCAGGTCCAAACTAGAGTTCTGAATGTCATCATTCCTTTTACATATTAAGCAATCCTGGTATTATGCAGAGAGATATAGGTGGTGGAAAGAACAGTAGCTCATCTGAATACTGTATGGATTGTTTCCTTAGACTGAAGCAGTGAGATCTTACGAAGCCTTGTGCTATATTTTACCAGCAAAATCACCTCCTTGCTTCGAGCAACTGGCAAAAGACTTTTGGTTTAAAATTCATGACGTTGCCGTTACTATTTAATGAGATGCATAACAGGGCGAGTAAAAATGCACATTTCAATAAATCCACACAGATGTTAGGATCTGTACAAGTTTGCTAAAGCAGATATTTCTCCAAATTTAACAAAAGCATATTTAGTCTGGAGATTACTCCTCTCAGGTCTTGGATCACCTGTGTGGGTAAGTCCAGACAGAAAAGCATAAAGCCCTGCAGTCATGCAAAGAGTCTGACACAGTACAGTGGATCGCTGATTCCTTACCTGGCGGCATCTTGTTGATGTGTGATAATCCTCTGGAAGAGTGATGAAACCAGAAGAAGTCCAGACACGTTTAGTTTGTCTCAGAGTCTGGGATTTGGATAACTTGCATGGTGGTGTAGTGGTTAACTCTCACATAGAGAAGGCTGTGGCTCGATTCCTGGCTGGGACCTTTCCGTGTGGTGTTTGCATCTTCTCCCTGTGCATGTGCAGATTTTTTCGGGAATTCTGACTTCCTTCCATTCCAAAAAGATGCTTTAAGGGTTAATTGGTGTTTTTAAATTGCACTTAGGTGTGTGTGTGTGGCCCTGCAACGGACTGGTGACCTGTTCAGGGTGTCCCCGCCTTTACCCAATATTAGCTGGGTTGGCTCCAGCAACCTCGTGACCCTGAAAGGGATTCAGCGAGTTCAGAAGATGGTTGGATGAGTGGATGGAATCCCAGCTTCAATTTTCGGCATGAATTACAAAAGGAAACCTGCTGGAAAGTCTGCTGCTGACCAGCGAGCACAAACAGATCCTCCCTGAACAGCTTAGCAGCCAGAGATTAAATTTAGCCAGGAACATCTCAGCACCTTTCCTAAGACTCATCAGCTGTAGGCTTTATAACACTTTTTAGGCATCTATCAAATCCAAAATGATTACATCAACATAGCTTCTAATAGTTTAAAAAGCTCTGGAGTACATTAAGCAGAATACATTTAAAAAGATTCCTCTTGCATGAAAAATCTTAAAATCTTGAAGCATGTCAGGATAAAGCCAATGTTTTTTCCCCCAAACTCCTCCTGTTTTTTTTTTTTTTTTATTTTCTAACTCTGAGTCACCAGCGTCTATTTTGTATTGTACATTTGTGCTGTTTAGGGACAAAAGATTAAAGACCACCAGCACTGCAGCAAACGTCAGAGGAAAGCATGACGTCCACAGAAACTGAAAAGCCAGGCTTGTGGTGTTTACACAGATTTAAGAATATTGTTCTGCACATGATGTGTTGTCATTTTTTCCATTTTATGTTTTTACTTTGTTAGTGTCACAAGTTAACAGCTGTTGCTTGAATTTAAATGGGCTGTAAATTTGCTGCTTTTCCTTCTTGTTGTTCTTACCAGTGTTGCTATCAGCCTCTCACAAACCCAGACCACAGTTGTAAACATGTTTAGTTTTAGACCATCACATGTTTTCCGATTAAAAAAAAAAAAAAAAAAAAAATTGATGTGTCTTGCTTTCTGGCTAGACTTTTAATTCTTATTGATAAAGCTTACAGTAAAGGATGACATGCAAGGGCTTGAGCCAGTTTTCCTGCTGAAAGCTTAGGGTCGTTTTAGGAATATATTGGAATGCTGATTTCATTTTCCTGGAGGATTTGTCACCTGCCCACACTGAGTAGCAATACCTGCTTTGGGCTATAGAGGATCAGAAAGTTTTTTGAAAGTGGTAATGCAATTTGTAATGAATTGTAATAAGTTGTGAATCAAATATGAAAAGGACTATAAAGTAAATAGATTATATTGGGAAAGGTTCAGCCTGGATGGCAACACAAACTGTGCTCAGTTTGACCTTTTTCAACCAAAAACTAGAGTCAATCAACTCCTTGATAACACCTTGATGCACCTGAATATGAACGATTAAAATGTTCCACTTTTAACATGACAGGGTGCTGTATGAGGGGAAGGAGCGCCTGATCCATGGCTGTGAGGTCATCCAGGCTACACCGTACGGCCGCTGTGCCAACATAAACAACAGCACCGCACAGCGCATCTTCATCACCTTGCGTAGAGCATCCCCAGTCCAGCCTCAAAACTCCCTGGCAGTGACTGATATTTGCATCATTATAACGAACAAAGGCGAGACAGCACCACATACCTTCTGTAAAGTGGACAAGAACCTCAACTGCGGCATGGTTAGCTTGGACTTTTAAAAAAAATCTTTTTATGTTTTGCTTCATTAATTCTGTATGAAATCAGTTTTATGATTGATCTTTCAGTGGGGGTCCAGTGTTTTCCTGTGTTACAAGAAATCCGTGTCTGCTTCAAATTCAATAGGTTATAAAGCAGGTAAGCGAAACCTCTGACACTGTTGTTGATATTTTGATTAGTGCTGTGAGTCGATTAAAAATTTTTTAGATGTATCACTCTTTTGGGTTGTGATTAATCGCGATTAATCACAATGTTTGTGACAAGGGACCATATTACATATCAAATAGTCCGTCTTTTGTGAAAAAGCAATCTAAACCTGCAGACCAGATGTAGACAGCACTAGTTAAATCTAATTTGGAAGGTGGGAGCTTGGGTGAATGCAGTTAAAATAAGATTTTTAGCACGTTTTTGGAATGTAAAGCTATGTATTATCATTTAAAAATTTTATTATAAAATGTTGCTTTTTACAAGCACTACTAAAGAAGTAACATGCTTTTTTGTAGCATATTTAGCGGTTTTCAGACATTTGGGGATTTTTCTTTTTTTTTTTTAGCTGATCTAGCATTTATTTAACCAATTTATATAGGATTTTTAACATGATGTAGCATAATACAGGACTTTTTTTTAACTAAATCGCTTAGTGTAATAATTTACTGTGAAATTAATGCAATAATTTAATCAACACTTAGTCGAAAACTTTTTTCTGTTTTTTTGTGTTGTCTTCTGTAGCGTTTTGCAAAAATAACATAATAATAATATAATAAATACGTTTTTGCTGTTTTTTGAGACTATATTTTAAACAAACTTTCTATGATACATTTTCGATAAACAATTTGAACATTTAAAAAATGCCATTACACATTTGTTTTTCAAAGACATGCAGTGTTCTGATTGCTTATGAAAAAGGAAGTATTTTTCAGTCAGCTAGTTCCTCTACATGAAATATCTTCAGAAAGCTTTTTACAAATATGCAGTGGTAAATGGTAAGTGGCGTATACTTGTATAGCGCTTTTCTACCTTCATTGAAGGCCCAAAGCGCTTTACAGTCACGTCCCATTCACACACTGATGGTGGCTCCGCTGCCGAACACTGGCGCCAACCTTCCATCAGAGGCACTGACTGGGGTTCAGTGTCTTGCCCAAGGACACTTTGACACGTGCGGGCAAGGAATTGAACCTGCAATCCTTCAGTCAGATTCCGACTGCCCTTTCCACTGCACCACGGCCCCCCCGTCTGTGTATAAATTGTCTCACTGTTTGTAGCTGGAAAATGAGCTTTTTTCCTCCAGCACTTCCACTGTTTATCTCTGATCTCGCAGCAAATGTTAGTTGCTTGTTCCAGACAGTATTTTCAAATTGTGAAATTTTCAAATTTCCACTGCCTGCATTTTTTCTTGTTTGGCCTTCATTCATTCATTCATTTTCCAATCCGCTTTATCCCTTTCGGGGTCACGGGGTTGCCGGAGCCTAACCCGGCTACTCATGGGCGAAGGCAGGGGACACCCCTGGACTGGTCGCCAGTCTGTCGCAGGGGCCACAATCACACACACTCACATTCACACCTACGGACAATTTAGAATAACCAATTAACCTATGAAGCATGTTTTTGGACGGTGGGAGGAAGCCGGAGTCCCCGGAGAAAACCCACGCATGCACGGGGGAGAACATGCAAACTCCACACAGAAAGGTCCACCAGCCAGGACTTGAACCGGGAACCTTCTTGCTGTGAGGCAGGAGCGCTAACCACTGCGCCACCGTGCAGCCAGTTTGGCCTTCAGAACATGTAATTGTGCAATACATGTTTTATGAGTGCTGATACACTATAACACAACCAAGCAGGCTGGTTTTATCTTGTTAGCCAGCCTTTTTCCTCTTGAGGCTGCTGTTTATTCATCTAAGACAGCTACACTTCCTGTCACTATTCTGTATGTCTGCAGGTTTGTTTGTGTACATGGACGATGATGCAAGAACTTGTGCGTCTTTGTCAAAAAGGCATCTAAAATTAAACTGAACTTCCTCAAAAACCCAAATAAACCATTTGCACACATGAAAAAGTCTAATTTGTTTGCTTTTTTTATTTAGCAGTTTGCTTTATATTTGAAGTGTTCAGAATAAAAAAGTCTTAATGTTTCTCTAACTACATTATTTTTTCATTTTATGTTGTTTATGCTCATGTTTTTCATTTTATAGGTCTGATTTTTCGCTACCCAGAAGAAGACTACGAATCCTTTCCTCTGTCAGATTCTGTTCCTCTCTTCTGTTTGCCCATGGGAGCCAAGATCGAGTGCTGGGCACCAAATACCAAAGACCCTCTGCCGGTCTTCTCCACTTTTGTCTTAACCATCTCTTCTGGTGAAAAGGCAAGACTAAGTTTAAAAAATATTTGCAGCCGAAGCTAGAAATGTTCTGATGTTTTGAAGAGATATAAATAAATTCTTTTACGCCAGATTTATGGATCAGCTATCCAGTTCTACGAGCCGTATCCAGCGGATCTTCTGAGTGAAAAGCAGAAGATCCAGTTAGGTCTCCTCACCACAGTGGAAAAGAAGATGATCCCAAACCGGCCCGTCAATACCAACAAATGCATCTGCCTGCTATCCCACTGGCCTTTCTTCGAATCCTTCCGCAAGTTCCTCATGTTCATCTACAAACTCTCAGTCTCTGGCCCGCACCCACTGCCTATTGAAAAGTAGGACTATAGAAGCTCCAGGGTTTTTATTTTTTTTTCTTTCTTTTTAGTTAAATTGATATTCTATTTTTAATAAAACTTTTGTTTGAATTCCTCCACAGGCACATCTCACACTTCATGCACAGTGTTTCTTTTCCTTCTCCGCAAAGACCCAGAATTCTGGTCCAGGTCAGTACTCTGCACCATCGGAAACACATTTGACCTTTTTAAAAATCACTTTAGTGTTTAGATATACATTCTTTTAGGTTCTTGCTCTATTTGGTTTACTTAGTTTTAAATTTTTCAAAAATCTAGTTGATCAAGTAATTTGAGGAGCTAGTATATTATTCTGTGGATTAAGATCCTTTCATGTCCAGGCTCTTGACTTCGTGTTGTAGCTCTGAGTTCCTGCAATCAGGGAGAATTTGGATCCTCCTCCTCCCAATTTTAGTTTTCAAGAATGAGGAAAACTTAGTCAAAATATTCTAACTGGTTTAAAAATCAAACACTTGTGACTGTAGGACCGAGCCTCTGCCCTGCTTTCCCTGAGTCATCTCAGGAATGCTCCAGAACAAAACAAACTGCTTTGTGCTCGCTCCTTGTTCTTCATGTTGTGACTGTAATCAGTGAAGAACACCTGCTGTCTTGTTTCTCTGCAGCCATGTTCCTACGTTTTGATTCTCTGTCAGAGTTGGTTGGATTTCATTATTAACAGTAGAGTCTTAAAAACTAGAATGAGAAAGTAAAGTGAGACTTTTGTTATGCCCACTTATCAATGCATCTTCCGGTCAATTAAAGGAGCATATCCTGAACAATGCATACATTTGAGCTCTAACAATATCCCATTAGCTTCAATTTAAAATAAATAAATATACTTTGCAAAAAGGGTTATTTCTGTGTAAAGTTAAACTTTTTGACACAGGAGTCAAAGGGAATTTGTTCTTTTTACCTCTGACTCCAACGATGATTTGAGGAACATTTGGTTACTTCTTGCCTTAGTCACATCTATCTTTACGTGGGGGGTTGACTTGTGTGGTGGTTGCGGGCTTTTGGGTTGTCCGCTCTTTGGAGGAGAACAGGTGTGTCTTGTAGTTCCCTTGAGGCTCGTTCGGCCGACTCAAGGAACATCATGAAAATGGAACGCACCATTGTCGTGCGTGTGTTTAGTGTATTGTGAAGTATTTGTAAGGACAATGTAAGTTACACACACTTATGACATTCGGTTGCCATGGCTGCCATACATTGCCCTTACGTCACACTCCAGTCACCATTAAGGTGTGCACTTGCTTCTGAGCATGCACAAATGCTGCACGCACGGGATGTGCATGTGGTGCCTTCAACACTCGTAAGATGACCACACAATTACGCTCTGAATGTCTACTTTCCTAAATCCTGACAGTGAGGCTGCGCACACTTACCATCACTAATGTGCTCCCTGCGCAGGATTTGGTAAGTTTGAATAATGAAAAACTCATGACACATCTACGTGCCTTGTTCAAGTCTGCTCATTTATTGTCCGCAGACAGCCCATATCTCCCAGTAAGGACGGTTGTGACTAAGAATTTAGGAGCAGATTGGTCCAGTCATAACAGAAGTATATGCTCTAGTCACTAGAAGTAAAAATGTAACAATAAACCATATACCTAGCTTTTTTAAAAGTCATAGTAATGACCAAAGTACATAAAAAAGAAATGTTTAATTTTGGTGACTTCAAAAATCTCATATTGGTTTACAAAACAAGTTGCTGATTAGCAGGCATCTGCTGGTTTTATACCAAAGTTTTCTTTCATTTCCTTTTAGATTGGGATTAACTAGATCAAAGACTTAAAACATCCTAGTTACTTCAGGAGCTGATCTGACAACTCTGAACATAAAATTCAGTTCAGGGATTTTTCCTCAAAGGAACATGTGGAAGAATCTGTTGACATCAACAGTTCTGTCATTCAAGAGTTTTTCTTTTTTTGTTTTCTGTCCTAACTACATGAAGTTCTACTGTTTGTGTATTTTTTATAATGCTAATTATTATCAGAATGACTCACAATTTTGTTGTATGATTTAAAGTTCAGTGGCTGACTCTGATGTCCTTTTTTCTGTTTGTGATCATACATTTGGTTAGACAGTGTGTGAAAAAGACAAACCTTTTCAAATACATTCCCTGTGTATTTGTTGTTGTTTCTTTGTTTTATTTTAACAGCTTTTTATTGACTTTGATTTTGCAGCTCTCAGCACACGACAATTTGATTCTCTCCCAGCCTGTGTGCACACCCTTACCCCTCAGGTACTTCTTTACCTTTCTTTTAATGCGCTGCTCAAAAGAAACCTTTCCTGCACATTTCTACACCTTTTCTATCACATACTTTAGAACAATGTTTCTGGTTAATAATGCTTAATGCAATTATTGAAATTGTAAATGATAAAATTACTGTGTTCCCTCATTTATTGCAGGAAAAAAACCTGATCATGATTGAAAATTTTTGTCAATTTGACAAACTGAATACATACTGTTGAACAGACACGACACAGAAGAGACTGACTGGCAATATCTGCATCTAATCTGGGTGCAGAACATAGTTCCCCGTGTGGGAAAAATAAAACATACAAAATGTGCTGCGAAATGTGAACCGCGTTATAGCAATGGAACACTGTATTGTAGTCATTAAAAGCAGCTACTTTTGGCAAAGCTTTAGGAATATTAATAAAAGCTAAATGCAATATTTTTCTATTAAAGATCCCATAATGATCACTATTTACTGTTAATTGTTGAGAAAATGTGGTTAAAGTGAAAATATTTATTTTCTGTTACTTTTATTTTGAAATAAAGGAAAGGAATATGCTCCGGAGGCGCTAAATGATCTACCAGTTAAAATGAGCTCAAACCATTGACTATATAAGCAAACTGGACTGAGTAAGTGTGACAAAAATTAAATGAAACTTATGACTTATTTCCAGCTCCAACCAAATGAAGTCAATCCAGTTGCCATTTTTCCGCAATACAGATTCCACTATGTTGGAGCCAGAAAATGTCAGTCAGCAGCAATTAGTCCAAGTCAGTCTGTGTCGACGTTTCTATGGCAACCACTCTCGCCGATCAGGAGTGAGCTTGTTGGAAGTCTTCATCTCTACCACTTGAAAGCAGGCTCAGGTGGAATCTGTCAAACGCTTTGAGAGTTTGGCGTGTGGGTCAGCAGGTACTACATAATCTTAATTGAGGCATCTGATTGGCCAGTTTATAACTTGAATAACTTGCACTAAAGGAAAAATATGAGGAAAAAAAGAGAATTAGCAAGAACATGTAAAAAAAAAAAAAAAAAAAGTTAGTCGTTGGTGAGTGGTTTGAGTTTTAACTTTTTGTTTCTCAACGGAAGTCTACAGGATTTTGGCTTCTTGGAACAAGTGCATCTCCCATTTGGAGTATCAGGGGGGATGAGTCACAGTCCAGTTCTCACATACAGTCAGTGGTTCTAACTTCTTGAAGTTTCACATTTTTTCAAGTTAAAACCTTCAGTTCTTGTGCTCGATGAGTCACTTATCTTCATCTAATGTTAGCAGTTCAATATTTCAACTTTCTGAATTTTCTCTGTACTCAGAAAATATCAAGAACAAAAATAATTATTAGTCATCAGAGCCTCAGCCCAGTTTTTAGCCTTTGTCAGCTGGAATTTAGTATATTTTTGTACGGTCCTGATGGGATCACTGCTGTTTGGACCAGCTTGAGCTGGGTGTGTCAGCGTTTCTGCTCACAGTTCTTACTTTGTTCCACAACACCTCTCAGTCTAGTAAAAAATATCAAAACATTTTCCAGCCTTAGTCTTATTTCCCTCATTCCTTTCATCCTGATTTTTTTTCTTTTCCTGTCTTTTCAGTTTTTGTTTTTTTTCTCTCCCTGAGCTCATTCCTCTGTTCTGCCCTCTCCCCTCCCCACCGTCAGTGGGGCTGACCACAGGACGCTGCTGATGAATCTGGGGTCGGAGAACTGTGCCACGCTGCTGCACTTCGTGCTGCTGGAGAGCAAGATCCTGCTTCACTCGCTGTGGCCTGCAGTGCTCACCGGAGTGGCAGAGGCTGTAGTGGCTGTAAGTATGCTCTAGTTTGCAAGCCCCTTTAAAAAAAAACAAAAAAAAAAGCTCAAATTTTAAATGTATAAAAACCCAGCCAGATTCAACCTAACTTAACTGTAATGAATATAAATCTAGGTTGTTTTTGTCAATCACTGATTCCAGGTGTGTTTTCACACCTGTATCTGTTCTGGTTCAGACTTAAATTACAGTTTGAAATCAGCCTTGATTGTTGTACAACTGATTATTTCTTTAAATCGGAAACACTCTTCAGTTTATTACTATTTTGCTGCTACAGTTCTGTATCTACTTTAATTATCAGTGGTAAACGACGTGACCCAGTACTCTTATCTGTGAACTTTCACTGCTTTTATCTGGTTTTGCAGGTGTCTGATCACACAGGATGTCACAATCATTGAATTACACAAAAAAACAGTTACTGGTGCTTTAGACCAGGGGTCTGTAACCTTTAATGTTGAAAGACCCACTTGGTCCAATTCCTTACTAAACCGGAACCAAGCGAGAGCCAGAAAATCTCATCTTACCGTTTAGATTAATACATTTTATTGATGTTTGTGTGACTATAAAGCTAATCACTAATGAAATGTAGCTTTTATATATTTATAGGAATGTATTTATAACAGCGTAAGCATCTTTTAACTTGAACATATACTTTGGCAGCAGGACATACACGTTCCTTTGAAAATAAAATGCACCGTATGTCAAATAAGATCCTCCTGCTGCCGCAGACTTACTTGCAATTACATACTCTTAAAAACTCTCTCAACAATACAGCAAGAAGACACAATTTTGTAGCTGAGAGTATGTACTTTAAACTCATTCTAATAACAAACAGATCTGACATAATATTAAACCTTTAACTATCATTTTAATTATTATGTCTGCATTTTGGAGGACTGGTAAAGCACACATTTCTTTTTAAATTTATAGTAATGTCAGCACTGGTATTAAAAAAAACTTTTTTCACTAATATAAACAAACATATATACAAAATAAACATGATTTATTCAAATCGTCAACAGTTTTCTTCAAACCGAAAGAGCCACAAAGGAAGTAGAAAAGAGCCAAATGTAGCTCTAGAGCCTCCAGTTGCAGACCCCTGCTTTAGACAAATGTGATACAGAACAAATCCTTGTATTTAGGGAAAAAAAGGGATAGACATGGATGTTTTAAACTGACTTGTGTCTATGCTCCAGCCGTCACACCAGAACTGGGACTTTTTCATTTGTGTTCTCTCTTTGAAAGAAACCATCAACCAGAGTTTGAACCAGATCTAAGCATGATTCACACCGCTCAGGTTCTCAGTCTTATGCCCACTCCCACTTATGTGCAGAATTGATGTTATAAAGTCCTGCTGCTTTATTTCTAAATCTTTCAACATGAACTGGACCTACATATAGTGAACAAAAAAAAACAGTCAAGCTGCTTTTCTGTTCTATGGTGCACACAGCTTGAAGCAGCTTTCCAATGACGTCCATTAAGGTCCTTTGTTACACAAATAAAAGCAGTTTTGTCTTAAAAAACTGTACTTCCAGTTGTCGGGGATTACTTTAAAGATCCATTCTGATGAAAATCAGGTTTTTCGTGCTTTTAACATGTTGTGGAACATGTTGTGTTGAGAACATACATCATAAAAGCAACTCAAAATTGCATTTCTGAATATTTCTTTATTCAGATTGCTGTGAATCAAAATCAGATATAAAAGGCTGTTGGGAAAAGATCTTATTTGTGATGTAGAAAATACGCTGGGTAGGCCACAAGCTCCCTGCTCCCCCCCATTTTGATGCATCTGCCTGTAGACAAATAGATCCATGTACGTCTTTGTTTTCCTTGTCTAAGCTGGCATCTGGCTCAACACTGTAAGGCTGGATAGCTCCAGTATTGCTCGCCATTTTTTTTATCTTGAATGGTGCTGTGAGTGAATATCTTGCCTGGATATAATATTGACCCTGTTTGTCGTGTCACCTCTTTGCAGATGATCTTCCCCTTCCAGTGGCAGTGTCCCTACATCCCTTTGTGCCCACTGTCTCTAGCAGGGGTCCTGAATGCCCCCTGTCCTTTCATAGTGGGCGTAGATTCCCGTTACTTCGACCTGTACGACCCCCCACCGGATGTCATCTGCGTGGATCTGGACACAAACACTATCTACCTGTATGCGCTGCTATGATTTTGCTGCATATTTACCTCTTAGCAAATACTACTGAGCTTCTACTGTTTGTTTATGCTCTGCTGCTGTTGCCTCCCTTCTGATTAACTTCATGGCGTTGAACGTTACAGGTCTGATGAGAAGAGACATGGCAACTGGAAGAACCTCCCAAAGAAGCCCTGCAAGGCTCTTATCAATTCCCTGAGCAACTTGCACCACCAGCTTGTCACAGGTACAAACGGCAACTCACTCGTACATATTAGAAAAATAGAGTTCAAGCAAAGTTGCGTGATTTCGAACTTCAAGTTCAAACAAACTCAAAACAAAATATCAGAAGACATTTTTTCGCTCATCAAAATAAACTCAGCACTAGAAGTTTTATAATGTCAAATATTCCAAAGCAGAAAGACATAAACTGTAATTATACAAATACATTTGAAATAAATGTTTATGTGAATTTATTAGTGCTGTCAATCGTTTAAAAAAAATCAGATCAATCGCACTTTTGGGTTGTGATTAATCACGATAAATCACAACGTTTTACGAGTTAAAATTTAGACGACAATATGCAGCCTTTGAACAAAAAAAGGCCAGAGAAAGAAAGTCTACCTGCATATTTATTGTCTGAAATATTTCAGTGTATTAAGTGTTAACTCAGAAATGTAATTTGTGTGCACAAAACACATCAACAGTAAGATGAGCAGAACTATGAAGACTTTTATGTCTGCAGTATTATTCCAAAAAACAAAGATGCTGATATACAGCCATAAAAAACAAACATTGTGTTTCTGCACCTTAAATGGTCCGGGTGGATACTGATACTGATTGGCTGCTGGGTGTGGATGCACGTTTACAAAGAAGTTCCAGTCACAATGTTCTATATGCGCTGGCTTCTTCAAAACAAACTTTTCCTTTATGATCTGGATAAAAACAAGCGGTTAGAGGTGAACTGTCCCTCTTAACTGATGTTCTATTTAACCTATCGTGACGATCAGCATAAATATCACTTTTCTTTGCGGCTGCAATTCAAGAACACTGCTAGTTCAGCAATGCATTGAGAATAAATAAATCTTTAGATTAAATAAAGATTAACTAAAGATTAAAAATATATATACTTAACTCTTTCTGATCTGTGCTTCAGTTTCCATGCGTCACACGCCACAGGAAGACTCTGCTTTGGACCTGACCCCTATTGAGGCAGACTTCACGTGGCAGAAGAAGAAGATGGCCTTAGAGATGGAGATCCAAGAGACCTTCCTGCGTTTCATGGCCTCCATCCTGAAGGGCTACCGCTCCTATCTTAAACCCATCACCCAGGCGCCCTCTAAAAAGGCCACGGCTGCAGATTCCCTTTATGACCTGCAAGGTGAGCAGATGACGCCACAAATCATCGCAGCAGGAAGGGTTTGTCATTTCCTGCACAGTGTACTGCTATTGATTTCTTGATGCACTCCTGCCTTTGTGTCAGAGCTGTTTCAGCCATTAAAGAAATCAATCAGTCGTCTCAAAACTTAGATTGAGAGTTTCTGTATTGTTGCCAAGAATTCCATTCTTCAAACTTCGATCTTTTGGATCAATCATATCTGGATGAAGCAGAGTCTGGCTTCTTGATCCTGTTCATTATCACCGCTTCCTGTAAAATTTCCAAAATGTTCTTCAAGCTTGAATGTGTTGTTGTACTCCTGCAGGGTTTCTCAAAAGCAGAGATCGTGCACATCAGAAGTTCTACTCCCAGCTCACAAAGACCCAGATCTTCATCCGCTTCATCGAGGAGTGCACTTTCGTCAGTGACAAGGACACGGGTCTGGCCTTTTTTGATGACTGCGTGGAGAAGGTGATTAGCAGCCACTTGTCAGGCCCTCGTTGTTTTGTTTTTGTCTTCTGGCTTTGGTTTGCTTCCGCAGAAAACCTATTGTTTTCCAGCGGTTTATTACAAATCAACATTAACATGCTGGGAAAGGCTAAGGAAGCCAAAATTTCCTCTGATTCATTCTGTTGCCTTTGGTCTCTTTCCTTTTCTTGCAGCTTTTTCCCTCTGATAAAATCACCGACAAGGGCACGAAGGTAATTGCAACCACTGTAGTGAAATTCTCTCGCAGCTTGTTGTTCTTGTGTTTGTGATGTAGGATTAAAATAATAAAATACCAGCAAAGGCAAGGAAATTTCCTGCTTTTTCTTTCCTCTCCATCTTATAAAGTTAATCTTTTACTGACCGTCTGCCACAGATATAAAAATGTTCACATAATTTACAGGAAATGACGTTTTTTTCCATTTCACCATCTCGCATCTTTGGCTCTGCAGATCGAAGGAGAGTCATCCGAGGACACCAAACTGCTGGAGCTGGATGAGTCTCAAAGGAGCGAGCATACTGTCTTTGTCATGCCTCCTGAAGCTCCGCCTGACGATGGGCCCGACCCGCCACCTCGCTACAAGTAAATCTTCTTAAATTTAGATTTTTTTTAAAGACTCTGAAAATTGTTTTTTTTGTTTTTTTGTTTTCAGCTTGTGGTATTTATTTTTTGATAATGGAGGACATATATAAAGAAAATTAAGCTTAAAATTACACTATTGATTATTTCTTTAAAAAAAAAAAAACGTTTGAAAAAGATTGTTTTTGTGACGTGGAAAGTCCCTGGGTTTCCTGCTCCACTCTTCATCCACTTGTAGATGACTAGATCCATGCATGTCTTCAACTTCCTCGTCTGAGCTGCCATCTACAGTGGCCCAGAAGGTTCACAACACTTTAAATTTGCAACACAGTACAATTTGTTACATGTGAAAAACTTGACTCAGCATGAAAAAAAATCAACTCACAACACTAAGGGACACAACACTTTAAATTCACAACACACTGCAGTTAGCCACAGCACGAAAAATCAGCTCACAACACAACGAATTATGTCAAAACAGACGTTTGACCTACAACAGAAGTTGCACTGCTTTTATTCTGAAATTTTTATTGGGGCTAAGCGGCAAACAGAATATTACTTCACAGTTGGTGAGCTGTGTCACTACTGGATCTGTGTGCGGAACTCGATCTGTTTCACAGCTCACCCCGCATGCGCAAACCATACGTCACTTCTTTTCTTCACCTACTTTGCGGCATTATCATTTCACAACAGTAACTCCCCTGCACTGGAACAGCAGCGTTGTGTTGATGTTAGTCAATGTATATCAATGGCGCCTGCGCGTGCACGTCACTGTGTATAGCAGCAAATAGGCAAATGCCAATACAGTAATATATATCCATGCACGTAACATGACCACTACAAAATTTTTTTTAGTGCTTAGTGTTAGCCGCTTAGCCTGATGGAAATTTCAGAATAAAAGCAGTGCAACTTCCGTTGCAGGTATACTTCTGTTTTGACATCATTATTTGTGTAGTGAGTTGTTTTTTTCGTGTTGAGTTGATTTTTATGTGTTGTGGGTAATTTTTTTTTTTTATGTTGGGACTAATTGTGTTGTGTTTAACCCCTGTGTTGTGGGTTGATTTTTTTTGTGTATAGAGAGTTGAGTTTTTCGGGTTGTGAGTTGATTTTTTTTTTACGTGTTGTGACAAATTGTCATGTGTTGTGTTGCAAATTTAAAGTGTTGTGAACCTTCTGGGCCACTGTTGCCATTTGCCTCAAAGCTGTACGGCTGGATAGCTCGGATATTGCTCGCCATTTTTGTTGCACTGGCAATGTTATGTTGGGGTTGCGAGATGTAAGCTAGCGGGAGTGTATACAGAGAGATGATGGAAAACAGGCGGGCGTACTCTGCACCAACAGTTATCCCTGCAACTCAGAGGTGAATTTCTACCTCTGCAGTAACTATGTCCTAGAAAACAACACAGGTTTTTGGCTAAAACCTGAATAATGAAATAATCAAAAGGCCACTGGGAACGCTTTTGAAATGGAACAAAAGATGATCAGAAATGGTCTTTTAGTATTTTCATTATGCCCATGTGATCCAACAGCTCTTTTGTTTCACATCAGCTATAAAGGTTTCCCCAACCTGCAGCTGAGTCTTTTTGATCGTCCCAGAGAACTGCGACCTTCTCTAAACAGCAGAGCAGCGAGGGCCACCCTAAGCAACAGCCCGGCTCTGCTGGCTAAAAGGACAAAGCAGGTAAACACACCTTCACACGGAGAACAGGAGTTAACGCTAATTAAAATAATGCTATAAAGGAACTCTGCAAGATTTATTTTTGTTTTTATAAAGCTGTTACTGAATATAACTCAGCACATTACTTGAAATGTGCATACCAAATGCACCAAAACACAGTTGATTAACAGTTACATTTAAAGAAAATAAGCACAAATGTTTACCAGACCAATTTCTGAGATTTTAAGTTTGATTTATTAAATTTAGTCATCAAAGTTACACACAGTTTGTTTTTTAAATGTTCCCCTTTATTGTGAAAAATACTTGGAACTGGTTGTTTACTTGTTAAGTTTCATTTACTTTTGTAACAACTTTGCACTTTTGTACATTTGAAAAAATATATTTTTACTGTCTTTTGATACAAAAAGGATAGTACTTTTCCTGGTCACTTTTATTATAAAGTAATTCAGTTACTAACTCACTAGTTTTTGGATTAGGCAGTTAGTAATTATAACTTACCATTTTTAAAAGTAACGTCCAAACTTTGGCAGTTACTAAAGCACACACTTCAAAAAAGAACCACTTTGATTTGACAGGAGATCAAGCTGGCGTTCAAGATGGCGAAGCGTTTCTACTCCAACCCGACGCTGTGGGCCCGCTGTTTATTCAGCCACTGTTACAGTCTGTGGTTCATCTGCCTCCCAGCAGCCGTGCGGCTTGCCAAATCCAAGACTCGCGCCATGCAGCAGGCGTACAACGTGTTGCTGAAGATGAGGGCCACTGAGGTGGAGGTGCTGGATGAGGTAGAGCCTTGAGATTTGGGGCAGTCGTGCTGCTGTTTTCAGTGCATGAGTGAAACTCTTTGATTGCTTTTCAGGTGTGTTACAGGGTGGTGATGCAGCTGTGTGGCGTGTGGGGACTTCCTGTTATGGCCGTGCGAGTCCTGGTAGAGA